>CANSZD010000532.1:1200000-1942500 GCA_947648045.1 Beta corolliflora | reverse complement strand
GGTAGGATTTCCCGGCGAGCCCTTGATTTCGGAGGCATCTCTCTAGCTTGTTGGGCGTCAACCAAACTTCATTTAGTAGTTTCCATAACCATTTCACTATAACAAGACACAATATAGCACCAAGTACAACACTTACGTTTTGCCCAATCATCTCTCAAATTCATCTCAACTTTTTTTGGGTGCATCAATTGAGGGTATATACGTGCTAGGACTTGTCAATTATATATAAAGATTCGTGTCTAAAACATGGTCCAGCTTTCCTTCTTAACTTGTCCTCATGACATGTTTGGTTCAAAGTCATGGAATAGAAAAATAGAGGAGTGAAGTGGTAACAAAACTTGTTACCTTTATTGAGTGTCTAATTCAAGCTTTTGAATGGAAAGGGAAAGGAAACCATTACCACCAACAAATAAATTTAGTTATTTGAGGGAGAAGAGATGGTATCAAACTAAGGAAATCCATTACCACAAAGTAATGGTAATGGATTGAGAAGAGGTTGAACCAAACAAGAAAAAAGAGAATATGTATTTAATTCCGTTCCTTAGAGGCCAAATATTTTGAGCCAAGCAAAAAGGAAGAGAATATGTATTTAATTCCGTTTCTTAGAGCCCATATGTTTTGAACCAAACAAGCTCTTATAGCATGTTTAGTTCAAGTCATGAAATTGAAAGGAAATAAAATCGAATAGAGGAGATGAATGACAACAAAACTTAATTGTTACCTTTATTAGGTATTTGGTTTAAGGCAATGTTCAGTTCACCTTATTTTTGCTTATTTCAGATCAGATCAGATCAGAAAAAATAAGTTCAGATCAGATCAGATAAGTTCAGATTATGCTTATATTTTAAAACTTATTATTATTATCATCATCATCATCATGATTATTATGATTATTACTATTACTAATGCTATTATTGTTATTGTAATAATAATAATAATAATAATAATAATAATAATAATAATAATAATTATTATTATTATTATTATTATTATTATTATTATTATTACTATTACTTTATACAATTACTATTACTATTAATATTACTATTTACTAGTACATTTGTTCAAAAAGATTATTATTATTGTCATTGTTGTACTTATTAATTATTAATATTGGTAATTATTATTAATGTCGTTGCTATTATTATAAATGTCATTGATATCACTATTTGAAGCTATTTGTGTTCAAGAAGAAGAATATTCTTTTGGCATTGGTAAGTGTTCTTTTTTATATTTATTCTTATTAATAATTTTGATATGTGATGTTCTTTTTGATGTTATACATGTAACGAACATGACAATAGTATATGATGTTTATTTTCTAAAACAATTTTGGTAGAATAATATAAATTATATATTACTAGTTTATATAAAACATGAGTAGCATGGGATAACCTAATGGTGTTGTCATCACGTTCAAAATTTTCCCTACAAAGGATTTCAACTTATCTTTAAAAACAAAGTTTATATAGAACAAGACAACGATAGAAGAAGAATATTTAACCATTTTGTTCAAGATCATATGATTATATATATTTATAGGTTTATTTATAATAAAAAAGAACAATTTATTGATATAACAAAGAATATGTTGTTAGTTAAATCCAAACATGTCATCAATATAAAAATAACATCTATCTTTTATTTTTAAAATGTGTTCTTTAAATAGATCATGTATGCTCTTTCAGTATATGTTATTTTTTAAATATCATTATATGTTCTTTTCATTACTACCTAAATTCTTATTATTAACGGACCTTGAACATGAGTGTTCTTTTATTTTTAATTTTTTTTGGGCCCTTCTGAATCCCGTGGTAAGATGAATTTTCTCCTGGGCCCCCACACATCGTCATTCACCTAAAGACCCAACAAGCCCCAACCCCCTCCCTCACCCACAACAATATTGAAATATATGCTTCCACCAAGATTTGAACCTTGGTCTCCCACGTGGGAGGTAAGAAGCCATACCATTAGACCCAAGAGTCCTTAGTCTTTTATTTTTAATTGTAAGTTCAGATCAGAAAATTTCAGGTGAACTAAACATAGCCTAAGCTAAGCCTTGAAATGGAAAGGGCATGTTAATCATTACTACCACCCACAAATGAATTTTGTTACTTGAAGGGTAAGGAAACGAAACAGACTAGGGGAATCCATTACTACCAATAATGGTAATGGATTGCGAGGGCCAAACAAGAAAAAAGGGAGTAGGTGATTGGTTCCGTTTCTTGTAGCCCAAAAATGTTGAACCAAACATTCTCAGGGTAATAGAAGATAAAATAAAGAGCATGAAGAACGATAGGTGGTGGTAAATAAAGATATGCATCAATTGCGTTAGGAGCAAGGAAGCATTACGTAGGGGTATGCACCAGTCCAGCCCCTGACTGGACCGAACCAGCAACGGTTAGACCGGTGGAGGGAATCTGGAAATTCTATGGACCGGGAGCCGACTGGAATATTCTGGTCCGGTCCGGTTTTGGATCAGTTAGATCGGAATCTATATTTTTTTAAAAAAAATAAACTTTTTTGCTTAGATTTAAACATATTTATAAATTAGATACATTAAAAATTAATAATTCTAAAGACAATTTTAGCTTTCTAACTTTTAGTCTTTTTTTAACCTTTATATTTTTATTTACTAAAAAAACCATATTTTAGTCCACTGGTCTGGACCAGAAACCCAGAATCACAAATTTTTATGGACCAGAGACCGGATGAAAATTTCTAGTCCGGCCCGATCATGTCCATTCCGGTCCGGTCCGGTTCCAATCCGAACTTCAATCCCGGTCCAAATCTGCACACCCTTACTCGCAGGAACTATTTTTCTATACATTATCTACATCATCTCTTAAACTACCCACCTATATACATCTTTATTACCCTCTTAATTCATTATCCTAAATTTAAGCATGCACAAGGTACAAGAGAAATACCCACCCCAAAAAGGCCTAATGGGATATGATTCAACGATCTTATAGTGCATTTTACTCATCCTAGTGTTAGTCAAACTAACAGAGTTACACGTATATGTTTAAAATTTTCTTTTAAAATAAGGTAAGTTGTAGTCCCTTATAAGTAGGAGGGAAACTTGGAGAATCCATCTTGTAAGGGATGAGGCTCGGTCTTAGGGGACCTCTGCATTAAGCCATCCCTTATAATGTTTTGAGTAGTGATCCTCAATTTCCCTCCCCCTCCTTATTAGGAATTTCAACTTATCCAATTAATTACCCTCCCCCTCCTTATAAAAATTTACCTACCTATAAAAATTGTAGGAATCACAAAGATACAGACACCTTTCCCCTCGAGGTGCACGAGCATGTAGTAGTATATGATTTGCGGGGCATTTGTGGTTGCTAGTGGAAGTAGCACACTCTAGTACTAATATTTGTGGTTTGCGGGGCATTTGTGGTTGCTAGTGGAAGTAGCACACTCTAGTACTAATATTTGTGGTTGTGGAAGTCATTATAGTACTTGAAAAAGCTAACGAAGCCTACCTGTACTTAAGGTCCAGAATATAAACTTAAGTATTTTTAGACCCATATTTTAGGAATCACAAAGATACAGACACCTTTCCCCTCGAGGTGCACGAGCATGTAGTACTTGCGGGGCATTTGTGGTTGCTTGTGGAAGTAGCACACTCTAGTACTAATATTTGTGGTTGTGGAAGTCATTAGTACTTGAAAACGCTATCTAACGAACCCTACCTGTACTTAAGGTCCAGAATATCAAATTAAGTATTTTTAGACCCATGTTTTATAGTAAGATAAAGATTTCATGTGAGTGGGGGAATCTATAGATCCTACTTTGTCATGAGGGACGAAAATTGAACCCCAATCACAGGGGTCAAAGGCGGGATTCCAATGAACTAGGTTAACGTTTGATTCTTTTTTTTTGACTCATTGATGCTCTCGTTAGAGCATACCAAGCAAAAAGTAATGTCATTAATTCTATACATCCGGAAATGTCATACACCTAAGATTATTTTTTTAGTCATTGCTCATTTGAGAAGTTCACATAAATTTATTGTACACATTTGCAAATATCATATACACCTAGAACTATATGCTCCCAGACTCTCACTTGTGCACATTTTTCACATATTTTGGTCAAATGAATAAAATGCAAAAAAAATGTCAGATAGAGAGGACTTTCTTTTTTTGAAATAAGATAGAGAGGACTTAGTTATTCAAATTTGAGACTTTTATGCAAAAAAAATGTTACATATTAGCAAGAACAGAGTTTAATTGATTAACCATAGCACAATAAATAAAATGGTGAATAAAGTAGGCGCCTTTAATTTAAACCAGAGAAGATGGCATCATATGCCAATTTTGTTTGAATTGTATTCTTCTTATATTAGAAATTATCAATCGCAACTGTAAACTTTTCTAATTAGCAAATATATTTTGCAATGCGTGGATAATATTTTATTTGCAAAGTGTTTATTTCCATCGTAGCAAAATTTTACAATTCGTAGTACTCTCTTTTTCTCTAATAGTTGGTATTATGGTATCATAAAGACATAAACGATAGCATCAAAGTTTTAAGGGTTTAAATCATGTTGATATTATACTATGCCTGGAATATTTTATTAAAAGAATTCATGTATTTTTTTTTATAAGGAGAACAAGCTTAGACTAACACCCTAGTCGGGGGGCCAGCCTAAAACATCATTTCGGATGATAAGGGAGAAATCCATACAATAAGGAGGAAACCAATATAACATGGAAGGGTAGTCATGCGCCTTCCTAGCCATGAAATCAAGCGGCGCTTGTTAGCCCCGCAAGGAAAGTGACGAAACTCGCACGCCTGAAACCGAAGAGTATCTACACCTCCATCTTTAACAATATTAGAAATTTCCCTTATTGCCTTCACAGAATTGATGACTCCTAGATTATTACCTTCTACAATGAGATGAGAGATGTTAAGGAAAGAGGCTCCCTTAATGCCTTCACTAAGAGCCCAAGCCTCAGCTTGAATTATAGAAACATGAGAACCCAGAGACTTAACACCAGCTAAAAGAACTTCTCCATCACTATTTCTAATCACAAAGCCTAAGGAAGCATTACCATTACTAAATTTAGAACCATCAAAATTTAGTGTGCAAAAATTTGAAGGAGGGGGGGACTAAATGAGATTATTACCTGCTCGAGAAACTGGGGGAGATGATTCTTAAGAGAAGAAAAAGAGGCAGACAATAAGTCATCTCCCTCACAGTCCACATTGGACCACTGAGTAAAAAAACTTTAAATTTGAAAACTAGCTTGACGAGGGGAAATACCTTCATCATTGAAAATCACTTTATTTCTAAAGAACCAGATAAACCACCACACAAAGGAAAACTTTTTTATTATTTCCAGGGAGAGCTAAGAATGACAGAAATCTATCCAATAACGGAAAGAAAAATTACTAGAAAAATTAACCTGTTGAGGGAGTTTTGGCCAATCACCATTGTCATGAAGACAATCAACACTACAAGAAAAGTGGAAATCAACGACGGCTAAAAGCCGTCGGTGATGGCCCTAAAAGCCGTCGCTAATTAATCAACGACGGCCAACCGTCGTTAATAGGCCGTCGGTAAAACGATGGTCGCTGATACTGGAATCAACGACCGTCAAGCCGTCGTTGATGTATTTAACGACGGTTTCATCACAGTCAGCGACGGTTTAATATAGCCGTCGTTGATGGCCAGTCAGCGACTGTTTAAAGCAGACGCTGATTCAGCGACGGTTTTAAACGGTCGGTGAGTCAGCGACCGTTTAAAACCGTCGGTGAATCAGCGTCTGATCTAAACCGTCGTTGATTTCGATCAAATAACGTCTGTTAAAAACCGTCGCTAAGTTATTAAAGCAGTCGTTGATTTCGTGTCCATGGGTACATAGAGAACCTTACAGCGATTGCCTAGCCGTCGTTGATTTAATGTTTAACCGTCAATGTTGTTACAAAAATAATATTATTTAAAATTCAATTGTTCTTAATAATAATTAAACCTGTACCTGCACAGCTGCATCTAAATATACCACGCTAAAGCTGTTTCTCCATCGCATTCAATTTTTTCAATTACAAAAATATACAATTTTGATATATATTAAAATTTACATAGATACTTGTATAATTACATAGATACTTGTATAATTACATGAAATAATCCGTGCGGCGACCTTTGCCTCCACTTGCGCCTCAATCGAGAAAAAATGGACGGCTCATATGGTTGTGAAGAGCCACCATCTCCTCGGCACGATGCGAGTTGTAGTACAAATGATCTCCCGACCCAACCCCGAACTTTTCCTTTGTTCCTCCCCCAACCGTCTCCCAATACAACGAGATCGGGGTTGGTTTGTGACCCCGAGTCGCACAATGATCCGACTTCTTATTGTATGTCTCCTGCATTTGGTTAAATATACTCATATTCAAATAATATAAATTGCCAAAATGGCGTATATTTGGTTCTATCTTTCTTTTTTTGTGTATTTTCAATCAAAACAACTTATAATCACATTAAACTAACTATATATATGATGTTTGAGGTGTTTATAGCTTAAACTAGCATCAAACTACTCGTATTCATTCAATTTCAAGTGAAATGGCCTAAAATGGCCTATATTAGCCTATATTTGGTTCTATCTTTCCTTTTTTGTGTATTTTCAATCAAAACAACTTACAATCACATTAAACTAACTATATATATGATGTTTGAGGTGTTTATAACTTAAACTAGCATCAAACTACTCGTATTCATTCAAT
Source organism: Beta corolliflora (assembly GCA_947648045.1). Taxonomy (NCBI): domain Eukaryota; kingdom Viridiplantae; phylum Streptophyta; class Magnoliopsida; order Caryophyllales; family Amaranthaceae; genus Beta; species Beta corolliflora. The sequence continues at coordinate 1,935,759 of CANSZD010000532.1, read as the reverse complement.
TTCAAGTCAAATGGCCTAAAATGGCCTATATTAGCCTATATTTGGTTCTATCTTTCCTTTTTTGTGTATTTTCAATCAAAACAACTTATAATCACATTAAACTAACTATATATATGATGTTTGAGGTGTTTATAACTTAAACTAGCATCAAACTACTCGTATTCATTCAATTTCAAGTCAAATGGCCTAAAATGGCCTATATTAGCCTATATTTGGTTCTATCTTTCCTTTTTTGTGTATTTTCAATCAAAACAACTTATAATCACATTAAACTAACTATATATATGATGTTTGAGGTGTTTATAACTTAAACTAGCATCAAACTACTCGTATTCATTCAATTTCAAGTCAAATGGCCTAAAATGGCCTATATTAGCCTATATTTGGTTCTATCTTTCCTTTTTTGTGTATTTTCAATCAAAACAACTTATAATCACATTAAACTAACTATATATATGATGTTTGAGGTGTTTATAACTTAAACTAGCATCAAACTACTCGTATTCATTCAATTTCAAGTCAAATGGCCTAAAATGGCCAATATTAGCCTATATTTGGTTCTATCTTTCCTTTTTGTGTATTTTCAATCAAAACAACTTATAATCACATTAAACTAACTATATATATGATGTTTGAGGTGTTTATAGCTTAAACTAGCATCAAACTACTCGTATTCATTCAATTTCAAGTCAAATGGCCTAAAATGGCCTATATTAGCCTATATTTGGTTCTATCTTTCCTATTTTGTGTATTTTCAATCAAAACAACTTACAATCACATTAAACTAACTATATATATGATGTTTGAGGTGTTTATAACTTAAACTAGCATCAAACTACTCGTATTCATTCAATTTCAAGTCAAATGGCCTAAAATGGCCTATATTAGCCTATATTTGGTTCTATCTTTCCTATTTTGTGTATTTTCAATCAAAACAACTTACAATCACATTAAACTAACTATATATATGATGTTTGAGGTGTTTATAACTTAAACTAGCATCAAACTACTCGTATTCATTCAATTTCAAGTCAAATGGCCTAAAATGGCCTATATTAGCCTATATTTGGTTCTATCTTTCCTATTTTGTGTATTTTCAATCAAAACAACTTATAATCACATTAAAATAACTATATATATGATGTTTGAGGTGTTTATAACTTAAACTAGCATCAAACTACTCGTATTCATTCAATTTCAAGTCAAATGGCCTAAAATGGCCTATATTAGCCTATATTTGGTTCTATCTTTCCTTTTTTGTGTATTTTCAATCAAACAACTTATAATCACATTAAACTAACTATATATATGATGTTTGAGGTGTTTATAACTTAAACTAGCATCAAACTACTTGTATTCATTCAACTTCAAGTGAAATGGCCTAAAATGGCCTATATTAGCCTATATTTGGTTCTATCTTTCCTTTTTTGTGTATTTTCAATCAAAACAACTTATAATCACATTAAACTAACTATATATATGATGTTTGAGGTGTTTATAACTTAAACTAGCATCAAACTACTCGTATTCATTCAATTTCAAGTCAAATGGCCTAAAATGGCCTATATTAGCCTATATTTGGTTCTATCTTTCCTTTTTTGTGTATTTTCAATCAAAACAACTTATAATCACATTAAACTAACTATATATATGATGTTTGAGGTGTTTATAACTTAAACTAGCATCAAACTACTCGTATTCATTCAACTTCAAGTCAAATGGCCTAAAATGGCCTATATTAGCCTATATTTGGTTCTATCTTTCCTATTTTGTGTATTTTCAATCAAAACAACTTACAATCACATTAAACTAACTATATATATGATGTTTGAGGTGTTTATAACTTAAACTAGCATCAAACTACTCGTATTCATTCAATTTCAAGTCAAATGGCCTAAAATGGCCTATATTAGCCTATATTTGGTTCTATCTTTCCTTTTTTGTGTATTTTCAATCAAAACAACTTATAATCACATTAAACTAACTATATATATGATGTTTGAGGTGTTTATAACTTAAACTAGCATCAAACTACTCGTATTCATTCAATTTCAAGTCAAATGGCCTAAAATGGCCTATATTAGCCTATATTTGGTTCTCTCTTTCCTTTTTTGTGTATTTTCAATCAAAACAACTTATAATCACATTAAACTAACTATATATATGATGTTTGAGGTGTTTATAGCTTAAACTAGCATCAAACTACTCGTATTCATTCAATTTCAAGTCAAATGGCCTAAAATGGCCTATATTAGCCTATATTTGGTTCTATCTTTCCTATTTTGTGTATTTTCAATCAAAACAACTTACAATCACATTAAACTAACTATATATATGATGTTTGAGGTGTTTATAACTTAAACTAGCATCAAACTACTCGTATTCATTCAATTTCAAGTCAAATGGCCTAAAATGGCCTATATTAGCCTATATTTGGTTCTATCTTTCCTATTTTGTGTATTTTCAATCAAAACAACTTATAATCACATTAAACTAACTATATATATGATGTTTGAGGCGTTTATAACTTAAACTAGCATCAAACTACTCGTATTCATTCAATTTCAAGTCAAATGGCCTAAAATGGCCTATATTAGCCTATATTTGGTTATATCTTTCCTATTTTGTGTATTTTCAATCAAAACAACTTACAATCACATTAAACTAACTATATATATGATGTTTGAGGTGTTTATAACTTAAACTAGCATCAAACTACTCGTATTCATTCAATTTCAAGTCAAATGGCCTAAAATGGCCTATATTAGCCTATATTTGGTTCTATCTTTCCTATTTTGTGTATTTTCAATCAAAACAACTTACAATCACATTAAACTAACTATATATATGATGTTTGAGGTGTTTATAACTTAAACTAGCATCAAACTACTCGTATTCATTCAATTTCAAGTCAAATGGCCTAAAATGGCCTATATTAGCCAATATTTGGTTCTATCTTTCCTTTTTTGTGTATTTTCAATCAAAACAACTTATAATCACATTAAACTAACTATATATATGATGTTTGAGGTGTTTATAGCTTAAACTAGCATCAAACTACTCGTATTCATTCAATTTCAAGTGAAATGGCCTAAAATGGCCTATATTAGCCTATATTTGGTTATATCTTTCCTATTTTGTGTATTTTCAATCAAAACAACTTACAATCACATTAAACTAACTATATATATGATGTTTGAGGTGTTTATAACTTAAACTAGCATCAAACTACTCGTATTCATTCAATTTCAAGTCGAAATGGCCTAAAATGGCCTATATTAGCCTATATTTGGTTCTATCTTTCCTATTTTGTGTATTTTCAATCAAAACAACTTACAATCACATTAAACTAACTATATATATGATGTTTGAGGTGTTTATAACTTAAACTAGCATCAAACTACTCGTATTCATTCAATTTCAAGTCAAATGGCCTAAAATGGCCTATATTAGCCTATATTTGGTTCTATCTTTCCTATTTTGTGTATTTTCAATCAAAACAACTTACAATCACATTAAACTAACTATATATATGATGTTTGAGGTGTTTATAACTTAAACTAGCATCAAACTACTCGTATTCATTCAATTTCAAGTCAAATGGCCTAAAATGGCCTATATTAGCCTATATTTGGTTCTATCTTTCCTATTTTGTGTATTTTCAATCAAAACAACTTATAATCACATTAAAATAACTATATATATGATGTTTGAGGTGTTTATAACTTAAACTAGCATCAAACTACTCGTATTCATTCAATTTCAAGTCAAATGGCCTAAAATGGCCTATATTAGCCTATATTTGGTTCTATCTTTCCTTTTTTGTGTATTTTCAATCAAAACAACTTATAATCACATTAAACTAACTATATATATGATGTTTGAGGTGTTTATAACTTAAACTAGCATCAAACTACTCGTATTCATTCAATTTCAAGTCAAATGGCCTAAAATGGCCTATATTAGCCTATATTTGGTTCTATCTTTCCTTTTTTGTGTATTTTCAATCAAAACAACTTATAATCACATTAAACTAACTATATATATGATGTTTGAGGTGTTTATAACTTAAACTAGCATCAAACTACTCGTATTCATTCAATTTCAAGTCAAATGGCCTAAAATGGCCTATATTAGCCTATATTTGGTTCTATCTTTCCTATTTTGTGTATTTTCAATCAAAACAACTTACAATCACATTAAACTAACTATATATATGATGTTTGAGGTGTTTATAACTTAAACTAGCATCAAACTACTCTTATTCATTCAATTTCAAGTGAGATGGCCTAAAATGGCCTATATTAGCCTATATTTGGTTCTATCTTTCCTTTTTTGTGTATTTTCAATCAAAACAACTTATAATCACATTAAACTAACTATATATATGATGTTTTAGGTGTTTATAACTTAAACTAGCATCAAACTACTCGTATTCATTCAATTTCAAGTGAAATGGCCTAAAATGGCCTATATTAGCCTATATTTGGTTCTATCTTTCCTTTTTTGTGTATTTTCAATCAAAACAACTTATAATCACATTAAACTAACTATATATATGATGTTTGAGGTGTTTATAACTTAAACTAGCATCAAACTACTCGTATTCATTCAATTTCAAGTCAAATGGCCTAAAATGGCCTATATTAGCCTATATTTGGTTATATCTTTCCTATTTTGTGTATTTTCAATCAAAACAACTTACAATCACATTAAACTAACTATATATATGATGTTTGAGGTGTTTATAACTTAAACTAGCATCAAACTACTCGTATTCATTCAATTTCAAGTGAAATGGCCTAAAATGGCCTATATTAGCCTATATTTGGTTCTATCTTTCCTATTTTGTGTATTTTCAATCAAAACAACTTATAAAAAACATAAGTCTTAAAGATGGTCATTATGAAGAACAACATAAAGAAGTAACTTCTATTATTCTTGGAAAATAGAGTGTATACCTAATTTTTCCATTCATAATTTCGATTAAGGATGGGGAAATGCATCATTGCTGAGAACATAACGGCGAATGATACATTACACCCGAATGGGGAACACGAGCGGGAACAAATGAAGAAGATCCTCCGAAGCAAGATACCCAAAAATAAGTAACAGGAACCCCACTCTCACCTATTATACCCCTTTTGAATTTGAAATCAAGAAACCTATACCATCTAATCCACTTGTAATAAATTTTGAACTTGACTATGATTGCTAGTTGGCCATGAATTTGGAATAATTAGAAAAAACTTTAGCAATTTGCTTGGTGATGTAAAAAAAACCAAACAACTTGGTAATATCCCGAGCAAAATATCTTATCACACCATTGATAATGGACAACAAGGAGGGGGGATTTTCAATTTTCTTTGGAGCCCCTCCTCCCTCCCCGACCCCCCACACGCCCCCCATCCACGACCCCCTGCGGCCCCTCCCCCCTCCCTCACCGACCTCCCCCTCCCCTCCCCGACCCCCTGCAGCCCCTCCCCCCCCTCCCTCACCGACCTCCCCCTCCCCTCCCCGACCCCCCTACGCCCCTCCCCCCTCCCTAACCCCCCGCAAAGCCCCGACCCCCTGCAGCCCCTCCCCCCTGCCATGAGAGTTGAATTCATGGGATAAAAACTTGCCAAATATAAGGAAGAAAAAGTACAATGATGTCAAAGAAGAACCATACATCAAGAAAAGAGATGACCATTGAAACCCCAAGATGAGTATAATAGCTAGACCACATCCAACAAATAAAGTGCAGATGAACAATTTTTTGGGTTTAGTTTCATCACTACACAAATTGTTAAAAAAAAAAGAAATTAGCACTGCTTACCACCGGCGAAATGTAGGTCCGGCAAGAGTCGATGCAAGTTCGTCGCCTGAAGTTCACTTCTCTCCCAAAAAAAAAAACCCAACTGTTAGGGTTTGGTTGATGAGTACAAAAAAATTTTTTAAAAAAGAGAAAATAAAGCTTACCGCCGGCGAAGTGAGGTGGAGATGGGTCGCTGACGTTGGCTGGAGGAAGGAGGAGAGGCAGGTGGAGGTGGAGTCGACGGAGTTTCGTCGCTGCAAAATCGCCCAAATTCCCTCCTTTTTGTTGTTGAAAAAAAAAAACCCGACTGAAAGACTTAAATTAAACCCCCCCTTTAGAAATCAACGACGGTTTCTGACCGTCGCCCAAGCTACAAAAAATTTCTGCTTTACTTCCACAAAATCAACGACGGCTTTTAGCCGTCGTTATTTATTTCCGACAGCTAAACCGTCGTTATATGCTACAACTGCCGTCGGTGATCAACGACGGCTTCAAGCCGTCGCTTTTTTTTTATATACCGACGGTTTTGTTAGCCGTCGCTAATAGGCCGTCGTTATTTTGTGATTTTCTTGTAGTGTATGAAAAGACTTATATACCCTTAAATTCACAAAAAATAATAAAGAAAAGATTTTCATAATTCTTTCCTCATTTACAAATATAGGTAATAAGAAAAGTTCTACATTACCAAAAAGAAATACATAAAAATTTGTAAAAAGAGGAAACTCAATAATTGAAAATATAAATTGATGACTAAATCAATTTTCAAACAATTATAAAAGCAAAGAAATACAAAGATTTTTACTATCTGAACTCTCAGTTGCAAGAACAATTTCTAATAACATGCATTAACAAACCATAAAAGAATTATAAAACTTAGATAATATTTAATTTTGTATTTTTTGGGGCCCACAATCAGTTGGGGTAATAAATAATTAAAGAGATAAACATACATCAATAATATCAATTAAATTTTTTTTTTTATTATTGAAGCACTACTCACCATAGTATGCCTAAAAACCTCAAATACTCAGTGAGATTAAATTGAACTACTACTCATAAAATACACCTATAAAATATATGTGTTTTTAAATAAAATAAAAAACATAACCTAGATCATTGTTTAAAAGGAGAGTTGTTGAATTATCTACCAAATACAAGATAACATATCCTACCTCGACATAGTCCTTTTTGGAAAACATTATTCTTTACACTAGAGCGATGCAAATAAAAAACCATAACGCTCATCAATATTCACCATAAATATTACACTCTTAAGTGAGTTTTCTAACACTTTTTAATGTTACTATTAATATTCACCATAAATATCACGATGCTAGTAGTATTTTATTTGCAAAGTGTTTATTTCCATCTTAGCATAATTTTGCAATTCGTAGTACTCTCTTTTTCTCTAACAGTTGGTTTATGGTATCATAAACGATAGCATCAAAGTTTTAAGGGAATCAATCATATTGATATTATACTATGCCTGGAATATTTTATTAAAAGAAATCATGTATTATTTTGATTACAGTTTTTTATCATATACCCCTGACAAATTTTTTTTTGCACCATATACCCTTTCAACTTTCCAAATTCACCATATACCCCCCACCTTTCAAAAAATACATCCACTTACCCTTTTGACTAACGGTGTTAGACTTCCGTTAGTCATTAACCCCTAATCCCCCTCTAACCCTAATTAACTAACCTAAATTAAACCCTAACTCTAACCCTAATCTAATACACTTTGGGCTCTAACCCTAACCACCCCTCCCCCACCCCCTTACCCCCACTGCCACATCACCCCCCACCACCACCACCTCCTCACCACCACCCCCCCCCCTTCTCCAGTGACCCCCTCCCCTTTCCCGCTAACCCCTCTCCGCCTCCCCACCACCCCGAATCCCCCCATCCCTACTCCCCGTGACCCCCCCTCCCCTTCCCCACCCCCCGCAACCCCGCCCTGCTGAATCGTCACCCCGAACCCTAAAAAAAAAAAATTGAAATTCGAAACTTGCAACAATTCGTGCTTGAGTTGATGCGGGTTTTCGAGCTTTGGAGTATCAATGGCGAAAGTTTCGAATTCGTGAATTCTCGCAATGGTTGTGAAAATTCGCAAAATTCTAGGGGAAGGGGAGGGGGTTAGGGCGACGACGGGGAGGGGGAGGGGGGCTGCGCGACGATGGGGGAAGGAGAAGGGGACTGCACAACGACGGGGAAGGGGGAGAGTGGGGCTGCGCGACGATGGGGGAATGGGGGGCGAGCGACGACGGGGAAAGGGAAGGGGGCTGGCAGGAGGTGGAGGGGGGGCTGCGGGGGAAGGGGGAGGGAGGGGGCCGGGGAGTGGTGGTGCGGTGGGGTAATGGGTGGTGGAGTAAGGTGGTGGGGGCGGTTTGGGGGGTGGGGTGGGGGAGGGGTGGGTGTGTTAGGTGTTAGGGTTAGGGTATTAGGGTTAGGGTTAGGGTTAGGATTAGGGGTAGATTTAGGTTAGTTAATTAGGGTTAGAGGGAAGATTAGAGGTTAATGACTAACGGAGTTTAATGTCGTTAGTCATTAAGGGTAAGTGGATGTATTTTTTGAAAGGTGGGGGGTATATGGTGAATTTGGAAAGTTGAAAGGGCATATGGTGCAAAAAAACATTTGTCAGGGGTATATGGTGAAAAAACCGTTTTGATTATCTATACGTTTTGATTATTTATTTATGCTTTAAGATTAGTTGTTGGAAAGTAGTCAAGCTACAATGGTTTAAATTTCCTTCTTTAGCATCTTTATATTGTTGAGGAATAAGGTGGTTATTTTGGATTGGAAAATATTATTGTTATCGTTCGAGGAATAAAAGTTATTATTCAGTTATTTGAGTTGAGTGAGAATATATTTTAGTACGTGAAAAGGGGAAATATTTTATTTATTATGATTGGTTACATTTGATCCTTATGTGATTATTTATGTGATTATTTATTCATGCGTGAATATATGATTGTTATGGTTCATAATGTGTGAACTTAGTGTTATAGTAACTTCATGAGAAATTGTTTGTTGATGCGATCTTTATGGTCAAATCAAATGTTGTCTTCGTAGGAAATGGCAAGTAAGTGTGAATCGAAACCAAAGTAGAGTTACGTTAAATTTCAATCGCGAAGTAGAGTGTCAAACAACAATGATGCCTTAGCTTCTGCTATTCGCCTATTGGCAGAGAAATTGACTCACGAAAGAACTGAGAGTCCCGATTCTGATGGGGACATGTTTGAGAGATTAGCTAAGATTAAATCGTCGTACTATAAGGGGCAAGCCGACCCTACCTTCTTAAAGAGTAGATTAGGGAGTTTGAAAAGATTTTGGGTGTGAACCGTCCCGAAGGTATGAAAGTTAGTCAAGTTGTATCGTATCCGAAAGATGAGGGCCGACTTATGGTGGAAAGAAAATGGAAATAGACTTAGTGTTGTGGAAGAGTTTAATTGGGAATCCTTTATTGCTGCTTTAAGGAAAAAAATTTACCCTGCTTTTATGAGAAAGAAAAGGCTCAGGAGTTCATAGACCTTAGGATGGGGAGCATGACCATCTCTGAGTATTATAGCAAATCCATAGCATTGTCTAGGTTTTTAGGTAGTAGCCACCGAGGAGTTAAAGGCTCGAGTGATTTGAGTAAGGTTTGATTGAGGAAATTCAATTGGGGTTAGTAGATTATGAAGAAATTGATTTGTCTATCGGAATTCCCTCTTGGGGAGATCATAAGGTGTACCAAGTTTGTTTAGAAATTTTGCCTTTGAAGATAGGAGACTATGTTTTTCCAATCGACTTAATAGAATTCAATTTGGGAGACCTAGATGTGATTCTTGGGATGAATTGGTTAAGTCTTTACAAGGCCAATATCGACTGTGAGATTCAGAAGGTAGGTTTAAGAAACCCTTTGGGAAAATTGACCTCCTATAGACGCTTTGGGAAACCTAAGAAGTTTGGAGTTATCTCTGCTATGCAAGTAAGAAAGTTGATGAGAAAGGGGTGTGAGCTATTCTTCTGTAGTAAGATGTGAGTAAGGAAGTTGAAGTGAAGCTTGAGGATGTTCCGATTGTGAACGGGTTTATGGACGTGTTTCCGAGTGAGATTTCGAGTATGCCGCCTGTTAGAGCTGTTGAGTTCACCATAGACTTAGTTCCTGGAACTGCACCTATATCTAAAGCACCCTATAGAATGGCACCTCCGGAAATGAGTGAGTTGAAGACGCAGATTGCAAGAATTGTTCGATAAGGGTTATATTAGACCTAGTGCATCACCTTGGGGAGCTCTTGTGTTGTTTGTGAAGAAAAAGGATGGAAGCATGAGGCTATGTATTGAATATAGGGAGTTGAATAATGTAACCATCAAGAACAAATGTTCTTTGCCTAGAATAGATGACCTATTCGACTAGTTGAATGGAGCGAGTGTGTTCTCAAAGATTGACTTACGTTCAGGATATCATCAATTGAGGGTAGGCGATAAGGATGTACCTAAGATTGCCTTTAGAACGCGTTATGGTCACTATGAGTTCACAGTAATGTCATTTGGGTTAACCAATGCTCCTGCTATATTTATGGACTTAATGAATAGGATCTTTCATGAGTTTCTAGATAAGTTTGTGGTAGTTTTCATTGATGACATACTGATATATTCGAGGAATGAGGCTGACCATGATAAGCACTTGAGGATCATTTTGGAGACATTGAGGAAAAACCAACTGTATGCGAAGTTCTCTAAGTGTGAGTTCCGTTTGGAGAAAGTAGTGTTTTTGGGTCACTATGTGTCTAAGGAAGGAGTCTCGGTAGATCCCGCTAAGATTCAAGTTGTGAGTGAGTGGCCAATTCCAAAGAGCGTGTCGGATATTAGAAGTTTCTTAGGTCTAGGCGGGCTATTATAGGAGATTTGTGAGAGATTTCTCGAAGATAGCAAGACTCGTGACCAATTTGATGAAAAAGGAGTCAAAATTTGAGTGGAGTGAAAAGTGTGAAGAAGCCTTTCAGATTTTGAAAGATCGTTTAACCTCTGCACCTATTTTGACCCTACCTGATGGGAATGAGGGATTTGAGGTATATAGTGGTGCTTCGAAGAATGGTTTGGGATGTGTCTTTGCAATAGAATGGGAAGGTGATTGCGTATGCGTCGCGTCAGTTGAAACCTTATGAGGCTAATTACCCTACCCATGACCTAGAGTTAGCCGCCATAGTGTTTGCATTGAAAATTTGGAGACATTACCTCTATGGAGCGACTTGAAAGATATTCACATACCATAAAAGCTTGAAGTACATTTTCACTCAAAAAGACCTCGAACTGGAGTTGATTAAGGATTATGACCTAGACATCCAAAGTATCATGAGGAGAAAGCAAATGTGGTTGCTGATGCCTTGTGAGAAAAATCGAGTCATAGCTTGAGTACCTTGATAGTCCCCGAGGAGTTGTGTCGAGATATGCAAAGGCCGAGTCTAGAACTCTTAAATCCACGGGAACGTGAGGCAAGACTTAGCGCTCATCTTTGGGTTTGTCGGTCTTCGATGAGATCAAAGAGGGTCAAGTTGGGGATGAGCACCTAGATAAGATCAAGGAGAAAATTAGGCAAGGTAAGGAAGGCGACTTTAAGATTCATGATGATGGGAGTTTAAGGTTTAAAGGGAAGTGGTGTGTACCACAAAAATGTAATGACCTTAAGAGACGCCTTATGGATGAGGGGCATAATACTCCATATTCTATGCACCCTGGGAGTGACAAGTTGTATAAGGACCTTAAGGGTATCTATTGGTGGCCAAATATGAAGCGAGAGGTAGCCGAGTATGTGTCTAAGTGCCTAACCTTGTCGAATGTGAGGATAGATCATAAGAGACCCATGGGGAAGGTTCAATCCTTACAGGTTCCTGGATGGAAGTGGGATTCTATTTCTATGGACTTTGTGACTGCCTTACCTAAAACGAGGAGTGGAAACGACACTATTTGGGTTATTGTGGATAGATTGACCAAATCCTTGTGTTTATACCCATTAAGGAGACATGGAAAAAGAAGCAACTTGCTAAGACATACATTAGGCATGTGGTGAGACTACATGGAGTTCCAAAGGATATCATTTCGACCGTGACTCTAGGTTTCTTTCGAAATTTTGGAAAAAGGTCCAATTAAATCTTGGGACAACATTGAAGATGAGTACAGCCTTCACCCTGCGACTGATGGTCAGACTGAGAGGACTAACCAGACTATGAAGGATATGTTGAGAGCATGTGTTATTGACTTTCAAGGTAGTTGGGAGGACCAATTAGACCTGATTGAGTTTTCTTATAACAATAGTTATCATGCGAGCATTAAGATTGCACCTTTTGAGGCATTATATGGACGGAAGTGTAGAAGCCCCATTTGTTGGAATGACTTTAGTGAAAATATAGTCTTGTGGACGAGTTTATTGAGGAAACTGTCAAGAATGTCGGACTAATTCGAGGCTAGAATCCAGCTGCGCAAGATAGGCGAAAGAGTTATGCTTGATTTGAAACGACGCGAGGATGAGTTTGCTATAGGTGATAAGGTGTTCTTGAAAGTATCACCCACTAAGGGCGTCATGAGATTTGGGAAAAAGGGCAAGTTAAGTGCTAAGTATGTAGGCCCATATGAGATTTTAGAGCGAATTGGGAAAGTAACCTATAGATTGGCATTGGCAATAAAGTTTGAGAAGATGCATGATGTGTTCCATATTTCCCAACTCGAACGCTATATCCCTGATGAGCGTCATGTCCTAGAGCCCGAACGGATTCGAGATCGATAGTAGCCTTACATATGAGGAAGACTCGTCAAGATTCTCGACGAGAAAGTGCGTAGTACACGCAATAAGGACGTCCACATTGTGAAAGTACTTTGGTCTAACCACGAATCTGAAGAGGCAACGTGGGAAGCCGAAGATGAGATGAAAAAGAAGTATCCAGACTTGTTCCTTGAGGTGAGTTACGAGGGCGTAACTCGTTTTCTTTAAGGGGGATAGAATGCGATAAATTTCGCGCTTTTGTCTATTTTATGAGATTTTAATGCATATGTCCGCCTATGTTGGGCAATTTGCACATGTTAGTGCTAAAGAAGTAGATTCTCCGCGTAAGAAAGCGTGTTCATAAGTAACACACGTGTTTAAAGTTAGCAAAAGTGTGCACAAGTAGCACGAATCTTTGTAAACTTTTGAAAAGAAGAGTTCAAGTTTTGAAAAATATATGAGATTTCGTGTCAAGTTTCGGGACGAAACTTCTTTTAAGGGGGTAGATCGTAATCCCCATAATTTTAAAGGATTTTATAAATATATTTTATCATTTATATATTTATATTTTAGTTGGAATGATTTTATTATTTAAAGAAGGTTGACTATTTTAATAGTCAAATGAAATTATTTTAAGAATTTAAGAAAGTTGGAAATATTTTAATTAGGCATGCTTTGAAAAGGTTTGAAATACGAATTTGATTTGGAAAAGAAGTTTAAGTGGACTCGAGGAGCCCAAATTCTAAGTAGATTAGGAAGAGGAGTTATATTGATGCTAGGAGTTCTAATTTATCAATCCTAGTCGTCATCAAATTCTATTCAAACTCAATCTCCTTTTCCTAGCCCAAAAGAAAACCCTACTTATAAATACCTTAAGCCCAATTATTTTACCACACAAAGATTATTTTCTCTCTCCTCTCTCAAAACTCACGGCACACTATTCTATTTCCCTCCCTTCACTCGTTTTTTTCTCTCACCCGAATCTGATTGTCCAGATTTCTCATAGTTCCATTTATTTTTAGCCAAAAATTCCTTCTGAGAAATTGTAGATCTCGAAAAGTTATTGAACTTAGGCTCAAGAATCACTCGATTCCGATTATTATTCTATCAGTTATGGCCTCTGCAAGTTTCGCAATTTTGCTGCCATATTTCACTCGCGATTTCGGTATTTCACTCTTTTTCTCCCTTTTTCTTTTGATTCTTTTCCTCGTTTTCTTATATATTGATTTCATATATATTGATCTAATATTTCAAAGTATTATTTTGTTAAATTATTGTTTAAAGATTGTATCTTTAATTATGTCAGATTATATGTTTCATATTATTAAGCAAAAAAAAAAATTCAGATTTAATATTTTATGTTCAAGGAGAGATTTAAATATTAAAGTCTTGATTTTTGAGGTTTTAAAAGCCTATTTTAGTAGTACCATATTTTAGGGTTTGAAATATTTAATCTTTGGTGTCAAAAGAATTTTAGAAAAGGTTTTGACACGTTTTTAAGTGAAGTTTTATTGCTGTAAATTTATTGGTATATTGATATACCAATGTTTTGTATTTTGTTAGGCGGAGATTATTCCCTAGGCAACTTTTAGAGTAGAAAAGTGGCCTCTCAATTTGTCTACACGAGTACGTACATACGCATGTGTTGATTGAGATAGTATCATGATTTAAGGAAGGAAAATTATGTAGTATCATGTATAGGAACTATGTTGAGTTCATATATGATATTGATTATGTTGGATTTGTATGTTTTATGCTGTGGTGTAAACATGTTGATTATGAGATTATATTATGAGATTTATATCATGTTTGTATGGAAAATTGATACAAGCATGTTGGTTGGGAACTTTAATTTATTAATTCACATGGGAGAATTAATATATTTATTAGTGTTGGATCATGATTGATCATTGTTCCCTTTGAGTATTTCATCGCTTTATAAGGACCGAGGGCCTTATCTGGTAAGTTGATATTTTCTACCTATGAAAGGTAATTGGGTTGTTGGCTAGGTTCAACAAATAAGAAGGATTGAAATAAGAAGGAATTAATCTTGGATTGTAAGTTGTATGATCACTTATTTAATCCTAAGATAAAAAGGAGTTAAGTTGTGAATGTTTGATTATATGTTATCTGTATTGCTTGTGTGTCATAATAAGTAATAAATTGTAAATCACGTAAAGTGTAACTTGGATAGTAATAAACTTTGGACTGGTGCACGTCTGAAGTTGGACAATCAGGAGTTGGGGTACATGGTGAGCGTGCCATGGCTTTTTCCTCGGGAATTGGATTGATCACCGTTCCTCTTTTTATTCAAAGGTTCCTCGATATCGCAGTCATTATGGAATACGGAGTCGCGCCCGTATTTCGTCTTCCTAGGTGAAGGCTGGTTTTTAGTTAGACAACTCGGTCCAATAACTATTCCATTAAAGTAATAAAAAGATGTTTAGAGTTTAGTTCAGTAAAAGTTGTCTGCAGAATGTTATATGATTATATTATTATTTATCCCTGCATGTTATTTATTTAGTATCATGTTAGGAAAGTTTATGTATTATTATGTAGTACTCGGCTTTGCCGGGACGTGCTTTGTTTGTATGTGTTGATCATGGCTTTGCCTTATTGATCCTGTGATGACCCAATTTTGGTGAGCAGATTCTCTAGAGCATTGACATTTACAGGTTCGCAGATGTAGCATCATTGGGAATCTGGGAATGGAGAGCTTGTGTAATTTAGTTTATCATGTTTCTGCATTGGTAGGAACATATTTTAGTAGACATTTATAGAGTAATTGTTTTTGAAGTACTTAGTTATTCATTTATTTATGTTAATAAAGTATAAAGTTTGGTTAGATGTTTTCCGCTGCAAAATTCTGAATAAGCCGATACGTTATCACACGGGCGATAATACTTGGGTAATTCTCTAAGTTTTATATTATAAAGGTATTTCTGAAAAGAGAGAATTATCGGGGTGTTACACTATGTAATCGTGAGCTTCCCTTCATGTCTCAGATCAACAATCTGTACAAATTTCCAACGAGATCTTGCCGTTTCAGGCATTTCTATCTTGTTTGGTGTTTACAAACCTCATTTAGTAATTTTCATAACCATTTCACAATCAGAAGAAACATTATTACAACAACTATTAAGCTCTTTTCCGCCATGCTCAACTTTTTTGCTTTTTGATGTATCAATAAAAGTGTTAGGGAAACATATTGTTAATATTCTTTATATTGTATATATAGTTGTTGGGTTCATTAAGTGTAATCTAGTTCCGAGGCCCTAATAGCTTTATATATATACTTTGCTGTGCATTAGTAATACATCATCTTAAAACCCTCATCACAATCTGTCATGGTATCGGAGCCTCAAGCAGCACAACCCTATTTTTTTCCTCTACTCTTCTTCGTCTGGTACGGTTCCACAGCTCCGGCCACGCGTGCTACGACTGTGTATCCACCGTTACCACCAACAAATGAATTTAGTTATTTGAGGGGGAAGGGATGATAAGAAACTAAGAGAATCCAATACCACCAAGTAATGGTAATGGATTGAGGAGAGGTTGAACCATACAAGAAAAAAGAGAATATGTATTATTTAATTCCGTTTCTTAGAGCCCAAATGTTTTGAGCCAAACAAAAAGGAAGAGAATATGTATTTGATTCCGTTTCTTAGAGCATGTTTAATTAGTTCAAGTCATGAAATGAAAGGGAATAGAATCAAATAGCCAAAATGTTTTGAACCAGACATGCTCTTAGAGCATGTTTAGGTTAAGTCAGGAAGTGAAAGGGGATAGAATCAAATAGAGAAGTTGAAATGGCAACAAAACTTGTTACCTAGATTCTCTCATTGCCCATTTTTTAGCTTTCCAAATGAGTAAAAAATGAGCAATTAACATAAAATTAACATATATATAAATGAATAACCCGTCACACGTTTGATTAATTGTTCGGAAAAAAAATATTGCTAGTTTTGGTGCATCGAGGTCATTTCAAATATTTGGAAAACAAATTTTGTTAGTGATCGTTAAGGAGGGGTGAGCATAAATTAAAGGTTCTTTTCATTCATTCCAATGAATAAATTAAGAATATTTTATGTTTTAAGCTTGTATATTACTAAAGATACAAAAAATGCATTGACGAATGTGAATAGTGAAAATAGAAAGAATTTTATGGAGCAAAGGGAGTAACTTTTTAAGATTGCAATATACTTTTCTCATCTGAAGTGTTGTAATATTTTTTACATACAAGATTAGTATTTTTTTGTTTCATATTTATCTTTTTTTGTGGGGGGGAGAAAGTGTAACTTCAATTTTGTTTCTAGTTAATTTGAATACAAGATGTGATATATGTTTTCTTTAATAAGGTAAGTTGAAGTCTCTTACATGTAGAGAGGAATATGGGGATCCCTCTGGGACCAAAGGTGATGTCAATGCCACTAGGCTATGTGTGAAATATGGTTAAATCATTTTATTGAGAATTCATAATGATATTAAATTAATTTTAAATAGAACATAAGTTAATTGTAAAATGAAAATATTTAAGTGATAACTCCTATATTTATTCACAATTTATTAAAATAGACAGTCTAATTTTAATAAAATTAGACAAATCCAAGCCTACATTCTCCTAGCAAGCCCATTTCCTCTCACTCTAAACCAACAATATCCCTAGACATCCCGCACCAACCTAGTTGTCCCTTCTTTTCTCCTTCCTTTGTTTCTCTTTAAATCATGAACTACAACAGACAATTTTAAGAAAAACCAGACAGTCTTATTGAATAGATTAAACTAGTTTCTAAATAGATTAAATAATGTGATTAGTGAATGGATTAATCTAATCACTAAATATATTAAACTAGTCACTATATTGATAAAGGTGATCCGTTCAATTCTTAATATTGGACTTGAGTTATTACATAATCTATATCTATACTTCTATATTAAAAGGCGTTCCTAAACAAGGAAGGGTGCCATGTGGCGTTCTCCCTAAGGGAGTTTTACTCCATTTGTAATTTACATACAATAAAAAAAATTAGAAATTGCATAGTATATGGTTTGATCCCGCAACTTCAAGTTTATGTACCAAGAAGACATAAGCCGGACCCAGTGTGAAGCAGAGGATTGGCCTGGTGGTGGCCAACCCCGAATTGTTAGGGGATATTCGGGCCTTGGACCTCAACCCTGAGACAGGGTGGGTTCAGCCAAATTCTTGTATCCCCCAAAAAAAAGCTAACAAATTTGATCTTTTTCTAATACATAACATTCGTAAAATTAGATCATATTGATAGCCCAATAAAAAAAAAATTTAGCAGTGACCAGCTCTTAGTAATCATACAATCTACAGTATTATAGTATCATACCTAGCAACACAATCAAGATGAGCTAGATGTACAAAACGAATTCGATAAAAGCAGCAAAGAATCAAGATATATAATAATCGACGAAGAAATCCCTCTAAAGAAAGGGGCATGCTTACATTGAAAAGATGTGACCAGAGCAGTGATAGAGCCACATCTAAATTATATATGGCAACATATGCGGATACTAAAAAATAGAAAAAAGAAAAAGGAAGAAGGGGGATAACTACTTGTTTCATTTAAACGGAAAAAGGGGAAAAGATGAAAAATGTACTACATTTTACAGTATGTTTAGTTCATTTATAGTAAAGGAAATAGGGTACGTGTATTTGTAGTCTTTTCCCTCTAGAGCTTTTCTCTTGGGAGGGTTCTGCTAGCGCGCTGCTAGGGTTTCGCCCCTTCATTTTCGAAGGTTTTTGCTTGATTGATTCAAGCATCTCTGTTCTGTTTTCGTTTTTAATTTGTTTTTGCTTCTGGTTTCTTTCCGGTTCTTTAATAGATGTCTTCGAAGGAGAACCAAATCACAGTAGAGGAGGAGAAGGATGAGGAGACTGAGTGGGAAGGAGAGGGTGAAGATGAGGAGGTGAAGCGAGTTGCTCTTGGTCTAGTCGGGAAAATATGGACTGAGAGGAACATCAATGCTAACGCCCTAATAAACACTATGAAACGTGTCTGGAACCCTAGACATGGAATGGAAGCGAACTGCATAGAAAAGAACATCTTTTTCTTTCAGTTTCATCATTGGCAAGATAAAGAACGCGTCTTGGACAATCAACCATGGCATTTTGATCGTCATTCCTTGGTTCTTAGTGATATAACTGGCGCCTGCATGCCGTCAGAAATTCCTTTGTTCTTTGTACCCTATTGGATTAGAGTCTATGATCTCCCGTTCATTGGACGCAATAATGATGCGAATGCTCGAAAAATAGGTGACAAAATAGGTTCTTTTATTGCTGTTGATAAATCTGATGTTGTGGGAATTAATAAATCCCTGCGTATTCGAACAATGATTGATCTCCGAAAACCCTTGAAAAAGGAGATCACATCAAAGATGCGAGGAGGAGTTTCACACAAGTTTAGTATAAAATACGAAAAACTCCCTCTGTTTTGCTATGTGTGTGGGAGACTTGGTCATGGTGATAAAGACTGTGATGACAGTATGGGGACAGGTGGAATGAAGCGTAATTTTAGTGATCAAATTCGAGCATCTCTGTGGCATGTTAATAAGGGTGCAGCAGTGGGGGACGAAGTGGTGAAAGGCGACATTTGTGCCATGAGTACAAAAGGGCAGCAGTATGTTACAACTGAAGTTAAGGGAAACGTTCTGCATATGGTGAATCAATTACATGACGTGTCTCTAACAAATCAACAGCCCAAGCTTCCAGGTGAGGGAACAGATAGAAGGGGAGAAACTGGTGTTCCGAATAATGAGAATGGAAAGGTGGTGACAGAGGGAGGGGAGGTGATGGATGAGAGTTACTTTGCGGCTATGGATGCGAGTGCTCCAGTGCACAAGATACCTGCAGATACATGCCAAGAGGCAGAAGGAACACCTCAATCTTCTACTCATGGACCGAGGAAAGTGGGATTTTGTCAAGGAAAAATCCGGAGATAGGTGGGGTGCTCGAGGTGGCTGGAAAGAGGAAGGAGAGTTCAAGCGGAGAGGAAAGTTTTGTTGATGAAGGTGGGACATGTAGTAAGAAAATAAAAGTCGATGGTGCAACGGGGGCGTTGACAAAAATCCAAGTAGCGGAGGTTGCAATGCAACCCCGCGAAGGCCAATGATAGGCCTTGCATGGAACTACAGAGGATTGGGGAGTCCTCGCGCAGAGAATACGCTCAAGGGCATAGTTCAATTAGAGAATCCCCACTTTGTCTTCCTTTCCGAGACAAAGTTAAAAGGCCATGAATGGAATAGCATTAGGAGGAAACTTCGGTTGAAGAATTTTGTGTGTGTCGACTGTGCAGGGGAGGGCCGACATCGGAGGGGTGGTCTGGCTATGTTTTGGGATGATAAAATTGACCTCACTATTTCTTCATCATCTCTAAACCATATGGATTTTGTGGCAAATCAGCCAAATGGTGGAAATTGGAGGCTAACGGGTGTGTATGGTTTCCCGGAAGAAGAGAGAAAGGAAGATACATGGACTCTTATGACGAGTCTTAGCCATGAATGTGACTTGCCGTGGGTATGTACTGGAGATTTTAATAACATCCTTAGCCATGAAGATAACTTGGGAGGCAACCCAAAGAATCAAAGGGAGATTGATGGTTTTAGGGGGGCTATAGAAAGATGTAAGCTGCAAGATTTACACTTTGAGGGATTCCCGTTCACCTGGACAAATAATAGAGCAGGAAGTGACAACGTCCAAGAACGCCTTGATAGAGTGTTAATGTCGGATGAAGGGCTGGAAATGTTTCCTTGCTCTCGTGTTGAGCATCTGCCTCGGAGGCATTCTGACCATGCCCCGCTTAAAGTTCTCCTCCAAAAACAGATTCAAGTTACCAAGAAGAGGCGAAGACATAATCGGGTGTTCCGCTTTGAGAAGGAGTGGATGAGAGAGGAAGGCTGCAGCAAGATTATTGAGGAGACCTGGTTAGAGCAGGAGGATAAAGATGTTAGGGGGAAAATTCTGGCGTGTGCAAGCCAGTTGAAGCGATGGAACAAAGATCGGAAGAGTGACTTCCCTAAGGAAGTTGAAAGAAGAAAGAAGCATATAAAGAACCTCATAAGCATGCCTGCTACGGAGTCTATGTTAGCTGAAATTAAAATTCTTGATGCGGAGATTGACGAGCTTGAGAGAAGGGAAGAAACTTTTTGGGCTCAGCGTAGTAGACAAAGTTGGGTCAAGGAGGGAGACCAAAATACAGCTTTTTTCCACAAAAAAGCTACTGACAGGTTAAGTAGAAATACTATCAAAGGGGTTTTTGATGATGGGGGGACGTGGAGAACGGAGGACGAGGAGGCCAAGGCGGTGTTTGTAAATTACTTCTGTAGTTTATTCGAGACTAATGGTGCTACGGAGATGGATCAGGTCATTGATAAGGTGCAAACAAAAGTAACAGCAGAGATGAACCAAGATCTTTCAGCCCCTTATACTGCAGATGAGGTAAAACGTGCTCTCAAGCAAATGCATCCCACAAAATCCCCGGGACCTGATGGAATGCCCGCTCTTTTCTACAAAAAATATTGGCAGACTGTTGGAGAAGAGGTAACCTCTTATGTGCTGAATATATTAAACAATGAAGGCTCTGTGACGCAAATTAATAATACTCATGTAGTTCTCATTCCAAAAAAGAAGGTGTGCCAATCTACTAAAGATTACCGTCCGATCAGTTTATGTAATGTTTTGTATAAACTTGTCTCTAAAGTAATCTCTAATAGGCTTAAGTTAATACTCCCTTCTGTTATCAGTGAGTCACAAAGTGCTTTTGTTCCGGGGAGACTAATCACAGATAACGTTCTGGTGGCTTATGAGTTATTTCACTATTGTAGGAAGAAAAAAAGAGGGGCTAAGGGGTTCATGGCTATGAAGCTTGATATGAGCAAGGCCTACGATAGAGTGGAGTGGGAATTTATTAGAAGAATGATGCTGAAACTGGGTTTTGATGGGTCTTTTGTAGCTCTAATTACGAGGTGCATTTCTACAGTGTCCTACTCCATCTTGTTCAATGGTTTTCCGTCTCAGGTTTTCTCCCCGGGGAGGGGCTTGCGACAGGGTGACCCTATATCTCCGTTCCTTTTTCTGTTGTGTACGGAAGGCTTCTCAGCACTGCTTAGGGATGCTGAATCTCGTAACCTTATTCATGGAGTTAAAATTGGCAGATTTGTTCCCCCTATATCTCACCTGTTTTTTGCAGATGACGGTCTGTTGTTTACTAGAGCTAGTGTTAACGAAGCAGAGGCAATCATTGATATCCTCACATCTTATGAAGCAGTTTCGGGTCAAAAAATTAATCTGGAGAAATCAGAGGTCTCTTTCAGTCGGAATGTTGGTGATGATACGCAGGAAATGCTTCAATCGAAGTTAAATTTCACGACTGTTATTGAGCACGAAAAATATCTTGGGCTTCCAACTTTCATTGGAAGATCTAAGAAAGTTGTTTTCCAGACGATTCAAGACCGAGTGTGGAAGAAGATTAAAGGATGGAAATAGCGTTTCTTATCGAGAGCCGGTAGGGAAGTTCTAGTAAAATCTGTGGTTCAGGCCATTCCTATGTATGCAATGCAGTGCTTTAAGTTGCCGGAGGGAGTCATAAATAATATGATTTCGCTATGCCGGAATTTTTGGTGGGGACAGCAGGGGAGTGAACGAAAGCTTGCCCTTATAAGCTGGGAGAAGATGTGTCACTCCAAGGATAAAGGAGGGCTAGGCCTCCGAGATTTGAGTGCTTTCAATACGGCCTTACTTGCGAAACAGTGCTGGAGAATTGTCACAAACCCAACGTCTTTCGCTGCTATGGAGCTAAAAGGCAAGTATTTTCCACGGTCTGATTTTTGGGAAGCAAAAATACCACAAACTGCAAGCTATACGTGGAGGTCAATTATGTCTGTGAGGAAGCTTTTGATAGCGGGCTCCAGGTGGGTAGTGGGTAATGGAAGGAAGGTGAAATTTTGGAAGGATGTGTGGCTGAAAAATCTTCCAGGGGGTCGAATTTGGTCGGCTCCGCCAGAGGAGGATCCCATGAGAACATATGTGGCAGAGTGGCGAACTGAAGAGGGGAGCAATTGGGACACAGATGCTCTTGAAGGATTAATTTCTAGTGAGGAACTTGAAGCTATGCAAGCTACTGTTGTCGCTTCAAGTGACCAGGACGACTTTCTCTCTTGGCCTGGTACAAAGAAAGGAGAGTTCACAGTAAGGAGTGCGTACCATCTCGAGATGCAAAGACGAAAAGGTTCAGTGGGTACTTCGGCTATGCTATCCAACTCATGGTTCTGGAAGAAAATTTGGGGTGCTAACGTTCCGGAAAAGGTTAAAAATTTCATGTGGAGAGCGGCTAGAAATGGTCTTCCTACAATGGATACATTGGCCAAAAGGGGGCTGAATGTTGACAGAATGTGCCCAAGATGCGGTGACTCCCCCGGAAACCATCCTTCATATGACCTTGTTGTGTCGGGAAAATAATATCATCTGGAGATTATCACCTTTGAGACTGGACATTGAACAATGGAACTATAGTTTTATTGAGTGGTGTGAAAGCCTCGCAAGGAAATGTGTGATTGAACGCTCATGGGAAATTGTCATGATGTTTGTGTGGCAAATGTGGAATCTGCGCAATATGTGGGTCTTTGAGGGAAAGAAAATGGAGCCTTCTCTGGTGTGTGATAAAACTATAAGACTGTTGGATGAGTTTGAAGCTGCATGTGCAAAGGAAGAGGAGATTACAGGGGGTGCGAATCGGGTACCTGAAGTGCACTCTTGGACACCCCCATCGAGGGGTAGGATGAAGCTCAATTCAGACGCTGCAGTTATGAAAGATGGAAGAGTGGGTCTGGGGGCGGTGCTGCGAGACTACGAGGGTGATGTCCTCATGATTGCTGGGAGAAAAGGAAGCTATGGAAACCAGGTGGCCCAAGCTGAAGCTACGGCACTTCTCTTTGGACTTCAGAGAGCCTACGAATGCGGCTTTAGGGAGATTGAAGTTAAGATTGATTGTCTTGTACTAGTGGATCTCCTCAATGATCGAATGAAGGAGCTCACTACCACCCAAGTTCTTGTCAATGACATTAAAAACTTTGCTCATAATTTCAGAAGCTGTAGTTTTAGTTTTTGTCGGAGAATTTGTAATAGTGTAGCCCATGCTATGGCAAAGTCTTCTTTATCTTTTGAGGAAAAACTTGTGTGGCTGGAGGAATGTCCTATGGATATTCTTCCTCTTGTTGTAGCTGACAAGTCAGCTTTGGTTTGCTAATCAATGAAAACTGGTTTTCCTGTCAAAAAAAATAGTAAAGGAAAGGAAGAGAAGAGAAAGGAAAAAAAATTAACTTCCCATGTTTGGTATAAATTTTCTCTTTCCTCCCAAATTCCTCCACTTTTGGGAGGAAAGGAAAGTGAAATTTTATTAAATAGTCTTTCCTTCCAATTCCTTTCACTTATAATTTTTTAATTAATAAACCAAACATTGGAAAGTAACAAAGTTCCTTCCACTTCTTTTCTTTTCCTCCAAATCTTTTCTACCAAACAAGCTGTTAAACTGAACAATAGTATTTTGAAAAAATAATATGCAAAGACAGTTCTTCTACACAATTAATTTAATTTTATATATGCTTTTGCACGCATTAGGCTGCCTGATAGTGTGAAGCTCTAAACTGCTTTCCCCCTTTCTCTCTCCTCGTTGCCTCCTCTTGCTCTCCTTCTATTAATTTCCTGGATCTCCCGATAAATTGTCGTTGCTGCCTACTGGTTTAAAGGGAGTGAGTTGTGGCCTGTAGGGTTGTCGCAGATTGATGACATGCGCTACCGCGTGGTGACTAACGGAATTGGTCCCGCCTTCGCGGTTTTTACGTCTGGACAGTTGTTGCTTTGGGCTTGTGGTTGTGGTTAGTTAATTTATGGATTCTTAAAAGCACAGTTGGTGAAGAAAGAATTGTTCAATAATTTATGGATTTATGATTATGTTGTTGGTAAATTGTTAGAATATTGTCGATAGTGTGAATTGTTAGCAATTACATTTTGTGTGAATATTCACCGAATTCCTACCCTATACCCAATTATCCACATGGACCATGGTAAGAAAGTCCAAAATATATTGTTTGGTTTTTTATATAAAGGTATTTTGTGTGACATTTAGAAAGTTATGTAGAAAGTTCAAAAAGATCGAATACAACGAAGAATTTCGTAATACAGGAGCAGTATATAGAAAATTCCAAAAAAAAAAAGTGATGAATGTTAGTGCAAAGTTGGATTACTTGGATATAATGTAGTTTGCTACGTGGCTTAATTATTGTTTGCTATAAGCACTTACTTGATTCTCGCACCATATATTAAGTATGTTGCATCGTCCATTATCGTAGTTAGGAGCATCAAGTGATATCTTAGTGGTATTGGCATCACTTTTTATTTAGAGGTCTTGAGATTATATCTCATCCCTTGCAAGAAAGATCTCCGATTCCCCCTTGTTGCAAGGGACTTTATTTTTTACATAAAAAGGGATTTTTTACCAGGTATCCCTGAGGTTTTTTGAAGTTCATGAGTACCCATGCGGTTCAGAAATTCATCGGGTATCCCTGAAGTTTGCATATAATGTATCAGACACCCTCAGTAACTTATTTGTATTGATTTTGTTAACTTAAATGAGTTGAAATCAATTACATCTCAACCTAATTCTCATATTAACCCACACTATGTCAAACATGTCATTCCATAGTGATATAAATCGCCTTTTTTTGTGGTTAAAATAGTTTTAATAGTGGCCTAAATACCTCTTAGGCTGTTTTGCCTACTTATAAAAGACTTTATTGGGCATAATGTGAAATATTAGGGGAATTATGATAGAGGTCAATTGATTTTAGGTCATTTAAGCTAACATAATCAATTCCAGTAAGTTATTGAGAGTGTCTGATACATTATATACAAACTTATGAGGTACTCGATGAATTTTTGAAACCGCAGGGATACCTCATGAATTTCGTAAAACCTCGGGAGGTCGATACCTGGTGAAAAGTCTGTAAAAGATATTGCATTATTGTAGTTAATCGATCATTTCCTCTTCAATTATGTACACATCGACAATTGAGTTTGGCTTATATTGTAATACCCCGTAAATTTATGAATTTTATAAATATATTTTAATGTATATTTATATATATTTTAGAACATTATAGCATTTAAATGATTTAATTCTTGAAGTGTTGACTATTTGAAAGTCAAAGAAATTATTTAATGATTTAAAGGAAGTCAAACATTTTATTTAGTCATGCTTTGATAAATATTTGAAAAGCTTAAAACACATTTGGGTTGTAAAAAGAATTTTAAATTGGGTATGAGGAGCCCAACCATCCAACTCTTAAATCATTAAATACTAGTTTGAGCCCAATCATCTTTTCCTAAACCCAAAAGGGGAACCTATATATAAACTCCCAAAACCCAAATTCCCACACATTAAACACATTTATTTTCTCTCTCCTTCTCCCCTTATTTTCGGCCTTCTCTCTCTCTCTTCTCTTTTTCTTTTTCTCTCGGTTCTTCCTCCTCCCGTCGGTTTTCCGGCCAGCCAGCCACCACCGGCGCCACCCGACCGACAGCAGCAGCGCCGACCGCCGTCGTCCCTCTACTTTCCGGCGTCCTTCCTCCATCCTCTTTGTTTGGTTGTTATTTCTTCCTCCTCATGTTTTATTTATTTTAATGCAAAGTTCATATTTTTAGGGTTTGTTTTAATAAGTTTATATTTAAAAGTTGTGATTTGATGATTTGATTATGAATCTAAGATTATATAAATTATGTATTGAAAAAATAAAATTTTAGATTTACTTGTTATGTTAAAATAGGGTTTAAAAATATCAAAGTATGGATTTTTAGGGTTTTAAAGGTTGAAAAATCATAGTATCATGTTATAGTTTATGGTTTTGGATTTTCTTATGATTATAAGCATGTTTAAATATGTTTTAAGAGAGTTTTAATTCATGATATGTTGCTGGAAATTTAAAGGAAGAATTTTTAAGGTATTTTATGATGGATTTTAACCACTAGTGTAGTGGGTATTATGCTAGGAGGTTAAGCAATCAAGTTTTATTGTTGGGAAAGGTTTTAAACATGTTTAAGAGGGTTTTAAAGTATTTTATTACTGTAAATTCATGAAGGATTAATTATGGATTTATATTGGTTATTTTAGGCGGAGAATTCTCTCTAGGCAATTTTTAAATATGTTAAAGTGGCCTATTAGTTTGTCTACACAAGGTACGTACATACCTATGTGTTGGTTGATGTAGTGTCATGATTTAAGAAGGAGAATTATGTAGTATCATGTATAGGAACTATGTTTAGTTCACATATGATATCTATTATGTTGGATTTTGCATGTTTGATGCTATTGTGTGAACATGTTGAATATGAGATTTACATTATGAGATTGATATCATGTTTGTATGGAAGATTGATGCAAGCATGTTGGTTGGGAACTTTATTTTTATTAATTCACATGGGGGAATTAATATGTTTATTAGTATTGGATCATGATTGATCATTGTTCCCTTTTGAGTATTTCACTACTTTATAAGGACCGAGGACCTTATTTGGTAAGTTGATATTTTATACCTATGAAAGGTAAGTTTTTTTTTGGATCCATATGAGCCACGAAGGCAGTACAAATTACAAAGAAGGGGAGGGGGGATTCGAACCTGTGACCTATCGTTCACAACACCTCAATCTTAACCACTAGGCCAAGACATCATTGGTACCTATGAAAGGTAAGTTGGTTGTTGGCTAGATTCAACAAATAAAAAAGATTGGATTAAAGATGAAATTAATTATTGGACTGTTAAGTTGTGTGATCACTTATCTAATCCTAAGATAAAAAGAGAAAATTGTGATTGTTTGTTGATTTTATTGCTTGTGAGTCATAACAAGTAATATCTAGTAAATCATGTAAAGTGAAACTGGATAGCAATAGCTTTAGACTGGTGCACGTCTGAAGTGTTGGAAAATTAGGAGTTGGGGTACATGGTGAGCGGGCCATGGCTTTCTCTGGGGCCGGGTTGATCACCGTGTCCTATTTTTCAGTTAAACAGGTTCCTCGATATCGTAGGTCATGGGAATACGGAGTCGCGCCCATATTAGGGAAGGCTGGTTTTAGTTAGACAACTCGGTCCATTGACTATTCCATTTAAAGCAATAAGAATGTTGTTATAAAGTTTAGTTCAGTAAAAGTTATCTGCAAGTTATTATATTATTATTTATTCCTCTTTACTATTTATTAGTATCATGTTAGGATTGTTTACTTGTTTAGTATGTAGTACTCAGCTTTGCTGATTACGTGCTTTTGTTGTGTATGACTGTATGTTGATCATGGCTTCGCCTTATTGATCCTGTGATGACCCATTTCGGTGAGCATTCTCTAGGAATCAATAGTGCATTATCTATTTACAGGTTTGAAGATGATGCGTCATTGGGATCTGGATTTTGGGGAGCTTGTGTAGTTTATTTACAATGCCTTTGAGTTATATTTTCATAGTTGGTTTGGTTTGGTTTTAAGTTGACTTTGGTAATTGGTTGGTTTTGGAGTTGACTTTGTTGTTGACTAAGTTTTAGTTTTTAAAGTTATTATTATGTTTTCCGCTGCAAAATTCTGAATAAGCCGATATGTTATCACACGGGCGATAATACTTTGATAATTCTCTATGTTTTGTATTAAAAAGGTATTTTAGAAAAGAGAGAATTGTCTGGGTGTTACATATATATACTTAGGGTTCAATTGGGCATGGAAACTTGGTTTAGATAACAACAGGAATTTGTCAATCATGCAAAAAAAAAAATGAAGATGAGTGCTGAATGAGATTTGGTAGGACACAATTGCTTAGGCCTGGGAATGACCCAAGCTTGCCTGTGAACTGTTCGAGCTCGACTTGGTCAAAACTCGGTTAGGACTCGGCTCGCTAAGGCTCGGCTCGAGTTCGGGATCGGCTTGAGACCTAACGAGACAAGCCACAAGCTAGGCTAAGCTCGGCTTGAAAAACTCGCGAACGGCTCGAGTTATTTTTTTATTAAAAAAATAAAATAAAAAATAGTATTATTTAATTCATTAGTAAAAAAAAAAGGCAAAACATTAAAAACATATATTTTGAGAAAGGGAAAGAACGCAACCAAAAAGCAAATAAACCACTAGGCACTAGCCAACGTCCCAAGCCCAACAAGTCCAACAACTTCCCACTTCCAATAAAACTAAAAAAAAACGGTTCTTTCACATGGTACCCCTGTGGAATTTTAAAATCCATGGGTTACCCCTATAGTTTAAAAAATGCACCAGGTACCGCTATTATTTAAATAAAATGCATGAAATGCCCTGAATGGCTAACGACATTAAGTTTCCGTTAGGTTTAGAGCCAAATTAAACTAATTATTTCAAATAATCCCTAATTAACCTAATTAATACATGAAATAAAATTATAATAATTACTAAAAAGGAAAAAAAAACCTTCCTTCCACCCCCAGCCCCACCTCCACCCCATCACTACCGCTGAACTGCCTACAAAGAACCACCCCCACCCCGAAAACGGCCGGAATCCCTGGCTCTGCCCCACCCTCGAAACCTCCCCCCACCCCATGGCCCCAACCTTCAAATCCCTTACCCACCCACCACCCCAACCACCCCAACTCGTGGCCCTAACATATGTAGCAACATATGTAGCTCCCATAATATCACAATATATAGCAGGTAGAGTATTGGGTTTATAACCAAGTTCAGATCGGAGATTGAGGACCCATAGAACTTCGGCAGTTGTATTTGCAACGACACGATACTCCGCTTCAGTGGACGAACGAGCACGTGTCTTTTGTTTTCGGGAACTCCATGAAATTAGATTACGACCAAGATATATAATGTAGCCAATAGTGGATATATAGTAGTCCTTATGATAGGTTGTCGTACACCTGTCAAAAAATAAATCCTAGCAAACCTTCTAACAATATAAAAGGGTAAATAGGGTCGAATCCACAGAAAGATAGTCGTTTTAATCTAATTTCTAATGTATGGAGAAACTAAACAAGATTAGAATTATGAGATAAAAGGTTTAAACTAATAAATAAGAAAATCAAACTAAAATGATCTAGGGCAATGGTTCACCATGTTCATAACTATAATCTATCAAAATACCATCAATAGTTCAATTAATCAGATACCTAGCAGAGCACAGGTTAATCCTACAGTCGGGTTAACGCTCTCAAATCAACATACACAGTACGGCCGCTAACATAATTAGATTTGCTAATTGTAGGTAAGCCTCTAAGGAGTACTATCTCTCGATCTATGACTCAATATGAGATTTAATCAGAAAATTGACCAGGTTGTAATATTAACAAAATAAACATAATCAATTAGAAACATCAATGACTAATCAAACTATCAATAACTTCAATCAATCAAGATTCATGAAACAAAGAATAAAAACTACATCTAGAAAGGAAAACATAGTTAAAAGAAATCAATGAAATAAACTAATTGAACTCATGAGTTAATGAAGAACACATGAAAAACTAGGGTTTAGTACTAAGCTAGAGCGAGAGAAAACTAAAACTAAGAATAAAAAAATGAGAGAGAGGGTGAAAAGAGTTAGGGTTCCTAATCTAAATAATATTAAGTGACCTAATATAACTAGCAAAATAAGTTAGAAGATAAGTAAAGTCAAAATATTCATTAAATGGGCAAATCTAGTGATCCGCGCGTACAGACGTACAGTAGCAGATTTCAGTAGAAACAGTATAAACTTTCGAAAGGCATAATTCCTTGATTAGAAGTCTTCTCGGGGCGTGCCACCTATCATTGGAAAGCCCTTCAAGTCTAGTTTCCAAATACACTGAAGTTATTCAATTCTAAGAATCATATAAAAAGTATGATCAGAAGAGTAGACGTGACTCTTTTTTCCATATTTCTTCTAATGATAGTCCGCTTTGTTTTTGCTCAAACTCGTACTAATTATACTCCAAACGATCCTTATGAATTGTAGCTTCCTTCCAAGTTCTCCCAATCCTCAAACTTAGCTAATCTTACCCCAAATATATTCTCAATTCCTAAAATTCATCAAAAACACGAAAACATATCGAATACGAGTAGAATAACATAACTTAAGAATATAATGCAATATTAAACCTAAATATGAAACTAACTTCTCTAAAATACAACCTAAATGCACATATATAAATATGACACATCACCTTATCACCGGCCAAATCGGCATCTGTGAAAGCAGGTAAGCAACTAAGGGAATTACGATGTAGAAGGAGACCATGATGAAGGGTACCTGCAACATACCTCTATAATTTTTTTAAAGCAGCCCAATGGTGATTCGTGGGCTTGTGCATGAATTGAGATAACTTGTTGACAGTAAAAGAAATATCAGAGTGAATTAGTGACAAATATTGTAGGCTTCCCACAAGAGCTCGGAATTCGGTTGAGTTAGAAATGATTGAACTAGAGTCCAAAGATAGGGGAGGATGAGAGACCATAGGTGTAGGAGTGGGTTTAGCATTGGACATCTTTGCTTTATGAAGCAAATCTTGGATTTCTTTTTGCTAAAACTTAGGAATGAGGTTGAACTTCAACACCAAGAAAATAGGATTGGTTACCAAGATCTTTCAAGGAGAAGTGATGGGAAAGTTGAGAGATTATTATAGAATTCAAGAGAGAAAGATTAGAGCCGGTGAGAATAATATCATCAACCTATACAAGAAATTAGAATGTGTCTTCCCGATGACGGAGAATAAAAAGAGAGGAATCAGATATAGAGTTGCGGAAACCAAGGCTTAGGAGATAGGTTTTAAGCTTATTATATCAAGCACAAAGAGCTTGTTTGAGGCCATAAAGAATTTATCGTAACTTTCATACATGATTGGGATAGGTGGGATCAATAAAGCCAGGAGGTTGAGTCATGTACACGTCCTCCATGAGAGTACCTTGGAGAAAGGCATTATTAATATTGTTGAAACCCATTGAAAGCCAACTTGTGAGTGTCCCACATTGGAGAAAGAGGAACCATTGTTCCACTTTATAAGGTAGAGGGGTTACTCCTACTATCACCAATTGATTTTAGTATGGAACCTTCTTTGGGCTTATAAAGTAGACCAAATCTCTCCTCCTCCTTGTTCGAGTTACCCAGGCCCGTTTCGTATTGTTTCTAAATTTAACATGGTATCAGAGCCCGGGTTGCGAGTCTCGTCTAAACTGGGTATTTGATCGCTACTGGATAAGGATTTACCTCGATAGGATGTCCAGCCCCTAAGAGGATTATTGTTCTGACCTTTCCAGTTAGCTCTGAATTTCTAAGGACACTCACAAGTGAAGGGGTGTGTTGAAAACCATTGAAAGCCCACTTGTGAGTGTCCTACATTGGAGAAAGTGGAAAGATTGTTCCACTTTATAAGGTAGAGGGGTTACTCCTACTATCACCAATTGGTTTTAGTATGGAACCTCCTTTGGGCTTATAAAGTGGACCAAATCTCTCCTCCTCCTTGTTCGGGTTACCTAGGCCCGTTTCGTATTGTTTCTAAATTTAACAAATATCTAGTTGTCGAAGAGACCAATTTTAGATGACAACAAGAGAGAGAAAAGTTCTCACAGTGACAAGTTTAACAATAGGGCTAAAGGTTTCTTTATAATCAAGACCAGAACGTGGATGGAAACCCTTACTAAACGTGCCTTGTATCGTTCAAGAGTACCATCGGGTTTGTATTTTGTACGATATACCCATTTACACCCAATAAGATTTTTGCGTGGATGAAGGAGGGACTAAGTTCCAAGTATGGTTTTTGAGGAGGGCATCATACTCGGCTTGCATGGCGTCACGCCAGACAGGGTTACGTAAAGCCTGAATTATGGTGGTGGGCTCGTGAGAGATGTCTTGGACAGTATCAATAAGGTTAAGTTTTTGTATTGGTTTGTGAATGTCATCTTGTAGTCTAGTGCTCTGAGGAGGAGATGGAGGAGGAGGATGAGGAGGGGGAGAGGGAGAAAGATGATAATGTTGTGGAGGCATAAGGGGATGGGACCAAATTGAGTAGAAGTGGGGGAGTAGTAGTTGACTCGGTGGTGGATGCAGAAGGTGATGAGGTTGAAAATGATGAAGATGTGTAGCTTGTGAATTGTATGGGGCAGCATTTGGTTCAATTGTGGAGTGGGGAGCATGTGTAGTGGTGAGAATAGGTAAGGAAAAAGCAAACCATTGGTCAATATTTTCTTGTTGTGGTTGAGAAGTGGACCTAACACATGCAGCAAAAGGGAACTTATGTTCCACAAATTTGACATGTTTGACACATAGATTTGTTAGTATCAGGATGGAGGCAAAAATATGCACTTTGGGTAGTAGAATATCCAACAAGCTAGTACACAAGAAGTAGAACGTGGATCAAGCTTATTAGAAGTGTATGAACGTAGCCATGAGTAGCAAAGACATCCAAACTTCGTAATTTTTAGTAATTTGGAGGATTGCCATGTAATTTGCAGAAGGGGAATTGTAATTAAGAGTAGGGATGGGCATTCTATTTATAAGATATACAGCAGTGTTGAAGGTTAAGGTCCAATATTTTCGAGGCATGGAGGCATGAGATAAGAGAGAAAGATATGTCTCAACAATGTGGTGACGTCTTTCTGAATATCCATTATATGCATGAGTATGTAGAGGAGAAGTGACATGATTAATCCCATGAGTGGTAAGAAAGAGATCAAGTTTTTCGTATTCATCTCCATTGTCACTAAAAATGGTAATTATGGACCTTTGGGAATATTTTTCCACTTTTGATTTGAATAGGAGAAAAATATCTAAGGAGTCGGATTTTCTTTTAAGGGTATATTACCACATGTACTTAGTGAAGTGATCAATGAAGAGGATGTAGTACTTGTAACCATCATAAGAGAGAGTGGGAGAAGACCAGACATCACTATATATAACATCAAGGGGACTATTAGAGGAGATTGAGTTTTGATAAAATGGCATCTTATGACTTTTATTGCAATCACAAGAGTTACATTGAAAAGCATTAGATGGAGGAATGGATAGATTAAAACCAGAACTAATAAGTTGTAAACTAGAGTATGAGGGGTGTCCTAAGCGATGATGTCAAACGGTAGTGGAGAGTGAGCTAGTGGCGGTGTGAACAGCTGGTAGTATACACTAGTGGAAAAAAGTTCAACCACTGCGCTCAAAACCGGGCTTACCGCTGCGCTTTTGGGCCGCAACGATTGGACACGCAGCGGTAGCCAAATTTTAGCTGCTGCGGTTCCGGACCGCATCAGTTAATCATTTACCGCTACCGCTGCGGTTTTGAC
Organism: Beta corolliflora; assembly: GCA_947648045.1. Taxonomy (NCBI): domain Eukaryota; kingdom Viridiplantae; phylum Streptophyta; class Magnoliopsida; order Caryophyllales; family Amaranthaceae; genus Beta; species Beta corolliflora. The sequence goes on along the minus strand of CANSZD010000532.1, from coordinate 1,901,888 downwards.
CCAAAACCGCAACGGTTAATCTATTAACTGCTGCGGTTTTGACCCAAAACCGCAACGGTAAATGATTAACTGCTGCGGTTTTGGGACAAAACCGCTGCGGTTGACCACCCCAAAAACCAAAAAAAAAAATAAAAAATTTTGCATTTCTTCATTATTAATCAATACAAAATCAATAATATATATCAATAATCATTTTATTAAGCATATTATGCTAAATTGAAGCATAAGTATAAATAATTAGATACAAAAGAATATTTACTATAATTTTAATATCATACTCAACTATAACTATATACATTGAAAAGATGACGTTTAATCACGCTTATGGCTACTGACATCTATCTCCATCAAAATCATCTACTATCTACTATTATTATAAATAAATAAAAAACACGGGCAAGAATTACAAGCTGCCAATTGCCATTCTCCCCTCTTCCCATAGCTAAGAATCGGAAAATTTCACCAGCAATTATCTGATGCATAGGACATAATAAGCACTTACACATTCAGAGATGCAATGAGATCAGTATTTGTAAAGTTCAATCCAGCATTGCACTTCGTGAAATTTCCAGAAGCAGTGTCAAATGAAAGGTTAGTCCCCAAAGCAAGAGTACTGTTTCCAATAACACCAGAAAAGTTAACAATGGGGTTTGCTGTCAAACCAAGGCTTGTGCTGATGCCAGCATACTCGTGCAAGTATTGGAGTTCAACCTGTTGACATTTATACTCAAAGAATTAGAACATCCACCCATTGTCTTCAACCAAATAAGGTTAACATCCACAATCATGTTTCTTTTAAGTAAGAAAAATACTAGAATGATAATTCAATGTTACCTTGCCAGATCTCTGATCAGGAACACGGAAACTAAAAATAGCCTTCAAGCCAGGAGCAGGTTCATCAACTGTGATTGTGGTGAAAAGCTATGGAGGAGGGAAAAAGAGAAACAGCAACAAAGTTGAAAGATTAGAATACCATCAAATTCAAAACCATCAAATTATATCATGCTATATCTCATCAAATTTTGCTCACTTATCAATTATATAACCTATGCAGCCTAGGCATCATGAACTTGGTATCCATGATGAATACATACAAAAATATACCACTCACATTGGAGTTAGTGTCAACTTTCACATCCGTGGTAATATTCTTGTTTGTCAACTTAGTGCTCACATCAGCCAAAAACAACTATCCCTTCTTAGTCCCAGTAGAAGTGATTGCCTGCAAGAAAGCAAGTCAGGCATTCAAGTTAGAAATAAATCATAACAGGCATGTATGATCAGCCAATTCTCTACCATATCAAATAAAAATTCAGCAACAACCTGCAAGTGCAAAAACATAAATAGTTTCTTTTCCCCAACTCCCAGCCCTGACATATGCAAATATGCAGTGGGCCTTTAAGATGTAACATTGTTCTCTGTATATTTACATTCTTATTTTTGACATATGCAAAGGCACACATATTTTAAACCATAATGCCAATGCTGGCTAATGAAAGACAAGTTGTTAAGTCCGAATTTCATTGCAGAAACCCTATTAAAAAATGCAAGAACATCAACCTTCTACTTCATAAGAGTGAGGAAAAAATCAGATTCCTAAACAGAGGCAGAAACAGCGAAGCTAATGGATAGAAATATACAAAGTTTAAAAGTCAATCCTAAATTTCATTGCACAGTCAAGAACATCAAACCTTTCATTTCATGAGAATGCAAAGGTCGAAAGCAAATTCCTAGAACGACAGTAAAAATAGTAAAGCTAATGGAGTCGAAAGTCCAGAGCGATATACAGAGTTAAAAGTCAACAACTACATTCTAATAGGCCATAGAATGGTATAACACACTTTCACCTTCTTTTACAACCCGTCACGGCGTCAACTCAAGGTCACAAACACAAACAATTGACACACCCAAAAACCCATAACTAATCTTAGGTCAAATCATTCCTCGACTAAAGAATTGAAAATTTTTCATTAGCAATTTCATAACAAATTCACAACCCATAAAATCATCGACAAAACCCTAAAAGTCCATCTATCGTCATTTAACTCAAAATCTTGCGAACTTCTCATTCATACAGTTAATCATTTCACCCCAAATGATTCCTCATAAACTAAATCAACGAAATTAACACCAAACTATCAGATTAAAAACCACCAAAAAGAATATAAAAAAAGAGGAGAGAGATAAATGGGAGACTTACAACTCCATTAGAGGTGAAAGTGGTAAGGGTGAACTTGTGGTCACTCTGATAATCCCTGTATAGAAGATCTACAACAAGAAGAAAAAAACCCAAAAAAATGAAATGAATCGAAATTTAGCGCAATCATTTCCAAATTAAACAAAGAAATTGAAATTCGTCGAACAAAAATCGGAAAACGGAGAAAAGAAATGAGACATCTTCCTTCTTTTCGAGTGTATGAATTGGGAATTAAGAATTGGGGATTTGGCGGAGAATTTTTTCGTCTTCTTCCTTCGCCGTCTTCGCCATCTTCCTTCTTCGACGGGGGAGAGTTGGTGGTTGCAGATTTTGGTTTAGAGAAGACGAAGAGTGAAGAGGAAGAGAGAGGAGAGAGGAGAGAGGAGAGAGGAGAGAGGAGAGAGGGTATTAAGAGAAAAAAGGCCTTTCAGTAGAAGAGAGTTGGGCGGGCATTGAAAGAAAATTTTGGCCCTTTTGGGCTCCGCATTGTAAGGAGCATGGGAGAGTTGGCTTGGTAATTGTTGGGTCAAAAAAAAAAAAAAATACCGTTGCGGTTCACAAAACCGCAACGGTTAATGGAGAACCGCAGCGGTTTTCTGTTAACCGTTGTGGTTTTCTGAAGACCGCAGCGGTTTATGTTCCCACTTTTCACCCCAAAGATTTCGAGGATTTACCGCTACGGTTCTCTTAAGGACCGCAGCGGTTGTGTTATGACATATAGCATTTTTTCCACTAGTGATAGGATGCCACTCATAGATGTCTAATTTAGTTGGTTCTTGAAGAAGTGTTGCCCCCGTGAGAAGATCCTTCACATGAAAAGAATCAGGTAAGAAAGTAATAGAGGAATTATTATCAGGACAAAATTTGGATATAGAAATTATATTACGAGATACAGAAGGAACATGAAGAATATTTTTAAGATGAAAACGAGTAGAATGAGTAAGAAGAGATGTAGATCAGAACCAGTGTTGGCAATAGCTAATCCCGAGCCATCTCCGATGATGAGTTCCTCAGTGCCTTCATATGGAGAATGTAGGGCAAGATTACCAAGATCATTTGTCACATGGTGTGTAGCCCCACTGTCAAGAAGCCAACCATTTTGAGGAGTGTTTGTAGAGGTGGCAGCATAGGCACAAGGATGAGAGGTGGGTTGGTTAATCTGGTCTATGAAGTGGTTTTGAGGTGGTCATGGTACAATTGTGGGATGAGTGAGATTCGTGGGTTGGATGGCATTAGGAAATTGTTGTCTAAAAGGGGGACATTGAGTAACATAATGACCATGGACACGGCAACGTTGACAACGTCCTTATAAGGGACGAGAAGAGCGAGTTTGGGATTGTCAGGATTGAGTCGGAGTAGGAAGAATACCATTGGAATTATAAGTAGAAGAGTGGATCGATTGTTCTTGTAGTTATTCTTGGCAGCATAGTTAACAGTAGCAGGAAAGGGAGTAGTAGAGGCAGCTTTATTTGTGTTTGATATAGAGTTCTCGATTAATGAGCTTTTCATGTAGCTCATCAAACGATATACTTCCTCCGTTCCAAATTAAATGCAATAGTTTTCATAAACGGCAATTTTAAATTAAATGCAACATTTTACTTCTTTCTATTCTTGATAAAGTTTTTGAGTGGGAAATTATGAATATACCCTTACTAAAATTAATTAAGCCTTATTTAAGTACTCACCTCTTTTTTTAGTTGTGTGGTCCCACTTTCTCTCTCCATATTAATTTAGTCACATGCCCTTACTTTTTCCTAATCTCACCTTAAGAAATTTTGCCTAGGAGAATGTGTCATCTAAATTGTTGCATTTATTTCGGAACGGAGGAAGTATTAGAGTCTCGGCTTTGAACAGCAGTGATAACACTATCATAATCTTAGTCATTGAGTTGTTCCAGAATTCTGTCAACGTACCATTTCAGTCTCCAAAGGACGACCAAGAGAAGCAAGTTGGTCGGCACAATTTTTGAAGTCTTGCTTATATTCACTGATAGATCGATTTTCTTTGGTAATGTTCCGTAGACATTCTTTAATCTGCTTGAGATTTCCTTTGGACGGATTAGCATAAGTTTTGGCAAGAGTTTGCCAAGCATCATAGGCGGTATTGGATTAGGAAACTAGAGGGACAAGACTTGGAGAGAGAGTTCCAACAAGAGCACCAAGTATAAGCTTATCTTGTCGAAACCATGTTGTGTAGTCTGGGTTTGGGGACTTGTTGTCAGTATTGACATGTAGAATGGGACTCTATCTTTATTCCCGTACGATTAATTAATCATTTCTTTCAACGATCTATCATACTATGGAGTGAATATTTCATTCTTTTTTCAACTTGAAATCGATTCACAAGAATTCTTCCATTTTTTTCTATTCATATAATATATATTTGTCATTTCATATTCTAAATTTTAATTTAGAGAGAATTTCATATTTTATAATATATAAATATCTAAAAGTCTAGAAAAAAATATAGAATAGATTCGGAGTGTCATTAATCATTTGATATATAGTATATTCTTTACCCATTTTGTATTGGAGGTTCGACAGAAGAATTCTTAGAACGACACAGTACAGTCAACCCCATTTGTTAGAACATCTTCCTTTGAGTCTCTGTACCTATCCCTTTTTTTATTCTTGTTTTCTAAATCCTTATTTTTTTTGCTTTTGAAAAAACGAATTGGCTCAGGATTGCCCATTTTTCTTAATTCCCGGGTTTTTGGTGATGGTCTTGGAAGGAGCAGGATAAGAATCATCAATGAATTTGTACAGATCATAGCCAAGAAGAGTCGCCTCAAGTTGAGTTTTCCATGAGATATAATTAGTATGTAAGCTTAAGGATGTGAGTAAGAGAAATAAGGATTAAAGGTTTGGTAGAATCAGCACTGTTTGGAATAAGAGGTTGAGAATCAGAAGAAGCCATGAGAAGGAGGAAAAGAGAATGAAAGGAAGAGCTCGTGGGAAGTAGTAGAACTGGAAAAAAATATTGTGGGTCTTATGTTCTGATTACCATATTAAGAATAATATTTGAGAAAGGAATTGTATTGCATACAAGGGTGATTACAAGAGTATATCTTTATTATATAAGGGAAAGGGGGAGCTATGGTGTCCCCCTAAAAATTTACTGAACTGCCCATTAGTAAATCAACTACTACAAAAAAAAAGAGGGGAAAACAAAGCCAAACTTAAATATAGCATTAAAAAATTAACTTAAATGTTGAATGCAATCAAGTTATATTTCAAATACCAAAAAAAAAACATTGCCTAGAAGATTAAGTACATTTATGCTGAAAAAAGTAAAAAGGAATATCACATCAATCAAATATCTTATCAATCAATTCACAAACACAATCAAGTATTACATCAAAATGGAAAATTCAATCAATTAACAAAGTGAAATGGACCACAACACACGCTGAGATATAATATAAGGTGTGGATCTTGCAATTATGGGAATTGACAAAATTGTTGATAGTAATGTAACGTATTGAATTTCCTTTTCTCCGCCCTTCTTTCTCTCTCTAGAGACAGCAACATTCATCCCTGGCAAAGGCAATACAGAGATGTTAGAGAGAGAAAATCCCCTTGGTGAGAAAACCCTACCACCACAAGTCAAACTCCCCCCACCCGCCCCCACGGCCATAAGCCTCAAACTTCGCCGGTCTCCCCCTCCGCAGGACCGCCGGTTTGTAGAAGATGCCAAGAGTCTTGTCGCAATCCCCGCTCCGGAGCCCCCTCCCGTACCCCCTCCCCCCCTTCCCTCCCCTTTAGTCCCACCCCCCGGAGTCTCTTCACCCTCTCCTTCAAGCCTCTTGCCTCCGTTGTCATTTAAGGAAGTCGTGAAGGTGAGGGACCCCTTTGTGGTTTCGGATGTAATCCCGCTGGACATGCCGGCACTTCCCTTTGCAGAGTCTCGTCCTAATCTTGAAGGGGATGAGATATTTATCCCTATATCTAGGGAAGAATATGCTGAATATGTTAAGCCCTGGGCAGAGGCAATTATCTGTAAGATAGTGGGTCGTTCCTTCTCCCATGACTTTCTAAAGAAGGAGTTACAGAAGCTATGGGCATGGAAGGCTCCCATGGAACTTATCTCATTGGGGAAGGGTTTCTATAGCATCAGATGTCCCTCCAAGGAGGAAAGGTCCGCGATTCTTGTCGGAGGCCCGTGGTTTATAATGGGTTCGATGTTGTGGATTCAACCATGGCAGCCTGGTTTCAAGGCGTCTAATGCTTGCATTACCCAGTTCCCGGTTTGGATAAACCTACCGAAGCTACCGTTGGAGTTTTTTAGAAGGGATGTGTTAGAGAGGATAGGCAACTCTATTGGTAGAACTATCAAAATTAACGCACATTCGCTGGCCGGAGAAAGGCGGAGGTACGCGGCAATCTGTGTCCTCATTCAGGCTAACCACCCGGTACCAACTAAAGCATGGATAGGAGGGAGCCCTCAAGACCTAGTCTTTGTGGAAGGTCCATGGGTGTGTTCGGTCTGTCAGAAAGTGGGTCACAATATCCGGAACTGTGTGAAGCGAGTCCATCAACCGGAGGGTGATTTGGAGTGCAACCAGGTTGACCCGAAGGAAAGATCCAAACCTGAAGAAAGTCAGCTGGGTGGCGGCAAAGGGTGGTCGCAAGCTAGGGGACAAGGGTTGGAAAAAGTCGAAGGAAGGTTGGGGCCCAAAAACCGAAGGTCAATATCTCGGTGGACCCCAAAAAAAAAGGAGGCTGGGAGTGAAACTTTTAAAAAAGCGGCGGATGTTATGGAAGGTCAGAGAATAGAAAAGGAAAATCCCCCCAAAGATGTAAGTGGGCCCAATGAAATCTTATCGGTGTCAAATCCCCCTGTAGCTTCAAGCAATAGATTTTTTGTCCTGCAAAGTTTGCAGGAAGTAGAGTGTTTAGCCTCAGCCTCCCATGCCCTTGCGAAACGTGGCACCAGTCTATGCCCTCCTGCCTTGCAATTGAAAAAGGCTATGGTGCCTGCTGAGTTGGGGGAAACCCCAGACCATGGTATTCTCTCTCCTTGTGAGGATATAAACCCCCTTTTGGAAACGGTAAAATTGGCAAGTGAAACAAGTTCAAACACCTCAAACACATCTGAAATAAAACCCCCTACCAATCCTTGTGAAGAAAATGGACGACCCGGTGGTACTGGACTGTCCCACATCTTTCTCCCCCCCTCACCTCCTCCGAACCCCGAGTCCAATTTGTGTCGTCGAAGACCCCATCCTATTCTCCAGGTCGGTTCGACCATTGCTGCCGAAATTGAATTTCGAGGAGGTGGAGTTCTATCTCCCGGACTCGTTCGAAGTCCCAACGGAATGTCACAACGAGGTGGACCTCCAGACCATGAAAGCCATAATGCTGAACCCTTGCCTCCATCCGAAAAGTGTCGAGCACCTGATGATGTATACGAATTCAGAGCTTCTCCCCGCCCATGTCCCACAAGTTCGAGATGCCGCTCATCTTCCCCCTCTTATGAAAATCTTCCTAAAATGGTTCCTCAAGAAAGAGGTAGAAGTAGAGAGCGACGATCGAAGGATGCTAAGGAGTCTAGGGCCATGGATAGACCCGGCGCCGCTGCTGCCGTTGGTGCGAACAATTGTGATGGTCAAGAACCAAGCAGCCCACTTGACGGGTTTGAGCAACACAAATGCGTTGTTAATAGCGCGACTCCAGGTACCATTGAAACAAACGGGGATAACAACCTCTTGGGGAGAGGTAAACGGCAGCGCAAACCCGTGCGAAGCCGAGGTAGCCCTGTGGCCCCACAGGAAACTGTGGACATGTCCAAAAACCAGAGTGGAAATAGACCCGTGGGTGGTAAGAAACGAGGAGTTTCTCAGGATGCGCATCGACAAACCACCACTACATAAAGGAATGAATGTGATGTTCTGGAATGTTAGGGGGATCGGAAAACCCTCCTTTAAACCAAACTTCCGGCTCTTGATGCAACAACACCACCCCTCTTTTGTGATCCTAGCCGAAATATGGCTGGGAAGGGAGAAGACCGCGGAAATTATTCGGGACTTGGGGTTTGACTCTTGGCATCTTCTTAAACCATTGGGCTTTGTGGGTGGCATCCTCCTTCTTTGAAAATCACACATTATGGATCTCCAAGTGATTGGCGAGGGTGCTCAGGGAGTCTACGGCGTGGTTGAGGTAAGTGACCCTAAAACATCCTTTGTGATTTCTGCTATCTATGCTAGTACTAAATTCAATGTTAGGAAGTTATTATGGAATGATCTAGTGAACTTTGCATGTCATTTGAACAAACCGTGGTTGGTGATAGGGGATTTTAATGAGGTGATCAGTCGGCATGAAAAATTGGGGGGGGAGACCTATTTGTAGAAAGAGAACGGATTTGTTTGCTAATACTATGGATAATTGTAATCTTGTTGATCTGGGGTTTAACGGCCCTAAATTCACTTGGACTAATAAACGGAAGAGGCATCCAATTTTTGAAAGGTTAGATAGAGGTTGGGGGAACTCGGAGTGGATTCAGTTGTTCCCAAATGCAAACCTTTGGCACCTTCCTAGAGTCTCTTCGGATCACTACCCCATCCTTCTGAAACTTGATAACCTCCCCCACCCGCTTGGAGAGAAACCGTTTAGATTTGAACCTATGTGGTTCTTGGATGAGTGATTTATGGAGGAGCTTAGGAAAGAGTGGGCTGAGTCGGGGGGTGATATTCAAGGGAGTCTAGATAGATTGAGAGATTGGTTAAAAGAGTGGAATAAGAAAACCTTTGGGAATGTGTACAAGAGAAAAAATATCTCCTTGCTAGGTTGAAAGGAACTCAGATGGTACTTCAAACCAACCCGTTTTCAGTTTTTCACCAAAATCTCGAGCTAGATCTTCAGGAAGAGCTTTTAACTATCCTCAATCAGGAAGAGCTGATGTGGAAAACAAAAAGTAGAATGGAGAGAATCGCTGAGGGGGAGAGAAATACGCGATTTTTTCATAGAACTGTTCTTAATAAGCGTAATACGTCCCGTATCCTGTGTCTTAGGGATGATGTGGGAAATGATGTCATTGACTCGGGGGGTATTAGGGCGGTTATTAGGTCATTCTATAGAAATCTCTATACCTCAGAGAAGGAAAAGTGCAGGATCTCTATTAGGTCGAGTACCCCAAGTATTGGGGTGGGGGAGGTTCCTCCGTGCCAGGAAATTAGGACACCCCTATTTAATATGAAACCCTTAAAAGCCCCTGGGTCGGATGGGTTTCACCCGATTTTCTTTCAGAAGGCTTGGGATATTGTGGGAGAGGATGTGTGTGTCAATGTGCAAGAGTGGTTTAGGAGAGTAACCATCCCGGAGGAGATTTGTCATGCCCTAATTTGCCTTATCCCGAAGCACACATCCCCTAAAACTGTTAAGCAATTCAGACCGATTAGTTTGTGTAATACCATTTACAAGTTGGTGACCAAAATTCTTGTTACTAGACTGAAACCCATTATTTCCTCCTTGATCTCCTTGAACCAGAATAGCTTCACCAAGGGGAGGGGCCCAGATGTGAATCTGGTGGTTGCCTCGGAAATTATGCATTCCATGCAAAAGAAAAAAGGTAAATGGGGGTGGTTTGCATTAAAAATTGATTTGGAGAAAGCTTATGATAAGGTCGAGTGGGACTTTGTGAGAGAGTGCCTTCAAAGCCATAATCTGGACCAAGCCTCTATTAGGCTCATCATGGACTGTGTGTCTAAAGCCTCATCTTCTGTCCTTGTAAATGGTAGGGAAATAGAGAGGTTTGAACACTCTAGGGGGTTGCGTCAGGGGAATCCAATGTCTCCGTATCTATTCAATATTTGTCTTGAGGCTCTAACTCAAATGATCAATATCGAGTGTCTGTCAAAAAATTGGATTCCGTTCTGGGTGGGGAAAAATAGGGTTCCTATCTCGCACCTCCTTTTTGCGGATGACCTAATCTTGTTTGTTAGGGTAGATGGGTCTACAACATTTTCTGTGAGGCAGGTCCTAGATACATTTTGTCATAAGTCTGGCCAAAAGATTAATGAATCCAAAAGTAAACACATCTTCTCTCCTAATACTCCTCTAGAGCATAGGGAATTGTTTCAAGAGACCTTGAGTGTGTCGGAGTATGAAAATCTGGGACTTTACTTGGGTCTTCCTATTTCTCATAAACGCCCATCTAGATCTCAAGTCCAATTCGTTGTGGATAAGGTGCGGGCTAGATTAGCTGGGTGGAAGTCCAAATTTCTCTCTAAAGCGGGGCGTTTGTGCCTTATTTCCTCTACCCTATCAACCATTCCTGCATACTATATGCACACCACCATGCTTCCTGCGACAACTTTGAATGATATTGATAAGATCTGTAATAACTTCTTGTAGGGGGAGGAGGGGGGTCATCGGAAAATCCATTTAGTGAACAGGGATGTGACTTTCTTGGCTAAAGCCCAAGGGGGTTGGGGGTAAGGAAGCAGGCCTGGATGAATTGTGCTTTCATGGCCAAACTTGGATGGAAACTGTCTCAGAATCAGTCAAACCTTGCCCACGAGTGTATTCGATCGAAGTATATCTCCGATCATCATGTGACTAGCTTCCCTAAAGGGTGTGTGGTGTGGAGGAGTATTGGTAAGGGTTGGGATTTGTTGAACCAGCATAGTTCTTGGAGCCTGGGTAATGGGGAAGATATTATGTTTTGGCATCATGATTGGCTGGGTATTGGCCCTCTTCGAAAGTGGGTTCATGGCCCTTTATCGACCCAAGAGGCGGACAGGAAAGTGGCTAGTGTGCTAGTAAGGGGGGAGTGGGTTTTGTCCTCCCTATCATTATCTCTCCCTGATTTCTTGCATTTTCACATCCTAAGTATGCCTCCCTCGGTAAACACCTCTCACAAGGACCTCCTTGTTCCTCTCTTTGTGTCTCATCAGGGCTTCTCCCTTAGCTTAGCCTACAATGCCCAAGTGTCTAGTGGCGCTTTGGATTCTGATCTGTTGTGGATTTGGAAAGGCCAAATGGAACCTAAGTTAAAGTTTTTCCTCTGGTTACTTTGGCATGATAGGTTACCGCACAGGAAGCTCTTGGCAGTTAGGGGCCTATCTTCTGATCCTGCATGCCCTAGATGCCATGTGGGGGTAGAAGATTCGGACCACATTGTTAGGTTGTGCCCTTTCTCTATGGGGTTATGGGGTTTACCTGATGCTCCTAGGGTCCAGAGGGTTGAGTTCCGATGTTAGCTTAGGGAAAATATGAGGTGTACTAGTATGTTTAGGAATCTCCCTTGGAACCAAGTCTTCCCGTATTTGTGTCATGAAGTTTGGAAAGACTGGAATAACTGTGTGTTCAAAGTTACTAACCCATTCAGCTTATTAGTTTCAAAGCAAGTGGGGGTGCGAGAGATTTCGGGTCGACCATGGGTGGGAATGTTTCCACTCTCCCTTCCTTAAATCCTCAGTTTTCCCACCCCTCTTCTTACCTTATGATTCATGTGGATGCCTCTTTTGTTGGTCCTCTTGATGTGACTGGATTGGGGGGTGGTTCATGATGATACAGGTAAATGGCTCCTGGGTTTTGGTAAGAAAATCTATACTAATAGTGTGCTTACAGCAGAGATTTTGGCTATTATGGAGGCCTTGATAATTTTAGAAGCTAACCATTATAATAGAGCTATTATTTTTTCTGACTGCTAGGGAGCGTGGATCTGGTCTTGGGAAAATTAATGTCTCATACCCATTCAAATATGATTAATACTTGCATGCTGTGGCATAGGAATTTCCCGGAGGTTTAGATTAAGCATTGTAATAGAAGCTTCAACAAAGTGGCGGACGCTGTAGCTATGGCCTGTAGATCTTCGGTTATGGATCTTGTTGTAACTAGGATTTTCCCCTCCCCCCTAGTTATTGTTCCCAACAATTATCCTCGGATTGTAATATGTTGAACAATTAATTTATTGGGTTTTTCTATGTTATACCCTTGTGTTTCTTCAATTTTTACGTTGTACCTCAACCTTTTAAAAATTTCACACGGTACCCTCAAGGTTACCTTATTTAACGCACGATGCCCCTACCGCTGATTATATGTCATTAATTTCGTTTAATTTTTTTAATTTATTGGAACTAATTTAACTTATACATAGTTAAACGCTTGGAGAGAATATTCACAAATTAGATTAGTTCCGCTGGATTATAAAAAGTTGACGAAATTAATGACGTATAATCAGCGGTAGGGCCATTGTGCATTAAAAAAGGTAAGTTTGAGGGTACTGTGTGAAATTTTTAAAAAGTTGGGGTACAATGTAGAAATTGAAAAAACACAAGGGTATAACGTAGAAAACCCTAATTTATTTAATGCATCTCTTTATTTACCAAAAAAAAAAAGTGAAATGATTTATTTAACACAAAAGACTATATTAATACAATATAAGAAATCTTAAAAAAAATCACTTAACATTCTTTTATCGTTCATCAAGTTTAATTTTCAAAACCTTAAAGAAATAATAAGTTAAAAATAATAAAAAAAAGGGTTAAGTTATAGAGGCTTAACCTACGAAATTTAGCCAAAAAAATGTCTAATGTTCAAATTCTATCCCTGTTTATGCTCAAAAAGGCTAGAATTTTTGATTGAAAAATTAATTAAAATCAGGCACACATCGCGTGCATAATTTGCTAGTACAAAGGTATGATAGGAGAGGTCAACGTAATATTCTATAGTAGCAAGATCAAAGGAGGATATCTAGCCTATTTAAGTTAGGAGAATAATTACATTAAATATTACATATGGAATGATGACGATAGTTGACTAATCACTTGATTATAGCTGCAATCTTGATTTCATCGTAGGCATGATTTTAGGCTTTAATTTGATTATGGGGATTATCTCTAACACCACCACCAAGCTACACCACATTCTTTTAAAACAAAAGCCCAAATCCAAATCTATTATTCTTATGCCTCATTCAAAAAAACAAAAAAGAAGATAAAAAGTACACCAACATATTACTTTATACATTTTCTTCTGATAGTTCCTTTTTCCTCTAGATGCTTCCACGTCCACTGTTTTCTACAAATCTTCTTCTTCATGGCAACCGCTTCCTCCAAAGCTCCTCCTTCAATAGATTCTTTTTTTTCCCATTTCTCGAACATCCCGATTGACCTCACCAACAATATGGATGACGAATATTTTTCCACCACCGAAGGAAGATGTCAAAGGTTCCAGTATTCTTCTTGAAGAAATTAAATCTAATTCGAATTTCTCAACTAAAAAATAAGGTAGTTTATCTCCTAGATTACACCCTCATAACCCCATGCATGCACCAACGGCCCCACACGAGACGTGTAACGTGTGTAGCGTACGCGCCTAACATGGGACCACACCGGCTATATGCACAGTTTTATGATATAGAGAAACATAATTGAGAATTCGGACTTATGTCTCTTCAAAATTACATCACAAAGTAAAATTCAAGATCAAATACATGCATGGCTTAGAACAACCTTATTACATTCATATTTTGCGCTCTTAGAAACAAACTTAAAGTCGGTGTAAGATGAGGTGAGCTCCGTTTTGGGGCTGAAGGGCAATAAGAGTAGTAGGAGCATGGGTGTATGATGGTGAGAGCTCAAAAGCAAAATGTTGCAATATCATAGACAATGCAAGCTTAGCCTCAATTAGTGCAAAGTTTTGCCCAATGCAAATTCGAGGCCCCCAACCAAAGGGAAAGTATGAGTTACTCCCCTTAGTTGCTTTTGCAATCCCTTCAGAAAATCTCTCCGGATTAAATTCTTTGGCATCATTACCCCAAACTTTGGGATCCAAATGAGCATGGAGTATTGACAACGAAACTACCACCCCAGGCGGTATAATCAAATCTCCTAACTTTGTTTCACAATCATATATCCTTCGAGAGGTTGCGACAATAGAAGGATACAATCTTAGCACCTCATATAGTATCATTGTCACCTAATAGCAAGCACAAACAAACAATTAGCATTAATTCATTATGCATGACTTGTTCAATACGTAAGTGTAGGAATATAATCAATCATATGGATTGAAGAATAAATAATGACAAGTCTACATATGCGATAGTTTACATGTAGAAAAGACCATCGGATGGGTTAGATCAAATTGAAAGGTCGGTGAGCAGAGTTAAGAAAATTATATGTATACATAGAGAGAGAGGTCTCCCTAGTTACTCACGAGTTGGAACAAGAAAGTCTAAGTGTTGCAAGTATTTTGAAACAGATGAAAATGTGTTTTAGCCAATGAAAAAAAAATGAAAAAGTACTTGGTGATCATGAGGAGCTTACTGTCTTTAGACGATTTAACCCATTAAAGTCTGGTTTGTTTTTTCCAAAGGTTGCAAGAATTTCTTCTCGTGCTCGTGTTTGCCAATCTTGGTGCTTACTCAACAAAATCATCGTCCATGTTAGCAACACTGAGGTGGTCTCTTGCCCAGCAAGATAGAACAACTTGCACTCGTCAATCAACTCTTGGGAGCTCATTACAAGATGTTGCTTGTTACTACCATTTTTGCTTTGTTGTGTCTCTTTATAGATGGAATCCAACATTATCCCCAACAAGTCATCCTTGACAGCTTCCCCAGCCTCCATTGCCTTCTTCCTTTTATCAATTTCTACCTTCAATAAACTTTGTATTTCATTGTTTATTTTATTCATCCTCTTCTTTCCCTTTGTTGGTAAATATCTAACACAAATCACGTATACAAAAACATGCATAATGTGAGCTTGATTCTAATAGTCTAAATGGCATTGAATTATATTACAAAGTAAATTTTAGGTAAGACAGTCTTATAAAAAGAGCTATTGCGAGACCACTTTACTTTTTGTCCTTATTGGGTCACTTTTCAAGTTAATTAAATGAATCACATTTAAAGTTAATTTAAGTTCACCTTTTATCTTATAGGAGACATGACTAACAATAACTATTATAAGACGGTTTAATGTGAGATTTTGTAAAGTATAAGATTGACAAATTTTAGAATATTACAAAATATAGCATTAATATAAATGTCACAATTCCAATTATACATATATATGAAATCGAATGACATTTTTCCACGTGGCCTTTGTCTCTCACTTTCTATATATATTATCATGTTCATCATAATCCTTTTTTGCATATTACACCATAATCCTTTTTCCAAAAAATATAATCCATTTTAAAAATTGGCTTCGCAAGGAAAAAAGAGCTTATATTAATTTAGCCAGCATGGATTATATATTGGTTAGAAAGCATCTTAACAAAGTGTTCTTATAACTCCATAAGAAAGCAACACTTAAATTATCTTTTTTTTTTAATAAATCCAACACTTCTAGTCTTCTAGAAATGGAAAGAAAGACCCCAAAAGACCACACCTCCAATTCTTTCATAATATTTAAACCACCTTTAATTATTCTTTCTCTAACTCAATATAAGCATGAGGAGACCTCACCTTCAACCCTCTCCAAAAATCCCGTGCCCAACCCAAGTGTTACATCTTTTATGGAGCGAATGAGTATATATATTAGGATTTGATAACAACCATCCTTATGGTAAGAACCACTCTTAATTACAGACAAAATGGTTAGACCTAGGGATGGCAAAAGGTGAAATCTGGACCGGGTCCTTGTGGACCCATATCCAAATCCGTTCGCAGTCGTTGGATCCAGTTCTGACCAGGATGCGACGAGTCTGGAAAAATAGGACCCAGATCCAGATACTGCATATCCTACGAATCCGAGTCCAAAACAGATTCGCTACAATTGGAACTATTTTACCATAAAACTTAGATATTTTGACCTAAAAAAATTCTGAATTCAAATTTAATTTTATAAATATATTCTGATTTCAAATATTAAAAAATCAGCAAATATTCCAAATGATGAGAACTATTTTACCCAGAAATATTTTACGTAAATATTGAGAATAATTTGAACTATTTTACCTAAAAATATTCTGAATTCAAATATAAAAAAAATTAGCAAACTTTACCACAAATTCACAACTAATTCAGCAACTTTTCAACAAATTCGAAACTTAAAAATTAAGTAAATCTAAAAACTTATAATAATTAAAATTAAATAAAAAAAACATAAAGAATTCAAAATAATATTATAATGACGGCTTGGGTGTGAGGTTGGTGCGGCAGGTGCGGCTGTGGAGCTGGTTTATGGTGCGGCTAGGGGGCCTGCTGATGTGGTTGGTTGTTGATGGAGAAGGGGACTGACGAGCCAGTGACTAGATAAAGAACCTGGTGGCGGACGTGCGATAGAGGTTGCAACTGGTGGTCATTTAATGGCAGTCGTGAGTTCAGCGGGTGGCAGGCCTTGTGGCTGTTGGTAGATGGAGGAAAGAGTGAGAGAAGGGGAGTGAAAGTAGATGGAGGGTTTTGGAGTTATGGGTCATGAATGGGCACTAAGCTAGAGAGAGAGGGGGAAGGGGAGAGAGTGGGTGGCTAGGTTTAGGGTTTTATTTGTGAATTGTAAGTGTGAATACTCCACTCTCCAATTAATATTTCGAAAAACGATCTACGAATCTGGGTCCGGATCTTGGGCTCATATATGGACCCAAATCTGCAACCTGACAACAGGTTTGAAAATTTGGGATCTAGATCCACGGATCCGAGCCTGGTCCAAAATCTATCGCGATCCCTAGTTAGACCATGTACATCAAGCCATCAAGGTCAATAACTCATTATATATAGCACGCAATTAACATAGTGAGTTAGGGATTTGTAGACTAAAATTACTAACTTCAATTAGCAGTTTTAGTATGTGTTGCACGCAAGGTTGACCCTTCGATTTACATTGTACATAGTTGTTAGTTGGGTTCACACCCAAATTAAGATGGTAATGTATAAAACCTGGATTCCTGATGATGTATTATTGTTTAAGATGTCACTTACTTCCATCCAGGGATGTAAACAAATTTGATAAGACGTATAACAAGTTCCTTTTGCTCCGTGAGAAGTTCAAATAACTTTCTTCCATCTTCATAGCTGCTACAAAATGCAGCTCGAGAAATAGCATCCGCGGTTAAAGCCGTAAGATGTGGCCAGACATCTACCTCTGAAGAACCTGTTTTAGATAGTAATTGTTCCCACTTGGTGATTATTTCACTAACGCTGGTCTCAAATGCTCGGAGCATAAGCTGCAGATGCATTGAAGTGGTCAAATGGATTTGTTTAATATAATTTTTACTAATGCGTAAATGAAAAAAAAAAAAAGCAGTGCTAAATATTTCAGTGGCCTTCTTGTCACGTTAGCTCCGATACCATGTCAAAGGGTCAACTTAGCCACAAGTTTAAACTGATAGTTGGAGCCCCAAGATTGGTTTTATATTCTATAAGAAGATATATCATGAAGACAACAAAAGGTCGTTCAATGGAATTAACATACTTTGCAGGACGAAGAGAGTAGATGAATACAATACCTTCAACTTCTCGACATGAAAAGCGGGGTTGACAAGCCTCCCGTGGTTGACCCATTTCTCACCTTCATAACTTACAAGTCCAGGGCGCAAGTAATTCAATGGAGTGGATTCATTTTTGGCTTCCGAAACTCGCTTATTCTAGTGAAGACATCCCTTATTAACTCGGGTTGTGTAATTATTATCGTTGGCACAGGCCCCATCCATGTGAAACAATTTGATCCTGCAATAAAATTACAATTTATATCCCTCCTTGAATATCAATTGCAAAATGTTATACGATCAAATTTTCATTCAATATGTCCAACACTTATATTTGAATCTGAAATATACTTTCACAATCTAAACATAGAAGAGACACAATGCTGCAATACTGATAATAAATAGTAGTAATGTTTTCAAGATATTAAGGAATTCATGTTCGCGATCGACGGAGTTTGCAACTAATCATTTTGGTCGATGCTAAAATGGGTTTAGTATAGTGTCATGTGAACTCATTATTCTGTGTACTCCCACTAGCCCAGAATGTACTTTACACTCTCTTGTTTCATCCGTCTTAAAATACCTTTCACACTTCCAGTTTTGCAAGTTGCCTATTAAATTTTAATACAGTTCTTCCCCACGACCAAATAATGGGGTCTCACGCATTCTCGTTTATCATATGAACTTTCTCAACAAAAAAGCATTTCAGTTACACTTATCACATCTACATTTTCAGGAAAAAAAAATTAATGCTAACTTTACAACCATATACCTCCCAAAGTCATGTGTGTCATGATATAATGTGTAAAGAGTAATTTGGGACGTAGGGCGTATGTAATATAAATAAAAAATATACACCAGTACCAGTACCAGTAATAAAAAGCTAAAAATATCCCATATAAAAAAAAACTAAATTAAACCCTATGAAAAAAGCTAAAAATACCTATATATATTTAATGTAGAAGTTAAATCCCCTCAAAAAAAAAAGTTAAATAATCAATGAAATAATTACGTGCTTAAAAATCACATGAAGATCATAAAATTAAAGTACCGGATTTCGAGACAAGTTGATGGAGAAATGGTTGAATTCGATGGAAGTAGTCATTAGTAAAAGAGATAGGTTTTTGCATGGCTTCACTACGTAATCTTGAGTTTTCCTTCATATCTCCGATCAACAATCTGTACGAATTTCCGGTGAGACCTTGCTGTTTGAGAAGTCTCTCTATCTTTTTTGGTGTTAACCAAACCTCATTTAGTAACTTCCATAGCCATTTCACTATCACAAGACATAGTGCAACAACAACTATTAAGCTCTTTTCCACCATGTTCAAAATTTTTTTTTTTTTAGTGTATCAATATTAGCTCAGAGTATACAACTACTAGAATTTGACACATATATATATATAAATATATGGATACAACATCGGCATCTAGCTTTATTTGAAATTGATCTTCAGTATCAACGTAACATTATAATATTTCATAATTAATACTCTTTCAATCTTTTTGTTGTACGTTCCTCTTTTTTTTATCTAGTCCCTTTATTTATTTAATCTTCACATGGGCCTGTATAAAATGTGTCCCTTTATGAACCCGGCTAGATAGCGCCCAACAATTTCATGGCATCTTTTAACATATAGTTATACATATTAGGTGTTTTTCTCAAGTAATAACTTCCACATTTATGTACACCTTTTTTAAGGCAATATTGAACTTGTAAAATAGCTTTAAATTTGACGATTTGATAACGAGGATAGCGAGGTTGAAAGTCGTATTTAAATTCCGTCCCTCACGACTTCCATGTCTTTTCGAACTTTGCATTTATATAAACCCTATGAAGTGGGGAGACAATGGAGTATCGAATTAAGTTCCAAAAAAAAGTTTAAAAAAAAGAAACTCTAATTAGTAGAAGAAATTTACAGAAGAAAATGTGGGGTAGGGGTCCGTAAATAATAACCTTAGTCACGTCGTCCCAAATCCATCAAGTTTAACACATTAGGTTAAAATATTGAATTTATTATTATTTTCTCTATCTCTCTTATGTAGGGTTACTCTATCATTGTCCCATGTATCTATACAAATATATTAAAAGGTGTGATTGACAACATCATGCTGAAGTCTAGGCTCGAACCCCTGACCTTAGGTAAGGATTTCCAAAGACTCACCATCTGATCTAACATCTTTTAGTGATTCATGTTTCCATAGAACTATAGATATGTGTTGTAATTAATAATGTGGCAGTCAATGCCTACTTCCAGCCATAAAGTTTATTTTTCTTAATTATTTTTTTTGCTGTCATCCCCTTGCTCTATCTCCCCTTTCGAAATTCACCATAAACGTTACACTCCTCTACTTCGTAATTAATGGGCTATGGGTACAAATTATTCTTGCTGCTAATCGAATGTTATTGTTGTTGTTTGAGAATACGAAGCAAGAGATGGAGTTCAAAGGTCAGAGGGCAACGCCCATAAAGAAGGTCAGTGAAATTGTTAATCTTAGCACAAACCCCTTGATTGCGGATATAATTTAATTCACTAATCACTCCTAAATCATGTTAATATTCTCCTTGCAAATTGAAGTTCAATTATCAATTCAGTAATTGCATAATTTTGTAACTGAAATATACCCCCCTCTCTATATAAATATAACTACCTTTTTTCTTCGACTTCACCGAGTTCAGTTCAGTTGGACGATGTTTTATCTCATGTAGGCTCGTCTATTACTGTGACTTATAATGAAAGTTTGATGAAGCCGTACACGAAGGAGGAGATTCATGCCGCTTTGCTTCAGATGCATCCATGTAAGGCCCCGGGACCTGATGGTATGCATGCTATTTTTTACCAGCGTTTTTGGCATATTGTAGGGAATGATATTACTAAGTTTGTTAGTGATATTTCACATGGTGTGCTTTCCCCTAGTCATGTAAATAGAACTAATATCGCTCTAATTCCCAAAGTCAAAAATCCTTCCTCCCTAGTTGAGTTTAGACCCATTAGTTTGTGCAATGTCTTGTATAAACTAGTCACAAAATCCATGGTGATGCGCCTGAAAACTATACTTCCTCATGTTGTGACTGAAAATCAGAGCGCTTTCGTTCCGGGGCGTCTGATAACTGATAATGCCATTATTGCTCTTGAACTGTTCCATACTATGAAGAAAAGAAGTAAGGGGCGAAGAGGGACCATTACTCTTAAGCTGGATATGAGTAAGGCATATAATAGAGTTGAGTGGGGCTTCCTCAGGAAGCTGCTACTTACTATGGGTTTTGATGGCAGATGGGTTAACCTGGTGATGGCGTGTGTTTCTTCAGTATCTTACTCTTTCATCCTGAATGGCAGAGTGTGCGGTGATGTGACTCCTTCTCGGGGTCTCAGGCAGGGAGATCCTCTCTCTCCTTACCTGTTTATCCTTGTAGCTGATGTTTTTTCTCATATGTTACAAAAAAAGGTGCAGGAAAGAAAAATTCATGGAGCCAAGGCTAGTCGAAATGGTCCAGAAATCTCTCATCTTCTTTTTGCTGATGACAGTCTTCTCTTTACAAGGGCGAACCGACAGGAATGCAGAATTATAGTTGATATTCTCAACCAGTATGAAGCAGCATCCGGGCAGAAAATTAATTATGAAAAGTCGGAGGTGTCCTTTAGCAGAGGGGTAAGTGTTGAACAACAAGAAGAATTGATGGGTGTTTTGAACATGAGACAAGTTGACAGGCATGGCAAATATTTGGGTTTACCTACTATTGTAGGGAGATAAAAAAAAAAGTTATGTTTTCAGCTCTGATGAATAGAATCTGGAAGAAACTGCAAGGATGGAAAGAAAAGCTGCTTTCTCGTGCCGGGAAAGAGATCCTTCTTAAGTCTGTAATTCAGGCTATTCCTACTTATCTGATGGGAGTGTACAAACTCCCATGCTTTATCATTGATTAAATAAGTTCGGCTATGGCACATTTCTTCTGGGGACAAACTGGGCCGACTCGAAAGATTCATTGGAAGAACTGGGATGACATGTGTACTCCAAAATTTTTAGGTGGAATGGGTTTTGAAGATTTGAGAGTTTTTAATGACGCTTTACTTGGTAGACAAGCCTGGAGATTAGTTCAGTATCCGGAGTCTCTGATGGGAAGAGTGATAAAAGCTAAGTATTACCCAAAAGTGCCTTTTCTTGAAGCTTCTTTGGGTTATGCAGGAAGTTACTCATGGAGAAGCATTTGGAGTGCCAAAGCTTTAGTTAAGGAAGGTGTACTTTGGAGAATTGGTGATAGATCTCAAGTTAGTATTTGGGAGGACCCTTGGGTTGTTGGAGAAGAAGGTAGATTTGTTACTAGCCCTCATGTTGATGATATTAAAAAGGTTAATTAGTGATTTGATTGAAGCTTCAAGTATGGAATGGAAAACAGAGCTTCTCTCTATGCACTTTAATGAGCGTGATCAACAATGCATCTTGGCTATCCCTCTTAGTGTGAGAGCCCCCAAAGACTCTCTCACTTGGGCATATTCAAAGGATGGTTTGTATTCAACGAAAACTGCATACATGCTTGGGAAGGGTGGAGATTTAGAGAGTTTTCATGGTGCTTGGATGACTATTTGGGGTATGAATGTATCTCCAAAAGTCAAACATTTTCTATGGAGGTTGTGCTCGAAAAGTCTACCCACGAAGTCCCTGCTTCGACACCGTCACATGTTGGACGAAGCTTTATGTCCAAGATGCGAGTCTGCTGATGAGACTAGCCTCCATGCGCTAGTTCTTTGTCCTTGGGTCCGCAACATGTGGTCTGCGCTTGGATGCGAGACTTTGGCTCAGATTGCGAGTAATGATTGGAGCGCCACGCTGATGGAATGGTCGAAGAGCGAAGCAAAAATCCTCCAGGTTGCTGCAGTTCTGTTGTGGAACTTATGGAGTGAGCGAAACAACAAGGTTTTCCAGGACCGAACGGACCCAAGTGATGTGATACTTGTTCGCGTGACTCGCCAGGTAAGGGAGCAGAATACTTACACCAACCAAGTGTACCAAGTGAGCGTTCCTCGACAGCAGCAAAGTGCCAACTCGTGGAGTGCACCACCTTCGGGTGTGGTGAAGATCAATGCCGACGCCTCCTTAGCTGTTGAAGGGTGGATTGGTATGGGCGTCATAGCAAGGGATGAGAAAGGTAATGTACTCTTTGCGGCCACACGAAGAGTTCGGGCGTGGTGGACATCTGAAATAGCAGAAAGTCGAGCTCTCCTCCTGGCTATCAAACTAGCGAAGCGATATGGATACAAGAATGTCATTTTGGAGTCAGACAGTCAAGCTCTAGTTTCTCGCCTCTCAAAGGCTGCTGTTTTTATGTCTGATTTTGATAATGTTTTAGAAGATATTTTATTGTTTAGCTCTTGTTTTAATTCAGTAGTCTGGTCTCATGTGAAAAGGGGTGAAAATTATGTAGCTCATCACCTTGCGAAAATAGTGCCTTTTGGGGTGGAACAAGTGTGGGAGAATCATTGTCCGTCGGAGATTAGCCCCTATGTACTTTCGGACGCTTTGTCCATTGATTAATGCACTATTGGAGTTTTCCTTTCAAAAAAAAAAAAAACTAATAGGGTAATTGTAAGATCCTCAAACTTTTGTTGTTCCTCTTCAAGAAGGTATTATCTAATCTGGCATAAATTTTTTTGGTTTTTGTGATGGATGAAACTTTATTTTTCAATTCTCTTTTGTTTATTTAACTGATTGGTTTTCTCTTCGGTTTTTTCGTCATAGGATTTCTCTAATCAACCAACTTAGCAAGGTAATATGTTCATCTTTTTCGTTGTTTCTTTTGTATAAATTTCTTCACCATCTTAGATGCAAATTATTTTATGCAAATTACAAAGCCAAAAAAAACAAATTAACCATCTTTGCTTTCTTGTCCTTCTTCACCTTCACTAATGCAGCTGGACCATGCTATTTCAATCCACATACTGTCCTTAAAAGTATATGTGATGATCTAGTGGTATTGAGTATTGACATCACCTCCTTTTTTAGAGGGTTCCTAAATTCATCTCCCCCTTCCTTATAAAGAATTTCAACTTACCCAATTCCTCCCCCTCTGAAAGAATTTCAACCTACCCTCGAGGTGCACGAGTATGTATATGCATGATTGTAGGGGATTTGTGGTTGTTAAAGTAGCACAATACATTACTTGAAAAAATATAATTGTGATATAATTGTGATTGTGGAAGTCGTCAGTGCGTGCTAGAAAACTCTAAGGGCCCCTGTACTTTAAGAAGGTCTACAATATCAAATTAAGTATTTTTAGACTCATTTTTAAATAGTACTCCCTCCGTCCCATAATATAGTGCTTGCATTCCTTTTTGGGTGTCCCAAAATGTTGTGCCTATTTCTTTTTTATCAATTTATTGGGACTAAATTATCCTTCATTTCTACATAAAACTTTCCAAAATACCCCTACCTTTTTTTTTAAAATATGTGCCCTATTTATTGTTTCTTACACCATTCCAAGGGCATTTATTCTTTCTTTCATTTTATTTAAAAGGAAAAAGAAGAAAAAAACTATTTCCAAGACAAAGATACCCAATAAACATTTACTTAAATATATGTTTTTGTGAAATCCTAAAACTCCTTCCATTTTCCTTAATTCTTGTGAAAAATGAGAAGTGAGCACTATATTATGGGACGGAGGGAGTAAGATAAAGATTTCTTATAAGTGGGGGAACTTAGGAATCCTACTTTATCAAGGACAAGAATTAAACCCTTGTCATAGGGGTCAAAGAAGGGCTTCCAACGAACTAGGCCAACGTTGATTCTTTTTTCTTTTGACTCATTAATGCTCTCGTTAGAGCATACCGAGCAAAAAGTAATGTCATTTATTCTATACATCCGCAAATGACATACACCTAAGATTATTTTTTAGTCATTGCTCATTTGAGAAGTTCACATATATTTATTCTATACATCTGCAAATGTCATATACACCTAGAACTATGTGCTCCCAGGCACTCACTTTTGCACATTTCTCTTATATTTTGCTCAAATTGAACAAAATGTGAAATGTGCTAAAAATGTGAGACAAAGAGCACTTAATTATTAAAATATGAGATTTTCAAGCAAAAAAACTGTTAAATATTAGTAAGAACAGAGTTTAATTGATTAACCATAACATAGCATAATTAATAAAATGGTGAACAATGTAGGGATCTTTAATTCAAATCAGAGAAGATGGCATCACTTTTGCTTGAATTGTATTCATCTTATATTAGAAACTAGCCTTCCATGCACGCGACGCGTGCGTCGATTGCTTAGATCTGTTCTTAAATTTCATCTAGATATAATTTTGAAAGCGCAATTTATAATCACTATAGTACAAACTAATGTAATTTATAAAGTGTTTAGAACTTGTGCTGAACATTTAGATGTAAAGTCTTCTAGTCAAATTAAATTTGTGAATTTTTTTTTATTGATCAGTAACCATTTTCTCAGTATGTCAAGTTACTTTGTTAATGCTTTTTTAGTTTATTATTGGAAGGAGACACCAATACACACCATGACCCCATCTTTAAATTAGGAAATGATATAATTGTAGAAAATCTGAATATGCAATTATATATTTAGTTAAGGACAAAAATGAGTTTTTGTAGGGGGATGTCATAGCTCCCCTTTAGCTTATATGATAGAGATTATCAATAGGAACTGTAAACTTTTCTAATTAGCAAATATATTTTACCCTGTCAAAATATATATATATATATATATATATATATATATATATATATATATATATATATATATATATATATATATATATATATATATATATATATATATATATATATATATATATATATATATATATATATATATATATATATTGCAATGCGTAAATAATATTTTATTTGC
This sequence comes from Beta corolliflora, assembly GCA_947648045.1. NCBI lineage: Eukaryota > Viridiplantae > Streptophyta > Magnoliopsida > Caryophyllales > Amaranthaceae > Beta > Beta corolliflora. Next base: position 1,876,445 of record CANSZD010000532.1, on the reverse strand, counting down.
AAAGTGTTTTTTTCCATCGTAGCGTAATTTTACAATTCGTAGTACTCTCTTTGTCTCTAATAATTGGTATTATATATATGGTATTTTAAAGTAACGACAACTAGAGATGGCAATTATCCATGGGTGAGTGGATTATCCACCCACCCGCCCCGAATAAATGGGTGATCACCCGCGGTGAAACGGGTGACTAGCGTTTGATGGATGGATCGGGTGGTGGGTCGGGTCAGATATGAATGATATTTTTTGGATCCATCACCCGCTCCATCCATCCATCCATCCATTAATATATCCATCCACCCATATATATATATATATAATTTAAAAATAAATTGTTTTTTTACTGCCACGTGTCATTTAAGGTAATTAAAAAAATACTTCTAATTACTTTTCGGTGTGTAATAAGATTGATATTTTGTCACTTTATTGTTAATATATGAGACTGATCAATTTTTCATATATTAATTTCTTTAAAATTGTTAAGTCAATAAATTTATTTTTGTTCCTAGTATCACCCGTTTCCCACCCACCCCACCCGCGGATGATGGGTGGAGCGGATATGGGTGAAATTTTTGGCGGATGATGGATGGTATGGATGGAGTTTTGGGTCGCGGGTGATGAGGCGGATGAAGCTCCACCCGACCCATCTCCGATCCATTGACATCCCTAACGACAACAACAAAGTTTTAAGGGAATCAATCATATTGATATCATACTATGTAAAAGATCTTGCTTGCAAATTAAAGAGATACATTATGTCGAAAAGTGGACGTTGATCTGTTGACTTACCATCATCTGCTTCACGTGGAATATATTATTAAAAGAAATCATGTATGAGATATTTTGATTGTCTATAGAAACTTAAATTACCAGATCTCAAGACAAGTTGATGGATAAAGGGTTAGATATGATGGAAGTAGTCATTAGTAAAATATAAAAATAGATGGGTTTTGCATGGCTTCACTATGTAATCGTGAGCTTTCCTTCAATATGTCTCCGATCAACAATATGATCTATACAAATTTCTTGCGAGATCTTACCGTTTGAAGCATCTCTCTATCTTTGGGTGTTAAAACCAAACCTCAGCAATTTTCATAACCCATTATTTCACTATCAGAAGACACATTACAACTGTTGGAACACAAGGTGACACTCAAGAAGGGGGGGGTTTGAATTGAGTGGCTAAAACTAATCGATTTTCGCAAAAACACTCGTATGGCACAGTGCCGTGCACTGTGTTATTCACTCGTAAAATCTCCGATTGATGTTTTTGCTCGAACGAAATTGTATCAAACAATAAAACAATGAAATCAAATAATAAGACACAGGAATTTAACGTGGTTCAATCTCACCTCTGAGATCTACGTCCACACAAACTACTCTTTTATTATTTGAACCGTAAAATACCAAACCCTTGATACAATTCGATTCCCCCACTACTAACTCTAGTATTGCTCCCCAACACTTAACTCTAAGTGTTGCCACTCTCTATAATAATGAAATTACAGAAAGAAAATATCCTCAAAGCGTGCTTCTTATTCAAGCAAATAGAGGACAATTACAAACGTTGTTTTAGTTTCCTAACCCGACTAGAATTCATGCTATACTACTGTGCCTTAGGAACCTGTTTTTCGCTCTTAATATCTCCGATTTTTCCTCTCTGAAAACGTGAGTTATAAAACTGAGTTGCAATCCCTTATATATCTTGGTGAACTGAATAAAAATCCTTCTCCAAGATATATTATCTTTTGAACAATTTTTATTCCTAAAATAAAGGGATAAAATTCTTTTCCTATTCAAAAATCAATTTTATCTTTTATAAAAAACTGATTTTCCTTTTCCTAATAGGATAAGGATTTCTCCATATCTTATATTAACTAGATCAACTCTTAAATCAGTTTTTTTATTAAACAAACTTTATCATATTGAAAAATCAGTTTTTCTCCTTCTTATCAAAATTCTTTAAAAACGTTTTATGATTTTTACCGAAAAAAAACTTTTATCTTTTATATACAAAACGTTTTATCAAAATCAGTTTTTATAAAATCCTTTTTTATTTTAAAACTAAACTTCCTTTTTATATAGATATATAAAATTAACATAATTATTGATTTCCTTAACTCTAAGAAAATAATAATTATCCTAATTTTATATTTCTATACTTGGCACATAATATATCATCTAGTTCTAGCATATTACATTTTGCATATAGTAACTAAACTTGGAATTCAATATAAACTTGGACTTCAATCTTGATTCTTCATTTCTTCAAAGTCTTCATTTATTTATTCCTTTCTCAACCATCTGTCACAAACTTTCATACTATAACATATTATATTATTTTTCATCATCAAAACTTAACATGCACATGCACAACAACAACTATTAAGCTCTTTTCCGCCATGCTCGCTCAACTTTTTTTGTTTTTAGATTTATCAATATTAGCTCAGAGTATAGAACTGTCAGCTACAATACCCGTGATCCTTCCCAAGTGTTTTCCATTTATCAATAAATTTAAACCGAGGTGCTATCTCCCGTAGCATTGCCCTGGGTTCGAGCCTTAGTATCCCCCTCCAAGCTGCGGGATTATCCCATGCGTTCATTATGAGATAGGTAAAGATTGTGGGCGTGATTATGAACCATTAAAAAAAGTATCAACAAATTTAAGGAAAAATTGGCCTATATGACACCAACTATAGCTTAGGTGCAGGGAACTAAACAAACTAAAGCGCATGGCTTCTATAGCACGAACTATGATAATGGGTGCTCTCATTGCCCATTTTTTAGCTTTCCAAATGAGTAAAGATACATTAAGAATATTTTATGTTTTAAACTAGTATATAACTAAAGATACAAAAAATACATTGACGAATGTGAATAGTGGAAATAGAAAGAATTTTATGGAGCAAAGGGAGTAACTTTTTAAGATTGCAATATACTTTTTTCATCTGAAGTGTTGTAATATTTTTTACATACAAGATTAGTATTTTTTTGTTTCATTTTTATCTTTTTTTGTGGGGGGGAGAAAGTGTAACTGCAATTTTGTTTCTAGTTAATTTGAATACAAGATGTGAAATATTTTTTCTTTAATAAGGTAAGTTGAAGTCTCTTACATGTAGAGAGGAATATGGGGGTCCCTCTAGGACCGAAGGTGATGTCAATCCTACTTAGGCATGTGTGAAATATGGTTAGATCATTTTATTGAGAATTCATAATGATATTAAATTAATTTTAAATAGAACATAAGTTAATTGTAAAATGAAAATATTTAAGTGATGACTCCTATATTTATTCACAAATTATTAAAATAGGCAGTCTAATTTTTAAAAAATTAGACAAATCCAAGCCTACATTCTCCTAGCAAGCCCATTTCTTCTCACTCTAAACCAACAATATCCCTAGACATCTCGCACCAACCTAGTTGTCCCTTCTTTTCTCCTTCCTTTGTTTCTCTTTAAATCTCGAACTACTACGAGACAATTTTAAGAAAAACCGAGGGAGTCACACTTGAATATATTAAACTAGTTTCTAAATAGATTAGATAATGTGATTACTGAATGGATTAAGCTAATCACTAATTAGATTAAACTAGTCACTATATTTGATAAAGGTGGTCCGTTCAATTCTTAATATTGGACTTGAGTTATTACCTAATCTATATCTATACGTACTTCTATATTAAAAGGCGTTCCTAAACAAGGAAGGGTGCCACGTGGTGCTCTCCCTAAGGACGTTTTACTCCATATGTAATTTACATACAATAAAAAAAATTAGAAAATGCATAGTATATGGTTTGATCCCGCGACTTCAAGTTTATGTACCAAGAAGGCCTAAGCGACCCAATGTGAAGCGAGGGTTGGCTCGGTGGTGGCCAACCCCGAATTGTTAGGGGATATTTGGGCCTTGGCCTCAACCACGAGACGAGGGTGGGTTCAACCAAATTCTTGTACCCCCCAAAAAAAAGCTAGCAAATTTGATCTTTTTTTTTTTTTTTTTGAAAGAAGTCCCAAAGGACACTATATTCATTAATTAAAGCCATACGGCATCTACAATTGACAATTAACAATATTGAAAACAGATTGAACAAAATAAAACAAGAATTAACTGGTGAAGGGTTGAGAATCCAAATACATAGATATAACAATTCGGCATATTCTCGTTTTGTTGTCTCATACAACTTTTTGAGTGGATCCGTCGACACTTCATAATTTTGTGAGGAAGAAAATTCTTGTGTTGATTTCGTAATCCGAATCCGATCAATAAACATCAATCGTAAGCCCGCATAACTGGAGACCCTATTAAACGCAAATAAAACCTTGTCTTTCGAAGGAGTTCGAAAACCCTGTCTTTCGAAAGAGATCGAAAAAACCTTGTTTTTCGAAGGAGAATAACCCTTTCTTTTGAGGGAGACATTATTATAACCTAAGAAACAAAGATTTAGGGCTTCCACCGGTAAGATCCGATGGAAGCCCCTTCAAAATTGACAATGGAGGCTAGGGTTTAGGAGATAAGAGAGGAAGAGGAGGCTAGGCATGTAAAATCAAATTTGATCTTTTTCTAATACATAACATTCGTAAAATTAGATCATATTGATAGCCCAAAAATAAAATCAAGAAATTTTAGCAGTGACCAGTTCTTAGTAATTATAAAATCTACAATATTATAGTATCATACCTAGCAACACAATCAAAATGAGCTAGATGTACAAAACGAATTCGATAAAAGCAGCAAAGAATCAAGATATATAATAATCGACGAAGAAATGCCTCTAAAGAAAGGGGCATGCTTACACTGAAAAGATGCGACCAGAGCAGTGGTGGAGCCACATCTCTATTATATATGGCAACACATGGGGGATACCAAAAAATAGAAAAAAGAAAAAAGAAGAAGGGGGATAACTACCTGTTTCATTTAAACGGAAAAAGGGGAAAAGATGAAAAACGTACCATATTTACAGTATGTTTGGTTCATTTATAGTAAAGGAAAGGAAGATAAGAGAAAGGAAAAAAAACCTTGGTATAAATTTTCTCTTTCCTCCCAAATTCCCCCACTTTTGGGAGGAAAGAAAGATGAAATTTTATTAAAGAGTCTTTCCTTCCAATTCCTTCCATTTCCTTTCACTTAAATTTTTTTTAATAAACCAAGCATTGGAAAGTAACAAAGTTCCTTCCACTTCCTTTCTTTTCCTTCCAAATCCTTTCTATCAAACAAGTTGTTAAACTGAACAGCAGTTTTTTGAAAAAACAAAATGCTAAGACAGTTCTTCTACACAATTAATTTAATTTTATATATGCTTTCGCACCCATTGCGTGCATATAAGGCTAGTAGTAATAAGGGGTAGCATGTGTTTTTTTAAATATAATTGAGTGTTTCTTTTTTGAAAAAGGAAAAACAGAGAGAAAGGAAGGAATGTGCCAGGCTGCCTGATAGCGTGAAGCCCTAAACTTCTTTCCCCCTTTCTCTCTCCTCGTTCCTCTTGCTCTCCTTCTATTGATTTCTTGGATCTCCTGATAAATTGTCGTTGCTGCCTACTGGTTTAAAGGGAGTGAGTTGTGGCATGTAGGGTTGTCACAGGTTGATGACATGCGCTACCGTGTGGTGACTAGCGGACTTGGTCCCACCTTTGCGGTTTTTACGTCTGGACAGGTTTTGCTTTGGGCATGTGGTTGTGGTTAGTTAATTTATGGATTCTTAAAATCACAGTTGGTGAAGAAAGAATTGTTCAATAATTTATGAATTTATTATTATGTTGTTGGTAAATTGTTAGAATATTGTCGATAGCGTGAATTGTTAGCAATTACATTTAGTGTGAATATTCACTGAATTCCTACCCTATACCCAATTACCCACATGGACCATGGTAAGAAAGTCCAAAATATATTGTTTGATTTTTTGTATAAAGGTATTTTGTGTGACGTTTAGAAAGTTTTGGGATACAATGTAGAAAGTTCAAAAAGATCGAATACAGCGAAGAATTTCGTAATACAGGAGCGCTATATAGAAAATTCCAAAAAAAAAAAGTGATGAATGTTAGTGCAAAGTTGGATTACTTGGATATAATGTAGTTTGCTACGTGGCATAATTATTGTTTGCTATAAGCACTTACTTGATTCTCGCACCATATATTAAGTATGTTGCATCGTCCATTATCATAGTTAGAAGCATCAAGTGATGTCTTAGTGGTATTGACATCACTTTTTATTTAGAGGTCTTGAGATTATATCTCATCCCTTGCAAGAAGGATCCCCGATCCCCCTTGTTGCAAGGGACTTCATTTTTTTTTCATAAAAAAATGGATTTTTCACGAGGTATCCCTGAGGTTTTTTAAAATTCATAAGTACCCATGCGGTTAAGAAATTCATCGAGTACCCCTGAAATTTGCATATAATGTATCAGACACCCTCAGTAACTTATTTGTGTTGATTTTGTTAACTTAAATGAGTTGAAATCAATTACATCTCAACCTAATTCTCATATTAACCTACACTATGTCAAACATGTCCTTCCATAGTGATATAAATCGCCTTTTTTCTGTGGTTAAAATAGTTTTAATAGTGGCCTAAATACCTCTTAGGCAGTTTTGCCTACTTATAAAAGACTTTGTTGGGCATAATGTGAAATATTAGGGGAATTATGATAGAGGTCAATTGATTTTAGGTCATTTAATCCAACATAATCAATGCCAGTAAGTTATTGAGAGTGTCTAGTACATTATATACAAACTTATGAGGTACTCGACGAATTTTTGAAACCGCAGGGATACCTCATGAATTTCGTAAAACCTCGGGCCACCTGGTGAAAAGTCCGTAAAAAATATTGCATCATTGTAGTTAATCGATCATTTCCTCTTCAATTATGTACACATCGACAATTGAGTTTGGCTTATATACTTAGGGTTCAATTGGGCATTGGAAACTTGGTTTAGATAACAACAGGAATTTGTCAATCATGCAAAAAAAAATGAAGATTAATGCAGAATGAGAGTTGGTGGGACACTATTGCTTAGGCCTGGGAATGACCCAAGCTTGCCTGTGAACTGTTCGAGCTCGACTTGTAATCATACTCCAAATATATTCTCAATTCCTGAAATTCATCAAAAATACGAAAACATATCGAATAGGAGTAGAATAACATAACTTAAGAATATAATGCAATATTAAACCTAAATATGAAACTAACTGCTCTAAAATGCAACCTAAATGCACCTAAAAACTATACTTCCTCCGTTCTAAAATAAATGAAACACTTACTATTTTAGGCCTTTCAAAATAAGTGAAACGTTACCTTATTTGGTATTCACTTCTCTCTATCTCTCTCCTCATCACATGGGTCCCTTCTTTTTTTTCTCTCTATCTCTCTCCTATTCTAAATCCTCGCGCCAAGGCCCTACGTTTCATTTAAAACAGAACGGAGGAAGTATATAAATATGATACATCACCTTATCACCGGCCCAATCGGCATATGTGAAAGCAGGTAAGCAACTAAGGGAATTACGATGTAGAAGGAGACCATGATGAAGGGTACCTACAATATACCTCAATAATCTTTTTAAAGCAGCCCAATGGTGATTAGTGTGCTTGTGCATGAATTGAGATAACTTGTTGACAGTAAAAGAAATATCAGAGTGAATTAGTGACAAATATTGTAGGCTTCCCACAAGAGCTCGTAATTCGATTGAGTTAGAAATGATTGAACTAGAGTCCAAAGATAGGGGAGGATGAGAGACCATAGGTGTAGGAGTGGGTTTAGCATTGGACATCTTTGCTTTATGAAGCAAATCTTGGATTTCTTTTTGCTAAAACTTGGGAATGAGGTTGAACTTCAACACCAAGAAAATAGGATAGGTTACCAAGATCTTTCAAGGAGAAGTGATGGGAAAGTTGAGAGATTATAGAATTCAAGAGAGAAAGATTAGAGCCGGTGAGAATAATATCATCAACATATAGAATGTGTCTTCCCGATGACGGAGAATAAAAAGCGAGGAATCAAATATAGAGTTGCGGAAACCAAGGCTTAGGAGATAGATTTTAAGCTCATTAGCACAAAGAGCTTGTTTGAAGCTATAAAGAATTTGTCGTAACTTTCATACAAGATTGGGATAGGTGGGATCAATAAAGCTAGGAGGTTGAGTCATGTACACGTCCTCTATGAGAGTACCTTGGAGAAAGGCATTATTAATATCTAGTTGTCGAAGAGACCAATTTTAGGTGACAACAAGAGAGAGAAAAGTTCTCACAGTGACAAGTTTAATAATAGGGCTAAAGGTTTCCTTATAATCAAGACCAGGACGTTGATGGAAACCCTTACTAAACGTGCCTTGTATCGTTCAAGAGTACCATCGGGTTTGTATTTTGTACGATATACCCATTTACACCCAATACGATTTTTGCATGGATGAAGGAGGGACTAAGCCCCAAGTATGGTTTTTGAGGAGGGCATCATACTCAGCTTGCATGGCGTCACGCTAGACAGGGTTACGTAGAACCTGAGTTATGGTGGTGGGCTCTTGAGAGGTGTCTTGGACAGTATCAATAAGGATAAGTTTTTGTATTGGTTTACGAATGCCATCTTGTAGTCTAGTGCTCTGAGGAGGAGATGGGGGAGGAGGATGAAGAGGGGGAGAGGGAGAAAGATGATAATGTTGTGGAGGCAGAAGGGGATGGGACCAAATTGAGTGGAAGTGGGGGTGTAGTAGTTGACTCGGTGGTGGATGCAGAAGGTGATGAGGTTGAAAATGATGAAGGTGTGTAGCTTGTGAATTGTATGGGGCGGAATTGGGTTCAATTGTGGAGTGGGGAGCATGTGATGTAGTGGTGAGAATAGGTAAGGAAAAAGTAAACCATTGGCCAATATTTTCTTGTTGTGGTTGAGAAGTGGACGTAAGACATGCAGCAAAAGGGAACTTTTGTTCCACAAATTTGACATGTTTGGACACATAGATTTGTTAGTATCAGGATGGAGGCAAAAATGTGCACTTTGGGTAGTAGAATATCCAACAAGCTAGTACACAAGAAGTAGAACGTGGATCAAGCTTATTAGAAGTGTATGAACGTAGCCATGAGTAGCAAAGACATCCAAACTTCGTAATTTTTAGTAATTTGGAGGATTGCCATGTAATTTGCAGAAGGGGGAATTGTAATTAAGAGTAGGGATGGACATTCTATTTATAAGATATACAGCAGTGTTGAAGGCTAAGGTCCAATATTTTCGAGGCATGGAGGCATGAGATAAGAGAGAAAGATCTGTCTCAACAATGTGGTGACGGAATATCCATTATATGCAAGAGTATGTAGAGGAGAAGTGACATGAGTAATCCCATGAGTGGTAAGAAAGAGATCAAGTTTTTCGTATTCATCTCCATTGTCACTAAAAATGGTAATTATGGACCTTTGAGAATATTTTTCCACTTTTGATTTGAATAGAAGAAAAATATCTAAGGAGTCGGATTTTCTTTTAAGGGGATATTACCACATGTATTTAGTGAAGTGATCAACGAAGAGGATGTACGTAGTACTTGTAACCATCATAAGAGAGAGTGGGAGAAGACCAGACATCACTATATATAACATTAAGGGGACTATTAGAGGAGATTGAGTTTTGATAAAATGGCATCTTATGACTTTTATTGCAATCACAAGAGTTACATTGAGAAGCATTAGATTGAGGAATGGATAGATTAAAACGAGAACTAATAAGTTGTAAACTAGAGTATGAGGGGTGTCCTAAGCGATGATGTCAAACGGTAGTGGAGAGTGAGCTAGTGGCGGTGTGAACAGCTGGTAGTATAGGATGCCACTCATAGATGTCTAATTTAGTTGGTTCTTGAAGAAGTGATGCCCCCGTGAGAAGATCCTTCACATGAAAATAATCAGGTAAGAAAGTAATAAAGGAATTATTATCAGGACAAAATTTGGATATAGAAATTATATTACGAGATACAGAAGGAACGTACATGAAGAATATTTTTAAGATGAAAACTAGTAGAATGAGTAAGAAAAGATATAGATCAGAACCAGTGTTGGCAATAGCTAATCCCGAGCCATCTCCGATGTTGAGTTCCTCAGTGCCTTCATATGGAGAATGAAGGGCAAGATTGCCAAGATCATTTGTCACATGGTGTGTAGCCCCACTGTCAAGAAGCCAACCATTTTGAGGAGTGTTTGTAGAGGTGGCAGCATAGGCACAAGGGTGAGAGGTGGGTTGGTTAATCTGGTCTATGAAGTGGTTTTGAGGTGGTAATGGTACAATTATGGGATGAGTGAGATTCGTGGGTTGGATGGCATTAGGAAATTTCTGTCTAAAAGGGGGACATTGAGTAACATAATGACCATGGACACGGCACCATTGACAACGTCCTTGTAAGGGACGAGAAGAGCGAGTTTGGGATTGTCAGGATTGAGTCGGAGTAGGAAGAATACCATTGGAATTATAAGTAGAAGAGTGGATCGATTATTCTTGTAGTTATTCTTGGCAGCATACACTAGTAGAAAAATGATAATTTGCGTCACCCTATTTGCGTCGCACAAAAGAAAGACTGACGCAAATGTGCGGGAACAGATGATTTGCGTCGGACGGTCTAGAGCACGCGACGCAAATAACCATAAAAAGAAGATTTGCGTCGGACGACATAGAGCACGCGACGCAGATGATCCAACCAAGTGCGTCGCACGTGCCCATGTGTGCGATGCAAATACTATTTGCGTCGGACGTTGACAAATGTTCGACGCAGATGATAAAAAGCCCAAGATTTTTGGATCCTTCAACGTGCGTCGGATTGCTCGAGTGTGCGACGCAGATAGCACTTAATAAGTTGTGGGCCATGATTTGCGTCGGATGGGCCACTAGACACGACGCAAATCATGGGCTTCCCATATATGTAATATGCGAGTTTAGGGTTTCATCTCAACCCCCTCATACTGTCATACAGCCGTTCTCTCTCTCTCTCCTCAAACTCTTCATCTCTCTCACCTCAAACGCTTCATCTCTCTCTCACCTACCTTCATCTCTCGCATCTCATCTCTCTCTCACCTACCTTCATCTCGAATCTAAACAACGAAAATTTCGGTGTTCGCCTGCGAGTTCTTCGATCTACAATTCCGACGAGAATTACCGAGTGCCGCCAATCTCCTTCTCTTTTCCTTCCGCCGGAGTTTCGCCTCCCCCACGCTGCTCAGAGCCTTTGCTTTGGCCGCTCGTCGCCCTTTGCTTCTCCCTTTCTCTTCGTTCGTTGTCCTTCATCACTGCTTCGCCGCCAACCGCCGTTGGTCTTTGTTTGTTGTGCTCGTCCTCGCCGCCAAATTTATTCCATCTGATTTGGAATTCGAAAATCTCTGCAACATCGCCAGTTCTTCAGTTTTCCAGAAGTTTATCGATTTTTAGGTATTTTATTATGAATTTCTTTGCTTTGCCATATTTATGTTTATTTTTGAAATAAAAAAATTGAACCTATCAAAAATGAAATTTCTTGTATTTTTTCAGTTTTTAAACGCTGGTGAAGATTGACGAACACATCGTCGGTGAAGATTGAAGGTGTTGATGGTGTGGACATGAATTTTTAGGGTTCTTTTTGTGTTAGATCTGATTTTTTTTTTCTGGGTTCAATTTTTTCATTTCGTTGTATTGTATTTCGTTCTTAATATTCATAGATTCTGTAATTAGTGCTTCTATTTCAAATATTATTTGTTCTTTTGTATTTCGTTCATTTGAATGCCATATTTGCAAGCTATTTGGTGTGATGAATTGTTGGGAATTTTTTTTTTTTTAATGACAATCGCAGCATTTGCGTCGCATGTGGCTCCATGTGCGACGCAAATGAGTCTGGCCTGGGCTTGCTAGGCTACTGTTGGGGCATTGGCATGTCTCCCATCTGCGTCGCATGTTGAGCTATGTGCGACGCAGATGATTAATCATCTGCGTCGCACATAGCTCAACATGCGACGCAGATAGGAGACACAAATGGCCATGGTATGCATGGGTGGTGCTTTATGTGCGTCGCACGTTGAGCAAAGTCCGACGCAGATAGCCAATCATCTGCGTCGGATAAGGTCCGACGCAGATCTAGTATCCTTATCTGCGACGAGACCTGTGCCGTCGGACCAATGTCCGACGCAAATGGTGGTCTCAAGTCCGACGCAAATCGTTAATTTTGTACTAGTGATAGTTAACAGTAGCAGGAAAGGGAGTAGCAGAGGCAGCTTTATTTGTTTTGATATAGAGTTCTCGATTAATGAGCTTTTCATGTAGCTCATCAAACGATATACTTCCTCCGTTCCAAATTAAATGCAACAGTTTTCATTAACGGCAATTTCAAATTAAATGCAACATTTTACTTCTTTCTATTCTTGGTAAAGTTTTTGAGTGGAAAATTATGAATATACCCTTACTAAAATTAATTAAGCCTTATTTAAGTACACTCACCTCTTTTTTTAGTTGTCTGGTCCCACTTTCTCTCTCCATATTAATTTAGTCACATGCCCTTACTTTTTCTTAATCTCACCTTAAGAAATTTTGCCTAGGAGAATGTGCCATCTAAATTGTTGCATTTATTTCGGAACGGTGGAAGTATTGGAGTCTCGGCTTTGAACAGCAGTGATAACACTATCATAATCTTAGTCATTGAGTTGTTCCAGAATTCTGTCAACGCACCATTTCAGTCTCCAAGGGACGACCAAGAGAAGCAAGTTGGTCGGTACAATTTTTGAAGTCTTGCTTATATTCACTGATAGATCGATTTTCTTTGGTAATGTTCCGGAGACATTCTTTAATCTGCTTGAGATTTCCTTTGGACGGATTAGCATAAGTTTTGGCAAGAGTTTGCCAAGCATCATAGGTGGTATTGGATTAGGAAACTAGAGGGACAAGAAGACTTGGAGAGAGAGTTCCAACAAGAGCACCAAGTATAAGCTTATCTTGTCGAAACCATGTTGTGTAGTCTGGGTTTGGGGACTTGTTGTTCGTATTGACATGTAGAATGGGACTCTATCTTTATTCTCGTACGATTAATTAATCATTTCTTTCAACGATCAATTAGACTATGGAGTGAATATTTCATTCTTTTTTCAACTTGAAATCGATTCACAAGAATTCTTCCATTTTTTTTCTATTCATATAATATATATTTGTCATTTCATATTCTTAGTTTTAATTTAGAGAGAATTTCATATTGTATAATATATAAATATCTAAAAGTTTAGAAAAAAAATATAGAATAGATTCGGGGTGTCATTAATCAATTGATATATAGTATATTCTTTACCCATTTTGTATTGGAGGTTCGACAGAAGAATTCTTAGAACAACACAGTACAGTCAACCCCATTTGTTAGAACATCTTCCTTTGAGTCTCTGCACCTATCCCTTTTTTTATTCTTGTTTTCTAAATCCTTATTTTTTTTGCTTTTGAAAAAATGAATTGGCTCAGGATTGCCCATTTTTCTTAATTCCCGGGTTTTTGGTGATGGTCTTGGAAGGAGCAGGATAAGAATCATCAATGAATTTGTACAGATCATAGCCAAGAAGTGTCGCCTCAAGTTGAGTTTTCCATGAGATATAATTAGTATGTAAGCTTAAGGATGTGAGTAAGAGAAATAAGTATTAAAGGTTTGGTAGAATCAGCACTGTTTGGAATAAGAGGTTGAGAATCAGAAGAAGCCATGAGAAGGAGGAAAAGAGAATGAAAGGAAGAGCTCGTGGGAAGTAGTAGAACTGGAAAAAAATATTGTGGGTCTTATGTTCTGATTACCATATTAAGAATAATATTTGAGAAAGGAATTGTATTACATACAAGGGTGATTACAAGAGTATATCTTTATTATATAAGGGAAAGGGGGAGCTATGGTGTCCCCCTAAAAATTTACTGAACTGGCCATTAGTAAATCAACTACTACCAAAAAAAGAGAGAAAAACAAAGCCAAACTCAAATATAGCATTAAATAATTAACTTAAATGTTGAATGCAATCAAGTTATATTTCAAATACCAAAAAAAGAAACATTACCTAGAAGATTAAGTACATTTATGCTGAAAAAAGTAAAAAGGAATATCACATCAATCAAATATCTTATCAATCAATTCACAAACACAATCAAGTATTACATCAAAATGGAAAATTCAATTAATTAACAAAGTGAAATGGACCACAACACACGCTGTGATATAATATAAGGTGTGGATCTTGCAATTATGGGAATTGACAAAATTGTTGATAGTAATGTAACGTATTGAATTTCCTTTTCTCCGCCCTTCTTTCTCTCTCTAAAGACAGCAACATTCATCCCTGGCAAAGGCAATACAGAGATGTTAGAGAGAGAAAATCCCCTTGGTGAGAAAACCCTACCACCATAAGCCTCGAACTTCGCCGGTCTCCCCCTCCGCAGGACCGCCGGTTTGTAGAAGATGCCAAGAGTCTTGTCGCAATCCCCGCTCCGGAGCCCCCTCCCGTACCCCCTCCCCCCTTCCCTCCCCTTTAGTCCCACCCCCCGGAGTCTCTTCACCCTCTCCTTCAAGCCTCTTGCCTCCGTTGTCATTTAAGGAAGTCGTGAAGGTGAGGGACCCCTTTGTAGTTTCGGATGTAATCTCGCTGGACATGCCGGCACTTTACTTTGCAGAGTCTCGTCCCAATCTTGAAGGGGATGAGATATTTATCCCTATATCTAGGGAAGAATATGCTGAATATGTTAAGCCCTGGGCAGAGGCAATTATCTGTAAGATAGTGGGTCGTTCCTTCTCCCAGGACTTTCTAAAGAAGGAGTTACAGAAGCTATGAGCATGGAAGGCTCGCATGGAACTTATCTCATTGGGGAAGGGTTTCTATAGCATCAGATGTCCCTCCAAGGAGGAAAGGTCAGCGATTCTTGCCGGAGGCCCGTGGTTTATAATGGGTACGATGTTGTGGATTCAACCATGGCAGCCTGGTTTCAAGGCATCTAATGCTTGCATTACCCAGTTCCCGGTTTGGATAAACCTACCGGAGCTACCGTTGGAGTTTTTTAGAAGGGATGTGTTAGAGAGGATAGGCAACTCTATATTGGTTGAACTATCAAAATTGACGCACATTCGCTGGCCGGAGAAAGGCGGAGGTACGCGGCAATCTGTGTCCTCATTCAGGCTAACCACCCGGTACCAAGTAAAGCATGGATAGGAGGGAGCCCTCAAGACCTTGTCTTTGTGGAAGGTCCATGGGTGTGTTCGGTCTGTCAAAAAGTGGGTCACAATACCCGAAACTGTGTGAAGCGAGCCCATCAAAGAGGGTGATTTGGAGTGCAACCAGGTTGACCCGAAGGAAAGATCTAAACCTGAAGAAACTCAACTGGGTGGCGGCAAAGGGTGGTCGCAAGCTAGGGGACAAGGGTTGGAAAAAGTCGAAGGAAGGTTGGGGCCCAAAAACCGATGGTCAAAATCTCGGTGGACCCCAAGAAAAAAGGAGGCTGGGAGTGAAACTTTTAAAAAAGCGGCGGATGTTATGGAAGGTTAGAGAATAGAAAAGGAAAATCCCCCCAAAGATGTAAGTGGGCCCGGTGAAATCTTATCGGTGTCAAATCCCCCTGCAGCTTCAAGCAATAGATTTTTAGTCCTGCAAAGTTTGCAGGAAGTAGAGTGTTTAGCCTCAGCCTCCCATGCCCTTGCGAAACGTGGCACCAGTCTATGCCCTCCTGCCTTGCAATTGGAAAAGGCTATGGTGCCTTCTGAGTTGGGGGAAACCCCAGACCATGGTATTCTCTCTCCTTGTGAGGATATAAACCCCCTTTTGGAAACGGTAAAATTGGCAAGTGAAACAAGTTCATACACCTCAAACACATCTGAAATAAAACCTCCTACCAATCCTTGTGAAGAAAATGGACGACCCAGTGGTACTGGACCTGTCCACATCTTTCTCCCCACCCCCCCTCTCTCCCCCCCTCACCTCCTCCAGAACCCCGAGTCCAATTTGTGTCGTCGAAAGACCCCATCCTATTTTCCAGGTCGGTTCGACCATTGCTGCCGGAACTGAATTTCGAGGAGGTGGAGTTCTATCTCCCGGACTCGTTCGAAGTCCCAACGGAATGTCACACCGAGGTGGACCTCCAGACCATGAAAGCCATAATGCTGAACCCTTGCCTCCATCCGGAAAGTGTCGAGCACCTGATGATGTATACGAATTCAGAGCTTCTTCCCCCCCATGTCCCACAAGTTCGAGATGTCGCTCATCTTCCCCCTCTTATGAAAATCTTCCTAAATGGTTCCTCAAGAAAGAGGTAGAAGTAGAGAGCGACGATCGAAGGATGCTAAGGAGTCTAGGGCCATGGATAGACCCGGCGCCGCTGCTGCCGTTGGTGCGAACAATTGTTATGGTCAAGAACCGAGCAGCCCACTTGACGGGTTTGAGCAACACAAATGCGTTGTTAATAGCGCGAGTCCAGGTACCATTGAAACAAATGGGGATAACAACCTCTTGGGGAGAGGTAAACGGTAGCGCAAACCCGTGCGAAGCCGAGGTAGCCTTGCGGCCCCACAGGAAACTGTGGACATGTCCAAAAATCGGAGTGGAAATAGACCCGTGGGTGGTAGGAAACGAGGAGTTTCTCAGGATGCGCATCGACAAACCACCACTACATAAAGGAATGAATGTGATGTTCTGGAATGTAAGGGGGATCGGAAAACCCTCCTTTAAACCAAACTTCCGGCTCTTGATGCAACAACACCACCCCTCTTTTGTGATCCTAGCCGAAATATGGGTGGGAAGGGAGAAGACCACGGAGATTATTCGGGACTTGGGGTTTGACTCTTGGCATCTTCTTGAACCATTGGGCTTTGTGGGTGGCATCCTCCTTCTTTGAAAATCACACATTATGGATTTCCAAGTTGACGAGGGTGCTCAGGGAGTCTACGGCGTGGTTGAGGTAAGTGACCCTAAAACATCCTTTGTGATTTCTGCTATCTATGCTAGTTCTAAATTCAATGTTAGGATGTTATTATGGAATGATCTAGTGAACTTTGCATGTCATTTGAACAAACCGTGGTTGGTGATAGGGTTTTGAATGAGGTGATCAGTCAGCATGAAAAATTGGGGGGAGACCTATTTGTAGAAAGAGAACGGATTTGTTTGCTAATACTATGGATAATTGTAATCTTGTTGATATGGGGTTTAACGGCCCTAAATTCACTTGGACTAATAAACGGAAGAGGCATCCAATTTTTGAAAGGTTAGATAGGGGTTGGGGGAACTCGGAGTGGATTCAGTTGTTCCCAAATGCAAACCTTTGACGCCTTCCTAGAGTCTCTTCGGATCACTGCCCCATCCTTCTGAAACTTGATAACCTCCCCCACCCGCTTGGAGAGAAACAGTTTAGATTTGAACCTATGTGGTTCTTGGATGAGCGATTTATGGAGGAGCTTAGGAAAGAGTGGGCTGAGTCGGGGGGTGATATTCGAGGGAGTCTAGATATATTGAGAGATTGGTTAAAGGAGTGGAATAAGAAAACCTTTGGGAATGTGTACAAGAGAAAAAACCATCTCCTTGCTAGGTTGAAAGGAACTCGGATGGTCCTTCAAACCAACCCGTTTTCAGTTTTTCACCAAAATCTCGAGCTAGATTTTCAGGAAGAGCTTTTAACTATCCTCAATCAGGAAGAGCTGCTGCGGAAAACAAAAAGTAGAATGGAGAGAATTGCTGAGGGGGAGAGAAATACGCGATTTTTTCATAGAACTGTTCTTATTAAGCGTAATACGTCCCGTATCCTGTGTCTTAGGGATGATGTGGGAAATGATGTCATGGACTCGGGGGGGTATTAGGGAGCTTATTAGGTCATTCTATAGAAATCTCTATACCTCATAAAAGGAAAAGTGCAGGATTTCTATTAGGTCGAGTACCCCAAGTATTGGGGTGGGGGAGGTTTTTCCGTGCCAGGAAATTAGGACACTCCAATTTAATATATGAAACCATTAAAAGCCCCTGGGCCGGATGGGTTTCACCCGATTTTCTTTCAGAAGGCTTGGGATATTATGGGAGAGGATGTGTGTGTCAATGTGCAAGAGTGGTTTAGGAGAGGAACCATCCCGGAGGAGATTTGTCATGCCCTAATTTGCCTTATCCCGAAGCACACATCCCCTAAAACTGTTAAGCAATTCAGACCGATTAGTTTGTGTAATACCATTTACAAGTTGGTGACCAAAATTCTTGTTACTAGACTGAAACCCATTATTCCCTCCTTGATCTCCTTGAACCAGAATAGCTTCACCAAGGGGAGGGGCCCAGATGTGAATCTGGTGGTTGCCTCGGAAATTCTGCATTCCATGCAAAAGAAAAAAGGTAAATGGGGGTGGTTCGCATTAAAAATTGATTTGGAGAAAGCTTATGATAGGGTCGAGTGGGACTTTGTGAGAGAGTGCCTTCAAAGCCATAATCTGGACCAAGCCTCGATTAGGCTCATCATGGACTGTGTGTCTAAAGCCTCATCTTCTGTCCTTGTAAATGGTAGGGAAATAGAGAGGTTTGAACACTCTAGGGGGCTGCGTCAGGGCATCCAATGTCTCCGTATCTATTCAATATTTGTCTTGAGGCTCTAACTCAAATGATCAATACCGAGTGTCTGTCAAAAAATTAGATTCCGTTCTGGGTGGGGAAAAATAGGGTTCCTATCTCGCACCTCCTTTGTGCGGATGACCTAATCTTGTTTGGTAGGGTAGATGAGTCTACAGCGTTTTCTGTGAGGCAGGTCCTAGATACATTTTGTCATAAGTCGGGCCAAAAGATTAATGAATCCAAAAGTAAACACATCTTCTCTCCTAATACTCCTCTAGAGCATAGGGAATTGTTTCAAGAGACCTTGAGTGTGTCGGAGAATGAAAATCTGGGACTTTACTTGGGTCTTCCTATTTCTCATAAACGCACATCTAGATCTCAAGTCCAATTCGTTGGAAGTCCAAATTTCTCTCTAAAGCGGGGCGTTTGTGCCTTATTTCCTCTACCCTATCAACCATTCCTGCATACTATATGCAGACCACCATGCTTCCTGCGACAACTTTGAATGATATTGATAAGATCTGTAATAACTTCTTGTAGGGGGAGGAGGGGGGTCATCGGAAAATCCATTTAGTGAACAGGGATGTGACTTTCTTGGCTAAAGCCCAAGGGGGGTTGGGGGTGAGGAAGCAGGCCTGGATGAATTGTGCTTTCATGGCCAAACTTGGATGAAAACTGTCTCGGAATCAGTCAAACCTTGCCCATGAGTGTATTCGATCGAAGTATATCTCCGATCATCATGTGACTAGATTCCCTAAAGGGTCTGTGGTGTGGAGGAGTATTGGTAAGGGTTGGGATTTGTTGAACCAGCATAGTTCTTGGAGCCTGGGTAATGGGGAAGATATTATGTTTTGGCATCATGATTGGCTGGGTATTGGCCCTCTTCGAAAGTGGGTTCATGGCCCTTTCAAGAGGCGGACAGGAAAGTGGCTAGTGTGCTAGTAAGGGGGGAGTGGGTTTTTTCCTCCCTATCATTATCTCTCCCTGATTTCTTGCATTTTCGCATCCTAATTATGCCTCCCTCGGTAAACACCTCTCACAAGGACCTCCTTGTTCCTCTCTTTGTGTCTCATCAGGGCTTCTCCCTTAGCTTAGCCTACAATGCCCAAGTGTCTAGTGGCGCTCTGGATTCTGATCTGATGTGGATTTGGAAAGGCCAAATGGAACCTAAGTTAAAGTTTTTCCTCTGGTTACTTTGGCATGATAGGTTACCGCACAGGAAGCTCTTGGCAGTTAGGGGCCTATCTTCTGATCCTGCATGCCCTAGATGCCATGTGGGGGTAGAAGATTGGACCACATTGTTAGGCTGTGCCCTTTCTCTATGGGGTTATGGGGTTTACCTGATGCTCCTAGGGTCCAGAGGGTTGAGTTCTGATGTTAGCTTAGGGAAAATATGAGGTGTACTAGTATGTTTAGGAATCTCCCTTGGAACCAAGTCTTCCCGTATTTGTGTCATGAAGTTTGGAAAGACAGGAATAACTGTGTGTTCAAAGCTACTAACCCATCCCCTATTCAGGTTATTAGTTTCAAAGCAAGTGGGGGTGCGAGAGATTTCGGGTCGACCATGGGTGGGAATGTTTCCACTCTCCCTTCCTTAAATCCTCAGTTTTCCGGTCGACCATGGGTGGGAATGTTTCCACTCTCCCTTCCTTAAATCCTCAGTTTTCCCACCCCTCTTCTTACCTTATGATTCATGTGGATGCCTCTTTTGTTGGTCCTCTTGATGTGATTGGATTGGGGGGTGGTTCGTGATGATACAGGTAAATGGCTCCTGGGTTTTGGTAAGAAAATCTATACTAATAGTGTGCTTGCAGCAGAGATTTTGGCTATTATGGAGGCCTTGATAATTGTAGAAGCTAACCATTATAATAGAGCTATTATTTTTCCTGACTGCCAGGGAGCGGTGGATCTGGTCTTGGGAAAATTAATGTCTCATACCCATTCAAATATGATTAATACTTGCAGGCTGTGGCATAGGAATTTCCCGGAGGTTCAGATTAAGCATTGTAATAGAAGCTTCAACAAAGTGGCGGACGCTGTAGCTAAGGCATGTAGATCTTCGGTTATGGATCTTGTTATAACTAGGATTTTTCCCTCCCCCACTAGTTATTGTTCCCAACAATTATCCTCGGATTGTAATATGTTGAACAATTAATTTATTGGGTTTTTCTATGTTATACCCTTGTGTTTCTTCAATTTTTACGTTGTACCTCAACCTTTTAAAAATTTCACACGGTACCCTCAAGGTTACCTTATTTAACGCACGATGCCCCTACCGCTGATTATATGTCATTAATTTCGTTTAATTTTTTTAATTTATTGGAACTAATTTAACTTATACATAGTTAAACGTTTGGAGGGAATATTCACAAATTAGATTAGTTCCGCTGGATTATAAAAAGTTGACGAAATTAATGACGTATAATCAGCGGTAGGGCCATTGTGCATTAAAAAAGGTAAGTTTGAGGGTATTGTGTGGAATTTTTAAAAAGTTGGGGTACAATGTAGAAATTGAAAAAACACAAGGGTATAACGTAGAAAACCCTAATTTATTTAATGCATCTCTTTATTTACCAAAAAAAATAAAAGTGAAATGATTTATTTAACACAAAAGACTATATTAATACAATATAAGAAATCTTAAAAAAAATCACTTAACATTCTTTTATCGTTCATCAAGTTTAATTTTCAAAACCTTAAAGAAATAATAAGTTAAAAATAATAAAAAAAAATGGTTAAGTTATAGAGGCTTAACCTACGAAATTTAGCCAAAAAAATGTCTAATGTTCAAATTCTATCCCTGTTTATGCTCAAAAAGGCTAGAATTTTTGATTGAAAAATTAATTAAAATCAGGCACACATCGCGTGCATAATTTGCTAGTACAAAGGTATGATAGGAGAGGTCAACGTAATATTCTATAGTAGCAAGATCAAAGGAGGATATCTAGCCTATTTAAGTTAGGAGAATAATTACATTAAATATTACATATGGAATGATGACGATAGTTGACTAATCACTTGATTATAGCTGCAATCTTGATTTCATCGTAGGCATGATTTTAGGCTTTAGTTTGATTATGGGGATTATCTCTAACACTACCACCAAGCTACACCACATTCTTTTAAAACAAAAGCCCAAATCCAAATCTATTATTCTTATGCCTCATTCAAAAAAACAAAAAAGAAGATAAAAAGTACACCAACATATTACTTTATACATTTTCTTCTGATAGTTCCTTTTTCCTCTAGATGCTTCCACGTCCACTGTTTTCTACAAATCTTCTTCTTCATGGCAACCGCTTCCTCCAAAGCTCCTCCTTCAATAGATTCTTTTTTTTTCCCATTTCTCGAACATCCCGATTGACCTCACCAACAATATGGATGACGAATATTTTTCCACCACCGAAGGAAGATGTCAAAGGTTCTGTATTCTTCTTGAAGAAATTAAATCTAATTCGAATTTCTCAACTAAAAAATAAGGTAGTTTATCTCCTAGATTACACCCTCATAACCCCATGCATGCACCAACGGCCCCACACGAGACGTGTAACGTGTGTAGCGTACGCGCCTAACATGGGACCACACCGGCTATATGCACAGTTTTATGATATAGAGAAACATAATTGAGAATTCGGACTTATGTCTCTTCAAAATTACATCACAAAGTAAAATTCAAGATCAAATACATGCATGGCTTAGAACAACCTTATTACATTCATATTTTGCGCTCTTAGAAACAAACTTAAAGTCGGTGTAAGATGAGGTGAGCTCCGTTTTGGGGCTGAAGGGCAATAAGAGTAGTAGGAGCATGGGTGTATGATGGTGAGAGCTCAAAAGCAAAATGTTGCAATATCATAGACAATGCAAGCTTAGCCTCAATTAGTGCAAAGTTTTGCCCAATGCAAATTCGAGGCCCCCAACCAAAGGGAAAGTATGAGTTACTCCCCTTAGTTGCTTTTGCAATCCCTTCAGAAAATCTCTCCGGATTAAATTCTTTGGCATCATTACCCCAAACTTTGGGATCCAAATGAGCATGGAGTATTGACAACGAAACTACCACCCCAGGCGGTATAATCAAATCTCCTAACTTTGTTTCACAATCATATATCCTTCGAGAGGTTGCGACAATAGAAGGATACAATCTTAGCACCTCATATAGTATCATTGTCACCTAATAGCAAGCACAAACAAACAATTAGCATTAATTCATTATGCATGACTTGTTCAATACGTAAGTGTAGGAATATAATCAATCATATGGATTGAAGAATAAATAATGACAAGTCTACATATGCGATAGTTTACATGTAGAAAAGACCATCGGATGGGTTAGATCAAATTGAAAGGTCGGTGAGCGAGTTAAGAAAATTATATGTATACATAGAGAGAGAGGTCTCCCTAGTTACTCACGAGTTGGAACAAGAAAGTCTAAGTGTTGCAAGTATTTTGAAACAGATGAAGATGTGTTTTAGCCAATGAAAAAAAAATGAAAAAGTACTTGGTGATCATGAGGAGCTTACTGTCTTTAGACGATTTAACCCATCAAAGTCTGGTTTGTTTTTTCCAAAGGTTGCAAGAATTTCTTCTCGTGCTCGTGTTTGCCAATCTTGGTGCTTACTCAACAAAATCATCGTCCATGTTAGCAACACTGAGGTGGTCTCTTGCCCAGCAAGATAGAACAACTTGCACTCGTCAATCAACTCTTGGGAGCTCATTACAAGATGTTGCTTGTTACTACCATTTTTGCTTTGTTGTGTCTCTTTATAGATGGAATCCAACATTATCCCCAACAAGTCATCCTTGACGACTTCCCCGACCTCCATTGCCTTCTTCCTTTTATCAATTTCTACCTTGAATAAACTTTGTATTTCATTGTTTATTTTATTCATCCTCTTCTTTCCCTTTGTTGGTAAATATCTAACACAAATCACGTATACAAAAACATGCATAATGTGAGCTTGATTCTAATAGTCTAAATGGCATTGAATTATATAACAAAGTAAATCTTTGGTAAGACAGTCTTATAAAAAGAGCTATTGCGAGACCACCTTACTTTTTGTCCTTATTGGTTCACTTTTCAAGTTAATTAAAGGAATCACATTTAAAGTTAATTTAAGTTCACCTTTTATCTTATAGGAGACATGACTAACAATAACTACTATAAGACGGTTTAATGTGAGATTTTGTAAAGTGTAAGATTGACAAATTTTAGAATATTACAAAATATAGCATTAATATAAATGTCACAATTCCAATTATACATATATATGAAATCGAATGACATTTTTCCACGTGGCCTTTGTCTCTCACTTTCTATATATATTATCATGTTCATGAGACTTGAGACAATAATTATACAGAATAAAGTTCACATCAGAACATTTCTTATATGAGAACATGAGATTACTGGAATTACAATCCACTTTAATGAAAATATAAGCCTTTTTTGCATATTACATCATAATCCTTTTTCCAAAAAATATAATTCATTTTAAAAATTGGCTTCGCAAGGAAAAAAGAGCTTATATTAATTTAGCCAACATGGATTATATATTGGTTAGAAAGCATCTTAACAAAGTGTTCTTATAGGTCCATAAGAAAGCAACACTTAAATTTTTTTTTTTAAAATAAATCCAACACTTCTAGAAATGGAAAGAAAGACCCCAAAAGACCACACCTCCAATCCTTTCATAATATTTAAACCACCTTTAATTATTCTTTCTCTAACTCAATATAAGCATGAGAAGACCTCACCTTCAACCCTCTCCAAAAATCCCGTGCCCAACCCAAGTGTTACATCTTTTATGGAGCGAATGAGTATATATATTAGGGTTTGATAACAACCATCCTTATTGTAAGAATCACTTTTAATTACAGACACAATGGTTAGACCTAGGGATGGCAAAAGGTGAAATCTAGACCGGGTCCTTGTGAACCCATATCCAAATCCGTTTGCAGTCGTTGGATCCAGATCTGACCAGGATACGACGAGTCTGGAAAAATAGGACCCGGATGCAGATACTGCATATCCTACGAATCCGAGTCCAAAACAAATTCGCTATAAATGGAACTATTTTACCATAAAACTTAGATATTTTGACCTAAGAAAATTCTAAATTCAAATTTAATTTTATAAATATATTCTGAATTCAAATATAAAAAAATCAGCAAATATTCCAAATGATGAGAACTATTTTACCCAGAAATATTTTACGTAAATATTGAGAATAATTTGAACTGTTTTACCTAAAAATATTCTGAATTCAAATATAAAAAAATTAGCAAACTTTACCACAAATTCACAACTAATTCAGCAACTTTTCAACAAATTCGAAACTTAAAAATTAAGTAAATCTAAAAACTTATAATAATTAAAATTAAATAAAAAAACTTAAAGAATTCAAAATAATATTATAATGACGGCTTGGGTGTGAGGTTGGTGCGGCAGGTGTGGCTGTGGAGCTGGTTTATGGTGCGGCTAGGGGGCCTGCTGATGTGGTTGGTTGTTGATGGAGAAGGGGACTGACGAGCCAGTGACTAGATAAAGAACCTGGTGGTGGACGTGCGGTAGAGGTTGCAACTGGTGGTCATTTAATGGCAGTCGTGAGTTCAGCGGGTGGCAGGCCTTGTGGCTGTTGGTAGATGGAGGAAAGAGTGAGAGAAGGGGAGTGAAAGTAGATGGAGGGTTTTGGAGTTATGGGTCATGAATGGGCACTAAGCTAGAGAGAGAGGGGGAAGGGGAGAGAGTGGGTGGCTAGGTTTAGGGTTTTATTTGTGAATTGTAAGTGTGAATACTCCACTCTCCAATTAATATTTCGAAAAACGATCTACGAATCTGGGTCCGGATCTTGGGCTCATATATGGACCCAAATCTGCAACCTGACAACAGGTTTGAAAATTTGGGATCTAGATCCACGGATCCGAGCCTGGTCCAAAATCTATCGCGATCCCTAGTTAGACCATGTACATCAAGCCATCAAGGTCAATAACTCATTATATATAGCACGCAATTAACATAGTGAGTTAGGGATTTGTAGACTAAAATTACTAACTTCAATTAGCAGTTTTAGTATGTGTTGCACGCAAGGTTGACCCTTCGATTTACATTGTACATAGTTGTTAGTTGGGTTCACACCCAAATTAAGATGGTAATGTATAAAACCTGGATTCCTGATGATGTATTATTGTTTAAGATGTCACTTACTTCCATCCAGGGATGTAAACAAATTTGATAAGACGTATAACAAGTTCCTTTTGCTCCGTGAGAAGTTCAAATAACTTTCTTCCATCTTCATAGCTGCTACAAAATGCAGCTCGAGAAATAGCATCCGCGGTTAAAGTCGTAAGATGTGGCCAGACATCTACCTCTGAACAACCTGTTTTAGATAGTAATTGTTCCCACTTGGTGATTATTTCACTAACGCTGGTCTCAAATGCTCGGAGCATAAGCTGCAGATGCATTGAAGTGGTCAAATGAATTTGTTTTAATATAATTTTTACTAATGCGTAAATGAAAAAAAAAAGCAGTGCTAAATATTTTCAGTGGCCTTCTTGTCACGTTAGCTCCGATACCATGTCAAAGGATCAACTTAGCCACAAGTTTAAACTGATAGTTGGAGCCCCAAGATTGGTTTTATATTCTATAAGAAGATATATCATGAAGACAACAAAAGGTCGTTCAATGGAATTAACATACTTTGCAGGACGAAGAGAGTAGATGAATACAATACCTTCAACTTCTCGACATGAAAAGCAGGGTTGACAAGCCTCCTGTGGTTGACCCATTTCTCACCTTCATAACTTACAAGTCCAGGCGCAAGTAATTCAGTGAGTGGATTCATTTTTGGCTTCCGAAACTCGCTTATTCTAGTGAAGACATCCCTTATTAACTCGGGTTGTGTAATTATTATCGTTGGCACAGGCCCCATCCATGTGAAACAATTTGATCCTGCAATAAAATTACAATTTATATCCCTCCTTGAATATCAATTGCAAAATGTTATACGATCAAATTTTCATTCAATATGTTCAACACTTATATTTGAATCTGAAATATACTTTCACAATCTAAACATAGAAGAGACACAATGCTGCAATACTGATAATAAATAGTAGTAATGTTTTCAAGATATTAAGGAATTCATGTTCTTAACTAAAATTCATGTTCGCGGTCGACGGAGTTTGCAACTAATCATGGTCGATGCTAAAATGGGTTTAGTATAGTGTCATGTGAACTCATTATTCTGTGTACTCCCACTAGCCCAGAATATACTTTACACTCTCTTGTTTCATCCGTCTTAAAATACTTTTCACACTTCCAGTTTTGCAAGTAGCCGATTAAATTTTAATACAGTTCTTCCCCCACGACCAAATAATGGGGTCTCACGCATTCTCGTTTATCATATGAACTTTCTCAACAAAAAAGCATTTCAGTTACTCTTATCACATCTACATTTTCAGAAAAATAATAAATGCTAACTACACAACCATATACCTCCCAAAATCATGTGCGTCATGATATGTGTAAAGAGTAATTTGGGACGAAGGGCGTATGTAATATAAATAAACAATATACACCAGTACAACCAGTAATAAAAAGCTAAAAATATCCCATATAAAAAAAGCAAAATTAAATCCTATGAAAAAAGCTAAAAATACATACATATATATATATATATATATATATATATATATATATATATATATATATATATATATATATATATATATATATATATATATATATATATATATATATATATATATATATATATGAAATAGAAGTGAAATCCCCCTAAAAAAAAAGAAGTTAAATAATCAATGAGATAATAATGTGCTTAAAAATCACATGAAGATCATAAAATTAAATTACCGGATTTCGAGACAAGTTGATGGAGAAATGGTTGAATTCGATGGAAGTAGTCATTAGTAAAAGAGATGGGTTTTTGCATGGCTTCACTACGTAATCGTGAGTTTTCCTTCATATCTCCGATCAACAATCTGTACGAATTTCCGGTGAGACCTTGCTGTTTGAGAAGTCTCTCTATCTTTTTTGGTGTTAACCAAACCTCATTTAGTAACTTCCATAGCCATTTCACTATAACAAGACATAGTGCAACACCAACTATTAAGCTCTTTTCCACCATGTTCAAAAGTTCTTTTTTTTTAGTGTATCAATATTAGCTCAGAGTCTACAACTACTAGAATTTGCCACACACATATATATATATATAAATATATGGACACAACATCGGCATCTAGCTTTATTTGAAATCGATCTTCAGTATCAACATAACATTATAATATTTCATAATTAATACTCTTTTCAATCTTTTTGCTGTGCGTTCCTCTTTTTTTATTTAGTCCATTTATTTATATATTTAATCTTCAGATGGGCCTGTATAAAATGTGTCCCTTTATGGAGACCAGCTAGATAGCGCCCAACAATTTTCATGGCATCTTTTAACATACAGTTATACATATTGAACTTGTACAGTAGCTTTGAATTTGACGATTTGATAACGAGGATAGCGAGGTTCAAAGTCGTATTTTAAATTCCCTCACGATTTCCCTGTCTTTTCGAACTTTCCCAAGTGGGGAGACAGTGGAGTATCGAATTAAGTTCCAAAAAAAAGAAACTCTAATTAGTAGAAGGAATTATCAAGGATCTTTGGGTCCAATGGTATTGTTTTCTATCTTCTACATGGGAGTGTTGATATGAAGAGATAAGAAGAGAGCAAGGATAACTGATATTGCTACGTAATATTGTTGCTTCTTGTTTGGACCCTTGATCTGGTCCAACAATGTTATGCAAGGCCCACCCAAAAGATCTGACTTGTATGCTCCCATGGGGCCCATCAGCTCAAGACAAAAATCAACTTTACCATAAAAGGGAGACAACTTTCCAAATAGGGTTTCCATGTCCGGGAATCCCCAACATTATAAAAGCGACGAGCCCCATCAATGAACAGGTATTGAATTCTCAACCAACAAAACCAGAAGCATCTCTCTCTAGAACTATTCACTTTCTCTCTCTACCTCAATCTCAACTGACTTGAGCGTCGGAGGGGCTTTCCCGGGAACACCCCCGGGCTAGGTTTCTTTGTTTTGCAGGGCCTCGGTTGACAAGACTCGGGATTATACTCCAACTCGGGTGTAACACCCCCGCCAAGCCGAACCCTTTTTCATTTAATAAAACTCGAGATGGGGGAAAATCCACGAAGGTTCGACTCAACGGGCGTGTTACCGCCGCACTTATCTCCTTGGAAATAAATGCAAGGCTACATTAATCACTAACTTACATGGACATTTAGTCCCTTTTTGAAAGAAATACTTTAATAATAAATTAATATTTTCTGAAAATTTCGGCAGAGTTTCCTTTGTAAATTGGACAACCCAAAATGGGAAAATGTTTGAAAAACCTGTTACAAATAAAATATATATACCAAATCCCAAACTCAACGCTTTCGCGGAGTACCAGCTAAAGAAAATCAGGAGCACTAATGCTCAACCAGAACTAGAAATGAAACTAAATCAATTAATTATTTAACTATTACAAGTGGAACGTCTTCGCCTCAAAGGAAACATAAAACATTCATAGCTGAGATCGTAGTACTTAACCGCTTCTATCTTGGAAGAGATGCTCGAACTTCAACCCGACACTATTGTAACAACGCCACCCACCAAGTGACAGGCCACGGTAGTGACAAAACAAAACATTGACATACACATCGGCCAACGCCGAGTACTAACCCATAAAACATTCTTAAAACATGCTTTGGTGTCTACCATTCTCACGTAATCAATACATGTTCACATCATTCATAACCATATCACAACAGCATAGCAATATTCACATAATCCATACGTTCACATGTAGATATATATATACAATGATTAATTACATAATTAATCTTTATTAATCCAGTTATTTAAGGAGAGGAAAGAGAACGCCCGATGGCGGGGTCAATCCCGTAACCACTTACTTGACATTGTAGGCAGGGGTCAATCCTGTAACCACCTACGGATAACACAATGGCCATAATAACGAGTCCCTAGTGTGCACACCCCTTCTACTTGGATCACAACAAGATAGAAGGAAGACAAGTAACGAGAAAATCGGCATAGTAACCGAGAGAACACCGTAGGGGCGGCTGAACCACTCATACGGGGGCAACCTTGTTCATCATTTCCCTCCGATATTTCACTTTACGTGATTAACATCTTTTAATTCACGTCATCACATAAATCACGTATACAATTACGTTATCATTGTTCAATCCGGTGTGAACATATTTCATTCATCATAATCTCAATCCAATCATAGTGGTTTCATTAACTCATTTCATAAATACAACCGTCACTTGAGTTCATTTATCACTTCAGATTCATAATCATTTCATAGCATCGTATCGTCATAATCATCATAAAACATTTCATTTCCCATATCCATATGCGAAACATAACATTAATCATGGAAAGTAATCATAAGCATGTCTCATAACTTAAAGTACATTTAAGAATAACAACAGAAACATAGCAGTATTTTCGTATCTCAAATCATTTAAGAGTCATTCATACCTTCAGATAATTTCAGATTTAAACGGTATACTTAACATATTAAGAATACGTGAACATATATCATTTCTTAGTATATATTAGGTATACCACCTTTCCACAATTTAGTGAACTTCCATCAACAACAACATAAAAACACCTTTCGTATATCACATAAACAAAACCAAAAACATGATTTCGTTATTATATGAATCTATCACTAATAAAGACCATTTAAACCAAAAACTAAGACTTCTGTTACATAATCAGCAATTTATACTCATCCTATGGATTTATACTTCCGCACTAACTGCTTTTGGTTAATATCAACGACTAATCTAATTATGTTAAACGATTTAGGAACTATTTGTTGTTACATTAACTAGATTTGTTTCCCAAGTAGAAAAACACTACTTTAATTTATGAATGATCAGATTACCTACTAGTCTCTTCATATTTAATTAAAAGACTCCCAAGATGGGTGAAACTTGATTGTCAATCTTTAACTCAAACTCCATAACTACTCTTTCAAACATCCATCAGTTATAATACACACAATTAATAGTTATTCACACTAACTTTCAGAACAAAGAGAGTAATGTAACTATACTTTCTTAACTAGGATCCCTCGATTGATATAATAAATTGAACCAACCGAATTACCAACAAGCCGAAGCTAAACTCACATCAACACAATTACATAAGAGAACACTACTATGATTTATTAAATCAACCAATTCAACATCATCAACAATAACTCATGAATTCAAAGTATCAACAATAAATAACCAATTGTCGGAATTCGGAATCGAAATTCATAATTCATCAAAGCATCAATAGTATTTGATTGATTTCAAAAAAAATGACTTTTAATTTGAGGGAAACAAGAGGAGGAGAAGAGAGGTGTAGTACCAACAAGGGCGACGCGGCGGCGGCACCACCACCCACCACGAGCACGAAAAAACACGAAGGAAGGTCGAGCGAGCTCAGACGAGGTGACAAAGTGCCGGCGAGGCGAGCAACGGCAAGGCGGCGGCGTCGCGGCGCGAATCCGACGGGTTGCGGCGGCGAGCAAGGCCCAGCAGCAGGCGCAGATGAAGCGGAGAAGATAGCGGAGGACGAGAGGGAGAAAGGAGGAAGGAAGGGAGGCTGGGTTTTCGGTGGTGGGCGGGCAAGCTCGGGTGGGGACGGAGCTCCGGCGGCGGCGGAGGAACACCGCGGCAACGACGACAACGACAAACAACAACGAAACAACGACAAACAACAACAACGACGCGCGGCGGCGGCAACGAGACGGAGGGGAGACAGCGACGAAGGAAAGCTCCGGCGAGCTTGGGACGCGGTGAAACGCAGAAGCAAACGGCGAGGAAGAGAGAGATCGGGGAAGAGGAGAGAGAAAAGCTGGGTTGGGTTTTTTTTTTTTTGGGGTTTCACGGTGAGAGAGGAAGAAAGAAATAAATGGGGTTTGGGGTATCAATGCCCACGAGGGACACGAGGAAGGAGAGAAAATGGGGTTGGTAGTAGGTGAGAGAAATAAATGGGGGGGTTTTGTTTCCCAACTTAAACCGACAAACATAAATGGAAGGAAGGAAAACTGATTTTGATTATTTAAAATCCAAAAATATAATTAATAATAATTTCATAAAACAAAATATATTACAAATACTATAAATATTCCAAACTCAAATAAAATAAGAATTTTCAAAACATAATTAACTTTATAATTACAATTAACGCTAATTAAAACGCTATTAAAAATCGGGGTATTACATCCTACCACCCTTATAAAAAAGTTTCGTCCTCGAAACTTGCAATAAGTGAATCGAGGAGACAAAAATCAAATTCTTTTAGACAAAACCCAGATCTCAAATTTCCATGGCTTCGTTAGATATTCAGCCTCCATTCCGCCATCAGCTTTTGTATCTCTACTTCAACTCAACTCGCGAAATCGAGGAGCAAAGAAAACAAAAGGGGCAAACTTGTTGGCAATGAACTTCAACTAACTCATTCAGTGAGATCCCGTTTGAAATTCAGTTGGTTTCTTAAATCATATAAGTTTTATCAAATATATACTTTGAATAAATACATATCATAAACAAATACAAGTCAATGCACGATACATCACACATAAACTAGTAATTAACATAGAAAATCACATATGCCACATCTTTACATGAACAGATCCACATTGCACACGCAAAAGCGCAAACTCTCAAACGGCTTGGTTCATTTATACCTAACTTTTTAGCCAATCCATTAAACCTATTTAGAACCTTTACGCCATGATATGGAGATCATAGCGTACCTGAATCTAACCTTAGCTCTGATACCACTCTGTAACACCCCCGCCAAGCCGAACCCTTTTTCATTTAATAAAACTCGAGATGGGGGAAAATCCACGAAGGTTCGACTCAACGGGCGTGTTACCGCCGCACTTATCTCCTTGGAAATAAATGCAAGGCTACATTAATCACTAACTTACATGGACATTTAGTCCCTTTTTGAAAGAAATACTTTAATAATAAATTAATATTTTCTGAAAATTTCGGCAGAGTTTCCTTTGTAAATTGGACAACCCAAAATGGGAAAATGTTTGAAAAACCTGTTACAAATAAAATATATATACCAAATCCCAAACTCAACGCTTTCGCGGAGTACCAGCTAAAGAAAATCAGGAGCACTAATGCTCAACCAGAACTAGAAATGAAACTAAATCAATTAATTATTTAACTATTACAAGTGGAACGTCTTCGCCTCAAAGGAAACATAAAACATTCATAGCTGAGATCGTAGTACTTAACCGCTTCTATCTTGGAAGAGATGCTCCAGAACTTCAACCTGACACTATTGTAACACTGCCACCCACCAAGTGACAGGCCACAGTAGTGACAAAACAAAACATTGACATACACATCAGCACAACGCTGAGTACTAACCCATAAAACATTCTTAAAACATGCTTTGGTGTCTACCATTCTCACGTAATCAATACATGTTCACATCATTCATAACCATATCACAACAGCATAGCAATATTCACATAATCCATACGTTCACATGTAGATATATATATACAATGATTAATTACATAATTAATCTTTATTAATCCAGTTATTTAAGGAGAGGAAAGAGAACGCCAGTAAGCCGGGGTCAATCCCCTGTAACCACTTACTTCAACATTGTAGGCCGGGGTCAATCCCCTGTAACCACCTACGGATAACACAATGGCCATAATAACAGAGTCCCTAGTGTGCACACCCCTTCTACTTGGATCACAACAAGATAGAAGGAAGACAAGTAACGTAAAAATCGGCATAGTAACCAGGAGAACCCGTAGGGGCCGGCCGAACCACTCATACGAGGGCAACCTTGTTCATCATTTCCCTCCGATATTTCACTTTACGTGATTAACATCTTTTAATTCACGTCATCACATAAATCACGTATACAATTACGTTATCATTGTTCAATCCGGTGTGAACATATTTCATTCATCATAATCTCAATCCAATCATAGTGGTTTCATTAACTCATTTCATAAATACAACCGTCACTTGAGTTCATTTATCACTTCAGATTCATAATCATTTCATAGCATCGTATCGTCATAATCATCATAAAACATTTCATTTCCCGCAATCCATATGCGAAACATAACATTAATCATGGAAAGTAATCATAAGCATGTCTCATAACTTAAAGTACATTTAAGAATAACAACAGAAACATAGCAGTATTTTCGTATCTCAAATCATTTAAGAGTCATTCATACCTTCAGATAATTTCAGATTTAAACGGTATACTTAACATATTAAGAATACGTGAACATATATCATTTCTTAGTATATATTAGGTATACCACCTTTCCACAATTTAGTGAACTTCCATCAACAACAACATAAAAACACCTTTCGTATATCACATAAACAAAACCAAAAACATGATTTCGTTATTATATGAATCTATCACTAATAAAGACCATTTAAACCAAAAACTAAGACTTCTGTTACATAATCAGCAATTTATACTCATCCTATGGATTTATACTTCCGCACTAACTGCTTTTGGTTAATATCAACGACTAATCTAATTATGTTAAACGATTTAGGAACTATTTGTTGTTACATTAACTAGATTTGTTTCCCAAGTAGAAAAACACTACTTTAATTTATGAATGATCAGATTACCTACTAGTCTCTTCATATTTAATTAAAAGACTGCCAAGATGGGTGAAACTTGATTGTCAATCTTTAACTCAAACTCCATAACTACTCTTTCAAACATCCATCAGTTATAATACACACAATTAATAGTTATTCACACTAACTTTCAGAACAAAGAGAGTAATGTAACTATACTTTCTTAACTAGGATCCCTCGATTGATATAATAAATTGAACCAACCGAATTACCAACAAGCCGAAGCTAAACTCACATCAACACAATTACATAAGAGAACACTACTATGATTTATTAAATCAACCAATTCAACATCATCAACAATAACTCATGAATTCAAAGTATCAACAATAAATAACCAATTGTCAGAATTCAGAATCAGAAATTCATAATTCATCAAAGCATCAATAGTATTTCAGATTCAGATTTCAAAAAAAATGACTTTTAATTTGAGGGAAACAAGAGGAGGAGAAGAGAGGTGTAGTACCAACAAGGGCGACGCGGCGGCAGCACCACCACCCACCACGAGCACAGAAAACACGAAGGAAGGTCGAGCAGAGCTCCGACGAGGTGACAAAGTGCCGGCGAGACTGAGCAGCAGCAAGGCGGCGGCGTCGCGCGCGAATCCAGACGAGGTTGCGGCGGCGAGCAAGGCCGAGCAGCGAGCCGCGAGATGAAGCGGAGAAGATAGCGGAGGACGAGAGGGAGAAAGGAGGAAGGAAGGGGAGCTGGGTTTTCGGTGGTGGTCGGGCAAGCTCGAGGTGGGGACGGAGCTCCGGGCGGCGGCGGAGGAACACCCAAGCAGCAACGACGACAACGACAAACAACAAGAAACAACGACAAACAACAACAACGACGCACAAGCGGCAGCAACGGCAAGCACGGAGGGGAGACGGCGAGCAGGGAAAGCTCGGCGAGCTTGGGACGCCCGGTGAAACGCAGGCAAAGCAGCGAGGGAAGAGAGAGATCGGGGAAGAGGAGAGAGAAAACTGGGTTGGGTTTTTTTTTTTGGGGTTTCACGGTGAGAGAGGAAGAAAGAAATAAATGGGGTTTGGGGTATCAATGCCCACGAGGGACACGAGGAAGGAGAGA
The DNA here is from genome assembly GCA_947648045.1 of Beta corolliflora. Taxonomy (NCBI): domain Eukaryota; kingdom Viridiplantae; phylum Streptophyta; class Magnoliopsida; order Caryophyllales; family Amaranthaceae; genus Beta; species Beta corolliflora. The sequence continues at coordinate 1,841,125 of CANSZD010000532.1, read as the reverse complement.
AAATGGGGTTGGTAGTAGGTGAGAGAAATAAATGGGGGGGTTTTGTTTCCCAACTTAAACCGACAAACATAAATGGAAGGAAGGAAAACTGATTTTGATTATTTAAAATCCAAAAATATAATTAATAATAATTTCATAAAACAAAATATATTACAAATACTATAAATATTCCAAACTCAAATAAAATAAGAATTTTCAAAACATAATTAACTTTATAATTACAATTAACGCTAATTAAAACGCTATTAAAAATCGGGGTATTACATCGGGATTTTAACCTCTCTAAACACACTCAACTCTTTTGACTAGTTTCTAGGCAGAAACAGTTTGGCGCCGTCTGTGGGGATAGACACATCTCAAAGCTACGTACCGAGAGTAACATGGCACCCCGAAGGAAAACAACCCGAGCCTCAGTACCTTCGCAACCGACCCCGATTCGATCCCAGCAACACAACGTGTTGGTCGAGTCACTTGCCGTCGAAGATGAGGGGTCTACTCCTCGTAACGAGGAACAAGCCGGACCCCGGGAGCAATACCATGCTGATCAAACCCCCATCACCATGGCAGACATAGAAAGAATAACTCAGCAGTTGAATGCGAACATGCAACGCAGCTTGCAGGAGCTCATAGCGGGAATTCCCCAACTAAACCCGGGGTACCCCGAGAGTTGACCCAATGAGAGCCGCAAACCAGGGGTGATCCAAACACTCACGTCCCTAACCGTGACGGGCAACGAGTGGGAGGAGAAAGGTCCCGGCAGGCCCACTCCCGTAGGACACCAAACTCGGATGCCCGGCAAATCATCGAAGAGAATCGCAGGCGTCGGGTGGAGCGGGACGCTCGGAATTTACTTAACGACAAAGGGAGAGGCAATCAGGAGAAGACTCGCCAAGATGAGCAAGCTCAATCTCGGACACCTAGACGGGGGAGGGAAGGTTCCCCCCTCGGGTCCAAGAAGTCCAGGACAGAAGGGGAAGGAGACTCGGGACCTCCACTAAACAAAAGTCCCGCCTTGGTTAACAGGGGGTATTGAACTTCATGACGCCCTTCAGTCGGGAGATCATGGAAGTCCCTAACCCTAGCAAGGTCAAGGTCCCCCAGATCGAGCAGTACTCGGGAAATAGCGACCCCGACGATCACATGGCGGCTTATAAGGCCCAGATGAGTGTACAAACAGGGTGTGAAGCAGCGTGGTGCCGTTACTTCCCGACTACCCTTAAAGGCCTAGCACTCAGCTGGTTTTCGGGACTCTCCCCAGGAATTATCACGAACTTTTCGGTGTTAGAAGCATTATTCCACCAACATTTCATTGCCGGGCGTCGGCATAAAAAGACAAGCATTCACTTGATGTCAATCAAGCAAACAGAGCATGAAAGCCCGGGCGACTACATCAAACGCTTCAATGAGGAATCCCTCAAGATCTCTGACCTCCAAGACGGGGTAGCCTTCACCGCCTTGATGTCGGGACTCTGGCCAGGCAAGTTCAGATGGTCCTTGGCTGAGAATGAAGTCACCACCTTCACTGAGGCCATGAGTCGGGCTCAGAAATTTATTCAGGCCTCGGACATCTGCAAACCTGTTGTAGAGAAGTCAAAGAAGAGAAAGGAAGAAACCCCTTTTCAGGAATCCAACAAAAAGTAACAAAGGCAACCAACAACTCCTCCCGAGAGTTACCGATAATGGGAGCGACCCCCGCTTCAACAAAAATCGGCGTGAGATCTACTTGGATCTAAAACACAAGTCGGTATTACCTATCCCTCCCCCCATAAGGACCTCAAAGGAAAGAAGGGATCAGCGACTATGGTGTGAATACCACCGAGAGTGTGGGCACACCACAAAGGATTGTCGGGAATTGAAGAAGGCCTTAGATCACTTGGCTGATCAAGGAAAGTTGAACAGATACATCAAGCACTCTCGGGAGGAGAAAGGAAAGGAGAAGGAAGGAAAAAATGACAGTGATAATACCGACGGATATGTCGGGGTGATAGCAGGAGGACACGCCTCGGGAGGCTTAACCAGCCGGGCCCGCAAAGCTAACTTACATGCAATAAGGCAACATGTCTTGGAAGTAGAGCTCATGAAGGCAGGATGTCCCATCATGACATTTGGGGAGCCTGACCGGCACATCCATACCCCCCATGACGATCCCCTTGTCATAGAGATGAAAATCGCCAACTCAAGGGTCAAGAGGATCCTGGTCGACAGCGGCTCATCAGCGGACATCATCACCTTGGAATGCTTACGGAAGCTGAAATATACCGAGAAGGACGTAACACCGACCAGTCAGCCGCTGATAGGCTTCGGGGGAGCATCCGTATACCCCCTCGGGTTCGTCAAGTTAGCTGTGAGACTCGGGGAAAGAGGTAAGGGAAGAAGCCTACCAGTCGACTTCCTGGTGGTCGACACCCCACTTCCTTATAACGCCATCATTGGCAGGCCCACTATGAACAAGATAAAGGCAGCCATCTCGGTATACCAGCTACTCTTGCAGTATGAAACAGACGAGGGTCAAGTCGGGAAGATCTACGGGGATCAGCATACAGCCCGGGAATGTTATACAAACAGTTTTAAAGCAACAACCTCAGAAGAAAAACCAAGGAAGAGGAAGAGGGAAGATCCCGCGGAGACCCCTACGGGTCTCGGGGTCTACCTAGCAGAAAATCCAAAATTATACGAGCGACCCCAGCCGGTCGAGGAGGACGAAGAAATAATGCTCGATGAAGGCCTCGGGCATGGGGTAAGGATTGGCAAAAACCTCAGCCCCGAGATCAAGCAAAAGCTCATCAAAACATTGCGGGAGTACAAAGACGTATTCGCATATTCCGCCTCTGACATGCTGGGGCTGGATCCCAAGTTTGCATCCCATGAGTTGAATATCAAGGAGGGATTCCGCCCCATCAAACAAAAGCTCCGGCATCAAGGGCCCGAGAGAAACGCAGCAGCAGCAGAAGAGGTCAAGAAACTGCTAGAGGCGGGTATCATTGAAGAATGCCAATACACCAAATGGTTGGCCAATGTTGTTTTAGTCAAGAAAGCTAACGGAGCTTGGCGCATGTGCGTCGACTTCACTGACTTGAACAAAGCATGCCCCAAAGATAATCATCCTCTGCCTAAGATTGACAGGCTGGTCGACTCAACGGCTGATCACGAGTTGCTCAGCTTCATGGATGCCAACGCGGGATACCACCAGATCCCGATGGCGGAAAAAGACCGAGTTCATACAGCATTTGTTACAGCTCAAGGCGTGTACTGCTACAAGATGATGCCCTTCGGGTTAAAGAACGCAGGGGCTACTTACCAACGAACCATCAATAAGGTCTTTGAGGAGCAACTCGGGAGGAACATAGAGGTCTACGTAGACGATATGATCGTCAAGAGCAAAAAAGCAGTTGATCACGTCGGGGATTTGGCAGAAACACTAAACACCCTCCGACGCCATGGCATGAAGCTAAATCCCAGGAAGTGTGTATTCGGGGTCAGAGGGGGGAAATGCCTCGGGTTCTTGGTGGACGAAAGAGGAATTGAGGCTAACCCCGACAAGATCAGCGCAGTGTTAAACATGTCCTCACCAAGAAATGTTAGAGAAGTTCAAAGGCTAACAGGGTGCCTAGCGTGGCCCAGGGCGCTTCTTGTCTCGCTCGGCCGACAAGAGCCTCGTTGTTCTTCGAGCGCTAAAAAGGAAGGAGTTTGATTGGGACAACGAGGCCGAACGGGCATTCCAACAAAAAACAACACCTAGCAACGTTGCCCAAACTCATATCACCCTTGCCGGGAGAAGCACTCTATATATACCTCTCGGTATCAGAGTACGCCCTCAGCGCGGTACTCGTGGCGGAAAGAGAAGGAGCTCAATACCCCGTGTACTTCATCAGCCATGCTTACAGAGGAGCTGAAGCAAGATACAGCCAGATTGAGAAGATGGTTTTCGCGCTGGTCATGGCGAGTAGGAAGTTGAAACCATACTTTCGGGCGCACCCATGAAGGTCCTAACCGGACGACCCCATCCGAAAAGTGATCGAAAGCAGAAATCATTCAACTCGGATGGCCAGAGTGGGCGGACCCGGTTGGCGACTTCGGATTGGAATATGAGCCCCGAAGAGCAATAAAGGCACAAGCGGCCGACTTCATCGGTGAATGCGGCTCCAGGCCCCCGGACACGGAGGAAGGGAGTCGTGGGAGTTGCGGTGGATGGGTCGACATCAAAGCCGGCAGTGGAGCCGGGCTTGTGATCGTTCCTTCAGTCGGGGATAAGATGGAGTACGCGGTGAAGTTCGACTTTTTGGCCTCCAATAACGAGGCCGAATACGAAGCTCTAATCTTAGGCCTCCAAATCTGCATCAATGCGGGAGCCCAGGCAGTCATGGCAAAATCGGATTCACAACTCATAGTTAGGCGGGTCTCGGGGAGTACGAGGCCAAGGAAGACAACATGAGGATGTACCTCAATAAAACCCGAGAGCTCATCAAGAAGTTGTCCGCATTCAAAATACGGCACCTCCCGAGGTCCGAGAACCAAAGAAGCCGATGCCTTGGCCCGCATGGCAAGCTCGGCGAAGGGTTGACTCCTCGAACCATCATATGGGAGGTCCTAAACCAACCAAGCATCAATTCGTTGCAGATACACACCATCAACAGGACGGGCACGTGGATGGAAGAGATTATCGGGTACCTAAAGGACGGGTTATTACCTTTGGATGAGAAAGAGGCTGATAGCCTAAAAAGGAAGGCGGGGTGGTTCATCTGGCAGGAAGGCCACTTGTACAAAAAATCTTATACCCACCCCCTACTCAAGTGCGTAACTCCTTTTGAAGGGAACTACATCCTCCGAGAGATTCATGAAGGAGCTGCGGCCCGGCCACCAAAGGGCCGGACTATAGCGGAAAAGCTTTAAGGGCCGGATACTACTGGCCCTCTTTGAAGCATGACGTCGGCGAACCGGTAAAGAAATGCCCCAACTGCCAAATTCACGGGGACATCCCTCGGGCTCCAACTAACCCCTTAACCACCATTCAAGTTGTCTTACCCTTCGATAAATGGGGGATGGACCTTATAGGCCCGTTCCCAGCAGCCTCGGGGCAGAGAAGGTTCCTCCTAGTAGCCATCGACTACTTCACCAAATGGGTCGAGGCTGAACCACTAGCTTCAATAACAGACAAGCAAGTGCAGAACTTCATCTGGAGGAACGTCATCACCCGTTTCGGGATCCCAAGAACGCTCATATCAGACAACGGGAGACAATTCAACAGCGGGCCAACCCGGGATTATTGTTCCAGATTCGGGATTCAAACACGGTTTTCAGCCGTCTCCCGACCCCAGACCAACGGCCAAGCTGAGGCAGCAAACAAAGTGGTGCTGAATGGGATTAAGAAGTCACTGGAAGGAGCAAAAGGGTCATGGGTCGATGATCTCCCGGGTGTGCTGCGGTCGGCAAGGACAACGAGTGAAAGAAGCAACGAGCGACTCGCCCTTCGGCTTAGTCCATGGAAGTGACGATGTTCTTCCGGTCGAGGTCGGGATACCTTCCCCCAGGATGACCTTCTACGAGCATGACAAGAACGAAGAAGAGAAGAAAGTCGAGCTAGACCCTCTTGCTCGAATCTCGGGGTAATGCGCTACTCAAGTCAATCCGCAACAAGCAAAGGGTAACCGAGCAATTCAGCCTCGGGGTGAAAGCTAGGCCCATTCATGTAGGCGATTGAGTGGTCAGGAAGGTCGAAGCCACAGGGTTGACACACCTGAAAGGCAAGCTAGGGCCTAAGTGGGATGGGCCTTACAAGGTTACGGAAGTAATCAAGCCGGGAACATACCGACTCGAGTCATCCGAAGGCGCCCCACTGGCCCGACCTTGGAATGCTGACAATCTCAAGAAATATTACATTTAAAACTACGCCACTTTAAGATTCATTTTGTTAACCACAACTCGGGGCAACCATTTATACCCTATTAGAGTTGGCGGGATTTTGGGAACTTGGCCACACTTGAGCCAACAGTTCATCTTGTAAACCACAACTCGGGGCATCCATTTATACCCTATTAGAGTTGGCGGGATTTTGGGAACATGGCCACACTTGAGCCCACAGTTCATTATGTTAAGTCACAACTCGGGGCAGTAAGTTGTACCCCATAGTTGATAGTCTCGGGAATATGAATGAAAGAGCACTTGGTCCGTAATAAGTTGCATCTTAAACAAAATGAACATTCGGGAAATTGAAACTGCAAAGTAATTTCATTTCATCAAATAAAAAAAAAAGTACAACCAAAAGGTCCCGGGAACAAAACTCCCAAGGGCCCAAAAATCCAAGTACAAGATTGAAGAAACAGAACTAAGCGGCCAAATCCTTGATGGGGGGCGGTCGGTCTTTGCCCGTCCCGTCTTCCTCATCAGAGCTCTTACCAGAAGCCGGACCCTCTGGGTTATCAGCCTCACCAGTCGGAGCCGCAGAGCTCGGGGCCGCTCCAGCAGTTGTAGAGGTCTGAAGAGTAGGCAAACCAGAACTGCTAACATGAGGCTGGGATATTCTTGGAAGCCGGGGTAACGGGAGAGGCCTTAGCTTTGGCCGTATCTTCCTTACGGTCCTCTATGATATGACGGTCGAGTCGGCTTCAACGTCATCCCAGGTTTAGAGCGAGTCGGGGCCGCAAGAGGATCCCTTTGAGGCGCTCCTTTGTCTCCCTAACCGCCATACGGTAGGAGTTGGTGGCCATTTTACCCGAAAGGCCAACCCCTCGGGAGACCTCTTCCATTCCCGTAAATTCCGCCCGCACCTTCTCTAGCTTAGCCTTGGCTTTCTTCGGAGCTATGCTTAGAAGACTTGGCCTTCCGCCGCACCTCGGCCCACTGAAGCTTGGCGTCCTCCAAGCTCTTACGAGCGGTGTTGCGCTCAATTATGGCGGCCTCCCGAGAGGTCCCGGACCTGGCCGTTTAGAATCCATTAAGGCCTTATGGTGCGCAAGGGCTTTCCTAGCCTCCTCGAAGGTGGCCTTCGACCCTCCAACTCGGTGTTCGGTTGGAGGATCTCGGCCTCCCGATCCGCAACCTTCTTCTTGACACCCCCACCTCCTTGGTTAGGTCTACCACGCTCCCCTCAAATTGAGCCCGACGGTTGATCACCGAGGTCATCCTGGATAGTGGTGCATAGAAGTGACAAGTTAGTCTACGGGGAAAAGCAAGAAACACCTAAATAGAGGAGTCGGGGGAGTGTACCTCCGGCCCGGGATTCATAGAAGGCATTGACCTCCCCATGTCCAAGCGCAAGCGATGCCTCATCATCGGCATCGGTATAGACCGCCTTGACGAAGATTCTTAACCCCAGGCCGGCTTCGCGGCTTGGTAAGAGCCGTAAAAGGAGCAATTGGACCCGACTCGATCGGCTCGGGATTTTTTAGAAAGAGGTTCATCATGGACCTCGGTATTGTCCATTTGGAGGTCCTCCGCTCTCCTCTTTACTTCCCGTGGACACACCCGAGGAGGCCTTCTCGGATGCGATCTTTTCAAGAGCAAGGGCCTTCTCGGTATCCGGTCTTTAGCTTGCGAGAACGGACATGAGGCTTCTTAGGCTTCTTGGAATCCGTGTCCTGAAAAGAATAAAAAGTAAATACAAGTCGGGACGCCACAAGAAAGCAAAGCAGTAACTTCACTCACCTTAGGAGGCGGGGGGATTGACATGGTCTCCCCCGTCCAACTCATCCAAGAGCTTGGCGACTAATGCAACGCCTGTTCACATACCTCTCGGCCATCACGGGATCCGGTCGTTGTCGGGCAACAAATGAAATAAGACAAACGTCAACACTTTAGCATAAAAGTAAAAGGCACACACTGGATTAAGGGAAATTACCCTTGTCACAGCTAGAACTCAAGCCGGCTGCCGCCAGAAACATTTCATTCCGCATCTCGTGACGGGTTGGTAGCCAGTTCTGAGGCACATAAGTGAGAGCCCCAGTCAATGTTCTCGGGGTGGTGGAAAGATATATCCCCACTACCGCTTCCTCCCGAGACATCTCGGGAACCGTTTGATTCAACCGAAAGCGAGGCCCCTCCTCAGGAGGAAGGATAGGGATTCCCCATTCACCACTCGTGTAAACATGGTAGAACATTCGTCTAAATCCTTTTTGGTTTGAAGGGGGATCGCGGACGACTTTATAGCCCGCTCTACACTGAAAGCGGAACCACCCAGGGCCATGGAGATCAGCGGGGCCTAGCATAAGGGTGAAAATGTTGCGCCACAAGCGCAAACTCGGGGTAACACCGAGAAGATCACAAACAGAAATAAAACCATTTACGGTCGGCCAAACCGTTAGGAAGAAGATTAGTCAATGTCGGTTGATAGGCGTTCACAAGGTCCCTAATGAAAGGATGCAAGGGGAACCTCGGACCCATCTCGCATACTCGATGATACACCGACACACATCCCACGGGCGGGGTCATCACCGAGTCGGTATGTTTGGCTCGAATAACAAAATAGGGATCTTGAATCCAAAATTTGGTGGCCACATACTTGGCGTTTCTCTCCATATATTTCATGAAGGTCGCCTGCGGGTAGTAGGTATGAGGGCCGCCCTCGGGGTCTAAAGGAGGGTAGTCCCGACTCGACGTAGTCGGTGCTTCTTCAACCTCTTCGGATACTTGTGACAACCCCGTCGGAAATAAGACTGGTCAAGGTAGCCGGTGCTACATGGTCTATGGGCTAAAGAAACTTCCCAAGGACCTGGAACTACCCCCTCATCCTCCTCACTCAACGAATCCGAGGGGCTAGGTAAAGGAACCGCCTCGGGAATGGTTAATGGATCCTCACACGGGACTCGGGTGCTAACCGAGGAATCAGTCGACCCCACGAATCTCTTCCGAAAGTTTAGGAGAAGCGGGGACATTCGGACCGGACTCGGGATCCATCCTATGGACGTCTATTTCAATAATCAAAGGAAATACGAATCTTGTGAAGGAAGAGCGTACCTTCTCGGGAATTCTTGGTCTCGGGAATGTAATAGGCACGGGTACTCACGGACTCGGGGCTCGGAACTAGCTAGGGAGAAATTTAGAGAGAGAAAGAAGAGAAAGATTGAGGAAATCCGCAAATGATTGAAAGTACGGAAAAATTATTCTCTTCCTCCTCTATATACATCCCCCTCCGTGTCCGCACCACGACAACCTCTGCACCACTCTAAATGGGCTTCAAAAGATTGGGCCAACAATGAGAAAGGCCCGTGGGTAAGGCTTTAAACCAAAACCCCAATTTTCTACTTGGTATAAAGTCAAACGATCAAACGGTCAACGGTCAGCGGTCAACGGTCTATGACCCGATTACTCAAACACGACCAAAAATCACCCAACTCGGGATCCTCATACGAAGGGCTCATTAGCCCCCGAGTTGGTGCATCACCCTTCTTGGCCTTGCCAGGGGGCTCAATACTTAGCCAAAGAATGGCTAAGCACCTCAACCCCCAACTCGGGATCCTCATAGGAAGGGCTCATTAATCCCCGGAGTTGGTGCATACCCCGCCTCGGCCATGCCGGGGGCTCAATACTTAGCCAAAGAATGGCTAAAGTACCTCAACCCCCAACTCGGGATCCCCAGGGGAGGGCTCATTAGCCCCCGAGTTGGTGCATACCCACCTCGGCCATGCCAGGGGGCTCAGCACTTAGCCAAAACATGGTTAAGTACCTATACCACCAACTCGGAATCCCTAGGAAGGGCTCATTAGCCCCCGAGTTGGTGCATCACCCTTCTTCGCCTTGCCGGGGTGCCCAATACTTAGCCAAAGAATGGCTAAGCACCTCAACCCCAACTCGGGATCCTCATAGGGAAGGGCTCATTAGCCCCCGAGTTGGTGCATCACCCACCTCGGCCATGCCAGGGGGCTCAGCATCTAACCAAAACATGGCTAAATACCTACACTACCAACTCGGGGTCCCCAAGGGAGGGCTCATTTGCCCCCGAGTTGGTGCCTCACCCTTCTCGGTCTTGCCCGGAGGTTCATCACTTGGCCATGTGAAGGCCAAGTTCTTCCACGACTAACTCGGGTCCCCATGTAGAAGGGCTCGTTTGCCCCGGCGAGCACGGGGGTGCCGCCTAGAGTGACTCTCCCCCGAGGAGGGGTTCAAAAGCGAATGCCCAACGCGACGCGGCTCGGGGAGGTCCTCCCCTCTCCCGGGTTCATTGGGACCAAAGACCGACACGCTACCTCGGGAATGATTGGGAGAGGCCAAGCATCATCACTCGGGATTGCTTGGGAGAGCCCAAGCATCATCAGTCGGGGTCCCACGCACCAGGGGCGTAGGGCCCTCCCCTACTCTCGGGATCATGCGGAGTCAGACACTGGCACCTCTCGGTTTCGTTCGGGAATTAGCCCAAACACCCATCACTCGGCGCCCCACGCATATGCCCGGAGGATCGGGGTCCTCCCTCTCGGGGGTCACTCGAAGCCACGCTCCGATGCCCTGGCTCGGGATTGTTTGGGAATCAGCTCAAGTGACTCGGGGCGCCACCTCGGGGGAAAGGGCCCCCTCTCTCGGGATCACTCCGTGCCCAGCACCAGGATGACATCTCGGGGTTGTTGGGAAGCAGGCCCTAGGGCCCCTATATCACCTCGGGATTTGCCTGGGGCTCAGGAATTCACGAAGCCTCCCTCCTCGGGATCTCCATACTTTGAAAAAGTTCGGGGGCGTTGCCCCCTAACCCCCACCAGGGCGTTTCACCCCTGGACCCAGACTCAAGGCATCACTCAAGAAATATCGGCAAAAATATTATTGTTCCGCCAACCAACCGCACTGAAAGTCAAGGATCTCACTCCGATTACTTGGCGTGGGGCTAATTGTTTGGACCCTGGATCTGGTCCAACAATGTTATGCAAGGCCCACCCAAAAGATCTGACCTGTATGCTCCCATGGGGCCCATCAGCTCAAGACAAAAATCAACTTTACCATAAAAGGGAGACAACTTTCCAAATAGGGTTTCCTCGTGCAGGGAATCCCCAACATTATAAAAGCGGCGGACCCCATCAATGAACAGGTATTGAATTCTCAACCAACAAAACCAGAGCATCTCTCTCTAGAACTATTCACTTTCTCTCTCTACCTCAATCTCAACTGACTTGAGCGTCGGAGGGGCTTTCCCAGGAACACCCCCGGGCTAGGTTTCTTTGTTTTGCAGGGCCTCGGTTGACAAGACTCGGGATTATACTCCAACTCGGGATTTTAACCTCTCTAAACACACTCAACTCTTTTGACTAGTTTCTAGGCAAAAACACTTCTCATTCACTTAGAAAAGGGAAATACAAGTGCTTAAATAATAAAGAAACATAACTACTACTTCCTATAAACTAGAAACGTTAGACACAAAGTGGAGGCAAAAAGACCCAGTAACTACTAATATTCCTTAACTAAGTAACAAACACACTTTGACTAAGTAAAACAAACCACTTTCATCATTCATCCACTAACAGCTACTGAGGCTAGAAAATAGGCGACAATAACAACTTAACTTTGAAGCATACACCAACACGCCCCCTTGCTTCAAAGAGCATACAACTCTACTGTTAACATAAAACTACGCTGCACACATTCATCTATTTGCTACGGACTACGGACAACCAACACTCCAGACAACCACAAACACGAACACGCAATCACAACTTGCACATGACAATTGACTTGAATAAATTCATGATTTTAATCTCGACGGCGAAACAGTAAATTGCACAAACACCATGGATAATGCTCCCATGAACACTACACAACACACACTCATACTTTAGAAGAGCTTGCTTTCTTCTTCTTTATCAACCTTTTGAGCAAAATTGCTTTGATTACCTTGCTCATCCCTTTGCTTATCCCAACACCGGTCTTCTTTGTGATCATATCTTTTGCAATGGTAGCATTGAATGCTACTCATAGATTGACGTTTTCTTGCTGATTGACCACGCCCACCACCTTCTTCACGACCACGACTATCCATACCTCGACCCCGACCACGACCACGACCTTCTTCATTTGACATTTCTCCTTAACTTGAAAGGCTTTCTCCTCGACAATTTCATCCATAGTTTTGTTAATTCTTACTTCATGGGACAATAAAGAACACATTAACTCATCAAAATTATATGTGGACAAGTCCTTTAACTCTTCAATTGAAGATACCACATGATTATAATCCTTAGTTTGACTCGTCAACACCTTACTAACAACGGTTTGACTACTAATCACTTCACCATATGATTTCATTTGGTTTACAATTGCAGACACCTTCGACAAATACCCTTGCATTGGCTCTTTATCCTCCATTTTAAGAGTTTCAAATTCAGAACGTAAGGATTGTAATTTTACCGCTATTACCTTTTTGTTGCCAAAATACTCATGCTGGATAATTTCTCAAGCTTCTTTGGATGTCTTTGCACCAGAGATTCGATGGAAAATATCTTCATCCACAGCCAATTGGATGAGAAATAGTGCTTTTGCATATCTCTTACGGTTCTCACGCAAGTTTTGATTGGGCTCCGCCGGTGGCTCCGTCGGTTCTACATACCCACACTCAACAATATCCCACAACTCTTGGGATTTGAACATCGTTTGCATTTTGATGCCCCCAAAAATGATATTTTTCACCCTTAAAAACTGGAATTACTGGTTAGAAATTTTGGTTAACACCATTGGTTGCCATACTTACACTCACTGTGTTTTCACTTTTCACACTCGAATATCACGACTATTTTTTTATTTGTTTTGTTTGGCTTAGGATCGAACCTGGATTAGCTCTGATACCATGTTGATGTGAAGAGATAAGAAGAGAGCAAGGATAACTGATATTGCAACGTAATATTGTTGCTTCGATCTCATTCACTTAGAAAAGGGAAATTCAAGTGCTTAAATAATAAAGAAACATAACTACTACTTTCTATAAACTAGAAACGTGAGACACAAAGTGGAGGCAAAAAGACCCAGTAACTACTAATATTCCTTAACTAAGTAACAAACACATTTGACTAAGTAAAACAAACCACTAACATCATTCATCCACTAACAGCTACTGAGGCTAGAAAATAGGCAACAATAACAACTTAACTTTAAAGCATACACCAACAGGGAGACCAAGGTTCAAATCTTGGTGGGAGCAAATTTTAATGTTGTGGGGAGGGGGGGCTTGTTGGGTCTCTGAGTGAGTGACCCTGTGAGAGAGCAACCCAGAGGAAATTATTCTTACCATGGGTTCCCGAAAGGAGCCCCAAAAAAATTTAGTAGAAGAAAATGTGAGGTAGGGGATCCGTAAATAAGGATTCTAACCTTAGTCACATCGTCCCAAATCCATCAAGTTCAACACAATGTATAAGTTGAAGGTTGACTCGAGAAAGGATACGGACGTGATTTGCACACATTTCATTAATTACCCATATTTTCGGAGGATCGGAGCAGCAGGTGATAGCCTAGTGGTGTTGGCTTCACCTCCGATCCCAGAGATCCTGGGATCGAGTCTCACCCCTTGCAAGGAGGGATCTCCAATTTTCCCCCTTCCTTGCAAGGGACTTCATCTTACCTTTAAAAAAAAAAATCGAAGGATCCACTTGCCTCTTTAATTATTTTTTTCCCACTTTCAACTACTCCATCTGAAAATCAATAAAGTTTAGACAAGGCAATATCCATCTAATTGTTTAATTTAAACACTTTCCATATCAAGTTCGGACAATCTATGCCACTTATTAAAAAAAACTCGAGAGACACATGTCATCATTTTCTCATGCAAACACCACAATTTTTGTTTTTGTTATCTTCTGAAATAGAACCGCGATACAAAAGGAAACCATCACATAATGCATTTTAATCTCATCTATAGCTCTTTAGCTACATTATCCTTGATCCTTCCCAAGTATTTTCCATTAATCAACAAATTTAAGAAAAAATTGGCCTATATGATTGACACCAACTATAGCTTATTAGGTGCAAGGTGCGGAACAAACTAAAATGCAAGATTTCCATAGTACAAATTATGAGAATGGACTAAAATTAGAGATGTGGAAAATGAAATTGGTGAAAGAAATTTAAAAGAAGTTAAGGGAAGCATTAGTTCGTAGTTTGTGCACAGCCCTTGTAAAATTCCCTTAATTTTATTCTCATGTCAATACTGACAATATATGCATCCATTACCGTAGAATAAAATTACAGAAATAGTGAACAAGTTAGACAGAATTAGAGCAAAGTAAGAGAGATGTGCATTAGAGATGGGCCAACCTACCATATAAAGATTTTAATTTTTTTTATACACGTATAATTACTTTTTTTTTGGGGTTCCATAGTAAGATGAAGGGTCTTGTCAAAACGGAACCTCCTGAGTTTGTGTGCAAACACTTTTGAGAGTGGGGGGATGGTAAGGGGAAACTCTCTCTCAAAGTGCCCCTAGTGGGGATCGAACCCCCAACCTTGAGGTTGGAAGGTTCTTTCCTTACTAATTGGCCAAACTTAGCTTGGTCTATAATTACTTATAATCAAGGATAAATATCACCTAGTAGAATTTAAATAAAGTTTACATCATATATATCTGGAGGATATGCACTACTTTGATGAGCGATTATATCATAAAAACCAACTTAATACCATTTTTATGCATAACACATGATCTAATACTAATACTTTTTAGAGAAAAGATCTAATACATTTACTTAAGGCTATACACAACATTATCTTTTCGTGATGTACGTACGTAGATTTACCATCATGTTTAAGAGCTCATGATAGTCTACAACGTTTAAGAAACCAAGCTTGTTTGGTGGAGGTTGTGGGGAACTCACCTTGTAACTTTGATGCCACAAGTTCGAATCCCACTACCTACTTGTGCTTGGGAGTAGGGATTCCCTTATATCCCCCTACTATCAAATGTTGACTTGTGTAGCTTGGCAGGCTGACCTGCGAGAGGTGCTGATCCATTAGGGTCCTTCTTACTAGGAGTTTCCTGGTGGGGCCCAAAAATAAAAAAGTAAACAACGTTTAAGAAACATACCGTAGTGACCTGCCCAATGACCACCGGTCCGCCGCCCTTCTCCACGAGGTGCACGAGCACGTAGAATGTAGATACGTACTCATTATATTCTTCAACGGTGCGGAGATCATTTTAGATTATTGTGTACTATTAAGATAAAATTAATGATTTGTCATCGTTACTTTTGGTCAACGCTACCGATGTATAAGAGTTCTATATTTATATTTTTGAAAGGAATCTATTAAAGTACTATATATTGATGTGTATTTTTAATTATTAATATCTATATTGTTTTAGAAAGGAGAGAAAATTTGAAAGAATTTAAGAAAAGAGAGGATAAGAAATTAATATAATTATCCAAATTAAAAAATGAAAACTTGACCAATGAAAAAAAAAAGTATGAAATTACTTTTACTCAGAAAAACTGACTTTTATTGATTGAAATGGATATTTGTTTATTAAAATTGTACCACTTCTCTAGTAAATTTGCTTATGCGTTTTTGGATAAATTTATATCACAATTATCTCAAAGTAATGGGACATATATTTGACTTAAATGGTTAAAACAAGTTTGTTTGTTTTTCTGGAAAAGAAAAAACATACTTGTTTCAAGGTTTGACTCATTTAACCATTTATTATGGTTTTATTATCACAATTCTTATTATAGAAATGACTATATTATATCTCCTCTCAAGAACGAGCACATGTAACAACTTTGACCCTGTTCTTTTAAACTTATTTTTGTTTATATGTATTAATTTAAACTTATTAGACCTTATTAATCCTTATTAGACCTTACTTGAACTTAATTTTTCTAATAAGGACTAAAATAAGTAGAACAGAACATGACCTTTGTCTAACTGTGGCAGGCACAAGGACATTAGACATGGGTAATACATGCACGAAAATTGAAAATGCAATGGCGATACAAATCTTTGACAAAAGTTAACTTCTCGAACGCTCTAATTATTTCAATAAGTTCTTCCTACTATGACCAATTACCTCACAAAAAATCTACTTCCTCCGTTCCAAAATAAGTGAAACACTTCTCTCATTTATGTGAGAACTTTTTGAGACAAGTGTTTCACTTATTTTGGAACGGAGGAAGTATATAGGAAGAACAAAAAGAATCGCAGGAAGTACTATAGAAGGCTAAACAAACAATAATTTCAACTACAAAGAACACTGAAAAAGAAGTGTCATTATCATGTTTCAGTTATAGTAACATATTGTTCAACATAAAGTGTCCGCGGGTAACTCTATTTCTTATTCTCTCTCTACAGTTTCCCCAAACACCAAACCCTAAAGACAACCCGCCGTCACCGCAACCTCGCTGGTGACCGGCCTGAGCGCACATCGCTCACCTGGCCGCCGGCGAGCCTACTCCCCATCCTCTAATCCGTCAACGTTCCCCTGTTTCGTCGTCATCCCCCCTAGTGTTCCCCTTCCCGTGTCCCCCATTCCCCCCTCCCTGGTTGTATTCCTCGTCCCCGAGCCGCCGTCGTCGAAGTTAGTACTGCCGGAGACCAAGGATTTGTCGCGAGTGGCAGCAAGAACCAGGTATTGTCTCGCGCGACGGAGTAAGGTCTAGTTGCCTTCGATTGTTAAGTTACACTAGTGGAGAGAAACGCAAGGGTTGTGGTCAAAACAACCCTAAGGACTGCGTTTTTGGCCAGCAACCCTTCACAACGAAGGGATGTTGGAAGGGCTGCGGTTTTGGGCCTAAACCGCAACCCTTCTTTGTACAAAGGGCTGCGATTTTAACCATAACCGCAGCCCTTTTGACCCAAAAAAAAAATTCCTGCATTTTTTCCACCTAAATATCAAGAAATTTACAACGCTTAACTAATCAAACAAAACGAAATTATAAATTACAGTCGAAATTATAAATTATAAACAAAACAAAACGAAATTTACAGTCGAAAAAACAAACAAAACGAAACGAAATTATAAATTAACGAATCAACAAGAACATCAAATTAATTCCACAAAATAAAATAAAATAAAAAACCTAAAATACAAAATAAAACGCTTAACTAAACCTCAAATATCACAAGTAACAAATAAATTACAAAAAAAATGATAAAAACTACATCAAACCCTAGATCTGATGCAGCGACGGCGAAGGCAACGCTCGAAGTAGAAGTAGCAGTAGCGAACAACCAAGAAGAAAAGAAGAAAAGGGTAAGTGAGGGTTGGTGGTTTTGAGGGTGGGGGGAAGAAAGCGGTGGTTTTGAGGGTGGGGGAAAGCGAGGGGGCTGATTTCGTGGGGTGGGGGTGGTTTCGTGGGTGGGGTTGGGATGATCAACGCCTAAAAACTAAGTCAAGGGTCTTTTTCAGGCCAAAGGTTTAATGTGACAAAAATATTTTGGTTTAAGGTTTGTCTTGACAAAAATAAAATTAAAAGATTGTTTACCCGAGATAAATAAAAAATTATATTGTTTACGCAATAGCAATTATCTATCACTTATTTAATTATTCAAAAATATAAATGTACAAAAGGACAATTAAATCCTTAATTTTTTATATCTAAAAACAACTAAGAAAGGGAAATTTGATTTGAATAATCCACTTTTTTTTTTCAAGTTTTGGAATGGTTCTCATAATAATCCAAACTCTTTTTTTTTGCCATCAAAGCGTCACAAATATATTTTGTATCTTAATATAGGAAATTGAAGAGTTCTTATTTGTGATAAGATAGTAGTTTAACTTAGGTATTTTCCAAAATAGGCAAAAACTGAGATTATTATAAGAAGATGGGTAAAAGTTGGGTAATTTGGGGTGAATTCTTTCACAAGAGAAATGATAGAAAAATGCTCTACATAATTTTAAACTAAAAGAAAACTGAAATAAAAATTTTAAAGTAGTGTAGACAAAAATAGTAAATGAAGGAAACCAAAAGTCCTAGGTGGTAGGAATCGAACCCGCGTGAAGTCAAAAGGGCTGTAGATTTTTGGCCCATCACACCACTGAACCAAACATCAAAACACTAAAACAATGTGGCGCAGCAAAGTTATATCTGGTTTTTTTATTTCGATTTTTCGGCGACTTTCTTTTTCTTTTTTCTCCATATTTTTGTGGGTTCAGTTGAACCCACTGAACCCAAGCTGGATTCGCCCCTGCGTGATGTACGTACATAGATTTACCATGTGTAAGAGCTCACGACAATCTACAACGTTTAAGAAACCAAGCTTGTTTGGTGGAGGTGGAGAACTCACCTTGTGACTTTGAGATCATAAGTTTGAACCCCATTACCTACGTACTTATAATTAGGAGTAGGGATTCTCTTATATCCCCCTACTATCAAGCGTTGACTTGTATAGCTGGATTGACGGACCTGCGAAAAGTGTTGATCCATTAATGTCCTTCTTACTAGGAGTTTCCTAGTGGGGCCCAAAAAAAAAAAAAAGTAAAGAACGTTTAAGAAACATACAGGCATACAGCAGTGACCTGCCCAATGACCACCGCCCTTCTCCACGAGGTGCACGAGCATGTAGAATGTAGATACCTACTTTATGTTCTTCAATGGTGCGGAGATCATTTTAGATTATTGTGTATTATTAAGAGTGTTCCTTTACGGCGTAAAAGCAATTGAAAGCGGCGAAGCCCGTGGCGGGCGGCCCCGGCGAACCCGAGTGAACCCGGGTGAAGCGAAGCGACCGGGCGAACAATTGAATTAAATTATAAGCTAATTAATAGTAATGATTATCATTTAGAAGCGAAGCCCAATTGAAGCCCAAGCGCAGGCGAACCGATTGAACTGAACCGAAGCGAACCGAACAGGCGGGCGAAAATAAGGCTTGGGAGAAACAGGCCCTAAGATAAAATTTATGATTTGTCATCGTTACGTATGGTCTACGCTACCGATGTATAAGAGTTCTATATATATATATATTTATACTAGTTTTGAAGCCCGTGCTTTGCACGGGTTGTTGTTTATATTTTTTTTTGCTAATTTTTTGTTAACATTGTTGATTTTGTGTTACTATGAAATGAGATTTTTCAACACCATTTTATTGACATACTTTCTCAGTTCTTTTTTATTGCAAGAATCACGACTTTGGGTAGTTTCATCTATTGGGACTACTCCACTTTTCGTAAAATAAGCAACTATATTTGACAATATTGTCTTTACTTTATGTTAATAAAACCATTATTAATTACTCAAATTACCTCATAAAGCCGCGTTTACTTTATTAAGGATTTACTTATCCCATGCTTTTGTTAATTAAAGGGGTACCTCTATGCTAAACTACCTATTTTTTTTTCATTATCTTAAAAACCATGCTAAACCCCATTGTTGCGGTAGAAGAATAACGAAGAAAGTATTTGTCATTATACTCTGATTTCTAAATTTGTTATTGCGATATATAAATTATATATTTTTTAATATTCAACTGAATATTGTAGCCAAGTCTATTATTAAATGGTATCCCTATAATTGGTATGACTAACAATAGCTAACACAATTTTAAATGAAGAATACCAAAATGATACTTGACGAAAGTAGGGTACTTATTTAATAGATGCAGGACAGAAAAAATAGAGAAAAGCATGAGTGTCAGTCACAACTTTAACTTTTAATGGCACATAAACACTATAAAAAAAATACCATAATGATGGTATCATGAATAAAATTAATTAGATATAAAACTAACCTCTGCTAATAATAGAAAATACTATTTAAGAGAAAAAAATACCTCTTCATCCATTATGATCATATCAAACTTTTTTCTTTTTTTATGATCCGTGACCTCAAGTAGTCTAGAAACGCGGACCTTGATTTCCTAATTAGTTTTAGTAGAATTAAGTTCATGAAGAAAATAATAAGATATGACATATAGATATATGGAAAAGACAAACATAAATTATTATGTATACGATAAATATTATGGGAATAAATTAAGTTCTCTGTAATGTTGTTGACAAACTTTCATTTGATTCTTCATGTAATGCCACCATGGTATGCTACAGGTTCAAAATTATAGATATGTATTTTTTATCTTTATACAACTCGATTTTTAAAAGTATGATTTTGAAATATATAATTGCTATTATCACATATAATACGCTATTTTTATATGTATTTAAAATAAATAATAAATAATATGTTATTGTTCATCTAAATAAATAAATTTTCATAAGTTGTAAAACTATATTGTATATGGAACTTATTTTGAAGCATATTTCGAGCACTCTCCAATGGTAAAAAAAAGTATAATATTGCGACAATTTATAGAAAAAGTTATATTTAATTTACATATTATAATAATTTAGGTTGTTTATCTAAAATCAGACTATGATCTTCACTTATCCAAAACACCTTATATGTATTTATCCAAAACACCTTATATATGTTGGACACTATTTTTTTTAAAAAAAAATTTAAAAAGAATGAGATGTCATGCTTAGATGGAGCTCTCTATAATATCCTGATTTCTAAGGTTATTTTTTAAAATCAAACTCTAATTTTTTCATCATCCAAAATTCTAATATATATGTAACTTTATCGCCATAGATTTTAGCTTTTGTTGTAATAATAAAGTTTCCTTAATAAATTTTGTTTCAATACTAAATTGTTTTGGTTCATTTGAGTAAAGTTGAGGTTTTGAAAGATAAGATATTTAATCCTGTAAATCAGACCTATGATAAAATGCTATAATCACATATAGTACATTGTACTTATAGCTATTATTATATCTATCTAAAAGAAAAACTAAATAATGCGTTACCATTCATCTAATTAAATATATTTTCATGAGTTATAAAACTATATCGTACATGGATCTTATTTTGAAGTATATTTCAAGCACTTTTCAATGGTAAACAATTATAATGTTTTGAATTAGGTAGCAAAAGTTATATTCAATTTACATAATATAATAGTTTAGGTTGTTTATTTAAAACGAAACTCTAATTACTGTCTATCCAAAACTCCTTTTATGTATTTAAATATATGTAGAACTCTATTTTCTAAAATATTAGAAATAAAAATTAATGACATGACAATCCTACGTGGCACTCTATATTTCATAACCTGTAGAACTATATTGTAAATGGATCTTATTTCAGAGCATATTCCGAGCACTCTCCAATTATACAAAAATTATAATATTCCGAATTACGTATCAAAAGTTATACACAATTTACATAATATAATAATTTAAGTTGTTCAATCAAAACCAAACTCTAATTTTTGCTTATCCAAAACTCCTTATATGTATTTAAATATATGTAGAACTCTATTTTTATAAAAGATAAACATAAAATTTGATGACGTGGCAATCCTACGTGGTGCGCTCTATGGCCTCGAAATCTTGAGGAGCTCCCTATGCTCCCGAAAAGTTCCTCCTTTATTTATATATATATTGATTGTAAATGAATCTTATTTCAAAGCATATTTCGAGCACTATTTAATGGAACAAAAATTATAATATTCTGAATTAGGTAGCAAAAGTTATACACAATTTACATAATATAATAATTTAGGTTGTTCATTCAAAACGAAACTCTAATTTATTCTTATCCAAGACTCCTTATATGTATTTAAATCTATGTAGAACTCTATTTTTAGAAAAAAAATAAAAATAAAAATTGATGACATGACAATCCTACATGGCGCTCTATATTTCATAAGTTGTACAACTATATTGTAAATGGATCTTATTTCGAAGCATATTTCGAATGCTATCCAATGGTACAAAAATTATAATATTCCGAATTATGTAGCAAAAGTTATACACAATTTTCATAATATAATAATTTAGGTTGTTGATTCAAATCCAAACTCTAATTTTCGCTTATCCAAATCTCTTTATATGTATTTAAATCATCTAGAACTCTAATTTTTTATAAAATAAAAATATAAATTGATGACGCGACAATCCTACGTGGCGCACTCTATGAGTTCGAAATCTTGAGGAGCTCCCTAACCTCCCGAAAAGTTAAAAATATAAATTGATGACGTGACAATCCTACGTGGCGCACTCTATGAGCTCGAAATCTTGAGGAGCTCTCTAAGCTCCCGAAAAGTTCCTCCTTTATATATATATATTGATTCTTGAAAGGAATCTATTAGAGTACTTCCTCTATTTTTTTTATCTTTCTCACTTAAAATCTTGGCACTATTCATACTTAGAGATAATCTTCTCAATTTTTTTCAATTTATAAGAAAAAGTATAGTCATGTGGGGTCTTGTTTGATTCGTCTCAATTAGTTAGGGTTGTTCAGAGTGCGGTCTGGACCGCACCAAACCGCAACTCAAACCGTTTTTTCACGGTTTGGGTTGGTTTGCGGTTTCAAAATTGTGGTTTGATTTATGATTTCAAGCAAACCGCGGTTTGCGGTTTGGGTTGGGTTTTAATTTTTGTCCGCACCGTAAACCGCAATTTTATATATATTTTTTTTTAAAATTTTTTTTATCTATTTTGATTATTTTTAAATACATTTGACAAGGTGGCATACAAGTATACAACTGAAAAAAGAAGTTTGAGGTAAAGAACTTGGACACTTTTCATAAATTATTATTTATGTTTAATTATGAAGTCAACTTCATATTTATTTGGACTCTTTATATTTATTAACAATTTTTTTTACTCTTAGATTACAAAATTAGTGTCGCGGAGGAAAAAATGGTTAAATCGCAAACCAAACCGCACCAAACCGTTTCACGAGGTTCGATTTGGATTGGTTTGGGTAAAAGTACGGTGCGGTTTGGGTTGGTAAAATGTCAAACCGTATATTTGCGGTTTGGGTTGGGTTACATCCCAAACCGCACCAACCTAAACCGCGAACACCCTACAATTAGTACATTATTAATATTCAATCGTTATAATTTTTACTAATATATAATTAAAGATATTTAAGTTCAAAGAGGTGCATCAGGAGACGCGCATAGGAAAGTGAGAATGATAAAAAAAAAAAAAAAAAAAAAAGAGGGAGTACTATATATTGATGTGTATTTTTAATTATTAATTTTTATATTGTTTTAGAAAGGAGAGAAAATTTGAAAGAATTTAAGAAAAGAGAGGATAAGAGATTAATTTAATTATCCAAACTAAAAACTTGACCAATGAAAAAAAAAGTATGAAATTACTTTTACTCAAAAAAAACTGACTTTTATTGATTGAAATTGATATTTGTTTATTAAAATTGTACCACTTCTCTAGTAATTTTGCTTATGTGTTTTTTGATAAATTTATATCACATTTATCCCAAAGTAATGGGACATATATTTGACTTAAATGGTTAAAACAATTTTTTTTTTTCATTTACCCATTTATTATGGTTTTATTATCACAATTCTTATTATAGAAATGACTATATTATATCTCCTCTAAAGAACGAGCACATGTAACAACTTTTACCCTATTCTTTTTAACTTATTTTTGTTCATCTGTATTAATTTAAAATTATTAGACCTTATTAATCCTTATTAGACCTTATTTAAACTTAATTTTTTTTATAAGGACTAAAATAAGTTGAATAGAACATGACCTTTGTCTAACTGTGGCACAAGCACATTATATATATGGGTAATACATGCACGAAAATTGAAAATGTGATGGCGATACGAATCTTTGACAAAAGTTAACTTCTCGAACGCTCTAATTATTTCAATAAGTTCTTCCTACTATGACCAATTACCTCTCACAAAAAAAAATTCTATATAGGAAGAACAAATCATTTCAACTACAAAGAACACTGAAAAAGAAGTGTCATTATCTTGTTTCAGCTATAATAACATATTGTTCAAAATAAAGTGTCTGGGGTAACTCTATTCCTTACTCTCTCTACAGTTTCCCTAAACACCAAACCCTAAAGACACCCCGCGCCACCGCAACCTCGCTGGTGACCGGCCTGAGCGCACATCGCTCACCTGGCCGCCAGCGAGCCTACTTCCCGTCCTCTAATCCGTCAACATTACCCTGTTTCATCAACCCCCTAGTGTTCCCCTTCCCTATGTCCCCCATTCCCCCTCCCTGGTTGTGTTCCTCGTCCCTGAGCCGTCGTCGTTGAAGTTAGTACTGCCGGAGACCAAGGATTTGTCGCGAGTAAGCAAGAACCAGGAATTGTCTTGGGCGACGGAGTAAGGTCTAGTTGCCTTCGATTGTTAAGTTGAGTGAATATCGTCAAAGGTGTTGTTTTATGAATCTAGTGCTCGGTTCTTTAGTTTGTTTAGTGTTTTTTCTTTGTTTTAGCCTTAGTTCAGATTTATCGAGATTCAATTATCCTTGCCATTTTGTGTATTTTATGCTTGGTGTTAGTTAGTGGTCATCGATGGGCATTAGAAGGTTCTTGGTTTCCTATGACAAGGGAAGATCTAGGAAACCTGGTCAATAGAGCCAATGCTGATGGAGTTGGCCATGGTTTGGTTTATGCAGCTTCAGGATTTCCAGTGTTGGGTAAGATGAGATGAGGTTCTCACTTTAAATATGTTGTGCGTCGATCGTCTTCTAGTTTAGGGGTTGCAAGGTTGGATCTTCGGATCCGTAAGTTGGGTGAATTCTATCAATGTAATTCCCCCCAGGTTCTCGTGATGACTTCAGGCATCATCATATTTCAAAAATACATCTTGTGGGAGGCCCTCCAATTAGCTTTAGGCAGGGCAGGTTATGACCTCTACATGTTTTGAGTTTCAGTCCAATGATACTAACCTCAGGTTACCCTTACAGCAGGGTCAGAAGTCACCAAAGGACGTGACTTTCTTGTTAGTTAAATCAGTAGAATCCCAAGAAGATGTTTCTGTTCAAGGACCTTGGGATCGATCATCTACTGGACATTGGAATCTATAAGATGAAAGGCAACAATCTATATCTAAAAATCGTTTGGGTTTCGTATCTTAATAGGTTCCCACGCATATCAAGTCTTATTCACCAAGACATATAACCCAACTCCACCCACCGTCGCTCAAGACAAGTTTCATTTGGACTGGATCAGTCATAGATCGTTTTTTCTTCATGTCGTATGTAAGAGCCAATAAAGCTCACTTTAGTTTCTGTTTCCTCTTTGTTTTATGTTTGGTTGTATTAGCATTAGGTTGTACTTCCGTTTTAATTAATGCAAATTTTCTCGATATCAAAAAAAAGTTATAGTAACATATTAGAACGCTAGATTAGGGCAGAAAAGTTGAGCCCTCCTACAAAAAAATATTGCTATCTATATTGTTAAAAATAGGGAAGATAAAATGGTGAGTGGCCAGATAAGATATCTCAAGCGTATATTAGACACTTTCCTAAATGTAAATTATCGACTCACTATAAACAACAAAGTATCACACTATTACTTTTGAAATACGAAGAAGAAATTATTGTATCTTTGTTGTTAATAAGAAACAATTCAACAAAAGTTTGTGGTTTATTTTGTCTAAAAGAAAAGAGAAAAATCTGAATATTTTCTTGAAGTTGGGATACTCATGTTAATCTCATTTTCATAATTTTCAGATATACAGTACATCCACTAACATTATACATGGATGTATAGAAGACTAAAGAAATATCACAATCTATATATATATATCTAAAACCCAAAGCAAACAATTGCCATGCTGCCACATGTTCTCCCCCCTTCCAAGCAATTGACATAAATTAAACAATAAAAATGTGTGTGTTAAGACTCGAACCCACAACCTCTCCTTTGAGATACAAATACTCTAACCAACTAATCTACAAGCTCACATTGGTTTTTTATTGTAAGTAATTATGCTTCTTAAGTTGACACACAAATTCGACTCCTATATTAATTGACCTATCAAGTAAATAAATAAATGAGTAATATGTTGATACATCCTCGTGTTACAAGTTATATTACCTATAAAGTTTCCGTTTACCATAATAGTGATAATAAAACATCAAATCAACTTTGTTGCATTATAAAAATCTCTAATGGGCCAACCAAACGTTAATTTATACTTCCTCCGTTCCGAATTAAATGCAACAAATTCACTTTTACGCATGCCGAGACATTATTCTGACCACAAATATCTATAATTACATATAAATAAAAATTATAATAATTTCATTTTATGAAAGTACGTCACGAGACAAATCTAACAAGATCCCAATTGACTATGTTTATCATTATGTATAAATCACAAATCTTAGTCAAAGTGAAAAGTGTGAATAGTGAAAAAGTGGAATTGTTGCATTTAATTTGGAACGGAGGAAGTATATGCTTAGCCTTTTACAAAATAAAAAAACAAAGTATTACCTATCTGAAGGAGAAATTTGAGAAAAATATACAGTAGTTAATTTCAATCAATTATATGTAGGAACGGAAATAGAACGTGTCTTTAAGACTTGAAAAATGATATTACAAACTTTGTCGTGTCGAATCAACTAATATGAAAGACCGATCCATTGTATGATATGAGTTTGTGTGCGGGTAACTATTTGTCTTAAATATATAGACACTTATAAACTTATATAGGAGTGATCTTTTTAATATAAAAAGTTACCCTTTAGACATGAGTAACCTTTTGTCCTAAATGGTTCACTTTTACTTATATACAAGCGACTCATTTAAGGTAAACAACTATTCTTTGATTAAAAATGACTCATTTTGACTTAAAAGAGTGACCCATTTTGCGAAAAGTGAATGATATCACAATAAATTTATTATGAACCCGGTACTCAATACTAATTGAAAGTTATGAAGCATTAGAGGTCGTCAAGTGTCATCTAAATGTATATGCTGATATGGGGGCATGTAATTCAATTAATTTCATAAAAAATAATAAACGAATTATACGCAATGAACGGGGCTTCGCCCAGGGCAACAACTAGTTTTTCACTAAAAGCCACCAGTCTAATGAAACATCGAAATGTTTCACTAAAAGCCACCAATTTAATTAATAAAACATCACCATTAATGTTTCACTAAAAACTACCACTTTGATGAAATATCAAAATATTCCACAAAAAGCCACTGGTTGACCAATGAAACATCATAATGTTCCCTTGCCGACAAGACATCTTCTCCTTTCACTTTATCTCCTGTGCCGAAGGCACATTAGCCTGTGGTGGTGTGGTGCAAAGTAAAGTAGTGATATGGTATTTGTGGAGGTGTGGTGATTGTGGTGGTGGATAGAGGAGGGAGGGTTGTTGAAGAGATGAAGTGAAAGTGATAGTGTATGAGGGGAGAAGGGAGGGGTACATTAGGAAATGTAGTGCAAAGTTAGGGCGGTGCTTGGTAATTTTAGGTCGGTATTTAACAATCCCCTTACTTTTAAGAAGGCGTATCTAACACACACTTAGAAGATCTTCTCCGATCAATTACTATTTTATTCCTCCTATTCTAACAAGCTCAAGTTGTTAAAAGATAGTGACTATAAATTGAATGGGACGAAAGAAGTGCTAAAAAAACATATTCAATTATTTGGACTCATGTCAAAAGGGTTGAAAACTTTATTTCCCATCACCTTGCTAAGCCATTTTCCGTTTGGAGTCGAACAAGTTTAGAAAATCATTGTCCTACAAAGATTTTCCCTCATATACTTCTCGACACTTTATCCTCGATTAATGTACTTATTCTCGTTTTCCCCTAAAAAAAGTTTCAAACATGTGCAAATATAGAGTGAAAACTCTAATTTTTTATCATATTATAAATGATTATGTAATATCTCATTTTTTCCATTACAGTGTCTTAGTAGCGACTCTCATTCCCTAGAGAAGATGCAATAAATACGAGATCCAAGATGTTGCACCTCTAGACCAGCATCCTTACAACCCCCAAAGAAGAGGGCTTCATCGTCTTTTCCAATTCTTCGTGTCCAACTCATTAAGAAAGCTGGGCAAGGTAACCCTGGTTTTTAGAAAAAGAAAAAAAAATTGGACACGAGGGATATTACGTTTGAACGTTAAATTCAATAAATCATAAGTAAATATTACAATGAAAAAAGAAATAAATTATATCACCATCTTGCTCATTATGAGATGACATCTTCGTACTCCGATTCGGCTGGTTAGCCTTTAGGAGAAAGGATAGGGTCTTTATCAAGTTTTGATATTGTTTCACATCTACAAAAAAAAAATTGAGTTAGGCCGTCTTCTTTTGAGCTTAATTTCAGCACATTTCAGTTCAGTTAAATTCAGCTCCATTACGTTAAGTTCATTTCGATGTTTTTACTCTCGGACTTTTAATTCAGTTCCATTAAATTCAATTCATTTCAGAAAATCTCAAGCTTGTACGGAACTACTTTATAGATTCGGCACCTATTAGCAAATGACCACCTTTTATTTTTATATGAAAAGTCTATTTAGAGAACAGCTCTTTACCATTAAACTCTGCCTTTCCCCTTTAATTTATTTTCTCTTTTCTCCCTTGTTTTGTTCAAATCTGCACTGACGATTTGGAAGATATAATCGGAGGGCATGTATGGATAAGTTCCATTTGTATTCTCCTCTCTTCTCTATCATCTTCACTAGCACTAACAGTCCGACACAAAATTGCGCATGTCACCACCACCATGTCAACAACCACCATCATCTCCAAGATCCTAACCACTAATTTTACCACCTTAACTTGGAAACTAAAGAGATCTTCAATGGTTTGGGTTGCAACTTATATCATCTTCACTAGCACAATCACTCCATAATCCCGTGCATCACGCCACAACCATGCCACAAATAATCAGATTAGATTGGTTCCATTAGTTATATGTTTGGATGGAATGATCTTGCCAACTAGATTGGTATTAATCAATACTCAGAGTGCAAGTTTATATGGGATCACCCAGAACAAAGCCAACTACATTGTATGCACAGTATTATTGTAAACGCAATACGCGTGTTGATAGACATCACTAGTTTGCTCGATAAACAACTCTAAATTGAGGTATTAAGGGTAAACTAAGTAATGCAAATCGTACTATTCGCTAGAGAACAGTTCGTTGAATAGACGGACTCTTGTTTTTATTGTACAATGTCACCAGAATGATTTTATTGTACAATGTCACCAGAAAGATTCATCTACTATGTCGGACACCTAACCTATATTCGAATAGGTTGAAATGAAATTTTTGACAAAATAAATCCCATATTCAACTCAAAGATCGATATTTTTGTTTTTATAATAATTAAATAATCGTTTGATTGAGCATAAGAATTCATCATGGATGTTAATTTCCCATATAATAGCATTTCCTAAAAAAATATATACAAAAGCATTTTCGAGGAAGTGCAAAATTTTATTGGTTGATTATAGAAAGTTTTCTTATCTAAGAGGACCTAGGTAACTAACTTCCTCCATTCTATTGAAAATAAGTGTCATTATCCATGTTTTTACCAACCAAACAACTTCATATTCTTCCACTATCTTGAAAATTCTACTTCTCATATTTAACCAAACAAGCACTAAATTTGAAATAGTCTTTCCAAATAGGTCCCCAATAACTTGCAACCAGTATTATACTATTATAGCTAAATCTGAAAACAACTTTCATTCCCTTATTGTCTCGTTCTCCTACTCTTCCTCCATCTTCGCCTCTGCCCTAACTCAGCACCGCCACCCCTCACCCATCACCGTTAGTCAACTATCAAAACCTGCAAGCTGCAGCCATCAACACCGCCCAAACTCTGCACCACATACCCCCTCGTTCCCTAAATCGGTCCCTGATGCCATGCAACCTTCCCTTCCCCTTCTCATAGCAAATACACCGTTGATAGCGCATCCCTCAACAACAAGTCATGAATTTTTCCTTCCACTAACAACCCAAAATGATAGCACTAGGTGGTGTTTCATAGATGCCATTGTTCATAGGTGGTTCCAAATATGTTCGTCGATCAAAATTCAAATATAACCCTTCTTTTGGAGTGCTACCAGGTCATCACAGAAAAAGTACAGCAGTCTGATACAACCCTTAATTAAAAAAAATGATGCATCAAATCTTTTCCACATGATCCTTACTGAGTTCTGACTAGGTATATGAGACAGACTTCATTTAGAGGAACTGACTTGATTTAAATCTGCATTTTGCTTGGATTTTACGATGAATAATTAACAAATTTGTTGGCCATTTGTTTAAAACTGAACTTCTATTCATTGCCCTGAAATTACTTAAAATCGCCCCAACTACTATGTAAATGTACCATTATACCCTTGGCTGTTTTTACAACTCTCTCTCCACCACCACCTAAAATCACTAACCACCAATCGCTACCTCTCCAACCCACCGACGAGCACAAAATTCCGACGAGGTTTTTTTTTTTAACGAATTTCATGGGGCCAACGTGCAGGCCACACGTTCGCCCCTTGAAATCCGTTTAAAAAAAATCGTCGGAATTTTGTGCTCGTCGGTGGTGATTAGCGGTGGTGATAGTGGGTGGTGATGGCGAAGATGAGAGATAATATGAATTAGGGGAGGAGTTAAGTTAGAGTAAAAATCAAAAAAAAATATCGTAAGGGTATAATGGTATTTTTAGAGGGGAGTTGGGGCGATTTTAAGTAATTTGAAGGTGACGTTTAACCATCCCCTTGTTTAAAATAAGTTAAGCAGACCAGAAAATTATGCCAAATCTGTACGTTTGAGTTTTGACTTGAAGAGTTGCGGTGCATGCACGTTTAAACCTCGGGGTTAGATCATAGATGCAATCATTTATAGACTTTAAAGATTTTGTCAGAATAAAAAAGTGGCAGAAGTATCTGAATTATATCACGCTACTCCAAGTTCCAAGGCCTGTGCCTTAACAATGCTGGGAACGTCAATCATACGGGGGGATTTATTATGGTATCCGCTACAAAATCGAATCTCTATTAAAATGAGGAGTTGTGAATTGTGATTGTCATCTATATACTTCCTCCTTTTTTTTTTTTAATTGTACCCATTTCTTTTTTCTAATTTGTCGATACGCTCATACGCTTCTTTGAAAGTCAAGATCTCTAATTGCGTATAAGTAAAGATTATAAAAATTTGATATATGAAAACCTTGCATTGAGACGAATCTAATAAAACTCCACTTGCCTATGTTTTTTCCTATATAATGACGCGAAATAGCTTAATAAAGTTGGTTGGTGACAAGTGTAAAAAACGAAATGGTGCAATTAAAAAAAACAAAGGAAATATATGATTGGTTTCCATCCGTAAATAAAATGGTACCATTTGGGTAGTCCAGTCAAACACTTTTTAATATCATTGAATCACAATCTAGTTCTAACTAAACACTTTTTAATATTAGTACAACATTTTAAAAAAAAAAAAAAAAAAACAGGTACTATTTTAACACAAAAATGGTACCAATATAAGCTAGAATTGGTAACCAAGCTAAGCTTGGCCTAGTGGTTGGAGTTGTGCCTTCCAACCTTGAGGTTGGGGTTCAATTCCCATGAGGGTAGGGATTTCCCCTACCATCCCCCCTACTCTCATAGTGTCTAGCCCGCTAACTCAGGCCGGGTTGACCTGTGCGGCTATGTGACGTTCCGATCCGGTACGGCAATACATCTTACCAATCCCAAAAAAAAAAAAACCTAGAACTGGTATCTCGTAGTCACTAAGAGTTTGAGTATGAAAATGTGCATGTTTTTTTCCCTCCCGTCTCAGTGGACAAAACTCAGAAGACATTATTTAGGGAAATAGGTCAAGCTCACAAAAACTGATTTGCCACAATAACACCATATGAACTGCATACAGAATAAATGGGTAATTTTTAAGATTTTTTTGACCCATTTATATACATGGGTCAACACGAATTTCACTATTTCATAATTGGGTCGGATTAGTGTTAGTATTTCAACCCCCAAATGACAACTTTAGCCATTTAACACTAATGTGTATCAAATTACCCTTTAAACACAATAATGTTAGGGTTTCTTCTATGATTTACCCATGTATTTTTCAAATTCTATGTTGTCAAAAGTTCTAAATAATACCCTTGAACTTTGAAATGTCTCTAATAAACCCTCGTCGTTAACTTAACATTAGTATTTTCATTAGTTATGTAATAACAAGTTATATAGTGTCTGATAAGGGTTTTAGACCCCTGAAAGGAATGGCACTAGATCAGACTCAGCAGGTTATCTGATAACCTATGGACTATGCCCACTCCTCAACACAAGATTTTGACAATAAATTGTTTAACTTATTATTTTAATAAAATTTTAGAAAAGCCACTATCAAAGAATTTCAGTTTTTACACAGTAATTCATGGTCGAAAACCTGGAGTTTATCGATCATGGAATCAGGTCCTTGAAGTCATTAAAGGCTTTAGGGCACTTATTTACAGAGGATTCCACAACTTTGGTGAAGCAATGGACTTTGCTAGATCCAGTTTGGGTCCGAATTTCTATGTACAGGCTGAAGGTGATATAATATCACCTACAGCTCTCCAATTAATATAGTGGAGGAATTCAATCCCCTCCACAAACAGCTCAAAGTTTCAGCTTTGAACCCATCCAGCAGCGGAGGATTTCAGCCTCCAACATAGAATTATCCACATAGAAGATAAAATCCCTCTAGATGGATTATGTTTCTTCATCAAATAACTCAACAATTTACTGAAACCTGAAGGGAATACTGGACCGTTATGTTAATTAGGCAACATGTAACTCATAAATTCTAACTACTAATAGTTCATGGATACTATTTTTTTTGTCGGAAAATTTTTCACTAATTGTTCATCTTACATTTATGATTTATTATAATTAGATTAATTCAATAAAAGTATCTGATACTGTTGGCTAACGGAAATATTGATGTTGGGATAACGGCGAGGGTATTGTGGAGATAAATTTTAAAGTTACAGAATTCCAAAAGGCTCTGGGCTACACTAGAAAAAAAATCCAAAATTTAATATACTAGCTCAACACAACACCATCTCTAAGTACCCACTCACTCCCAATCTCAAACCCGGATCAACGCAGATGGTTGTGACTTGTGATAGGTGACAATCAGCGTAAAACTTGGTAATGTTACAACCATGAGCAAGAGCCATTATAATATTATCGTGGGAGCAATCCCTACTAAACGACGTGCTGCAATTCCTAGACCGGGTGTATGCAAGGGTTAAGTCGTCATCCCTACACCCTCGCCCTAGTGTGGTGTCACATGAGCAAGGGATTCTATGTCTAAGTTATAGGCAAGGGAGGCTTTGGAAGAACACTGAGACTAATCAAACTGCGTGTAGAATCTTAGGGTTAGTAGAGTAGGTGATAGTGACACAGAAGAAATGTAAACATTATGCGTTTTCAAGAGACCAAGTGGATAGGAGAAAGACTTAAAGTTATAAAGCCTCGAGGCTATAAAGTGTGGTATTCAGGACATGATAAGAGTTGAAACAGAGTTGGCATTCGTATGATTGATAAGAGATTGTGCATATTGTTAGTGCTTACGTGCCTCAAATCACTGTAAAAGAAGCACTTAAACGTGGAGGATTTAGATGAGGTGTTTAAGATATCCCTTATAAAAGCAATTTATTGGTGGAAAACTAAATGGACATGTGAGGGCAAGTCGCAATGACTTTAAAAGTATTCATGTGTGTTTGGGATATGAAACAAGATATGAAGAAAGAGAGAGCCATTTAGATTTTGTGTGGTCATATGACCTGATCTTGACTAACACATGGTTTAAAAGTGGGATACACTCTAACAAGGCGTAAAAATAGGCATAGTTGCTTTAACTGTTAAGGTATCTCAGAGGAGAGTGCGGCTACTTAACATAGACTTCCAATGATAGATGTTCATATCAAGGAAAGTATAAGAAGAAATACATGTCCAAGTTAGTAAGGAACAAGATAGTGAAGTCTAGGCGTCTAGCAGAAGGTAATATTAATTTTTTTCACCGACTGAACTGAACAATGAGTGGTGCAAGAAGCTGATTGCACCTCAGAGAGAACCTGATACAACTTAGATAAAGATGAAAAACGGTTGATTCAAATGATGAAGAACCCACATCAAACCAAATTGGGAGGCCAAAGATGACTTTGATGAAGGGGGTTAAAAAAACGATATGAAGAAATTAGATTCATGCATGGAGCAAGCGACAGAGGCAAATGATCCATGTGGATACCAGAGATAAAATCAACCCTGTCTCATTGGGATAAAAAAACCAACATTGTTGTTGTTGTAAACTTGTAATCATCAGCTCCACATGAATTGATAAAATAGTATAACAAGATTGGACATAAGAAAGCAAATTATTGTATAATTAATAGGTTGGGTTGGTATCAAGCCTTTTGGCCTGTATAATTACATGGCTTAGGTTAGTGTTAAAGGTTTTCAACACGTTTCGTATCTGACAAAACACAACCCATTTGAAAGCTCTAGGAATAGGTATTTGTTTTATCTCTACCTACCATGAGTGCATGGCATGAAGTAATCAAAATCAGCTTTCTAGTAAACATGCGAGATTAATGCCACAACTAGGTCACATAGAGTCTCAACGAGGTCACTAGAAAATCTTATGGACATACTAGGTGCCAAATGGCTCGATTGTGAGAGTTGTGTGTGCACAGAGACTCTTGTTCTCAACTTACGGATAGTAGGTGTAAAGCTCTTCACCTCCCAATCTCCCATAAATGCATGCATCTAGCCGGCATGATGTACTGAGTTTCCAAATGAGATTCCATGCTTGACGACACATCTAGAGGGTCATGTCCAATCTCAATAAGATAGGAAGCCTCATGGTCTCAAGGACGTTATGTAAAATCCAATGGGCTTAACCTTAAATATAATCATATCAGGCCACTAATTAACACTGTTTTGTCCTTTAAATATGGCACAGGCACGCAACAATTGATGTAAAATATTTATAAAAACTCAAAAATAATACTTACATAGCAAGATATCACTAGCAATTATCAGATCCCATTTTGGATTGACATATGAAAAGGCGTCTCCCCATGTATCTGAATATCAGAAAAGCAGCACCTTGTTACCAATTATCATTCAAAAGCTCGAGGATAAAACCACAGATATAAAATTGATCAAATATCAATTTGCTTGTGTGATACTTGAATATATTATATTCATCTCAGCTCTTTCCAAATGAATGGTAGCTTTAGATAGCCTTTCCAATCATGAGATGACGATGACATACTTCAAGGTGATATAGTTATTCAGTTGGCCTGATTAAATTTCGAACGTGATAAAACTTGAGAAATTTGCCTGAGGTCTCATTACTTTATTCACAACACAAAAACAGTTGTCTTTACTCTTTAAGGCATTGACAACTAAATATCGAAATGAAAAAATGAAATTCATATGCAACTCACGCTTCATATGAGGTAGAGCAGGGGTGACTCCATTGATCTTGCAATTATAAGCTATATTATCCTCGATTTCTTGATCATCATAGTCAGACGTTGTGATATCAATTTGCCACAGTTTCTTCAAAAAGATAGCCAAAGCACCAGTCCCACTGCCATCAATGAATGGAACACAAATACACAATTAGCTCAATGTTAACCCATGAAGGTGATGATTACAGGCAAAAGCAGCACGTCAGCTTTACACAGGGTAAATTTATTATTTTTCTCTACTAGAACACTCTCCTTGGTGGACAACCAGCAGACTCCAATCTAATACTCTTTCTATTGAAGTAGAAAGTAACTTCATTGAAAGAAGATAAAGTTACAATTTACAAAAACAGCCAGCAGACGGACCAGTAATCATTCAGCAAAAACTAGTTAAACCAGATCTGGTACATTCTCCACCTATTCACATTCTTCTACAAAAACACAAAGATAAGAGGAAGGTAAACCTGTAAGATAGGTACAGAGAGAAAAGCAACAGGACGGCACAACCGCAAAATTAAGAAGAAAAATGTTTCTGCAAATTTTGGGTACAAACAAGAGGGTAAAATCCCCTATATTTACTCATCTTCATAATGATTGATGATCTTAAAAGCAGCACAAACCCAGTCCTAATAACAGAGATGTTTTTGCACAGTAGACGCACACTCGGTCATAAATACAACTGCACACAAAGTTCGAAATATAATTTTTTTTTAAGATCCTTTTTTGTAACAGCCAGTCACACATTTTCCATTAACTTATTTCAGATCTAGTTCCATATGGTGCAACGCCAGAAAAAGGCAGCAACTACTCAAGGAAAGTAAGAAACATAATATCTTATGACTTTCTTGAAATCCTGGAAGCTTCAAAACACGAGCATGACTGTTGCCATAGCAATTGAACCGAACTGAATTTTCCATCATCCATTAAGTGAACAAGTGAAATCAGAAAAACCCATATTTGTTTACCCTTACAATAACTTGTACATGAGTTCGCATTTTCAAAAGCTTGTTTATTTCTTATTTATCCAATTTGCTTGCCCTGAAACAACCAGAAGAAAGTATTTGTTTCAAGATAAAACAATAACTGAAACCTAAGATGGGAATCAAATACATATACATGCAATTGAGGCAGCAACTAAGACCAGTAATAAATCATAAAAGAATAATGTTTATTATGTAAAAGATAAACACAAGATCCACATCTGACATCTCTACATTGAAGCTTACAACCCAACAGTCCGACACGAACCTCACTTCTAAACATCTAGTAGATGTACTCGAAGACATACTCAATATGGAACTGAAGCTACTTGGTGCAATCTAAGCATGTTCACTCGAGGCCATGAAAGTCGGATTTTTGATACAGCTTAGCCCTTATAGACAGAGAAGTTTCCACTTGTACTCTTTTCTAAGAAACTAAGACTTGGAGCCTCAGATCTTCTTCTCAATAAACTTAGATCCAAGTGCAAAACTCAGATAACAAACAAAAATCTCTTGATATTCCAACATTATTTTCCTAACATAAAGATTGACAGATTCCATCTACAATCAATCTCGTATTACAAATCAAGAGAATTTAAACCAGCATAGAGGACCCAGAGATTTTAGGTCTTGGTGGGGTTAATGGATTTTAACAAAAAAAAATTGGTGAATGGCTTTTAAGTTGGCTGAGCTTTTCAGCTAAGCAACTTTTTCAGCCAAACTAATAAAGGTGGACATCTTTACATATTAACAGCTAACTGCCAAAACATCTTTATAAACCATAAATCTGACAACTAACTAAAACAATCAATGCAAATAATTAATAAAGCCAACAGGTGAAACAGGTCAAGTGAACCCGCGAACAAATGATTGGACAATAAAAGGATCAAAAGCAATCCATTCATCATGACAACCTATGTTGCCACTAAATAAAGCTATGAAGAAAAAAAAAGCCAAAAGTCATAAGGTGCTCCAGCCTCCAAGTCCCCCTCAATTAGCAAGTTTTTTGCAGATGCCACCATTTACAACTGGATTTTACAATGTAAAATTACTCATAAGCCAGAAATGATCAGTCTCCATGATTAGGACGTCAAGAAAAAGTCAAGAAAAAAAAACTGTTAGCTTGTACAGACACTCGTAAAGATAAAAACAAAGAGTATTTGCAATCTCGTCTCGTATTAAACATATAATTGGAACCATTTTGAAGGCCATGGGACTCAAATGTTGATGGGAAGCTTAACAACAAAACTTAAAATTTCATATTATTCAAAGGATGACACAAGTCAGTCATCTAGGAGATCAAGTACAATCCACTTTATCGAAATTTCTTTTCTTTAGTTCCACTGACCCAAGATTAACATATTCAATATTAGACTGAATTACTTTTCAATCTATTATAGCTCCAATATATAGAATCTCTATAAATATGTCATCCATCTAATAAAAAGTGGAAAAGATTTTGTCAAACGTAGGTGAATCCACTACAAGTCCAGAAAAATGCAGTAGAAATAAAAATTCCTCAGACATATGACATCAGTTCAAATCTCAACCAATTCTCTAGAACTGATGGTTAATTACTAAATAAATAAATATAACATTAATTTGGAAAGAAAAGGATATTACATGCCTCCCCAATTCAATGATATGTCTCCCTTCTATCCAAGACCGGTGTTGAACCATCCAGTCTGCAAAAGCAAATGCACCTGGCCAGAGCAAATTAGCATTCAGCTGGTGGAAGGAGAATTCCCGAATGACTAACTCCTGAAATTACCAAACACAAAACAAAAATCACTAAGTAAGACATTAAATACAAATGAGTTCCTCTTATAATGCAAAATCCCTGAAAACGAGAACATCATTAAGCGGAGTATTGCTTATCAAATAAATGTTGATTAGTAAAATATTAATCTCTCTGTCCCAAAATGAATGCAAAAATTTGACCGGCACACTCACCAATGAAAAACTTTGACCATTAGTATCTTACTCCCTCCAGTCTTTATTAGTTTACCCCTTTCTATGGGGCACATTTGCCGATACACTAATTTGAACCTTAATATCTCTAATTATCAATAAGCAAAAATTACAAAAATTTGATATTTGGATACTACACATTGAGATGAATCTAACAAGATCTCACATGACTATATTTTTCCTTAAGTACAAATCAAAAGAGATAGTCAAAGTCATGTATGATGTATGTGAATAGTGTCAAAAGTCAAAAGGGGTAAACTAATAAAGACCAGAGGTAGTATATGCTAACATTTGTTTTTATACATTAAGTAAAAAAATTATTGTCAAAGTGAGCATTTAATTAGTGCAAAAGTCAAATCGTTGCATTTATAATAGGAGAGAGGGAGTATTGCTTATCAAATGATTAATCAACATTAATTAGCAACCCAAATCAATCACTGCAAACAAATTGGAGACAAAGAAATTGCCTTATTACTTAATATAAATTGACACAACTCATATACATTGAATAACATAAAATGTCATCATTACGCTCTTCTCTTTTCTTTGTTTTGCGCATGTTGTTACTACTCCCTCCGTCCCAAATTAGTTTGAACACTTTCCTTTTTCATCCGTTCCAAAATAATTTGAACACTTTTATTTTAGGAACGGTCCCCACTTATACTTTGATACTTATCTCCTACCTCATTGGCCAACTACACTCTTATTCAATAAAAAATACCCAACCCTCCCACCAACTCCTATTACATATAACTTTTTAATAATATGACCAATAACCACTCAACAACTTATGTTCTAAAACTATGTGCCAAGATAAGTGTTTGAACTAATTTGAGAAAGAGGAAGTATATGTTTTTGCTCTTTATTTTTGGCCAAAT
This sequence comes from Beta corolliflora, assembly GCA_947648045.1. Classification (NCBI taxonomy): domain Eukaryota; kingdom Viridiplantae; phylum Streptophyta; class Magnoliopsida; order Caryophyllales; family Amaranthaceae; genus Beta; species Beta corolliflora. Next base: position 1,802,112 of record CANSZD010000532.1, on the reverse strand, counting down.
GTAGCAAAAAAAATAGAAGGAGATAACGACCCAATTCCTTTATCAATGTAAAAGAACACAGCTCTTTGTTTCATTTCACGTAACCATGCCGAAACACGACATTCCACCATGACTATAAGAGCATTGAGACTTGACTTCACACTCCATCTTTGACCAAAAACAAGGAAATTTTTCATAAAATTGTCAAGTCTACACTTGGAGTACTTGGACACATACCATGTTTGACATGAACATGAGTAGTTGAAAAGGCGATGAAGTCACCGATGTTAAGAAGTAGAAGCTTTAACCAAAAACTTATATCAGTTGCTAAAACTTGTCCAACAGACTCAAATAGCTCTATGGATGCAATCCATTTTCCCGTTTATGAAAGTAAACTACTTAAAAAATCTAACCCAAGAACATAAAACAAAATTAGGGCTCTGGATAGCAAAATGTTCCCCTAACTAGAACACCCAAACAGGCCACTAATTGCTATTACTTTGCAAGAGCTAACTATGGATCCGAATGGAGGACATCCTAGTTGTACTTGCACTCATCATTACATATTGGTAAGTCAATCACAATAAGAAACTTTACAGAGATTCCAGAAGCGATAAGGTTGTACCTTCATCAACAAATAATAGTCACAAATAATACATTAAGGCGTTCGAAAAAGGTTGTCATGTTTTCCTATAATAGTAATCATTATTGATTGAATATCCTAAGAGACACCTACTTCAATTGAGTGATGAGCAGTGTGCAAGAATGACTGTAACCAGAATAAAGAGTCCTTTAGCAAAAACATGTCATATTCTGAATTAAGAAATTAAGAGTGATTGGAACAATGTTTACTTAATTCTGGATGGAAGGATTGTTACTCAAAAGATTTTATCAATTATCATCTAAGAGTCTTTGAGAGTTTTGTCGTGAACTCGTGATACAATCTTCATCGATAAAGAAGTTCAGTTGCCTAGTAATCAGTTATATAATGAATACTTATGGCGTCCAAGGTTTCGATTCAAATCGTTGAAACTCTAATGTACCTAACCAAGTAATCTAAGCACTATCTAACACACTTATCATCTTGAAACTCATTTCGTATCCTTTCGAGTTTCTAGTATCTAGGTGCCGAATCAAAGCAATTGCTCCCAAATAGCCATATTTGTGTCAGTAACTCCAAAGTACTATCACTTTTACTAGTATTCTTAATTTAACAAACTAGCAACCAAAAGCTGAAATCACAAAAAAGATTCTACCACATAAGTGATATTGATTCAATTTATAAAATGAAACCCAGAATTGATTGATTAATGACACTCAATCATCCAAATTTATGTCTTTAAACTTGATTCTTAAACCCCACAAAACTGCATGATACTAAAGCAATCAAAAACTAGTATATATTGGAAGTACAGAAGATAATGAAAAGAGTAGAAATAAAATAAAAAAATCACCATTCCAGGAAATTGGTGGGTCCTCTCAACAAAATTTTCCTGGGTGTTTGATTCTTCATCTGTTCAAGCACAAAAGGTGGTTAATTTGTAAGCATTAAAATGGTGAATAAATTATTAAATTGCAGAGTGGAAGAGAGAGAAATACCGGAAGAATTGTCAGAAGTGCCACCGAAGAGGGAAGAAGGGGAGAAGAGTGCAGTGTCCATTTCTTACAACCCCCACCGGAAAACTGTGCAAATTGATGAACTTACTGGAGGAACTGAACAGTTAGGTTATCTTTCCTTTTTATTGTTCTTAACGGGAAACTAAGCGTGAATTTGCGCCCGAAGAACTTGTGTTAGTTTATGAGGGTAATTGTTGGCCCGAGATGCGCATAAGTGACGATCTGAAATATTAATTTCATTTTAAGTAAGATTATCATTAGGGGAAATAAGGGTATATTCTAGGGGGTGAATGAGCGCAAATTTCAGTTAAGAATTTTGGATTGCATATTGAAGTTCTTCAAGAAAAATGCAACAGCTTTGGCATCTGCCAATGGGAGAACATATATTTGTCCCCGTCATTGGCGAGGTCAATCAAGGATGTTCAAGAGATGAAAATAAAGGATTGCCTTGAAGTAGGCATAATTTTAACTTTTAAGTGACTTTTTTGGTGTCGAACAGGATATGTTCATATTTCTAAATATTATAAGCTATAACAGGGGAATTTAGGGGAACCCAAGGAAAGAATAAAGGTTTTGAGAAGATTGTAAAAATTATATGGCTCTTATGTGAGTTATAACTTATCTACTAGAAATTTTGAGTTTCTTTGTCATTTAAGGGTGGTGCAACTATACATTTTTTTTACAAATTTTTTATGAGGGATAAACATCTACTATTTGAGATCTGGAAATTGTTTAGAAAGAAGGTGTAGTTTGGTGGTAAAAATGATGATATTCTAATTTGATGGTAAGGGGATCCAAATCTCATGCACAACTTTTGGGTTCTTTAAAATAGAAACAAGTCACATCGGAGAACTACATTACGCCGTGTTAATGTATACATTCAGGTGACACATGGTGGGCTCCAATGTTTTCCCACAAGTTTTAATAATATATAGATATAGACTTAGATGTAGGGGTGTAAGCGGACTGCGAAAAGTCAGTAGTCAATCCAATCCGGTCCAAACTTGTCGGACCGGACTTGATCAATTTTTTTGGATGGACTCGGACTCAAATTTTCGAGTCCAAATATTTTCGGACTGGATTTGGACTCACCCCTTTGGAGTCCAATAAGTCCAGTCCAGTCCAAAAACATTTTTATAGATTAATATATATTTAATATTTATATATATAATGTATATATATTTAATATTTATATATATAATATAAAAATATATGTGACTTATTGTATGGAATGGATATAATGAGCTTAATTTTTCAAATTCAATTATGAGAAAACGTTGTGAATCATTGTAAACCGAGAAATAAAAAATAATTCCTCCGTTTTTTTTACATGTTACACTTTGACATTTACACTATTCACAAATTTCACTTTGACCATCGTTTGTGATTTATACGTGAATAAAAATATAGTCATGTGGGATCTTGTTAGATTCGTTTTAATATATATTTTTTTAATATGTACTTTTTATAATTTTTACAAATACAAAATTAGAGATATATGTCCTCAAAGTTTTGCATTGGCATGTGTGAAAAGTGAAGTGTAACATCTAAAAAAAAGGATAATAATCGGGACCGACTTGACCGGATTCGGACTCAAAAAAAATTATCGGACTTGGATGACCGACTCAAAAAAATATTTGGATCGGACTTGGACTCAATTTCTCGAGTCCAAAAAACTTTGGACTGGATTTGAATTTGGCAAAGTCCAATCCAGTCCAATCCACTTACACCCCTACTTAGATGATATACTAGATGTTGCTCATTTTTCAATGCTTATTATTAAATATTAAGTGCAAATAGTCACTAATTTGAATCGAGGTCGGGCTCACGTAAGGCTCATGAGATGAGGGTCGTGCTGGAATACTACGCCCCTAAAGACATTTTTTATTTTCTTTTCTCGCTGAAATGAGTGCCTCAAGACGCAGGCACACTCCTAGTGCCAAAGCAATCAATACACAACCCACTTCGTGTTTATCATGTCATATCGTGCCATCAATGTGCATGTTTTAGGTCTAGGTGCAATGTTTTCGATATAGTACGACCTTCTTAGGTTTCAATTTTTCCACCTCACTTTAATCTATCCAAACTACATATAATAATTGTAATTTTTTTTTTGTATATACTCTTGTGTATCCTTTAAAAAGACTCGAGAAAGAAAACAGCAATACATTTTGGCCCCTTAAAGCTACAAGTACCTAAGTGGTAAAGGTAGATTTATCTTATAGTTTCATTGGCGTTGAATCGGCCTAAGTAGTTCCTAATCTAAACTTCTAATGTGGACTTATTTTTGCAACCCCTTGACTTGAAAAGTTATTCCAATAAATGTAAGAGTGACGTTTTTAAGGTAAAAAGCGACCTCTTAACTTGAAAAGTTGTTCTTTTCAAGCAAAAGTGATATGGTATTACAATAACTTCATTGTTCAGCAATCTTACAAAAAACTAAACTTTTGTTTTGGAGAGGTTGGAGCAAGTCACTAGTGGTCCACTGCCCCGTCCGAATTTGGAAAAATGTTGCGAAACACTACACAACATGAAAGGAATTAAGAAAGAACTCAAGAGATTTGGGACAGATAACACGGAATGAATATGATGAAATCATAGAACAAATGAATTTAAAACGCAGTTACTTGATCATACACTCTGCCCACCAGATATATTACAACAGCATTATGCTCGTACCTCCAACCCCACCCCACCCCTGCGGCCCTGCCCCAAAAAATCTCTCTACAAGTCCTAGACTTGGTTTTACACAAATCAAACAAGAAAAAATACATACAATGAGAATAATAAGTAAAAATTGTTAGCCGTAATGCAGCATCTCTCATCAACTTGCTCAAACCACAACCGATACCCAAGTCTTATGCCAAAACACTTCATCACACAACCGAAGTATGTCGTATGCAATTTCAAGACCTTTAATGTGGCAAGTTTTACATTCGAAATACACGATCAAGAAGAAAGTTGTAGCCTGCCAGTAGGCTTCCTTCTCCGCCAACCCTAAAGCATCACAGATTACAGTGTCAGCTAAATCCCCGCAAGAAAGAGAGTCAAGAATACAACCCCCCCCTTTCCTCTATACATAAGCTCTCTAGCCTTTTTCCTTCACGAAAGAAAAGCAGACGAAATTCATGAACTTACAAAAGCGGCATAGTAGAGGAATGTCAGTATAGCCAACGCAACAAAACCAATTTGAAACACATTATACCTGTGAAAAACAAACAGAATAAGCATTCGCAAATGATGAACAGAACTGTATGAACAAGAGTTTGAGCCAACTGACTTGTATAAATATTTGATGCCACGAAGAGACTGCAATGTGTGGCCAAATATTTCGCCAGCAGCAGTTGCTTGGGCATAATATGCAAATGCAGTGGCGCAGAATTGGATCACACTGAAACCAGGAAAAGGGACCAGGATCACAAGGTTAAACAGATGAAGCTCACAGAAAAAACAAGTAGAACAAGGCCTGATGGAAGGTTAATATAAAAAATAAAAAAAAATAGAGATGGAAAAGAAGAGCAAAGAAAGGAAGAGTAGCCAAAATACATCATCATCATCATCATCATCATAGAATATTGTGTTATCTCCTACAGGAGTAGACTAAAGTTGCACATTTCAGAGCAAATGCCCCTATATTGGGGGGAAAAGGCGGATGAAAAACAGCGCACTTTGCTAGAATTAAAGCATACCGTTGAAGCAACAACCACATTTTTGAGATGTAGCCATGAAGCTTGGCACATATGTTATCTAAAGATATGCATACATGAAATTTATATGGTATGCAAATAGTTTATAGAATTAGGCCAAGGATCAAACCTTATTGAGCAAAGAAGAATCAGACCAACATTGAACAGGAAGGAATTCATGAGAGTGGCTCCCCACCTGTCACCAAGCCAATTCATGTCAAATACTACGAGATGCTACCACAAATAAACAGACCAAGCACATAAACGTTCAGTACTTCATTGGATGGATGGTGATGAAAACTAATTTTAAACCAAGCATAGTTGCCCCAGCAACAACTGCCACAAGAAGATAGAAGCAGAAGAATGCAAATGCTGCAGTACCAAGCAACCCTGGAAAGTAACAAAAGAGTTTATATTAAAATTAGACAACCAAAATAACAGAAATAGTGATGCTGTCTTAAGGAAACTTACCCCAAACATCATCTAATTTGACGAAGACAAAATTCAAGAAAGGAGAGAGTGGAGGCCTGATTATCAGATATATCAGAATATGTACAATCCAAGCCACTGAAACAATCAACCTGATACAAAAGCCAAAAACTTTGATTAACGAACTTTGAGCATGTCAAGCACATAAAGAATACAATCAACCTGACACAAAAGCCAAAAAATTTGATTAACGAACTTTGAGCATGTCAAGCACATAATGACCAAGGCCTTCCATAGAAGAAACCAAATGACTGCAAAATAAGCAACAACTTGATGTAAAAGAGATTCTGACAACATTTCTACAATCATGAAAGGTGTTTAACAACCAAAAACATTGTCCTTCAGTTATATTTATATGGCTAAGCTATCCAATTCTGCATCACAATCTGAGATAGAGCAAACACAGCATTTGCTGTAAACTAAAATAAAACCCTAAAACTTCACTAGCTAAAATAAGATATAAGCCCCTCACCCACCCTCTGCCCCACCCAAAATAATGGTAGAAAGAAAACCCGGAAAGACAGAGAGTCAATGAACAAAGATGAACCATGATCCACAAAATATAATAGCATACAGAGCAGCACAAGTATTAATCTACTCAAGATGAAACAGTTAAAGTCAATAAGATCGATGCCCACCCTAAGATTCCCAATATGAGTTTTGCCAAGTATCCAAGTACAGTTAAAGCCCAAGCAGTCTCAGCCTGAATCAAACAGAAGGATGTATTAGCAAAACGTAAGAGAAAAGGAAAGAGCACAATAATTAATTATATGGACGTAAATAGTGCAGTCACAATCCCCACCTTGTCCCCTTGAGGATACATCTCTTCCAAAGCCTTTACATCTTCTTCCAATAAAAGCAACTCCTACAGAACACACAAATTACAAATAATTTCAGCTTATGTAATGATCAAAACCTAAACAACATTAGTACTATGAATGGCAACATAAACCTCTTGACAGAATAATGGCCAACCCACCTAATTCTAGGGTTCTAGCTTTTTGGGAGAAGGGGCAGGACCGCAGGACTTCAATTTCTTTTTTGTTTTTAACTACATCTTAATCTTCAAGGCCTTAACTCATATAAGCAAGCAGATTTCTTTGTCTCACATTTGCAATGCAAAACGGAAACAGCACCATTATCAAAAGAAGTTTCAGCGCCGAACCTGAGGGAAACTGAATATGAGGGCAAGTCAAAATTGTAATTCCAAACTAGGAAGTGAAACAAACTACGACGCTGTATATACTACAAGCCTTGGAAAGTTTCGAAGAACTTGAGATAAAACCTCACTTCCTTCATGCCTCAAAAACCACTGAGGTCCCTCACACTCTTCTCAAGCAATTCCTAAAAAGGAGGAACTAGCATCCAGTAGACTTGCATGCACTATGGGAAACACCATAAAAATCACCACCCCCAAAAAAAAATGCCTTACCTTCTCAACTGCTTTCACATTTTTACGCCATTTTCTTCCCTTGCTGCCACTTCTTTCCTCCTGATGAAGTTCGTCAGCAGTTTTCTTCAAATCTCTTGCCTTTTTACCCAGCTCGGTAGCTTCCTAAACGATATCAGTAGGACATTAGCAAAGCATACATATCTGCACGATTACACTGGAATATACTGAAAACTTTTTATTACAGTAGCAAATGACACTCAATTTGTTCGAAATGTTAGACAATCAACGAAGATACCTTAATATACTGTGAGCGAGTAATAACAGCCTTTGGACGCCTGAAGAATGCAAATATGAGCCCCAAAGGTAGACAAGCAATGCCAACACCACCAAATATCTATTTAAGGAATAAAAAAACAGTCAGAGACGTCCTCCCGCAAGATCAGATATTCGAACTTCTAAATACGTGACATCTCAATTCAGAAGGACAGCTAAAAATTAAAGTTTATTCAAAGTCCAACAAATTATCATTCCCCGAGAAATCGCAAAATAAAAATTCCCCCACCAAAATGAAGACAGTTGAAAATTCTTTATTCAATGTTCTTAGCAAATGACAAAAGACAGTGGACACCATGAAGAAACACTAATATGTCATGGCATTTGAAAAGAAAGATGATACCATAAAAAGGAAAGATCCTGCAATAGTTGCAAGAGCAACAGCGTATTCTGGGAAGGTAGTCCGCATACTCCATGTAGTCTCTGATGAAGGGTTTGCTGAATATGCAGAGCACTAAACAGAAGAACAAGTAAAAATTAGGAGAAAAAATGTGGAAAAAGTAAGTAGAATTGCCAAATTACTCCCTCTATTTCAATAAATATAAGGGGCCCAAGGTTTTCAAGGTCTAACTTTGACAATAATTGTCTCTCCAAATATATTGAATAAAGTTACAAGAAAAAACACATAATAAAGTAGTTTTTGATACGAATCTAAAAGTATAATTTGATTTTATTTTTGGCAATATACTATTGAGAAATTAAAAGCCAAAGCTAATATCTGGAAACAAAAATGAGCTGAAGAGTAACAAGAGTTGCAGATAGGTGATATTCGAAATTCTTATGTTCCTAACCTGCCGTGAATTCCCAAGACATGGACTGCCGCTAGAGAGGCTCCATGAAGACGGAAATGAAGTTGTGGCAGATGAAAGATGCCGGACAGTAAATTCCACCTTACCAATTACCCCTGAGACAAGGACCAAAATCAGGTGCAGATTATCAGATATAGATATCCAATGCACTAAAAGAGAGCTAGTAACCTTTGCAGGAATGAAGACAGCAACGTATCAAACAGTCTTAACAATTCTGTTAAGGGGATTATATCATTCAGGTTCTATGTTGAAAATCCAATTTAAATGATCAAAGTAATATTAGAATCTTTCAAAGAAAACGACTAAGAGAGAATCCCACTTCACATGATGCTTAAGTTTAACTTTACATATGTGAGTACCCACTCATAAGGTTTGGTCTTGGCTAACAGATGGTAAAAAAAAAACGAGATACAACTTTTTCAAAGTGGAGCAAATGCAACACACATAACTGTCATAGCTGTAAGGTTATCCCAAGAGAGTATACTTACTCAACATAGACTTTCAGTGCTAGATATTCTTATAAAGATAAGGTTAAGTTAGTAATAAATGTTTACGTTAGCCAAGAAAATGTGGCGTTTAAAATACGGCATTGTTCAGTATTTTCGATAGCGTGGTTAAAGAGGCCAAAGGAGGATCCTGATGCAACTTGGGTAAATATGAAATACTTTTGTCTAGAGTAGCCAAAGGGACCCCAGGAGAATAACAAAGAAAGTATCAATGCACAAAGACACTACATGGTAGAATGAAGACGTAAAAATGGCAGTTAAGAAGAAAAGAGAATAATACATAGCCTTTGCAAAATGTGGAGATGAAGAAAATATGGCATAAATATATGGATCCTAAGGTGAAAGTAAAACAAGTGGTCCGGCAGGCAACTCAAAGGTATATCATGAGGTATACGACAAACTAAACTTAAGAGATGGTGAAAAATATCAGATAACCAAAAGAAGACAAGTGTTTCAGCAAGGATCTAACAAGCATGATTTTTGTGAAGGATGAAACTAAAGGATCCTAGTCTAGCATGGAGAGATCAAGGATAGATGAAAGGTATACTATAATCGGTTGTTTAATGGAAGTGATATGGGTGTTGCATGAGACATCTTAATTGATGATAGAAATATCAACTAGGATATGTGCGAAGAATTCAGAAAATACTGAAATTGTTTGGCCGATTGAAATTTCTAAACAGGTTGGGAGATTCCAAATGTTGATATTGGTTAGCAAAACTAGTTCAACAAGACGGAAGACAAATAGGATATAGCAAGATTGGAAAAAAAAACTCTTTGGTACCAATTTTAAAGAAAAAAGGAAATTCCCAATACTTCTCAAATTATAAGAGGCTGAAGCTAATGACTTGTACCATGAAATTGTGGAAGAGAGAGAGAGTATAGATAGAAGATAGAAGGTGTTATGAATAGCACGATTTTTTTTTGCCTAGGCACTAGGCACGCCACTTTGGGCGCTTTTAGAGTCGAGCATGAGAGAGATGAGAGCACCACAGCCTCCACTCTGCGTCGTCTGTTAAGAGTTTCCAGAAGGTCCACTAGAGATGTTGATGCGGGTTTGAGGAAGTAACAATTAAATTTACAGCAATCCCAAGTCATTACCAGCCTCAAACATGAGAAACGCTATCATTTCTCAGGGAGTGTTTTTCCCTACCGTTTAACAAGCCTTCTTTAGGTCCTATTCAACAACGTTACTTATACTCAATATTCCAGCTTATGAGATGAACTCCCTGCACAATCAGTCACCACAGCAAAAACAACAACAAACCAGTACACAAACAAGCAAGTTTCCCAGAAGATTGATGGTGTTTGATTGATAAAAGGAAAATAGTTCACTGAGTATTCGAGAGACCCAGTACTCTCCCACTAGGTAAAACTATTTACAAAAATCTGTCTACCTCTCTCCTCCTCTCATTCTCTTATTTATACTCCCTTGCTTAACAAACTCTGACATCAGCCCATTCTTTCCTAATATTCCTGACCCCTCAAGACGTCATTCTCTATCACTCTTTTTCTAGAACATCCTCTGCTTTCTTGTGGCGCCTGGAGTACACGTGCTTAATAGGTGGCTTGGCTTGATTCATCACAGCTTAACATACCCAAGTACAGCCATCGAAAAAACTATACAAATAGGAAATCTAAGATAAATCACCAAGTATCAACAACACAGCTTCGCAGACATCATAAAGTGACTCAATAAATTCAAAAACACTACACTGACAAGTATATAGCATGAAAGCTTTCAGCACCAATACTAAGTATACTGGCAGTTCTACTCAATAAAATCACATACCACTATATAGCAACAAGAAACTCTTCCAAAAGAAACAATTTTCACACCATCAATACACTCCAAGGCAGGGTTAGCGAGGGGGAAAGTACGGGCAGCCTCACTCCTAAATTGCACCGAGGCTATATCAGTTAATCTATCATAAGCAAAATATGAAAAGTTCACCTGTTCAATGGGTGGAAATTTCACCTAAAAAGCCATACTTCAAACGAGAGAAATCAATTACAGCATCATATTAATCATGAAAACTAATATAAGAGGTAAACTATCAGTATTAGGAAAGAAACTGGAGTGATATGTTCCCCTACTCCCACCTAGAGTCTGTCACACTAACTTAATCAGACTTTCCAAGTGTGTGAGACTCCCATACAGTTTCCAAGTCCAACACGAACATGTCTAGTTTTACCAAGGCTTTCTACTAATATTCTATAATCACCCCTAAATCTAACACCAGTACCGCAACATAGATGAAGGATCATAGCAACATATTTAGAGTAATGAAGTATTCCAGCAAATAAAAGTAATAAGTTCCTCCACCAAGTCCTAACAGTCACCTCCTCCCATCAATCAAATCAATCCCTAATCCCTATGTCCCCCATTACTTCATTCAAAACACGGTTCGATAACGATTATCTTACATCACATTTACAAATGTACATTTGAATACTAATCAAAACCACAGTAAAAATCAATAACTCACCATATAGAATTCCCAGCACAAGACCACAAATCACTGCAGTTACCGACACCCACAAGACCGCGCTTTTAACCCGTTTTCCGACACTCCTACACCACAAAAAACACACCAAATCACACACATTATAACTCAAAAAAACACACCTGAAAAAACCAAAAACAAATCCAACAAAAAACAACAGAGAAATGTACCATACTTGTCCTGGTCTCCTTCATAGAAAAATATAGCAAAAGGAATAACTAAAAACACAAGAATTGCGTCGATAATGTAAATAGCAAGCCAAAGCTGCTTCATCGGCAACGTCAATTGACAAGCGCCGTTATAAAGAGCGTGACGACACGCGTGACGATTAGCGACGTCAGCAGGAAGCATAAGAATGGAGATAACAGCGACGGAAAGACCTAAAACGACGACGAATTTGGGGAAATACGCTTGGTTGACGTCATCAGGATGTTGATAGTTGATTAGAAGGTAGACATTGAAGACGAAGACTAATACGCACACGATAATGGCGACGATCAGCAATGCTAGGTTAAAATCCCCCATTGCTGATTTGGGGAAGAATTTTGGAGAGAGAAAATTGAGAAATTGATTGATCGATTGATTTTAGGGTTTCGTAGATCTGAAATTTCTTCTTTTTTGTTGGAGTTTTGAGGAGAGAGAAAATGAGGTGTTGTTTTTTCTGGGTTGGTTTGTTTGTTTGAAGTTGATGAATTTAATCGGTAGTGGTGGTAGTGGGGGTGGATTTTGTTGTTGACGATTTTGACATTAATGTTTGGGTTTAATTACAGTGTTTGATGAGTGTGTAAGAAAAGAGAAGAAGGGTATTTTGGGAAATTTGATATTGAGTTGAGTTTTTTTTCATTAGATTTGAAAAACCATTTTTTGTAACAGCCTGTCTGAGACCGAAAAACACTTCATGCACTTGACCTTCTTGTATTTTTTGTTTTGTTTTGGTTTGTAACTAGTTATTAGACCCGGACTACGCCCCGGATAAGGAAAATTTTCATTTATTAATATTATCTCTATTTTATATGTGAACACTTGAGGATTTGGTGTCCACCCAAAGTTACTTAAATACCCCCACTTACCACCAAATATTACAAACTCAACCAATCAGTAAATTTAGAAAAAACAAAAAAAAACTAAACTAAGAAAAAAAGCAGTGACATAGATCAAACTGCTCTGAATCAGTTACTCTTTACAAATCTCCTTACAAAAATCACGGCACAAAAAAACTGTAATTAACTCCAAATCAAAACCACTTCAACTCCAAATTGTGGCAGTTGCCTTCCCAACAATGTGAAACACATTCTCCTTCCTCTGCAAATCCTCAATTAACTGACATTCCCTGTCTTCCTCTTCGATCTTCGTCTTCGAATCCCCTACACAATTACAAAGTGAAAATCAACAACAGGTAATTTTTGATGCAAAGTAAATTGATTTCTACATAAACCCTGTACAAAATTAATGTCTAGCATTCTTTTTTATTTGTTATTTCAATTTTTGACAAAAAGAAAATTGAAGCACCAGAGACAATCAAGAGCATCAAGCATAGCAGTTTCAAGTTCAATCAAGAAAAAAAATAAGGTACTTTTTACTAAACTTCAAATGCAAACTGTTTATATGAACAAGGAAGAAACAATATTTTGCACAACAAGACTTAATTTCTGCCTTCCCATGCTCTAAAGAAGAGGTGTATACTATATAATTTGTACTCCAACACTCCAAAATTTCTGATAAATCTGAGTGTAGCGAGGGTGGTGGAAGGTGGTGGTTGTGGGGATGACTTACGAGTTACGACGGTAATGGAAGGTGGTGGTTGTGGTTTTGCTGAGTAATTAATTGATTTTATTGATTTGGGAAATCAGAAGAAGGTTGTAATACTCCGTATTTCTGGGAGTTATGTTGCTATAAATAAGAAAATATAAAGTGAAAGTGAAAGTATTTTATAATATAGTTTGGGTAAGCCTACAGTTATAATTTAGATATACAACCTACTTTCATACCTAATTATATTCGGTTTTGTTAAATAATAAATCAGAATTCGATTTGGAAACAAATCCTAATAAACTAAGGTTTCTCGTACTATAAATAAGAAAAGGAAGAGGAAAAAAAAATTAGAAAACCCTAAATTACTTTCTTCAGCCGTTTTCTTTTTACCACAAGAGGATTTTTCTCTCTCCTCTCTTTTCCTTCCCAGCGTCCTGTTCTTTTCCTCCTTTTCTTTTCTTCTTCTTCTCTCTCTCCGCGCTTCTCTCTACGGCCGGAATTCTCGCCGTGGTCCGGGCTCAGGTTCACGAAGATCAAGTTGAGAGTGTGTGCTAGTGTGGTCGCGCGAGGCTTCGAGTGACTGGGTTCGTTCGAGGGTGCGCGAGCGGCGAACGAAGGACGAGGATTGAGGTGTGTGCTGTGCGCGGAGTTCGAGCAGGGGGTGCGCGAAGTCGAGTGTTCGAGGTTCTCGTGCGAGTGGCTGTGCGGGACGTGCGTGCGAAGTCGTCGAAGGTCTGAGGGCGAGTTGGACGAGGGTGCGACGAGGGTCTGACTGTGCGTGTGCGACGAAGGTTGTGCGTCGAGGCTACGAGTCGTCGAGGCTACGAGAGCCTTGTGCGTCACCGCTGAATCACGTCGCCGGTGATTATCGCCTGCAAGTCCGTTCGGTATAAAAAAAAAAAAAATCTCTTTTCCTCTTTAAATTAATTTATATAATCGATTTTGTAATTCTTGTGTATCTTGGATTAAGTTTGTAATTATAAAAAAAGTATAGAATTGGTTAAAAGAAATCAGATTTAGAAATTCCTCATGCTGATTTTTATTTCATAATTCTGTTTTCAATATACTTATGTATTGGGTAAAGTCAAGATTTTTAAATAAAGGTACATATTATGAACTAAAGAAAATCAGATCTATATTACACTACTAGTTCCTACTTTGATCTTATTTCTTCAATTCTGATTTTATAGTTCTTATATGAGTATCTAATTAAGTTTGTTATTATAAACAAAGTAGTGTAAAAGTTAAGTTAAGTTTTATTGTCATGAACAAGTATAAAATAAGTTAGAGATAATCAAATTCGCAAACTTATTATTAAGTTCTAAATATATTAGTTTTAATAGAGTTCATGAAAAGAAATTTAAAATAATAAGATTGGTTAATTTTAATATTCAAAACACCATATCTTACATAGTTGGATAAGCTGGTTTTTACTTTAATAATATCAAGGACTTAGCACTGAAGTATTTCTATTATTCGATTAGGTCCCAATTTCATAAGCGGAACGTTTTAAGTAATCAGCAAAGATTCTCCGTCACAAGGTACGTACGCGTACCAGTTCAGTTGCAATTACTAGTATCATGTTAGGTTGTGATTTATTCTATTGGAACCTAGAACCATGATAGGAAACAATTGTGATTGCTGAGATTGTTTAGTAATATGATTGTGATTGAAAATCGATGTAGCATGGTTATGCGAAATTCTATCGTATCATAAGCATGATTATTGGATTTGTATTCTTTAATCTATGGTGTAACAAGGATGTTACAAGAAGTAAAGATTTGAGTATTGTATCTAAGAAGGAATGTTAAATGATTACATGTCAGTTTAATGTGGTATGAATGTACAATACTAAGAAAGGATTTTGGCAATAAACTTGTAGTTGGACTCCCTACAAGTGATGAACAATGGGGGAGTGTGGGACTTGTTCTACACTCCTACGCGAGCTCTTGTGACGACGGTAGTGTCCTTATAAATTTTGATAACTTAAGTAGGCGGAAGGTTCCGTACGATCTTGGGGGTATGCATACTATGGTGATGGGTGTGGAACGGAACAAAACCGTATTTACATTTCATCTAATAGACCAAGTTGTCTATTAAGGATTAAGTAGCCCGTATGATTATAGAAAGATGACGGTGCCCGTTCGATGCCAAATAAATTGTAAAAACGGAATTTAATGTTTTTGTAGAATCATGTTTAGGAATTGTTATTATTATTCTGATTATGTTTAGTGTATTATGTAACTGATTTTGTACGTACTCAGCATAGCTGATTGTTTGTTATTTGTGTTGTTTGTTGACCTGTGATGAACCATTGAAATTTCAATGGGGAGCGGATTAGGTATCTTTGGTGATGCTTGCATGAGTTCGGGCATACGGGGGATACTTTTGATTATAAACTTTTAAATTGTTTTGGTTGAACATCCTAGAGATTGTTTATGATTTACATAGTTAATGGCTTTAAATAAAAGGGGTCAATAGTGATTCCCGAGTTGTAGTTAAGTTATCATTTTATTTCCACTGCAATTTAGTTTTCATAATAAAGAGTAAGTTAGTGTCTTAAATTCAATAAGCCTTGCGTTTCACCGCGGCGGTAACACTCCCAAAGTCGGTGCAACGTAGCTTAGACGTGTATGGAATTCGGGGGTGTTACAAAGGTGATGGAACTTGGAAGGTGGTGGTGTTGGTTGTTTCGATTTTATTAATAAGTGTTGTTTTGTGTTGTTGTTTTGTGTTGTTGTTGTGTGGAAATGGCGGGGGAAGACTGACGAGTAGAAGATCTTGGTTTTAGTGAGGTTGAGGCCTACAATCACAGTACCATCTTGAGAGGATATTTTAGGAATTAACTAAGCACAGTACCATAGTACCATCTTGAGAGAAGAGATAGTGAAAATGAAGAGCATTCTAACTCCTAAGTTCCTATAGGTAATGAGTATTTTTTATTTATTTGTGTGAGGTCTACCATTAATAAGGAATATGACTAACATTTTGTCCTTTAAATGTTTCATACGTTCCTTATAGAATAGAGATATATTTACATGACTTATATTAAGGGCTCGCAAAGGCCAAAATACATACTCTTGAATGAACAAATGTCAATACTTATTAATCTTAATCAGCACTATCAACTTTATTTTTTATTTTTATAGAAAAATCTCTATTTAATGCTGCAACTCTGTTAATTGCTATATAGAAGTACAACTTTGCATTTTTAAATTTGGAAAAAAAATGCAAAAACACCTTAAACATACTATTGGTTCTCTCTTCTTCCGTCAATAATTTTCTTGCTCTTCTCCAATAATTGTTACTTAATATATTTATATATATGAAGAATTTTATATGCATTCGCACGCATCGCGTGCATATAAGACTAGTCTCTATTATATAAGGCAACTCTTGAGGTATTTGGTGTCCACCTAAATTTCCCAAATTACCCCTAAAACAAAACAAAATTACAAATTCCACCATAATTTAAATTTAAAATGAAAAAGTAATATCAGTTTTTTTTTTTAAAAGAAGAAGGCAAAAACCGTTTCCTCATAAACTGCACAATAGTTAACTTCCAAGCAAAAAAAAAAATCACTACCACTTCACAATCAGCCTATAGCAAACCAAAGTTGCATAACACTCAATTACAAAATTGCATTTCTTATGCAAACCGACCAACTTGAAATTCAATACTAGAAAACTATAGACATAATCAACTAAGAAATTGTCCTCAAAACTGCACTCCCTCTATTAAATCGAATAATCCAATAGTAGTAAGTTCTTGATTCATTTTAAACAAAACATTCACCATCCAAATTCCTACTATGATTTCTATATTTTCAATTGGCTTTGTCTTTCAATGAAGCATTGCCAAATGGGTAAATTAGCAATCTGAACTCCAAATTCAACCCCAACTCCAAAAAGTTTTATGTACGACTCCAAATTCAACCTCAAAAATCAATATATAGCACTGAATTTGCAGAATCAAGTAAGACTTTTTTTTTTTTTTTTATAATTTCGTCTCTACAGTATTTCTTCACTGATTTATCATCAGTTTATCTATTCAATTTTGTATCCACATTCTACAAGCTCACTCAATTTCTTATATGTTATGAAATTTGTACTCAATTTTAAGATTATTGTTAGGATATCGAATATCTGTTTGATTGCATATATTTGAGACTGTGTGCAAATTACACACCATATATTTCTGATTGATGTGTAAAAAAAGAGAGAGCCTAAAATTTGGCAATTTACACAACATTAGAAGTTAGACTTAGAAATGCACAACTCACGTACTGTCACGACCAAGTGTAAGGCCATAGTCTTTCCAATTGAAATTCTACAAATTGGGTTGATTTTAATTTTGGAAAAATTTAAATAAAACTCTTTGTTTTTTTTTGGGTAAAACTTGCACTATATTAATTGGATTCTATAATCACCCATATTATTATGAATTTTATAAATGTAATCTTATTAATTTAAAGTATAATTATAATATTTTAAAAGCTTTCATCTAAAAGAATTATTAAGTTGCCTAATTTAAAGTCAAAATAATTTAGAAATTTCATTATTTGTAATAAATATTTAAAATAAATACCTTTTTTCTCTTTATGTTGGAATTGTGATTATCATTTGAGTCGTAATCGAGCATCATGCTTGGACTACGCTTGGAATTAGGTTGATAAAAAAAAAGTACCAAAAACGACTACGATTGGAATTAGGTTAAGAAGTACTACCAAAAGCCTTATATAAACTTTCAAAATTATAAATAAATAGATAGGTATATATAGAAAGTACTATTTTGAATAGTAGTAAAATGAAATTACTAGATCTAATTACGCAATTAAATTAACTTTTTATATGATTTGCACGCATAGCGTGCATATAAGGCTAGTACTTTAAGATGATAACACTAAATGTTATTTGGTCTAGTGGTTAAAACTTTAGTATATGTTCTTGAGGTCCCGGGATCAAATCCTATGCTATGTAATTTCTAATTTTTTTTTATTGTTGTGGATTACATGGAGTAAAACTCCCTTAGGGAGAGCGCCACGTGGCACCGTTCCTTGTTTAGGCACGCCTTTTAATATATTAGTATAGATATTTGTGTATTAATATTGTAATGTTGCAAGAATTAGATAGTGAGATAATGCTTTTTTAATAGCCACGTAGGATGCTGGTTAAAAATGAAACAGTGACTGGATATATTCTCTTGTGTTCTTTCCTGTCAAATATATTCTCTTGTGTTCTTTTTTTCTTCTTTTCTAGATAAATTTTTAAATTTTTTTTTTTTTATAAAAGATAATTGAGGGATTATCCTAATTCATCGTTTACAAGAATTGAGTAAAGAGAAGAATTATTACAAGGCTCAGTATAAAAATGAGAATCAATTAAGTGGCCTATATTAGCTATCCAATTATTTGAAGATATGTTTCATACTCCAATTCGTGAAAGAGATGAAGAGAGAGTGGGTGTCTTAAATGATGTAAGCTATTTGTCATGGTGCTTCCCAAATTCCTTGAATTGTATTGATTTCTAGAAGATTGTCGTCTTCAATGATAATATTTTGGATACCTTCCTGTATAACGAGTAGAATCCCTTTATGTAAGACAAGGGCGTCTGCTACAAAGACTTGAGCTTTTTCCTAGCTTGTATGTGCATGCTTTGACTGTTTTTCCTTCATGGTTGCAGTTGATGACCCCAACAGCAGCAGAGGAAGAACAATCGGAACCATTGAAATTAAGTTTGAGGAAAAGTGATGGGGGAGTATAGAAGTATTTTAGTGCATTTCCCTTGGTTGTGTATTTCAATATCTTAATTTTTTTTATTGTTTTTTGGGTCCCCTTTCGAGAACCCGTGGTAAGATGAATTTCCTCTGGGCTGCCCTCGCACAAGGCCACTCACCCAGAGGCCCAACAAGCCGCAAACCCCCCCCCCCAACAATATTGAAATTTTACTTGCCAAGATTTGAACCTCGTCTCCATGTGTGAGATATGAAGTAATGCATTGACCGAGGTCCTTGGTATTTCAATATCTTAATTATTTATATAGTAATCCCCCAAAAAATTATTTATATATAATAATTATTCAGCTAGTTAGTTATCGATGTGTACTGTTACAAGATCGGGCCAAATCGATTAAGTTGGACCAGTATCATTCATTCTAGCAATTATGCTAGTCTACTATACTAGTTTTCCTTTTATTAACATGACGTTGAATAAGATTCAAATACATAGTAAGTTGAAAGAATATACATTTTAAAAACATGAAAAACCCGATTTGCACTGGGAAAAACTAGATTTAAATCATACAAAATTAAAAAATATAAGGGATAGAGACTAGGTTGGAATTTTTCAGCTTTTAATTCGATCAAGCTCAACAGTCCAATGTGGACGAAATTTTGAACAACTATGTAAATATTATAGAAAGATTATCAATAATTTAGACGCTTATAATACGTCAAACAACACTTTCAATAACAATCTAACCTAATAGATGTCAAATATTTAATTAGAGTATCCATCAAATTCTCAACTCATAATCTACGCTTATTAGTTGAGAAGATTATGTAGCTAAATCTTACACAACCCAACATCTCATACAAACTTCAATGAGATCTAAAAATTAGCAGGACGAAAAGGACACACAGGAAGGAAGAACAAGTAAACAGCAACCACGTATGCACACTGTGATTTGTTTGCCACAAAGACCCAAAGCTCAAGAAATTATGCTCGCTATAGCTAATGCCTAATAGGATAGCGGACGGGGTTGTTTTTACAGATTGTTCAAGTCAATCTTAAGCACAAGATTACAGATTCAGTCTGGTTCTCCAATGGATTTTCCTAGACAATGTCGGTTAAAAAGACATCACTACCAACGGCGAGCACCAGATATGCTGCTCTTTGGGCTGCAGCTACATGCATAGAAGATAAAATCAGTAGCAGCATTGGAACACTTTGCGCACAAGGCATAAATAATGCTTTTTTACATTACTCAACATTCTGGGTCATACCATCTCCCAAAGAATGTTTATGGAGTTTAAAAGCAGAGGGAACAGAGAAACAAGAAAAAAGGCCACATATCCAGCTTTCACTTATGTGACATTACTTCAACATAAGCTATTTTGCATCAAAGAACTCTAGTTTGCTAGATCTTAATTAAGAAATAGGAGTTGGTGGGGTTAAAGTTCAAAAATACCACTCAAAGGCTTAAGTGAATTTAGCCGTTTAACCATGCACTTTTGCATCAATCTCCTTGGGTCCGAGACATGAAAATAAAAAAGGAAGCAGAGGAACTGCGCCAAAAAGTTTGACATATGTTTGATAACAAAAGAAACAAACTTTAGAAATGCTGTTAATGAAAGTTCCTGCAAGAATAGAATAATAAATTCTGAAAGTATGACCATTGAAACTCATACATGCATGATGCATGTGGTGGTTAGCTACTAGTATAGTAGTATGCAACCAGAATTCCACAAAGGGGAAATGCAACATTAGTATCATAATACTTGAGCACCTGCAATTCTTTTACCACATGTTTACCAGAAGATTTGATCTGAAGAACTAGCAGAGCTCCATTGACTCCAACTCTCTTGAACATGAAATAATGGCACATAATATTTGAATAAGAAAAATCAAATCACAGGACTAAGGTAACAAGATTACCAAAGCGATTTTATGCCAAGCTGCATCAGAATAGATTCATCTTCAGACTAGGTTGGAGACCCAACCGGAGCTACATTTGGCAGCTCCAGATAATCAAAATCATCTGTAATTCCTGCCTGCAGCACAAAGAAACACATCATAGAATATCCTCTGTGAGGAAGATGACAAGAACACATTTTATCCTTAAACAACATAGCTAATAAGGATTTTAGCACATGTCATGTTGAATACAATCAAAATAAAATTTCAGGTTATTTCCATGAACGCAGTTGCACACCCTAGCTTTACATGAACACTGCCAAGATTTTAAAAGATAATTCAAACAACTCCAGATCTACTGATTAATCTTCAATA
This sequence comes from Beta corolliflora, assembly GCA_947648045.1. Classification (NCBI taxonomy): domain Eukaryota; kingdom Viridiplantae; phylum Streptophyta; class Magnoliopsida; order Caryophyllales; family Amaranthaceae; genus Beta; species Beta corolliflora. The sequence continues at coordinate 1,781,032 of CANSZD010000532.1, read as the reverse complement.
AATCTTTACATTTTAAGTCATCGTAAGATATGAGAATACAAGCAAATGATACTTTCGGTGGTAATAAAAACTACATAAAAGTGCAAAGTAGTTGAGTTGAAATATTGCTCATAGTCGAAATATAGAAGTGAATCAAAAAATACCTCCTGGTACAAGTGTTCAAGCTGTTCTTTAGCCTGTGGGAAGTTATTGGCACACCACTGCCGCAAAGTGAAGATGTTATCTGTAAATTGTTTTAGGAAGGGATTATAACCACAGGCAGCAACTTGCATATTCTATATATTTAGCCCACATATAATATGCTAATGCAAGCTACGCTTCCTCCCATATTCTATAATAACGACGGTAAGTTACAAAGCATGTAGTGGATTTTAACCTGTCCATCTGTTGGCAGCTGAATACGCAACTTCTATACCTTTTTCTGCCACAATACACATTAGCAGTTAGTTGCTTCTAAATGCATCTCATGATCTCAATAATATGAGAAACCAGACAGATAAGAAGAAAAAAAAGGATAAACCAAGGGTCTGCACTTCAGAGTAAATGAATAGGAAGAGTAAGTGCTCCTTACTCATTGTCTCAAAAGTAGCAGGATCATTATCTGCATACTGTGCCAGTTCATTCTATGGAAAATAAAAGTTGAAGCAAAGCTATCAGACTCTCAAATAATGATATCTACTTATAGCAATTGATCACAAACTAAGGCAAACCAACCTTCAATTCTTTGTGGTTAAGCTCAACAGATTTTAACTCACTTAAAGCCTCCTCTCTATCATCCTTCAAATTTTTAAAAACTCGCATTAGGCATTAAATATCGTTGATACACCAAAGATAATAATATAGCTCAGTGAAAAAACTTATGACTGACAGATTCTTCGCGTCCCTTCTTCAGGGCATTACACTGTTCCATTAGCTCAGCATAACGTTTCTTGCTGGCATGAAGATCAGATTCTAGTTTGCGAGACACATTCCTAAGCTGTCAAACCATTGATTTAGATTAAAATGTTGAGTCAAGCTAAATGTTTTACTTCTGAAAGTACAACTTAAGGTCGATAGTAATGAATCGCGAACTGTTACCTGATTTCCAGCTGTGCTAGGAAGACTCCAAAAGTATATCTAGCAAAATCAAGATGGTCAGACTAGCATTCTCCAAAGTATCCAAAAAGATAATATAGCACATTAATTATCCTAAAAAGCAGACAATCATAATTGCACTTTCCAATATTACGGCATGGCAGATCAGGCTATTATGCTGAGTTGCAAAGTAAATCATTTTCAAGTTCAACAATTCAACCAACAAGACATCCTTACAGAACTTCCAATCTTGTCCTTTAGGACAAGGTCATCATCCACGAGACTCTGCACAACATCCTTCACTGATTGACTGATGACACCTTTTTTTGGCCCCATCTTCTCAAGCTCCTTAAGCTGGAGTCAGCAACAGCAAAACCATTCAATAATCTAACTTAATATAATTAGAGTTCTATCAACCAACTAAACATCTAAGCTTCAGAAGACATCAGCAGCTCAACAAAGTGAATTGAAACACATACAACTGGATCTGTTACAGCAACTGAGTACAGAAAATGTAGTGCTCAAATCACAGTGATGTCAAAATCTTATAGTAACAGGCTAATAGCGCTTGTACTTGAATGAAAAGAAATAACACACAAGATTAATTTCCCTGCTATATAGAGATAGCAGCATACAATTTAATCTAAAGAATGTTGCAAGAATCTGAAATTGTTTAGAATAATACATCGCATTATCGATTAAACTGTTAAACGGAGTAAGGGTGATTCACAAATCAAGATAAGTAGGTGGGGCCAATAGAGAAGCAGTTTATGAAAGACTCTGGTCTCTGTATATCAGTAGCAAAATCCAAGTCATGTTCATATGCTGTAAAGTTGTGCTCTTTAAAAAAGCAGTTCGACACCCTGCATAGTTGTTTCGATAGTACAAGAATTCTGAAAAAAAAAAGGAACCTATACATGATAAATGTAGACGAGGCTTTTATCATGCCACTAACTGGCAAAATGTACCATTCCTTTGCCAGGATATATTAGCAAAATCTGATTAATTCTAACACAATAAGTACAACAAAATGATCATAGATGTCATTCACAGATATATAAGCATCTGTTGTGGACGAAGCCATAAATCCATTAGATGAACCAAACATCAAAGGTATAGTTTTCTACAAGGCCTTTGCTTGGGAAGAAAGAGGGAGAGGGGGTGAAGCAAACAAAAGCAGCCAGTTACTCTTGTCTTTTGTCCTCAAGTGGCCTGTGAGGAGCAAAAAGTGAGAATTATGACATGCTTGAATCTCTTCTTTCTGCTTGCAAACATAACCCTGATTGTATGCATAGCAATAGCCTACATAATTGCATTGTTGAGAATCCATCTTCATAAAAGAAGAAATAAGATATAACAAAAATCAAATTGCCATTATAAAGTAGTCTGCACTTACAAGAAAGAAATCTTGTGAATCATAGAAGATCTGAAGAATCTTCTCACGCTTCTCTTCTAGTGAAAGACCTCTCTTCTTGGACTACCACAAGTTAGAAACCAAATGGTAAGGGCTACCATAAATACGCAACTTATTACAGCTGGCAAAAAGATCATCCACCAAAACAAATCTCAAACAAGCTAATCTAATGCAGTCAAAGACAAGCGAACAAGGTGCAGAAACAGAATAACAAGTGTGTTCCTAGATTATGATTGTACACACATTTTAAGTTGTCCTGAATGTATAAAGATAATTATGTATAATGATCAACATCTCCCTCATCCCATGACCCATCTCTTACTATCCAAGTTTTCTAATTTCCACAATGGAAGCTGTTCCAACCTAGATCACGTGATGTGAGAGTAGTGAGAGACTCGCTCAATGGACCTTAGCTTTCCCTTTCCTTCCTTCTCCGTTTATATTAAGGCACATAAACATTGAATCAGAACTAAGTCCAATTTAAAAGAAATCTTCCCCTGCAGGCTGTTTTCATTCTCCTTGGCTAGGCATCTAAGCATGAGTCAAAAGCGACATTCAAGTACATAAAAATTTGGAAAATGTAACCACTTTTAAGCTCAAAAATATCGAAAACCTAAATCATACCAGCCAATAGGCCATAAAGACAACTTAAGTATAATCACTGATACAATTCAAATTATGCATTCCAGCTCCAGGTTAATATAACTCCAGCATGAGTAATTGATAATTCGACATAACTTGAAGTTGGACAGAAAGAAAATGACAATGACAAGCACTCAAAACGCTCTTTTCGGAAAGAAAAAGTTAACCCATTTCAAATGATATAAATTATGTTAAATGGAAACTCAGTCAGAGCTCATCTATAAATAAAAACAAATAGTGAACTCACCATGTTTGGACAATATTGTACGTGGACAAGCACTCACTAAATCAACCAAGTTTCCGATACTCTACAAAATTAAAACGATCCAATACTCATCAAGAAATTCAACAATAAATGGATAGCAATTATTGAAATGACTATTATTATATTAGATATGAACAAAAACCACTATAATTAGCTAGCTAATCAAACAAACGAACGAACTACAATAAGAGCATAAAAAAACCCCAAAATTGTTCAATTAGTGAGAACAACTATTGAGTAATTATTGAAATGATTATTATTATATATAGATATGAACAATAACAACTATAACTAGCTAGCTAATCAAACAAACGAACGAACTACAACAAGAGCATTCAAAAAAAAACCCAATAATTGATCAATTAGTGAGATGATCTGCAAAAACCCTAACTCGGAATACTAAGTTACATCAAAACGAAAATTGAAAAATCAAAGAGTGTGCTTGATAATTTACCTTTGAAATGAGCCCGATAAACGAAGAGAAGGTGATGATGGTGTAGTAGGATGAGGGTGTGAATTTGTGATACTTTTTGTGCGGGAGATGGAGAGTTGCCTAATTGTGGAACTTTGAAAATCCCGCGTCGTCTAAAATTAATTTGTTAATGTTACGCGGACAATTTTACCATTGCTACAATTTTAAAATGTACTTAAAAACCTATTACTGTTATTATTATTACTACTAGCTTTATATGCATGCTATGCGTGCGAAATCATTATCAAAGTTATATTAATTGCACAATTATCTCTAGTAATAATCTGTTTGATAAATTGTTTATAAAGTTTTTTTAAAGAAAAACATCTTCACAATACAACAATATACTACGAAAGAAAGTAATTGAACATCTGCAATATTATTTTTGCCAAATCGCGTAATTATTATTTGACTCGAAGTTGGTCCAATGTATTATTTCATTTTCTTTTCTTGGTACGTGGATTTTTAGTGTAAAGATAAAAAAAAATATAGAATAACGGGATTATTATATTAGACACTCTCTATATCTCTCAATAACATGATTATTTCCTCAAAAAAAAAATGATTATTAAATTAGGTAGAGTAATTACATCGAGAAATAATTTGAAATAATAAACTCTTAGTTAAATGAAGATATCTCAAAGTCTAATAAGAAGCTCAATTTGTTCAAAAACTAAAGTATGAATGGCAAGTTTATAAGTTCCTATCAATGTAAAAGAAAATAACCTTATGCATTCATCTCAAAGCCCAAAACAAAATTCATTTGATCACAAAGTCCTATAAAATAAAATATAACATTATTTATATATTGAACTTAACATTTTATTAATGCAATCATGTAACACCATAGTATAAAAAAATAAACATCTAAAATAGTGCTTTTATTGGAGTCATACTAAGTCGAAACTAAACTAAAAGAAGGGCCTACATAGTCCTCCAAACAACATCATGTGATAGAATTTTTTTTTTTTTTTTTTTTTTGTGATGCATTTTGTGAAAAGAAGGATTCTTCTATACTATCTATGGTGCTATACGATAAGAGACAACTTAATAAATGTTTGTTTCTCCTATTGTATTCCAACATAAACATTAATTATTAAATTCTATATTATCTTTTATTTTTGTCGCTATCTTATACTATGGTGTGATAAGATAGAAAAAATTTAATTATTAATTATTAATCATTAAATTGTCACAAATAATACAGTAGTTGTATTCTTCTACTATCCCCAAGTATCACTTGCTCTCTCTCCCTCTCTCTCAACTCACTAAATCCTAAGCAGTAAGCCCCTTTCTCTCCCTCTGTCTAAATTCTAAGCCCCTCTTTCTCATATTCATTCATTAAATTTCCACCTTCGGGAAAATGGAAAGCCAACAGAAATTTTAGTATTCAAATGAAAATTGGAGAATCTATTTGTCAAGCTTCCAACGGCAGGAACTGAAGGAAGAGGAAGAAAGATCAATAAACAAAAGGAACTTATAATGTTAGAGTTTTAGATGGATTTGGTTGATTCCCAAACGAAATTATATTTTAATTCATCTTAGTCAAATTGGTTCTGAAATCTTCGTCGTTGTGTTCTTTTTCTTCTCCTATATTTTGCGATTTTGTATCTTGAAAAAAGCTCTGTAATTAACTGTTTTCCCATTAGAAAAAAAAAGTTGACTAATTTTATCTACCCAGATTATAGATTTTCATCAATAAACAAAAGTATGTTTTATTTTCAATTAAAAAAATTGCGTATGTTGGATAATTAAGAATAAATAAGAATCACCTTTTGACTGTGATTTCCTTGTTACTCCTCTTGGTTTTTTTTTTGCCACTCTTGGTTTGGTTCAATTACGCTGAAATCAATACAGTAAGCACATCAATAAACATATGATAACAATAACGAATTACATGAAGAACAAAGCATAATAAGAAGCAGGAATTACCTTTGTATTGTGTTCCGTTGTTACTCCTGTTGGTTTGTTTTTTACTCCTGGTTTATGCTGTTGTGTTTTTGTTTAGGGGAGAATGATGAAGAATTTCGGAGCTTATAGATCTATGGTTATTTTTGGGAGTTAGAGGTAGAAGTTAGTAGAAGATATTGTGAGTTAATCTTGGGAGTTTTCCCACTAAATCAGAAATTTCAATTTTTGAAAAAAAATATATGTGATACAGTATCTGACTTCATTGTAGAGAGCAGTTAGTTGCACCCTATTTTAATTACGGTTCTTTGATTTTTTTTTTTTTCAATCTCTTATTCTATTGGTTGTAATTTGCTGTATTTAGTGGGGGTAAAAATCTGGTAGTTTTTTTTTTGGGGGAAATCTGGTAGTTACATTAGAGGTTTTTTTTTTAAAAGTTCTATGACTTTTTTGCCCTCATAAGTTATCCTGGAAGAATAAAAATATAAAGGGTATTTTAGGGAACTCAGGTGGACACCAAAATCCTCAAGAGTTCCCATATATAATAGAGATTACTATTGCTATTATTACTATTATTATCATTATTATTGTTATTATTGTTACTGTTGTTATTATTATTGTTATTATTGTTCTTATTGTTATTATTATTGTTATTGTTATTATTATTGTTATTGTTAGGATTTTTTGTCCCAAACTACCTCAAACTTTTATGTTTTTGCGAGAAACTACCTTATAAAAAAATTGTTGTCCCAAACTACCTTACTTTTAGCATTTTGTTGTTGACAGCTACCTGCTAACTTATGCCGGTTTCCGGCGTTGACTTTTGTTTTTCCCGGTTTTTTAATGTCACGTTATATCACTTGACCTCTTCAAACCCTTTTTTTATTTTCTCCACCCTAATTCCCCCATTTCCCTGTGTGCGCGCTCTCTCTCTCTCATATCTATGTGACACTTTGTACCACCAATCCACCATTAAATTCCTCTTCTATTTTAACTAAAATTGAAACAATCACCCTCCTCAATTTCCACAAGGGTAATTTTGTTTTTCCCACAATTTTGAACTGAAAAAACAAAAGTCAACGCCGGAAACCGGCATAAGGTAGCTGTCAACAACAAAATGGTTAAAGTAAGGTAGTTTGGGACAACAATTTTTTTATAAGGTAGTTTCTCGCAAAAACTTGAAAGTTAAAGGTAGTTTGGGACAAAAAATCCTTATTGTTATTATTATTATTAATTATTATTTATATTTATTATTATATTTATTATTTTAATCATACTAATATTTAAGATAGTATAATAATAATAGTAACAATTTTTCATTCTCTTTGATGCTCCTAACCAAACAACATTTTTAGTCAAAGGGAAACCCTTTCCATTCCCCTTGTAACTCTTTCTCATACCTTTTCCCTTTTCTCTTAACGAACCAAACGCCCCCTTAGGGTGGTTCGCACATGGGTAAGGGAAAGGAATTCAAAAAGGGTTACAAGGAGAAAGGAAAGAAATGACCCTGAATTCCCCAATCTGTTTGGTTCTGACCCTCAAAGGGAATGGTATACTCCCTTATCCCTTTGTGACTGTTTGGTTTTTAGAGAAAGGGAATCAACCTTTTTTTTTTTTACTATAAAATTCGAGCCATTTATTCAATTAAAACCAAATCAGCCTCCATAAAAGGCAACACTTCTGCAGGAATTTCCTCAATCCAAACTCGCATATTACTAACACTTCGACTCAAATGTGCGAGTTGGTGAGCTACCTTGTTCCCCTTTCTACCAACATAGCTAAAATAAATGCTAAATACAATTTCTAGCTAGAACTAGAATGTCAAATACTAATTAAGTTGCCAAAGCTAGAATTTTCTTGAACTCCTTTCTTCAGATGATCAATAAGCTCGAGACAATCTGACTCTAGTACCACCTTGCGCAAGCCCGCTTCCACCGCAATCTGTAAGGCATGTCGAGCAGCAATTGCCTCCGATTCATCAACCTCATGGCGCCCCCTAACGAGAAGGCATGTAGAAGCCATAACGTCACCGCTTGCATCTCGCATTCACCCCACCACACCCAACTTTTCCATCTTCAAACACTGCAGCGTCTGAATTCACCTTATAGTAGCCTTCTTCCGGTGGCTTCCACTAATTCGCTCCTTATCTCTAGCTTGCACTTGAGACTGGATCTTCTCATTTGCATCTCTAAACTCATGAACTCTGCCTATCACCTTATGCATCATCTCGTCCAGCACTATCTTTTTATTCTAAAAAACCCACGCATTTCTCCGAAGCCACACACCCCACAAAACATTCCAAAACACCTCCCACCATTGATTTTCTTTGACAACAACCGCAAATTTCTCACACCACTCCTTAAAGAACTTGGATTCCCCTTTTCTAACCTCAATTCGAAGCGGGGATGTATACCACATTCTCTGAATTTCTACACATTCAACCAAAGTATGCATCACTGATTCGAACTCCTCACCACACATTGGGCATAGTCTCTCACCCTCTCATCCCCTTCAATGCAGATTCTCCCTTGTTGCAATGCCATTATGGATAGCCCGCCAACCAAAGTGTTTAACTTTTGTTGGGATCTTGGCCTCCCATATACACTTCCATACACTTGATTTCTCCTGTCTTGAAGTGGAAGCTCTTTCTCTCTTCTTAATATCTAATTCCACATAGTAGGCGCTTCGAACTGTAAACTCCCCCTTATTGGAATAGTGCCAGGTCCAGCTATCCTTGCAGTCATTATGTGGGAGGGCAATACTCATGATTGTCGCTGCTTCCGTTGTTGTAAAGTGCAGATTCAATCGCTCCTCCACCCACTCACCATTTTCGATCAGTTCACACACCATCCTCGGTCCATCTTCGTGCCTGTTTCCCTGCCCCAAGACGCGGTATTGAGGGAGTTTGGGCACCCATGGATCAGCCCAAATATCCACCGAGGTGCCCGAGCCCACAAACTTTTTCAGACCGCTCCGCAACAAGTCTCGAGCTGAAAGTATTGACCTCCACGTATAGCTGGCCATAGGACTCACTTTGGCCTCCATAAACGATGCGTGAGGAAAGTACTTATTTGCAAGGATTTTTGCCATCAATGAATGTGGATATTTGATAATTCTCCAAGCTTGTTTGGCCAACAAAGCTTTGTTAAAAGCCGAGAGATTACGCATACCCAAGCCCCCTTCATTCTTTGGTGCATACATTTTTTGCCAAGACACCCAAGCCATCTTTCTTTCATCTTTTTTCTGGCCCCAAAAAAACCCTCGAAACATACTCTCCATCTCATTTAGAATGCTTACCGGAATAGTAAAACATTGCATTGCATATGTAATACTCCGTATTTTTCGTAAGTTATTAATTCTAATTTTTTAAAAGGATTTTAATTATTAAAGAGGTTTATTATTATTATTATAAAGGTTTTAAATAGGCTTTTATGATATATTATGGGGTTTTCAAATAAATTCTAGCCCAAATTATATATTGGGCCTAAGTTTATAAATTATAATCCAAGTAGTTAGTTTAGTAGTTGAAGATATTTCTTAAAGAAAATCATAAAAGATTTACAAAAAAAAAAAAAAAAAAAAAGATTTAAAGAAATTTTAAAAAAACAAAAGATTTTACAAAAAGATTTACAAAAAGAAAAAAAACTAATTGCCGGCGCATAGCTCACGGCAGTGGCTTAAATTTATCAAGACTTATATCTTCTTAAATTATTTAACTTTTTAAAATTTTGTTTAGTGGGATAATTTTTATCTTTTCCAAATCTCAGTTGGATGATCGTAAAAATTTGTTAGATCTTAGCTAGATTTGTTTATCTTTCTCTTAAATTCATCTTTTAGTTTTTGAGTCCTAGTATGACTCTACCTATCCAACTAGTATAAATAGGGGTCTCCACCCATCATATTCTTCACACCAAATTTGAGAAATACATCTCTTTTCTCAAGTTTAAACTCTCTCTCCCTCTTAGCCTACCTTCTCTCTTCTCCCTAGTAGTTATTAATTTTCAAGGTGCGTGTATATGTAGATCTTTAAATATTATTCTGCATGCGTAGTATCATGTTTTAGGGTTGTTATTTTGAATTGAAACGCATGTTTATATGAGTTTTATTATGAACTTCATGAGCCTTATTATAATTAGTATGAGTTTACATGAGTATGTTAAATTTATAAACTTACCATGAACATGTCATTAATTCTTGTAGCTAGTCTAAAGTTATATCACTTAACCGATTCTTTTTAAGAACATGGCAGTATACTTACTCGGTTGTTACAAATCTAGCCTTACACTTACTCGGTCTCGTCTAAGAACCTGTTATTATTTTCAAGTTGAATCATGTAAATAAAGTTTGTAGTGCACTGTGCATATGTCCTGCTCACGAGTTCTATGCATTACTATAGTATAGTAGTACAATATATTAGGTGCCCAAATAACATTATTAGTTGACTTGAGATTTCTTCACGCTACTGTAATTCGAGTATGGTAAATTAGTTTCAAGGATTTATATTTTTATAAACAAGTTGCGTATTACATGCCACTATTTGGCTAAAGTTATAAGTATTATTATTATTATTATTATAAAGGAAGATTATTTCCGAAAGGTTTTATTAGTTATATGGTCTTTTATGATCGCAATTATAAAGAGGCAACGACTTGTTATTTATTAACAAGAACGGTAGCTATTATATTTTACCCATGTACTTTTTGTATAAGTCATGTGGACAAGGTAGTTCCCCTCGTCATAGACTCATTAAGGAATACTAAACTTGGGGGGTGTGCACACTTTAGGAAAGGTATCTAGGCAAGGAAAAAGAGTTTTATTAAAGTTAAATACTTTATGTTATATAATTATCAAGTATCCAAGGAAGGCTTTTCGAAATTAAATATTTCAAATGTTTAATTAAATAAAGTGTTTTTATATTCCGTATATACATTACCTCAGTATTTTTACTGACACGCATTTTGTTTGTTTTGTTTTATGGCTTTGTCCCTGTGATGACCCTATTTTGGCGAGCAGAATTTACAGGTTGATATGATGCATACTTCATATGGGGGAGCTAGTGAGGAATCATTATTAGTCAAGGAGTTGTTATTTTATTATCTATATTTCCATTGTTATAGTTGTACAATAAAGTTTATATATATTAATAAAGAGGAGTTATTTAAGTTATTCCGCTGCATTAGTTTCAAGTTCAGTTAGTAGTTAGTATTAAAGCCTTTAACGTTATCACGTGGCGGTAATACTCTCAAGTTTCTCAAGTGTTTTATATTAAAATATATTCTTAAAAAAAAGAGAAATTTGGGGGTGTTACAGCATATGTCGGAATTGCCTGAGCAATTGCTTTAATGAGAACTTCCCTTCCGGCATGAGATAAGAACCCCTCTTTCCATCCTTTTAGCTTTTTCAAAACTTTATCCTGAATATGCTTGAAAACTTTTTTCTTAGATCCACTAACAAAAGTTGGTAGACCAAGATATTTTTCATGTTCCTCAACAGCATTAAAGGACAGCTTCATCTGAAGCAATTGTTGCTTTTCTTGTTCGATATTTCGGCTAAAGGACACCTCAGATTTCTCCATATTCAGTTTCTGCCCCGAAGCAGCTTCATAGGTGGAAAGAATTTCCAACACCTTTTCAATTTCCTCCTCATTTGCTCTGGTGAATAGCAAACTATCATCTGCAAAAAACAAGTGAGATATTGCATCCACCTTCTTCCCGATTTTCAAACCATGAATCTCTCTTTTTGCTTCTGCATCCCGCAACAAGGTTGACAAACCCTCTGCACAAATAATAAAGATAAAAGGAGAAAGAGGATCTCCTTGGCGGAGCCCTCGGGAAGGAGTAAAACTACGCGTAGGTTGCCCATTAAGCAAAATGGAAAAGGATGTTGATTTCACACATTCCATTATTAAGATTACAAAATGTATCGGAAACCCCAACTTGATCATCATTTTCTCCAGAAAGATCCATTCCACTCTATCATAGGCCTTACTCATATCCAGTTTAAGGCCCGTGTAACCTGTCCTTCCCTTCTTCTTTTTTCTCAAGTAATGGAAACACTCATATGCAACCAAAATATTGTCAGTTATCAATCTACCAGGCACAAAACCACTTTGAGACTCATGAATAATACTAGGGAGAACTTTTTTCAGTCTATTTGCCAGCACCTTGGACAAGATTTTATATAAGACATTACATAGGCTAATTGGTCTAAAATCAGCAGGAGACTCACATTCTTTCTTCTTTGGAATTAAAGCAATGTAAGTTTCATTTAAACCATCAATACTTGCACTATGATTCAGAATGTCTAATATTTTCCCTGTCACATCCTCACCCACAGTACTCCAGAATTTTTGATAAAAAAACGCACACATACCATCAGGTCCAGGAACTTTTGTGGGATGCATATGCTTCAGGGCCTCCACAACTTCCTCACGGTTAAACGGTTCATCCAACATCCTCTTCAAAGGGTCCGAGATCATGTCCGTAACTTTATCAATCACCGGGGCCATGTCGACTTGCTCATTGGCGTGAAACAGCTCTTGGAAATGTCGCACTAAAATTTCAGCAATATCCTCTTCCTTGTCATATTCTTCACCATCGACATCACGGAGCTTATTAATGTTATTTCTTTGAGCTCTTTGCTTGGCTTTTGCATGAAAAAAATTTGTGTTTTGATCACCATGCTTCAACCAATCTTGCCTACTCCTTTGCTTCCAATATAATTCTTCCCTCGATTCAAGCTCATCCATCCTTTGATCAATGGCACGCATACGAGCTAAATTTTCCAAAGTTGGATCCTCACTCATAAGCTTACCCATTTGAGCTTTGTGAGCTCTCATTTCCTTTGCAAAATCACCAAATTTGATATTGCTCCATTCTCGCAATTCCTTCGCCATTCTTTCTACATTAACCGCCACATCATCTCCCTTGCTCCACACTGCCTCCACAACTCCATCACACTCCTCCTCTCTAGTCCACATCTCTTCGAAACGGAAAAGTCTTCGTTTCCTCCTCTTATTACTTTGCTGCATTTTTGAGCGCATACAAATCAATATGGGAAGATGATCCGATCTCCGTTTCTCAAGGTGAGAAACATAAGAATGCCCGAACATTGTTTGCCATTTTTTATTTGCTAGAAACCGATCTAGCCTCTCTTGGAGATTTTTGTCACCACTTTGATTATTTGTCCAAGTGAAAGGATGCCCAACAAAATTCAAGTCCTCCAAACCACAAAAGTCACATGCATCTCTGAAAAGTGCCGCATCTTCAAACCTAAACTCTCCCCCACCTTGTTTCTCTAGTGACCAGAACATCAAGTTAAAATCACCTCCACACAACCAAGGTGTATCCTCCCCGCTTCGCAGAGATTTCATTAATAATCCCGTCTTCACTTTATTTTCTGTTTCTGGGAAACCATAAAGACCTGTGAATCTCCAAATCAACCCATCTTCAGATTTTATCATTGCATCAATATGATTTGAGGAAAAGGAAGTAATCGTTACATCCCACTCCTCAGACCAAAATAAACCCAATCCCCCTTTTCTCCTTCTCCCCTCCCCACAGTAATCCACCACAACCATCCCTCTATATTTCAGTTTTTTTCGAACGCTTTCCATCTCATTCTGATGAAGTTTTGTTTGATCTTGAACGAACAGAAGCTGGGGTTTTTCATTAATTACAACACGCCTTAGCGCATTGACTGCCGGGATGCTCCCCAATCCCCGACAATTCCATGAGAGGATGTAACTCATTTATCACCGAGAGCCCAAGAAGTGGGGCCCGCCACTGACTCAACAATAAGTTTCTTCAATTGAGGACTCAAATCATTAACATCCAAACATATCTTCTATTTAATGCCACATGTCTCCCCCTCCATCATTTCATTCCCTTCGTTTTCACCCTCCCTTCCTTTCCTTCGCACACCCACCTGCTGCCCTCCCTTTTCACCTTCACCTCCCTCTCTCGGTACCCTACGCCAACCTTTTTTCCTCCCCTTTTGCTGCTCAGACTCCGCTCTCTCCACTTGACCCTCCCTCTCTATCTTCCTTTCTTCGCTCCCCCTCGTCTGCAACTTGCACCTCACCAGCACACTTACCTCCTTGCTCCGTTTTCTCTTTCTCCCCTCCCTCTTGTAAGACTACTTCACGTAATTTCCCTTCCACCACCTGCAAGCTTTCTTTTAATTCCTCCACAACAATCTGCTTCGGTTTTGTTATAAAAAGAGCACGAGCCCTCGGTTTTCCTCCCACTCCCCACTGCTCTTCCTCCTCTCTATTATTACGTTTCCATGGGGATGCTTTCAGCCATCCACCATAGTTCAGTTTTGGTTCAACCTCATCTCTACGGTCCATACAATCCTTCACACCATGTCCAAGCATACCACAATGAAAACAAAACAATGGAGGTCGTTCATATTTAATGTCAAAAAAATCCTCTTCTCCCCCCCTCATTTTAACTTTTATCTTCTGGAGTAAAGGTTTCCTTACATCCACCCGAATACGGAGACGAAGTGATTTGTCAATGCCCAGGGAACCCGAATAATCAGATTTAACAAAAAAACCTATTTTCCTTCCTATAGCTTCTACATTATTATTGTTTAATCTACCCTTAAAGGGAAGATTATATATTCTCACCCACATAGGAAGTTCATAAAGTTTCATGTCAGAAGGTTTAGTGTTACCTTGTATGTCGCCAAAAAGTATAGCGTGTTTGTCGAAATGCCAAGGTTGGCCTTCCACAACCCTAAACTTATCCCTCCAATGATGAAACTGGAAAACAAAAGTGTTCTCTCCAATACTACTGATGTCCAACCCATGGGATGGTTGCCAAATAGTCTTCATAGTTGCCATGAAAGCGTTCGCATTAATCGAACGTTTTGTCCATATTTGGCCCACCAACCCTAACTCCATCCTCGCTTCTTCCTCCTCCTCACCATCATCATTCCATTCCACTGCATCATCCTTAATTCCATAGTTTTCTCGATGTTTCTGTTGTTTGTTTTCGTTGACTAAATTAGGGTTTCGAAACCCTAATGGATTTTGTGGCTGTTGATTTTCGGTATTCTCACTCTAATCATGGGGTGGGGACGCCATGAATTGGCTATCACCGATCTCGAGGCAGGCTCGAGAAACACTCACTTCGAGGAAAACCCTAGCAATTCGCCTGGACTACCCTCCCAAGGAAAACCTAGAAGGAACTTTTTTTGAGAAAGGGAATCAACCTGTTGTTTAGATTAGAGTTGTTTTGACCTATGATTGTACTCATTGAACCTGTTTTACAACCTAAAGTTCAAAATACCATTTGAACAATTTGCTTATGATCAAATTTATTTTCCATGCCACTTCATTTCATGAAAAGTTCAAAATACCAATTATTAGCAATGTTAATACCAACTAAAAACACCACAAAATACTTGTCTAAATATTATGATCAAATTTACTAGCTTGGTGCAACAAACAACAGTTCAACCCCATCCATGAATGCCTATATATTATTTGGGGATATAACAAATGGTTCACCTCCTTTTCAAATAGTACCCTCACCCATCTTCCAATAATCTCATTTGACCACTGACCAATACATCTAAACTTTCACCACTTTTGTACCATTCATGGCTCAAAACCATTCCGCTTCGAACCAACATGGTCCTAACCCTTATTACAAAAAAGTTGTGGAAGAAACAGGCCCTGCCTCTAAACCCAATACTAGACCAAGTCCGTCAAACTCTTTTTTATTCAATGATATTGTTCTTTTTGAACCAAAAAAAGTTAGCCAACTAAGGTATTTGTAAATAAATCAAATAGTATCTATTGTATGATTGCTTACATATTTAGTTGTTTGGAAATGTTGTTTTGTCTTTGGATTTAACCTTGGAGAATGAGCAGTGAACTTGTCAAGATTTCAAGGCTGCCTTTTCAAATCTTTGTTGAAAAAAGCAAAAAAAAAAATCACTAGAGTGGATAAACTTAAAAGTGTGCAGATGTCTTTTCATAGCATGATATACCCCTTTCATACCTAAATATAAAAATAAAAACTGGAGATTTGATCCATGTGCACAAACCATAAAACCAGGTCCGACCGCCCGACCCTGAGGATAGGCAAGGAGTGGGGTGGCATAGGGCCCAAGGCCGGTAGGGGCCTAATAAATAAAATTCAAACAAATTTTAATTGAGCAAAAGTAAAAACATTAAAGCCTCATTGTTTTCCAAAGCCAATTGACAAACATTTATTTTCTCAGCTATCTAGGCGTCTCTAACCATGTGAAAACTGAGTATTTAATTAAGTCATTAAACCTTCTCCTATTTTCTATATTTGTGCACAACCACCTCATTAATGATTGCTTCTCGCTCTCTTAATTATTCAAAACTAATATTAGTTTCCTCATATTTTTTTTATGTTCTCAGTAATGGGCCTCGTGCTTCTTTGCATTTGCTGGCATTATTGTGTTTTCGTTTTTTGGCTATTATTAATGGTGTGGGTAATGGACCTCATTTTTATCTTGATACTTAGGTTGTATTCATTATATTACATTGGAGAAGTGTTTGATATTTCTAACT
Organism: Beta corolliflora; assembly: GCA_947648045.1. Classification (NCBI taxonomy): domain Eukaryota; kingdom Viridiplantae; phylum Streptophyta; class Magnoliopsida; order Caryophyllales; family Amaranthaceae; genus Beta; species Beta corolliflora. The sequence goes on along the minus strand of CANSZD010000532.1, from coordinate 1,764,702 downwards.
TTTTTTTTAAAGGTATGATGTAGTCCCTTGCAAGTAGAGAGGGGGGATTGAGATCTCTCCTTGCAATCTTGCATGGGTGAGACTCGATCCCAAAATCTCTAGGATCAAAGGTGATGCCAACACCACTAGGCTATCACATGGATATTTAGGGGAATTGAAGGGAGAAATACGCAGGGTTCTAAAAATATTGTAAATAGTAATGCTTTTAATTGTGTTATAACTCGACGTATCCACTAAAAAAAGAAAAACCAAATCAAAATACTACTACCTCCGTCCCATATTAGTTGCTACATTTTGACCATTGGCACTATTCACGTCATAACTTTGACTGTCTTTTAGTTTATATACATAAGAAAAAACATAGTCATGTCGGATCTTGTTTGATTCGTCCCAATTTGTATTTTCCAAATATATAATTTTAATAATTTTTTCATATATATAACTCAAGATATTAGCGTTTGAAGTTGCATCTCGTAAACTGTGAAAAAGAAAATGTAGCAACTAAATTAGGACGGAGGGAGTATTCTTCTATTTTTTTGATAAGGTAAGAACAATAAAGACCCTCCGCTCGAGGTGATACAGTAACTTGATTTGATTAAAAAACTAGTTTTTAGGCCCGGGCTATGCCACAGGTAAGGAAAATTTTCATTTATCAATATTGTACTTTAAAATGATAACACTAAATATAACTTGGTCTAGTGGTTAAAACTTTAGTATATGAACTTGAGGTCATGGGGTCGAAACATATAATATGTAATTTCTATTTTTTTTATTGTACATGAATTACATGAACTAAAACTCGCTTAGAGAGAACGTCACGTGGCACCGTTCCTTATTTAGGAACGCTTTTTAATATTATGTATATAGATGATTAGGATCAAATTATCCACACACAACAGTTGACAGTGACACTCCAATTTATCCAACTACCTTTATATTCTCAGTTGAGTTTGACAATTGACACCAACTACCACTACCATTTCTCCCCCATGTCCCCCATCCCAATCTCAACACAAAGACGACCGACGAACTTCTCCACCAACACGCAAAAGAAGTCTTCGACTACCAATTCAATTTCCCTTATCCCTCAAATTTTCTCTCTCCTAGGGTTTACAATCACCAAGCTTAACCCCTCCAATGGAGGCAACAACATCCTCGATTTCTTCGTCTTCATCTCCGTCAACAGATGACGGTCCGTCGAGTTCATCAACGACGTCGTCCGGTGGACCATCGAGGTCGCCGGAAGTTTTGTGGTCGGAGAATACGCCGGAGCTTGTGCACCAGCAATCGAGCATGTCGTACCGTGTTCGGCACCCGCAACGTCGGATGCCATCGTCGGCGGGGATCGAATACACGCCTGTTGATGACACTATGTCTTGTGTTATCGTTATCCTCACATTTTGGTTCTTTGGTAATTTATCTTCCTTTTCTTTTTTGTTTTAGTTTGGTTTACTTTCGCCGATATGATTTCTTATGACGGTTTATTTTTGCTAACCCCAAATCATTTTGGGACTAAGGTTTTGTTGTTGTGGTTGTAGTTTGCTGTAATTTATCGATTATGAGGTTTGTTTGCCTAATCATTTTGGGACTAATGTTTTGTTGTTGTGGTTGTAGTTTGGTGTAATTTTATCGATTATGAGGTTTGTTTGCCTAATCATTTTGGGACTAATGTTTTGTTGTTGTGGTTGTAGTTTGGTGTAATTTATCGATTATGAGGTTTGTTTGCCAAATCATTTTGGGACTAAGGTTTTGTTGTTGTGGTTGTAGTTTGGTGTAATTTATAGATTATGAGGTTTGTTTGCCAAATCATTTTGGGACTAAGGTTTTGTTGTTGTGGTTGTAGTTTGGTGTAATTTATTGATTATGAGGTTTGTTTGCCAAATCATTATGGGACGATTATGAGTTTTGTTGGCCAAGACCTTTTTGGACTAAGTTTTGTTGTTGTGGCTGTAGTTTGCAATTTATAGATTATGAGGTTTGTTTGCCAAATCATTTTGGGAGTAAGGTTTTGTTGTTGTGGTTGTAGTTGGCTGTAATTTATCGATTATGAGGTTTGTTTGCCAAAACATTATGGGACGATTATGAGGTTTGTTGGCCAAGACCTTTTTGGACTAAGGTTTTGTTGTTGTGGCTGTAGTTTGCAATTTATAGATTACGAGGTTTGTTTGCCAAATCATTTTGGGACTAAGGTTTTGTTGTTGTGGTTGTAGTTTGCTGTAATTCATCGATTATGAGGTTTGTTTGCTAAATAATTTTGGGACGATGATAAGGTTTGTTTGCCAAATCATTTTGTGACTAAGGTTTTGTTGTTGTGGTTGTAGTTGGCTGTAAATTTATCGATTATGAGGTTTGTTTGATGTTGTTATTGTTGTCTTTTTATTTTATTTTATTTGAATTGCGCTTTTAGATTGTCCATAAGTGTTGTTTTTGCACTGTTGATAAATTAGCAGCTTGTTTGGATAGTGAAAATTGGAAGCGGAGGGGAGTGAAGGGAGAGGAAGGGGTGTATGACTATCTTCTACTGTTTGATAAATAAATTGGTAGCATCAAGGGTATGGAATGCTCTAATGAATAAATCTATATTGGTGATAAAATCAGAAAATATATTCCAAAAATGATTTATAAGTATGGAAAAGAAAAGAAATTGTTATCTCGTTGGAAGAAGAGGAAATTCTTGGGTGAACATACAAGCTATAACCTTCTGTTTGGGTGATCGATTACTTCCTACTTTTCTTAGGGTATGTTCTCTACTTCTCTTCTCCTTATAAGTCCAATTAGCTGAGTTGAGCAAAATCGACGTGAAGAGAAAACACCCTTAGCCTTTACTTTTTACCATGTTTGGGAGTAATTACCGGTCATTGTATTACTATTTAATGATTCCTTAAATGTTGTTTAATAATAGTGCATTATGTACCTATCTGATTAAAATTTGTTTACACCTACCTTACATAGAGGTGTTAAATATATGCTCCATAGATCTGACTAATGAAGAGATTCGAAGTTGATGAGAGTAGAATTGATGCAGGCTAAAATGATCAACTATATCTAGATTAAACTCAAACTATTACTACATATTGTTTCTGAGTTTTATGTTTCTTCTTTTTGATTAATGTTGCCAATGCTTTTCGGGTGTTGACTGTTGAGGAGGTTTCACTGATACGTTCTGAGCATCTTGTTGTGTGCTTTTAAGTTTATCTCATATACCAATTGATGAAGGAATGTTATTCTTGCAGTGTCTATGACACTCATTATGGGTATCTTTGGATCAGAAAGCTTACAAGTTGGGCCATATAGCTCAATTCTGTTACGGCCTAACTCGTTATTTGTACATACCTTAAAGGTAATATACTATAAACACTCAAAATTACATTTTTAGACAAAAAGAGTGATTTAACTTTTCTCTTCCTATGCATGTCTGCCATGGCATGACTTCCTCATTCCACCCAGGCGCATGCTCTGCAGAACTGGAATACAGAGCACCTTTTGTTTTCTTATGGTTTTGTGTTTGTGTTTTATTAGGTGGAAACATCAAAGCCAATGAATGTTGCTCCAGTTCTTTATGGGCTTTACAAAACTCCTCCTCTAGACATCACAAAAATGTGGTCTGAATCTGTGAATGCTTCAATTAAGACGGAGTCTCACAAGGCATGTCCCTTTTATAATATATTCCTGTGATTGACTGCATTCTCCAATGTTGGATACAACCATAAAATGAGCTCCTCTGGTTTTACTCTAAGTTTTGGCTGTATGTCTGCTATTGGCTATGGAATTGAGGTGGTTAAATTGCTTATAATATCTTCATTTGATTCTCTAGGAATGGATATATTTCTTAAATAAGGGGTCGCAGATCAATATATCATACAATGTTGCAAGCTCATCTTCTTTATTGCTCATAGTAGCGAAAGGTACGATTACACTTACTGAGGCGAGTCTTTCATTTGATATCACTTTAAGAATTCCCTGTTGAACGTACATCAAATAAATGATGACGGTGGGCGGGGGAAGAAGTATCTTAGTGGACAGTACTTTTAGTTAGGAATAGTGATCATCTTGATATCAGAGAAAGCAGAGGAGAATTTTATTTTGGTTCTGCTATGTTTCAGGGATTGAAGGTCTTGCTGAGTGGCTTGAGGACCCTTCATATCCAGACAGCAGTTTATCATGGAATGTCATACATGGTAAGATCGAGAAGCTTAGATTTTCATAACCGAAGATTCTACATGCCCTTACATAAAATACTGAGCTGAAAAATACAATAATTTAGGCAAGGTCACCTGGACTTGAAAGTTGAAGCCATTTTTATGTTGACCTCATTTTTTCTTTCAGGAAGCGGTTCTATCAGGCAGGATATATCAAGATCTTACGAATATTATGTTGCTGTTGGAAACCTTAACACCGAGGAAGTTGAGGTATTTTTCTTTTTTCTTTCTTTAGTGGAACATCCCCTTCTCTCTTTCTGGACCTGGATTTTCATGTCTTGTTCCAATGGTAAACTTCTATGATGGTACCCATAATTAAATCCGAAGATGATTCAGAAATACAACAGTTTGGATTGCTCACTTATATCCCGTTAATAGGTCATTGTAAGAGAACCGTTAAATTCTGAGAGACCTGATTTATATGATTTGAAGTCTTAGCAATCTTTCTACTGGTTGATAAATCAATGTACTGTACCTAACTTCTGTGAGTGAAGGAATCCAGTCATTGTTTGAAATGCTGATTGCTTTCTCAAGTGAAGGATCAAGTCATTGTTTGAAAAGCATCAGACAGCAACATACTTAAAATCACTAACCTGTAATAGACTAGCCTAGTGGGACAGGGGTATTTTAGTAATATACACTAGTTAATATGTTAGCTTGGGGAGTAAGGCAAATACACTATAAATAGAGGATATTAGGAGAGAAGAAGAGGTGAAGAAAATATTGGAGAAGTTTATTTTAGTGGTTAGTTTGGGAGTGTGACCAAGTCACTCGAAAACTTGGCAATTATCCTTTATTTCTGTAATTTGCATTTCCATCAATCAAATATCATCATCTTCTTCCTTAATTCTACTGTCCAAATTATCCAGTTCATTACATAACCAAATTGCTTTATCATGAATTTTTGAATCAAAAATTAAAGGGTCGAATGTCTAGAATCTAGATCCCCCCATACAAATGATTCCATACAAATGATTTTGCTCAAATATGAGGAATGTAGGTAGTCAAACACATAAGAGAAGTATCAATTGCACCTTTCTTGAGGGGGATATATAGTGCGATAAGCATGCTTACCAGGAGTATGAATGTAAACTTTTACTAGATGAGAAATAGTTGTCATTGACAATGAAATAATTTTAAAGCAAGTATTAGATGTGGGACATTGTGATACAACTATGTACTTGGATGTTGGAGGCCTGGAGCAATTTCAACAGCACCAGAACTCTAAGCAGATGTCTTATTATATCTTACCATTCAAAAGATTAACTGTGGTTCTTGGCACATAAATCTTAAATTCTTGTCTTGTGTTTGCTTAAAGTTTTTGTTTCTGTTCTTGTATGTGAGGCTTGTCACTTTTTGTCACTTCCAGCTTATTGCTGATGTTTTGCATTTGATTTGTTGTCATTTGCCTAAGCAGGTCGAATTGAACTTCTCAATAAGATCTTCCATGCATGACATTGAAGATTCGTATTACAAGTGTAATTTGACTCGAGGTTGGTGCAATTTAAAGATTCCCTTCCCAGGTGGAATTGCTGCTTTATTGGCCACTCCGGGACCAATTGAGGTGAGGGCTTGTTTTGTTGGTTGTACGTATGTCTACTCAGAGGAAAGACACTAGTTGTTAGTGGCTTCGCTACTTATTGTTCTACTGTAATCAGTAGCTTCATACTTGCAACTATGGCTGTTTAGATTCCACATGAACAATTGAGGATATGGCAAGAGCTAATACAACTCGTTTGTTGTGCCTGTACATAGCACTTGGAGCTTTGTATAGCCGTATCAACAATAGTTACAAACTTACAGCAATAAGGAATAAGTGTTTCAGCATGCAGTTTAATATATTGCTTAAAAGAACTAGATTTAATAGTCCTATTTGGTTCATGGAGTAGGGTTTTCTCCTTGGCTGTTACCAGAAATAAAAGCAAAAGAAAAAGTTGAAAATTCAGAATCTATAAAGATATCCTAACTTCAAACCATGGCTGTCATGATTAATCCCTGAGTTCTTTCTAGAATGAGTTTGGGGTTTGTGTGATGACCCTTGATTCTTTCCCCCACTGGACCATCTAGCATCAAATTAGAATCATTTGTGATGTGTATATTTCTCATTCCCTCGAAAAGAGAAATTTCGAGCCTTGATTCTAGCATGTATATATTTCTCGTTCCCTCGAAAAGAGAAATTTCCAGCCTTTGGTATAGGCTTGACTGGGTTGGCAGGATCTTCCTTGACACCATATCTACCCAGTGCCCACATTTATTCTGAACTAGCTTTGTAATAGATTAGTGGCTTTTCTTGGCTCGTGGAGAACCGAATGCAAATTCAATGTCTTAAGTAGATATGAGAGATAGAATCTCAGCTCCCATCTTCTGTCATTTTATCTTTTCCGCTGAAGCTCCTTACCTGTAAACGTCCAGTTGGATGACTTGGAAGTTCATTGTAAAAAGAACTCTTATTATGCCCAGAACTAATATTTTCTACCTGATTCTTCTTCCTGTTGTCCATCTACAATGAGAAGGTTGTAATATTCTTATCCCTGTTTAATTTTTTTGAATTGGATCAGTCATGCATCACTTTTCGGTTTTAGGATGTTTACAACCCTAGGCGTCGCCATTGTAATCTAGAATTCCTTCTCATACTGAATTGCTGATGCAGCCAACCCAGCAATACATCTTGAACTACTTGTCTATTGTCCTGTAGGGGGGAACAAATACTATGGCAATTGATTTAGTAGTCCAAGTAATGCCATGGAATCTAAAAGGAATGGAATTGACTGACCCATAAGCAATTACAGCGGTGAATTTTGCCTCTAACCATTTCCCGTGAAGGTGAAGGTGAAACAAGATATGCTGCTGTCTCCTCACTTTCCGCACCATATATTGAGACACATGGTACTGAGACAAGATCTCCTTGGGGTTGCACTTCTGTCACCTCATAAAGTGTGTATACAACTATACATATGCACAACTATCCCCCCCCTCCCCAAAAAAGGCCCCAATAGCAGGTGCAACAATGCATCCTGCTTTCAGTCTCAGGACACACTCTAGCCATCTCTTTACTGTTACCACTTCTGGATCTTTTCTTGGGATGAATTACATTCTGAGCATCACTTTCCCTCTGCTATCAAGTTTCTATAACTCAATTGTGGGCTTTCTACAGGCTGTGTACATCACTCTTCCAACCATTTTGATATTGATTTGGCACATACTGGTGAATTGGCACAACATTTGATTACCCCCCTATAATGCTGTCCATACAAGTTCATGACATGCTTTCCCATTTGACTGGAATTTCATTTACTCCCTTGATGAAAAGTAGGGCTGGCAATCAGGTCGGGTCGGGTTCAGGTTGACCTATTTAGGTAAACAGGTCAGAACCCATAAACCTGAACCCGACCTGTTTATGTAAACGGGTCAGAATCTAAAACCTGAACCCAACCTGGATATAATCGGGTTGACCCGAACCCGACCTGCTTGACCTGATTATTTTTCCGACTTTAAATTTGGGTCAAAAAACCTGATTTTTAGAAAATATTTAAACTTCTTCTAATATTCAAATGAGTAGCTGGTACATTTCCAAAGTTCATATTCAAGTTCTATGTTTGACAATACAACTAAAATCACAAGGCAACATTATTACAATTTACAATGACAATTGTTTAAACATCATTAAAACTAAGCGCGTCTTTGTCGCTTGAAATTGGTGCTTGGCTTCACTATGACTACGGGAGTGCTTTTCTTTTTCGAATCCAGATCAGAGGGTGGATGTAGTTCTTTTCCTCAGATGAAGCCTACACATCAACATGATTAAGAGGGAGATCAGGCATCTAATTAAACCAAAATACAAAGAATAAACCAACATACTGAAAACAATTGCATCAAATAAGAACAAACGAAATTTAAAGTCATAAAACAAGAACAAATGGAAAAAAAAAAAACAGCAAAAAAAAAAAATGCAACAAAAAAAAAAACTAAGAATAAACGAATGAGAATAACTTTAAGAACAAATAATAGAACAAACAAAAAATAATAAATGCAAAACCTAAGAAACGAATAATAACAAATGCAACAAAAAAGTAAACAAAGAAAAGAAAAAGAACCAGAAAATTAAAAACAGTTTTAAAAAAAGGATTAATATACTAAGAACTAACTAATTCACAATACCAACACAAAAAATATGAATTTTTTTTACAGATCTAGGCATAAAACAGACGAACAAGAAATAAAGAAAAAAGACTAGTTCATGAGAAAGAATGAAATAATAAGAAATTAAGATTATAAAAGAATAAGAATAATAACAAAGGAAGAAATTTACCTGAACTCAAGCACGAAACAACGGCGAGGAGATCGGCGTCGCAGCAAGAGAAAGGAAGAAGAGAGGGAGAGCGGCTCCCCGGCGAGAGGATTGGACGAGAAACCGAGAGTGTTAGGGTTAGGTTGACACTAATGTAGCGTTTTATAACCCTTTGAATCATGGACAGTCCAACTAAGTGTTACGTGATATTCAATATTGGGCTTGGCCCAAATATAAAAATTTACTAAAAAAATATGTTAAACGGGTTAGGCGGGTTATTTTCGGGTTGGGATTTCCAACCCGAACCTAACCCAATTAATTTCAGGTCGGGTTCAGGTTGACCCAATTACTTAAATGGGTTGATTTTTTTTTTCAGAACCCGTTTATTTCAGGTCGGGTTCGGGTCGGGTTGTCGGGTTGGGTCAGCTTTTGCCAGCCCTAATGAAAAGTGCTGAAAACCTATATTACCTAATTCGTTGAACAACCCCCCCCCCCTCCCCCTGCACCCCAACTGTGATCCAAAATGTATGAATTGGTACTTTGGTGCCCTTATGAGCTAGTTTAGCAAAGTAGGTTGTCAATTGTGCTCCTGTACCTATTCCTCATAAGTCATACCAAATGGTGAAAATTGTAACTTAAGCAATCTACCTCTATATACAGCTCTGACTTTGGCCCATTTGTTTCTCCTTATTTCTCCTATAGAGCATTGAATTCAACTGGTTCTGTCTCTCATCATGCATTTTGAAAACCCTGATTGTTTTGCTAATATACGAGTAGTCGTGGAAGAATCATGAGCTATAAGCTATTCAAGTTTGTATTTCTGTACATTTGGTTACGCTTGCAGGGTACTGGAAGCAACAGAGAGAATGTTAAACTGTCCTACGAACCACGCTGGATGACGTATTTTCTTGGTATAGGTACAGTTTCTTGTTTTTCTTTAGTTGAGGTTGCTTGATGTTGTATGCTGATTCCAAACAGTGCAATGAAAGATGGAGTTGACTATTTGTTTTGTTGGATTCATCTCAATTTGATCAAAATTGACAATCTGGAGTCTATAGTTTACAACCTTACATAGCCTATATAGTTTAGGATCTCTGGTCATATTTCAAGAGCAATAAATGTTGTAAATTACAGAAATTAGTATTACTCAACTCCAAAGCCTGTGAAAATTGAAATTCCTGCTTCTGGTGTTTATAAATGTAGGTGGGTTGACGTCCATTATGTTATGGACATTCAACTTCTTGAACAGAATCAGACGCAACATGGAAGATACCACTGAAAACCAATCAGGGGACTTGGGATTGGAGAGAGCTCCCCTGTTGTCTCAGAAAGATGATGAAGTCTCTAGCTTGGGCTCATCTTATGATTCTGGTTCACAAAATGATGAGGAAACCCAAGAGGACTTGGAAGAAGGATGTAGGCGACTCTGTGTAATTTGTTTTGATGCACCTAAAGATTGCTTCTTCATTCCTTGTGGCCACTGTGCGTCTTGTTTCACATGTGGGATAAGGTATATGCTCAACTTTCTCTATTTGCCTGGTTTTTTATAGACTATTTAGTACTCATTGGCAAAAGCACAAGGCTATTAGCTAATGGGAGACTCAGCAGAGTAGATGTGTTGTGAACCTATTAGGGGTGTAAGTTTAGTTTTCGGTTTGGATTTGGCTCAAGTCCAATCCAATTCGAAATCAATTCGGTTTCTGCTAAGAACCAAGATGATTCTTAGCTAATTTCTCAGCATAACAGCAGATTTAGAGGAATTAGGAAGGACTAATGAAGAATTTACGAGGAAACTACTAAGATATGAATATATGATTGTATTGATGATTAACTCTGATTACAACCTAACTAATATTCTAGAGGTTGGAGCTCTCCCAAGTAACCATTTCCCTCACTAAACTTATCAATTTTCCAGATGCCCTTCCCATTCTAAGTTGCTCTATATTTATACTACTTTCCCTAACAAACTATCCAACTTATTCCCCAAGTAAACTAAAGAAGATAATATCTAAAATACCCTCCCCTCCCCTAATATTAGTTCTTAGCAGTTTCTTAATATTGAGTTCACAAGTCCAATCCAAATTAGAGCTTGTTACTTTGGATCCAATCCCAAAATCCAAATTATCTAACTTTTGTTATCTTTCCGAGGGCATAATGGATTATATACCTTATTTTGTATTCTAAAAATAGCCCTTGCAAGCTCAAACTTTGAGTCCTTGACCCACAAGCCTTAATTAAAGCTTTACACCGAATTTGTAAAACAAAGACATACCGGAAGCTTATAAAATAAATTAAAAGTTAACAATTAACATGACCATATTGAAAGTCTCAAAGAGAACTACATATCCCAATAACTTACACCCCTACCTAGTAAGCTGTGAGTTGGTTGGAGATCAAGCAGATCAGCAAGCCTCTGGGCACTAAATTAACGTTGTTTTTTTAAGCTAGTAAGCACATGCTGGGAGGCTGAGCAGGCTGTTGCTACATCTTAAGGATGATGTGTGGTATTAGCACACCCTCCAGGCCATGTTTGATTAAACATGATTTCTTTTTGAGATGTTCCAAATGTTTGCCTGCCTTTTATGTTTATACCATTAAAGAATTCATATTTCATTTCTACTCTTTATTATCGTAGGTAAGAATTAGTGCTTCTAGATATAGATACATTAGAAAGAAAAAAGTTGGGATAACTCGGTTTTGCATTTCCAAAGCCATTAAAAAAAGGATTGACCAGCCAATACCAGTTCCTTCATAACAGGCTTCTTTTGTGAACATATGCAAAGAATTTAGGATTGTTCTGTATCATCAGCAGTTTCTAGCTTTTTTGGTTTATAGATTTCAAAAGTCATATATATAAATTGAATATTAGTCATACCCATTTTAATTATGCTGCAAACAAAAACTGGAAACAACTTTTTCTTGTATCCAAATTTTTTTTTTTTTTTTTTTTTTGAAGAAGCCAAATTTTTTGTTTTACTTTAATTTATTAAAATTGAAAACTAGATATGATAACTAACAGGCCATTAGTGGATGATTATAAGTTTTATGCTTTATTTTCTCTTTTGCAAATTTAACTTTTAAAGTTCAGCAGCCTAATTTATTTATACTTAAGTTGCAACTTCTTCCAGAGTTGAGCTGAACCCCCCCCACCCCCCACCAAAAAAAACACCTTTTACTAGGGTAAATATGTTGGAAACATCGTAATGTCTTTTCTGATTGAATAATATGCCTCGTCCATTTTCTCAGGATTGCTGAAGCCGCTGGTACTTGTCCTATTTGTCGGCGTAAGATGAAGAAAGTTAGAAGGATATATACAGTCTGATGGTGGGAGTAGTATACAATCTCTCATATTGGAGTTGGCTAGCTTGAGAAGTGTTCTCATCTCAGCCTCTTCAATTGCTATTGATTGGGAAAAAGCACAAATTACCTGTCATTGGGGAACACTAGGTGAAAGGTCCAGCCTTCGTATTTTTTCTTGGCTAACCATTTACCATTTGTAACATGTTATTATAATTCATCAGGGTGTAAACAAATACTTGTAAATCATTATGGGGTCCCATATCGGTAGGGGGGAAAGGGTGAAACTGCTTTGCAGTTGGCGTTTCTGTTTCTGGGTAGTCTGTGATTCCCCAATTTACCGCTTGTAATTTTCTTTTTCCCTTTCCCTTTCCTTGTGTGTACAGAGTTAGTTTTGACAGTCTATTGTATAATGTATATGTTAAATTGTATTATAATGTAAACACTATTGTTTTCTTTGGTTCATCCTATATTAATGACTCAATCGGGTAGGATTATACAACGCAAACACTATTGTTTGTTTGTTTGTACTCCCATTGTTTTTTTTTAATCCTTCTCGTTTGGAATCTTGACACTATTCATACTTAGAGAAAATCTTCTCAATTTTTTTTCAATTTACAAGAAAAAATATAGTCATGAGTGCTTTATTTGATTCGTCTTAATTAGTACTTTATTAATATTCAATCGTTATAATTTTTACTAATATATAACGGAAGATATTTCAGCTCAAAGATATGAATTGGGAGACGCGCACAGGAAAATGAGAAGGATAAAAAATAGAGGGAGTACCTTGGTTAATGTTTGTTTTCTCTCTCTTTTGGCATAAAAATCATAACAATTTATAAATGTTACAAAAAAAAAGAAAAACAAGGACACAATTGTCTTTTAAACATTATTATTACTCCCTCCGCTTTTTTTTATTCTTCTTTGTTCTTGGAACGAACACTTTAGATTATTTTGATTATTTTATAAGTAAAAATATAACAATGGCTTGTTAGATTGCTCGACGTGTAGATTCATAATATTAAATTTTTATAATTTTTACTTAAGCGAAATAAGAGATATTAAGAGTTAAATAACTTTGAAAACGTGCACAACAAAGTAGAAATAAAAAAAACAGAGGAGTAGTTTTTAATATTCCTGTATTTAGAAAAAAAATTCAGTAAGCAACACCTAAAATATAAGAGGGAGTTTTATAATAAGATATTTGTTATGAAAGGATTATATGAGGTTTAAATTATGATTATATAGAAATTAAATCCTATTTTCCATTACCCCTGCAATACCCTCCTCGCTCACCACCACCCCCGATTTGATTGGTAAAATCGTGATTAAAGGATTATATGATTGTCATGTCGAGGTATGTTGTCCCTCTATACTTAGACTGGTAAATCGTGATTTTGATGTGCTTTGACATGTCAAAGTTACTGATGTACTTTCCCCTCGAAAAATGCAACCCACATAGAGAATACGACTTGACGCATACATTATCACGTTGTGCTATGCATACTTTTGTATTTGTGTCTTACATTGTTGTGTCGTGCATTTCAAGTATTGTGTTTCGAGTCAGCCCAACCAAGTTTATTCTAGCAATTAGTAGGAACATGTAGATGGTACACACGTACACATAGTGAGCACCGTGCTCACGAGATGATTAGCAGTCAAATAAGAACAAAACAGGAGCGCGGACACACAAAGAACATCCTATTCAATATTATGAACATTGAGTCAAATCAAATGAATATCTTAATTTTTTTTTTTAAATGGAACCCAATTCTAACATGTCTTTAAGTTTTTTCACAATGTTCATTCAAAACAACGTTGTGTTCAACCAATAAAAATCATCAATCTTCAATTATAATAATTTGACCCATATATAATGTTCTTTTAAGTTATTCAAAATGCTCATTTTAAAACAACATTGTGTTCATTTTAAAACGTGAATGTGAAACATTATTTTCAAAAATAGTAATACTTTTCCAAAAAAAAAAACCTTTTGAGTTTTTAGTATAGAGATGAGGTGAATAAGCTAGACTTGGGTAAAATCAATGAAAATTACATATTTTTTATTTATTTATTTGAAATTAACATTCTTATAACTACAACGTTGTTTAAATAAAACTTGTTGTTACTTTATTTTACCCTTTTTTGACACACGAATTTCATTTTCCTCTACCCTCGTTTTGGTGCGTTCCACCATCTGTTTTATACATACATGTAACTTGAGATTTCGGCCCTTTTTGGCAATTAGAGGTTAGGCATTAGCGGTTAATTGTTTGCATTAGTTGTTAGCGGTTAGGTGATTGTATTAGACATTTGGTTTAACTAGCTATTTGTATTAGCTATTTGTGTGAAAGTGTTTGGTAGACAACGATTAGGCGATTGATACTTCATTAGGTGAAATATCCAAATAAGGATACTTGAGTAATTTATTGGTAGAGTTTTTTTTGTAAAAAGTACTAAATCTAATCAACTTTAGGGTATATTAGTTAGGAAAATTGAATTTAATAATCCAACCTTTAAGGTGCTTCTTAAAACAATCCCACTTATAAGTTTTTTTTGAATAATCTAACCTTTTGGGGTTGCTCTACAAATGGACTCAGCGACTTGTGACCCGAACATCGTTTTTTTTATTTTCTTTTTTTCCTCCTCTTACTCACTTCTCTCTCCTCTTCCTTCTTCCACCGACCACCACCGTTTGGCCACGCAACCCCTCCACCCAAAACATCGCCCCACCACACTCCACCACCCGAAACAACCTCACCCCCACCGTTTCGAACTTCCGGTGGTCTTGCGCACATTGCTTGGCGCGAATTGGCTCGGCGGTCGAAGGTCTTTATTTTTTCGTTCGTTCTCCCTTCTTCTTTTCGATTTTTCGCGGCGACATGAGGGAGAGGGGGGAGGGGTGGGATGGGGAAGCGTGGGGGAGGGGGGTTGCGGGGGCTGGGTGAAAGGTTAAGGGGAGATGCGAGAAGAGAGGGAGGGGAGGAGCGCGCGATAGGGGTATAGGACGAAGGGGAGAAGGGAAGGGGTGGGATGGTGGGGTGCGGTGGGTAGGTGGCAAAGCGGGGTGGGCGGTGGGGTTGCAATGGGGTTGGGGTGGGGCTTGGAAAGGGCTCGGGTGGGGTGGGGTGGGGTGGGGCGCGGGGGCTCCGGTGGGGTGGGGCCACAGTGAATTGGGGTGGGTTGTACCGCGGGCCAGGGGGCTTAGGACGGGGATGGGGACGGGGGGGGGGGGTGGGGTCAATGGGCCCGTAGGCCGGGGTGGGGGGTGGGCAGTGGGGTTGCAGTGGGGCTCGGAAAGGTGGTGGTGTTTGTGGTGGCTAGGTGGTGGTGTTTGTGGAGGAAAAGAGGTAGAGGAGGGAGAAAATGGGGACTAACGATAGTGGACACGTGTCATACTTGACTTCTATACCTGGCCACAACATGGCCAAGGCCCATATGGTAAGACAATCCCAAAAGGTTAGATTATTCAAAAAAAAACTTATAAGTGGGACTGTTTTAAGAAAACCCTTTAAAGGTTGGATTATTAAATTCCAATTTTCCTATTAGTTATTACGCAACTAAATTCACAAACATCTCTTTCAAAAAGCTCCTACTAATAACTTTTTCAAAATTAGCTTTTTAGCCTCAAACATCTTTTCCAATCATTTCTCAACCCATACACCCAAATATTTAGACTAATCAAACCTATATTCATCTCAAACCTCTCTTTTTTTACCCGAAAACTCTCTCAACGGAACACCCCCTTCCTATACTCGTCGTCATCACTGTAGTGTTACTAACATTCGTGAAAACGCTGTTTATTAGCGTCGTCTTCTTCCGCTTATTCTTTCAATTCGTTTCCCCCAAAATTTTGTAACCTTTCAGATTATTTAGGCTATGCCGCCATTGCAGAATTCACGAATTTGAAAACGCAAACAACAGCATCTCCTAATAATGGCGGCTATTTGCGAGGAGAGAATCAACAGTCTCATAGACTCGGTAACTTTCGCCATTGATACTCCTTCAAAGCTCGAAAACTTGCATCAACTCAAGCACGAATTGTTGCGAGTAGCAGCAGCAGAAGATACTACTGTATATTTCGCTGAATTCATCCCTTCCTTGCTAATCCTCTTCTCCGATTGTTTTAGTCCTGTTCGCAAATGCGTTACTGAGTAAGTTTTTTTTTTTTTTATCTTTTGATCTTTTGAAACTATTTTACGTCTTCTCTGATTGTTTTTGGTTCAATTTTGTGTGTATTGAAGTCAATTTAAGAATATAATTTTTATCTATGTTTTGTATAGTATAGGATGATTGCTATTGTATAGTTCAGCACTTGCATTGGCTAAATTTTTTGTTGTATTGGAGTCAGTTTAAATATAATCTTTATCTAAACTTCATATTCGATAGAATGATTGTTATTGTATATTTCATTGTTTATCTAAGCTTCATATTCTATAGAATGATTGTTATTGTATAGTTCATTGTTGTTTGCAAGGTTTGGAATTGTTGAACATTGGTAGTTCTAGAATTGTTGGAAACTTTTTTGTATGGATCATCATAAGAATGTTTAGGGAACACCAATCTAATATCTAGAACTCAATATTGATTTTGGGGAGCCACTAGAGATAGCTTGAGAGTTGAGAGGGAGCATTTGCTTTTCTCGTTGTTTTATCTAATTGAAGGACAGTATTGTAAAAAAGCTATGAAATAGCTTGAGAATGATTTAGGAATAGATTTGGTGAATTTAGCTAAAATAATGAAGTTCTTTTTTATCTGAATGTCGCCCATGGAGCACAGGGGAAATTGTTCTTTTTGTCTACGCAGAAATGATGGTTTACATACTTACATATACTTTATTTTAGGATATGTAGCAAATGTTTCATATTTACTAGTTTAGGAATTGATTAGGATTACTGGCTTCAAATTAAGTGTTGGAGAGAAGATTGGAAGGATGGTCTGATGGATCCGTTTTTGAACTATAAATTTTTTTGTGAATTTGTGGTCTCAAGATCAACTTGATTGTTTAAATAGATTAAAGCGGAGTTTAACAAGGTTGGCTGATTCACTTGTTGAGCTACGTATATCATCTGTTGGACTTGGTTCCTAGTGGACAAGTTCCTTAGCTTTTGTGAATTTTGTTCCCAAGATGGAGCTAGCTCTTCTCCGTCCAATAATTTCTTTCATTGTTCGTTATTTCTGGGTCTTTTCATTGGATTTACCTTGCTTAAAGAGGGATCTTATATTGGTGGATGAGGATGAGAGGCAAGATCCCGGACATATGGTGTAAGGAAGGTCTTTAAAATTTGTATGAGAAATGCAAAACATAGTCTTGTGAATCGAGTGGAATTGATGCAATTGTTGATGACTCAATTTTGCACAAAAGGATCGCGGGATAGGGACATAGGGGTATTCTTATGAAGATTGGATTTTTGAAAGGATTGTGTATAGGATTTCTTTTAGTATCTTGGATAAAATTTGGAGGAACTAGGTGGGAAAAATGAATAAGAGGTTTGTTTTCTAAGTGGTTCCCTCTCACCCTGATTGATAGTGAGCCTAGGAGTTGATATGGTTTGAGGAGACCCTACTCTATCTTTCAAAAAGCCACCACAGTCAGGATAATTATCAGCCTTCATGATTAAGGTGGCCCTCTTAATCTCATCAATGTCAAAAGGCTTCTCCATCCAAAGTCAAATATCCTCAGAATTAGGTCATCTGTTTAAAACTTTAAACCATTAATAGAACTATAGAAGGAACATCATTAGCCTTATGTCCTTATCTGTGAAAAGGGACTCATCTAAAGAGGAGGTCTATTCGCCACTAGCATTTTTGATTCCTAAGGAACTACCTGCGTCATCCTTAAGCTCATCAATATAGCTTCTCCTACTCCAATTAGCAATCTTATGGAGCAAACTTGGCCTACTATCCCCTTCCGTACGTATACCACTTGAACTCTTCTCACTCTCTGCGCTATCAATCTTTGGTGGACAATTGGAGTAGTTTGACCCACTAGCCCCCTCCTTACCGGAAAAATGATTTGACACTACACTTGTACTCATTACATTATGGTTCCCACTTCTCGCCCACCGCCTACATGAAATTCCCGTAAAAAAGGGGTGAGTTAACCAACTCATAATTTGGGAGACAAGTGTCAACTGTCAAATCTCCTCAGTCTTCATACTAATGGTAGTTCTAGAACCATCCTTTCTTTTGGTATAATACCTAGTTACATGAGATGCCCCTAAGACTAAGGATGTATTGTCTTCACCCTAACTTATCTGAATTGAACTTAGCAGACATGATTGGACTCGATGAACCTTGGTTTTACCTTATGTTATGATCGGACTTGAACCTTTTTTTTAAGGTGAAGAGAACACGCCTTAAGATTCTAAGAACCACCAAAGTGAACATAAATCATACAAAATTTCGAGTCTTGATGACTTCAGGACAAGGACTATAGGTAGAGGTAAACCACCAATTTCTCCTGAAAATAAAACAAATGTTTAGAGGCCACCCAGCCACCCTATTCTACGCAATCAGATATTCGAATCACCCCCTCACTAGAAGCACGATTTGAAGGAAGATAGAGCCTATCCTTGTGTTTAGACTCCTAAATGGACATACGATGTGAAGCATTAAAGATTTTATTGTTGTCTCTTGCAACCAAAAACAAAAAAAAAGAAACACGAAAACATACATGCACACCCCTTGTTCACCTACCCTTACTCAAGCCCACAAATTTTCAATGGTACAAGACCTTTTGACTCCTTTGCCTCCTTAGGCTGGCACCTAGAATAAACCTGGGCTGATATGTTCATGTTCGCCTTCCGAACGGATTTGTAAGCTGCCCTTGCAATATTCTACACTGCATTAAAATAGATTCAGAACAGCAGGTTCTTAATCCTTTTGTTTTCGTCTTCTCTTTTTGCATATTCCTGATCTATAGGAGCAGCACTAGTTCCATCCTTGAGAAGATATCATGATTTTGTATGAGTTAGTTGTCGTACTCTCTTTCAATTGTTAAGTTAAGTCTTTTACAAGAAAAAATGGATATTTACTGCCTTTTTTTAATTCCTTGTCTTGTAAATAAGATATTCTTAAGCCTTTTGCTGTGCAGATTTTCTTTTTCTTTTTTTGTATGATTTCGTCAATCTATCCTGATGTTGCCTTTTGGATTTTAGGGTAATTGGTGAAATTGGGTTGAGGCATTTGGAGGTTTTACCTGAAACTACACCCGCACTGTTGACTGTCGTGGATGATGATACTTCAGCAGTGGCTCGGCAAGCCATCACATCTGGAACTAATATATTTTGCCGTACCCTGGAGAAAATTGCAATTCAGGTAATATCTTATAAGATATTAGTTATTATTACTGGCTGATAAAAAGATGAATCTGTAAACATTGGCTGTCCATCTTCAAGTGTGGTGATCCAACTCCATGCTGTTTAGAGTTGCAGTGTTTGGGAAGGTTGGTTAAATTGACTCATTCAAAGTGGGATATTGCTTACTTTGCTAGAACGATGCCTTGAGTTGAGTTTTGCCATGTCACGACAGAGAATGTGAGGGAGCATGAGACTTGATATGACTAGTCATATTCTGCATATAGGGATAAGGTGGGCCAAAATGATTTTGAACTCATTGTGCTCGCTTGTCTTGGAGCTCATTTACCTTTAAGAGTTCAAGGTTGGGACATTGGGTTCCGCTTGTCAATCTAAAGCTTGGCTTGCTTCTATTGTTCTAATTTTTTTTGCTAAAAACTTTTTTTCACAGTAAATGTCACTATATTAACTTAATGCTAGAAAGACATACAAATAAATATAATAAATAGCAATGAGCCCAACTTCCTTCTAAGATAGAGTTGTATTATAGCCTCACTTTAATCCTTATGGAGGAGGAACTTTTTGATCATGCCTTCCTCTTTTGTCATTTTGCTCTCTTACTTTGGCACTTGTCTTTATCCTTATGTGGTTTGAGTTGGGTCTAACCGTGGTCCACAAAAGATGCTCTTGTTGCCCGGAAAAGGACTGAAAAGAGGTAGGCATGGCAAGTTTTGGATGATGATTCCATTGGCAACTTGGTGGTGTACTTAGAAGGAAAGAAACCAACGGATTTTTGAGGGTTTAACTAACTAATTAGCTTCCTTTCGTGAAACTTTCAAGTTACACTTTTTGATACTTTATATATGGAATCAAGTTTGAATAACGGAGTGTCACTTGACATTCCTTGAGTTTTAGATAAATTGCTCCAGGATAGCTTGAGGGCTTGAGCCTTTTGTCCTTAACTCTCCTTTTGCAAATGGTGGCACTCATTGGTGTCTTTCTATTATAATTTTTTATTAGTTATCACAAGAAATAATAAATAAAACAGCCTCATTTTGATCCCATATTTCTGGGACTCTCTATCTGATGTACAAATTGCTTAGGATATTGTCGTAACTTCATCCTAATTAGAGGAGTTCTGATGCTTCTGCTTTACTGTTTTACAAAAGTGATGTAGCATACCTTATAAAAAAGAAATCCCCTCCTTTGGGCACATATATGCAATTTAGATTTTAGCCTGGTCTCAGTATAGATGTTTCTTGTTTTCTAATCTATTTGCGATGGAAATGTACAAAGTCATCTTCTCCTGGCAATGTCTAGGGACTACATGCAAGCAAATTGGATGGTTCACTTGAGTCAGCTTGGGAATGGATGTTGAAGTTGAAGGAAAAGATATATTCAATAGCTTTTGAGGCAAGTTCCCCTCAACATTTGTATATGTTTCTGATAATAAGTCCTGGTGTTATTATAAGAAAGAAAGCTTGCTTAGTTTTTATTCATTATGTATCTGATGAATGCCTATGTCTTGTTGCAGCCTGGAAGTGATGGACGGCGGTTGTTGGCTCTTAAATTTGTTGCAGCCATCATTCTTATATATACACCGGACCCCAATGGCAGTACTGAGCTGCCAACTCATCTAATTGGTGACGGTAATGGTAGTGGACAATAGTTTAATCAAGCTTTTAATATTTAATTAATAATTCTCGTTGTTGTAGTTTTGTTTAAGGTTCTGATCTTAGCTGCAGGTAAGGACGTGGGGTTCAATATTTCATGGCTTCGTAGAGGTCATCCTATTTTGAAGCTCGGAGATCTGTCTATTGAAGCAAGTCAAAGCTTGGGATTATTGCTTGATCAGCTTCGCGTCCCCATTGTGAAATCTCTCAGCACCTCCATGGTGGTTGTGCTCATTAATTGGTATATCATACCTCTCTTCATGAGTTCCTTGTTTTCTTGGCGATTGGCTTTTGGTTGGTGTTAGTCTTGTCATTTAGTATCTCATGCACATTGGATGAGGATTCAAATTGGAAAGTGATTTTTTTTTTATGTACAGCTATATATCCGAGTTCCTGCTCACCTCAATGAACTCAAATCATTGTGTTTTGCTAGATCGTAGGTATCTTTTAGCAATATGTAGCTGCGTTTCGGAGTGGAATGCGAAAATGTGAAATTTCATTAACACTTAACATTGTTCATCTTTGTGTTGGGTTTATTTTACGAGAGATGTTTGTTTCCCATTTTGACTGACCTCCTCCCCTCTTTGTATTTTTGTGTGTTTGTGGTGTATACTTTCTATCTGTCGTGAATTATTTTGGTTCAACATAGGATCTAAATTTGTGCACTGTTTTAAAAGGTTAATTCCCACTCTATCTTGTCTTACTAGCACTTTTATTATGTTGAAGGCGTTAAACAGAGATTTGATGGTGCATCTAACTTACTTTATCCATTTTCAGATTAGATTGTATCAACTTAAGGTTATATATGTGAATAAATAAGGTAAAGAAGATATTTTCTTAGGTCAGGAATTATGGTTTGTGGTACTTACAACTGCCAATGTCTGAGTTCTTAATGGAAGTTGTTAAATTTGAAGTGCAAATGATGATTGTGATTTATGACACTAAGTCGAAAGAAAACTTATAGGAGTTGATCAAGAGTGGTTTCATGCTGTGTAATTGTAGGGTTAGGAGGCCTAGCTGAGGAGCCCTTCTTAGAAGGTACCCACTCCTCTTGTGTGTTTAGTCATTGGTGATCTTGTTAGTGAACTTTTCTTGGTCGGAGCTGTAATTATTTAATGATATGGAAATTACAATCTTTTTCGTTCTGAAGTACCCTCTTTAATCATTGTTGGGGAGACAAATGGTGTGAAAACATGTGTTGGTAAATACGTGTTTTGTGCAAACTTTGAATAATGATGGCATGGATAAAGTCAGAAAGTTGGTAACGTCTTGCATTATAATAGCAATATGAGACCTATTCTGAAACTCCATGAAAGTAAAAGAATCCTAAGAGGGTGTTGATTAAGAAACGCAGGGAGATTCATGATGCTGGAAAAGCCTGTTGGTGCTCTTGAAATTGACGTTGGGTATGAGATGAGAGGATTTGTCATCCAGATATATTGGAATTCTTGGTTTAAAGCAGGAAAGTATGTGAATGCAAAGACGCCTCTAATGAGTGAATGGAAAATTGTAGTAAAATTAATTCCTACAAAAGCCTAAGTTGTTTTTGTTGTTATTCTTTATAGAAATTTTTCTACCATATTCTATTAGCTGGCATCATTCATCTGGATCTTTGTAATTTTGCTTTGAGGGATGGCTTTTCTAGTAGAGCATCTGAGTTCGTTTTACCACAATGGAGCTGGTTCTTTCACTTTTCCTTTGTCCTGCTCGGTTTAGTGTCCCTTCTCTTATGGGGTCATCTGATTCCCGGTTCTGGTTATCCTGTACCTAAGTGTGCGGAGGGGGGCATAAAACTTAGCAGTGTTGCCTTTCTCTTACGCCTTTCATTGTGCTTTTGGCCAATGTTCCAGTTTTGAATATGTTTTACTCTTCAAAGTAACAGTCATGCCTTTTAACCTTATCCTCAGCCTTGTTCTGGCGAAAGGCTGTGCTATTTTGGTGAGGAGTGACTGCAGTAAGAAGGGTGAGCAACATTTTGCCATCATTTTTCTAGGAGATGGATCTTTTGTTAATTGACTAGGGTCAGGGATCTTTTCATCAAATGTAATCTCTAAGCAGGAAGTATAACAAAGATATGAACTTCCCTTTCATGTGGAGTAGACTTGGACTTTGGAGAATACACATACAACTTGTTTGTTTATCGAGGATTGATGGTAATAATTGGAAGATCTTGATGTATACTATAGTCAATTTGATCTGGTTTTGATTCTTTTTTTTTCTTGTATTTGTTAGGTGAGGCTTTTCATTTGTTGTTGTGGAGAGGATTTATGTAGCTACAAGTGTTCCAGCTTAGCAAATCAATTAATATCACGGTGTCTTTTTATATTTTTGGATAAGGAAACGATTTATAAGAAAGAGAAGGCAAAGGAAACTGACCATAGGATAGATCTTCTCAGTTCAAAAAGAAAAACATACTATCAGATGCTATCAAGAAAGCCTTCCTAAGACCATGACCCTCTTATTGATGTCAAATATCAAGTTTTTTGTGCTCTAGTCCAACTTTTTTTTGAAACTTAATCTTTGGATCCGCATTTTTTATGTGATTTCAATTCTTTGATCTTATCATCTTATGGTCTTTTACCAGTTTGTCAGCCATTGCTGTGAAGAGGCCATCCTTCTATGGACGAATTCTTCCAGTCCTTTTGGGTCTGGATCCCTCCAATTCTGTTATCAAGGGGTTGCATGCATATGGAGTCCAAAATGCTTTGAAGAATGCGTTTCTCTCTTGCTTGAAGTGTACACACCCAAGTGCTACTCCGGTATGATTGTTTTCCCCACTTTTTGTGTGTGTGTGTGTGTGTTGTTTCTACTAGTATTTTTCCAAAATGATTTCTTGTAAAAATCAAACTAGTAGAAATCATTTTGTGTGTGTTGTTTCTACTAGTTCTTTTTTCCAAAAGCAGAAAGTGATTTCTACTAGTTTTTCTTTGCAAAGTTCTGCAGAATTTTCCAAACAAAACATTTTCTGCTGAACTTATGATTAATTTCTACAGTGGCGTGATCGTTTAGTTAGTGCTTTGAGGGAAATGAATGCTGGGGATTTGGCAGAAAGAGCCCTTGAAGGAGTGTGCAATATTAACGGAAATCTAAAGGAGAAAAAGGTTGAGTCAGTTGCTGTTAAGGTACTCACTTTCGCCTTATATGCCTTGATTAAAGCACAGTATGAACTGGATTGGGATAAATATATTTAGATTAACTGTTTAAGCATGATTGCTGTTTTAATCAGTTTTGCTTAGGAAGAAAAACTTAAATACTTCTTATTTATGTCAACTTATTCCGAGGTATCTGACAGGAGGAACAATCTCTTGAAGTACATGATCCAGTGCACAATAAGGTGGGTCGAAAAAGATCCAGTGATCTGGATGTTGGCGAAAGGAATGAAGATGACGATACACCTGGAAAACGGGCCAGATCTACGGGCAGTGTATCAGAAGTATTGGCAGATAAGTCAGGTGCTCTTCATACAGCTGTTGAAGGTCAGCCTGTATCAACTGGGCAGGAAAGTATATCTAATGAAGATGATCTGGGGCCTGTGAAGCAACTAGTAGGGCTTTTTGGTGCCTTGGTTGCTCAAGGTGAAAAGGCTGCTCCATCTTTGGGGATTCTTATATCGGGTATTTCTGCTGACTTGCTTGCGGAAGTGGTTATAGCTAATTTGAGAAACCTTCCTTCTACTTGCCCGAAAGCCGAGATTGATGAAGATTCTCAAGCAAATATGAATTCGCATCAAAATAAAGTTGACACCGATACTTCCTTTGGGCAACTTTCATCATTTTTGACAAATGCCTTCCACTGTATCGGTGCCGAGCACATATCCTCGTCAGTGGATGTCAAACCATCAGTGTCACATGACATTGAGGCAAGCATCTTTTTTTCCCTTGTTGCATCTTTTCAGATATTTTTCATGTTGGAGCCTCCTTTCCCCCTTTCTTGGCATAAGAAAAAATTACATAGAGTTCTAGTTTAGGAAGATCGATCAGTAGAAGCTTCCTGAGAACACTCTAAACTATGATTTTAACCCAGCAGAACTTCCATTAAAAAAAGTGATGGACAAATGGCTGAAGTAGTGACAGGTTAAATGATGGGGCATATGCAGGTTAGGTGGGTTGCCTTTGGAAGGAGTAAATGTGCATTTGGCAGTGATTTGGGTGCTTTGCTTGACACAATGTTTGTATTTTTTTGCAAGAAGGCTAGTGAGGTCGGGTGTTATGGGATCTTGCTGTATGTGTAACCTTTTTGTGGTTTGTTGCATTAATGCAGTGGGTGTCTTTTCATTTATTTGCTTTCAGATTTCCTGTATGTTTAGCATGCTGTCTTGTAGTTTCTATCATGTGTAATGAGGGAATCTTATTCTCTCTTAGGAGCCGTCGGGTTAAAAGGTAGAGAGAGGAATATATCAAGAAAAAGATAGAAAATAATTAAATAAGGAAACCCCCTTGATTCCCCCTGTCGTTTGGTTGGAGAGGACAAATTCTAATTTCTTTGCTTCTGTTTGGTACATGAAATTTTTATAAGACCCCTTTTTTCCTTGATTCTCTCTCTTCGAGTCCATACTCCATGACCTTTTGAGGAACCCAATTACACATCCAAGTTTCTGACCTACAAATGCCACCTTAGCAACGCAGCACTAGTTTCATGTCTGTAATAGATTATCAGTATCTAAAACTTTGCTCTATCACCTTCGTTCACCACCATCTCCCTCTGCTCTGTATTCTTGCCCAAAGCTTGACCATTGGTGGTTAAATCTGGCCAAGGAGGAACGATCCACCCTCCAAAGGTCTTACCTTGGCCAATCCTTGGATAATTCTATGCCCATGTACTCAATTGTTAATTGTCATGTCTCTATTTCTCTCTTTACTGATGTGAATTTGGATTTCGTTATTGTAGTGGGAGTTTCTTTTTACTAAAGATCGTGACAATTTTTATGGGAGTGTCGTGGATGGTATGTGGCGGTGTAAGATGGTGGGATGGATTTTCTGTAGGGATTTGGGAATGTGGAAATTCTTGTGCAGCCGTGTTGTGGAAAAGCTGGAACTGTGTTTTGAGAATTCTAAGGTTGTCGTGATGGTTTATGTTGTCGTGCATGGCATTCACGACATAGTGGTGGCGGTGAAGCTGTGACTGTCTTATGTGATGGGGGTGGGGTGGTGCCAGGGTGGTGATGGAGCTCTCCCTTGGTTGTCGATAATTCCCCAACAAGGGGGAACTCAATTCCATGGATAGGGATGAGGAAACATGATTAAGGTGTTTTGGGTCTTTGGAAATGCAAAAGTGAGAAAGATAATTATAAATGATACAACCGGAAAACAGCAGAAGAAAAGAAAGGAGTGCTGATTCCTTTCCCTGGTTTAATTCCTAGAAACTAAATATCCCCTTGGTGTTGGAATGTGGTTTTTTCAATGTAACTAAATTTATGGCCTGACTCACCGTCTTTTATGCATGTGTTGGGATTTATACTGATTGATTTGCAATAAGTACTTTTAGTAATCCATGTAATGCATTAGTCCTTTTGGTTTTACTTTTACATTGTAAATAAGCTGCATACGTATATGGCATTATGATATCTTGTAGGCCTACATTTATGTGCATGAATTATAGTAAAGCAATAGTCTCGTATCATACTAAATTGGAACTTTGTGCAATTTTTTCATCGTAGTTCATCGATTGGTTTTGTGCATTGATATGTCAACTTAATCTTTCAACCTCATATTGTGAATAAAGTTGGGCTATATATTTGCTCTCTCTGAAGCTGATAAAAACCATTGTATGCTTCTTGGGTAACTTTCTTGGGTAATATCTTATAGATTGCTGTACGACTAGCTTTTTACTTATTTCTGTAATCTTTTGCGGCATATGAAGTAATTTCTGTCGCTAATACCTACTTTGGCCAAAAGTGTTTGGTCACAAAAGGAAGATAATCTTTTGTTCTAGGGCGAGGGTGGTTTACCGTATGAGCACAAAATCAAGAATTTGCTACGGTTATACATCCCAGATTGAGGTGTTAAAATAAGATATTGGAGTCAAAATATTCTTTATGTATAAAGCTTAAAGAGATCACGTAACGTTTAATCCAATCAACTAAATGGCACTGAAAGCCAAGGATACGAATGATCTGGGAGTGAGCCAAGGGAAAGAAATTCCGCCACTGTATATGTAGAAAAAGAGGGAGAGGGGAAGGAAGAACATTAATGCATAAAACTTAGATAGTTGCATCAAGAATAATTTCTATGACTGGAAACAAGTAAACAACCGAAAGTTGGATGATAAAGTGAAATGTCTGAATAATAACTGGAATTGGACTAACATCAGAGGCTTGATTATCGGTAATCCACAATCATATTGATAGTCTATGAAGCTCAAAATTTCAACCTTTGCTGATTTTTTTTTCTTGAAGAGAACGCCATATGTGGAATGTGTTCTTTCTCAATTTTGGAGTTGCTAGCAAGTTTAGTATTTTTACAAATCAAGGAAGATATCATCAATCTGTATATATTAATGATTAGAAGGTGACTGGATTTTATATATGGAGTACTTACACTTTTAAAGCTTTGAGGAGGGAGGAGATGGGGATGGGAAACTTAAAAGTAAAGATAGTTAAGAAATGAGAAAGGGGGAAAGATGGGGAAGGAGAGAGAGAAGGGGAGGATGTAGTGGAAATGACGGGGAGAAGAAATAATTACTTTTAGTAAGAAATTGGGACTTTGCACTGGTTTAACAATATGTGTCCTTTGGGGTTATAGTTTTCAAGTACGATGTCTACATTAGCTTTTATTGAAAGAAGCCGAAGGAGAAATCAGTTAGCTACTCTGCTGCACTACGACATCAGGATACCATTCCAAAAATCCTGTCGCAGATTGTTAGTATATGTTCTTTGTTCACTCGGGATCTGAGGCTTCTTGTGTTTGTACCATCCATTCTGTTGTTTCCTATAGGACTTTTTTTCTTTTTTTGTTCTTTTGGTCAATTGAGATACCTGTCTATTCTTGATTGACAGTGTCCACATCTAGAGGAATCTCATGCTGTGGATGTTGCTGATGACAATGTGACATGTACTACGTTAAGAAAATCGACTGAGCTCGTTGATTCAGATATGCCATGTGCTTTCGCTTCTGGTAGTCTTTCGGAAATACCCAAGGGATCAGCTGCTGCCTGTGAGTTTCAAGATATGGGACCTACAGATACTTCCATTCCAGGCTTAGATAATGCTCATAGTGATGGATTGTTCGATATTGTTACTTCTTCGTCATTGGCTTCCACAGATCGGGATGATTGAAGGCAGGATCAAAATACCAGTTTTGGAAAAAGATCTATGACAGAATCGCTTCCATCAGTGTCAAATGAGAGGTCCGAGGAACTTAGCTCTAAAGCTGCTACAGCAGATGCAAACATAGGGATGACCTCAACAGCGACTTCCCTAGGTCCAGTTCACCTGTTTGTCTTGCCTAAGATGTCAGCACCTGTACTAGACCTTTCTAGTGATGACAAGGATACACTTCAAAAGCTGGTTTTTTTGCGCATTGTGGAAGCCTACAAGCAGGTTGCTGTTTCTGGAGGTTCACAGCTTAGATTCTCTTTACTTTCTTATTTGGGAGTTGAGGTAATAGTTATATTGTAAAAATTTAATGTTTATCCGTGTTTTAACGTTGCTTTTGTATCTCTTATTCTTAGGGCTGATGGATCTTCACTCAGAAATGACCATCCTAGGTCTATATTTTTTTTTATGGTATATATCGTGGAATATTTCCTTTTGTGGATTGGACAGAAGTGTTCAAACACAGTTGTCTATTAATATTAAAAGACTTTAAAGAACTTATCGGTCTGCAGGGTCTCAAAATTGTCCTTGGATGAATCTTATCTTTCCCTATACAGTTTGATTGGACTTGGATTATTGAAATTCAAAGGCTTTTGCAAATGATCGTTATCCAGACAGCCTTAATTTGAATACTGTTCATTAATAGATTATCTTTTTCCTGATCAAAAATAAAATACCTTGCATTTCCAAGTTCATGGTCTGGTAAATAATTTCAAGGAAAGAATTTTGACCTTCTACAGAGGTAACTTCAAGGGAGGGAAAAAGGAACTTCTAGTGTCATCCCAAAAGGTTTTCGAAGGGGTTTCTCATTCTATTCGACAAGGTTTTTAGTGGAAGAATTTTAAGTTGTAGTTAAAGACTTTAAGTAAAGATCTTTAGTTATCACTTTTGGTTTCCGTTCATTAAATGCCTGAAACTGAATTACTGTTGAGGTGTTGCCTTTAGTTAAGTAGGACTGTAGGGTTGTCTTCCACCAGCTCTGCCATAGTTTCCAACCTTTTTTTCTTACAAATAATTTTGATGTTTGGCTCATTTTAGTTTCACTTTACACTAAAGTCCTGTCTGCTATGAGATGATCTTCCAAATTTTCTGCTAACAACTAATTTTTAAAGTACCGCCTTTGTTACTTAAAAGTAAGAATTTATAGAATTCATGACGCTGCTGCTGTGTAGGAGAAATAACTAGACCTGAAATTAGGTGTTGCAGGAATGTGTCATGTCACTCACTTCAGAAGGTTGCATTACTCACATGAGGAATACTGGAAGATGCATTGAGTGGTTTATTATCTTCCGTTAGTTAGGATTCGTCTCCTTAAGCTTTCTCGGCGTGCATATAAGTAATGAAGAAAAAATTTATGTTGGCCTTCATGCTCAATTACCTTTCCTGTTCTCTATGTTAGATGCCTTTATCACTGCAGTGCAGAAGCACTATCTTTATGTGGACTAAAGGCTTCTGATTTATATATATGTCAGTGTGGATGGCTTTGGTAAATAACGTTGTTATAGTTCACTTGATATTTACGTAGTCAACATTAAGGAGGGAAATTTTTGAGGTTTATATGATTAATAGACCTGATGTTGAAAGAGTCAGCCATATGGTACTTGGTAGTTGGTACTGCCTCTTTGATTTTTTTGAGTACCCTGTCGCCACTGAAGCAAATTTGTTTGTTCTGATGTGTTAACAATTGGAAAACAATATTATATTGAAATCTGAGAATGTGATTAAAAGAAGAAAAGTGATGCAGCTGAGAAGCAGACAGAAATGCCTTGTTTCATATTTTCACTAATGATCATTTCTTATATTTAGCTATCGTATTTGCTTGATGTGCTTTGACCTAGTTTGTGTTAATTTTTTTTGCAGCTCTCATTGGACCTTGACCTTTGGACATGTCTACAGACGCACATATTGTCAGATTACACAAATCACGAGGTGATTGATATTTTATATAGTTTGCTGAGGTTGGCTTTTATATTTTTTTCTATATCTCTTCTTTGTTAAGGTTCTCACACTCCTTCCTTTTCTCTAGCGTTTAATTATAGATCTGATTCTTTCATTTGAAGTCGTATGACACTAGAGATTTGAACTCCTTTAATTATAACTAAATCGATAGAGAGGAAGCACTCCTGAGTCCTGAAGTGAGTTTATCCTTAAGGGTTTATGGAGGTGCCTGCGGATTCTTAATAGTTGTTTTCCTAATATTTGAGATCTCTTGTGTACTGTTGTGATGCCCATTTCACACATTGGGGAATGGGGACAGTAAAGGTACCAAGTATTGTTTTAGCTGCTAGACTTTTGTACTTTGCTTTAATGCTTTTGGCAGTAATAGTATTGTGTAATATTCTATAGGAAGATATAATTGTTCCAGATTCGTTTGATTGTCCTGATTTACGCACTTACCAAGATGAATCATTTAATGTCTTTAGGGACACGAGTTGACATTACGTGTCCTCTACCGGTTGTATGGAGAGGCGGAAGAAGAGCGTGACTTTTTTTCTTCGACAACTGCCACTTCTGTATATGAAACTTTTCTTCTAAAAGTGGTGAGCGCACAGTCTATTATTTTTTTCCCTTTCATGCTTTTATCATCAATTTGTAGAGGTCAATTTTGAAGATTGCTGCAGGCAGAAACACTAAGGGATTCTTTTCCAGCGTCGGACAAATCCCTAAGTCGGTTGTTCAGTGAAGTTCCATATCTGCCCAAATCGAGTCTTAAATTATTAGAATCCTTGTGTTCACCTGAGATTGGAGATAAAGATGAAAAAGAATTGCACAATGGAGACCGGGTAACTCAAGGTCTAAGTGCTGTGTGGAGCTTGATATTGCTAAGGCCAACACTGCGTGATGTGCTGCTAAAAATTGCTTTACAGGTTTGTCTTTACTCATATTAAAACTATGTAAATGCCAGTTTCCACCTGAGCAAAGCTTTCTTTGTGGATTTTGCATGTACATAAAAATGTGTTCAAGAAAAAAAGAGCATTGATTGGGGATGTCATTTGAGCTGTTTCTCAAATTCGACATAGTTTCTCGATTTTGATATTATTTTTTATGGGAAGTTATCCATATTATCCCTGAGGTATAGCAAAATGCTTAAATATGACCCTCATGTTTGGGAAGTTCATAATAACCTCCAAGGTTATTATTTCCACCGGATTATGGATCCAGACAACGTTACAGAGGAACCCATATACTCCCTCATCTTCCTTTTCCTTCACTTATAAGCTG
Source organism: Beta corolliflora (assembly GCA_947648045.1). Lineage (NCBI taxonomy): Eukaryota > Viridiplantae > Streptophyta > Magnoliopsida > Caryophyllales > Amaranthaceae > Beta > Beta corolliflora. The sequence continues at coordinate 1,733,410 of CANSZD010000532.1, read as the reverse complement.
AAGGACTTGGCAGTTGGCATCCATTAATGGTGTGCGTGGGTAAATTTGGAGGGGGTCAATTTATACTACATGCCCTTAAGAATTCAAAAGGCTGAACTTCTTTACTAGAAAATAAAGACCACATATGAGATCAACCGATGGAATAACTGTGACTTGTTTAAGCTACCAACCAACCGATGGTTGACCTGTGAGTTGTGACTTGTTTACCTGGTAAAAGAATCACTCTTTCCCTGTCTCTCTCTCCCTATATGTTCCCCCTCATTGAGCTTTAACTTTTGCCACAGTAAATAGAAGTAATATTTATCCATGAACTTCGACTAATTTGCTATGGGGACTTCTTAAGCTAATAAACTGGGGATTATCAGACCTCTTGACAAATTTTCTCTTTGAAGGAAATCAACAAATAAGCTTTGCATAGGTCCAGATATGTGGGAGCCTTGCTAATTAGTTTATCTCTGCAAATGAGCATCATAATTCAAAAGTTCAATCTTAGATTGAAAATTTCAAATTATGTTATTGATTTTGGCAGTAATTAATAAGTTTATTTAATTTTTTCTTTAGTTGTAATTTTTATTGCTGTGCTCCATCTCTGTTCCCAACGTGTTTACCTCGTTGATGCAAGCAGTCAGATACTTCCCACCAACTACTCCAAACCCCTTTGTCCTACATACAAGGCCTCTGAAAACCTGCAATCTTATTGCAATTGCCGAATACAAAGCTGTACACTGCAAAATTGGCCAATTCACCCCCCAAAATCACTCGACCATTCCCCCCCAAAAAAATGATCTTGAAAAGTAAGAAAATGAAACACTTTGCTACAAGTTGTGGTGATAAATGAGGGAGAAAAGTTTGTTGATTTTAGAGCAGAGAATCAAATCTGGTGCTAGAATTCGGAGGCAATAGCTGATATTAAATGGAAGTTTTGCAGGAAAGAAAATTTGAGATTCTTGCTTGGCATTGAAGAAGTACATGGATTTGCCAGGTTCTTTCTTGTGGTTCCAGGTTTTTTTTATCCCAGTAGTAATCAGGGATAAAAACAAAGAAATTTTCTTGCTTGGTGGGGAATTTGGTGATGGGCATAATGATCATGGTGAAGAAGAGGACAGAGATTGGGGGGGTTTGGTATTAATGGAAAGGAGGAAGGGAAAGGGAAGGGGGATGGGAGAAATTGTTTTCCAAAATAATAAATCTGATAAAAATCAATCACAATGTAACATGTGGCATTGTGGCTTCTTCATGTCCTTAGCAGGTTACTTTGGACCTAGGACTGATATGGAAAAGGTATCCCAAACTCGGAATTTCGCAAAAATACAGAAACGCGGGATTATTATTGTAGGAAGAAACCCTAAACTTGAGATTTATCTTGACAAATTTCCTTATTTTCTTTTTGTATTTTGCTATATTTGAGGGTAATTTCCTACCTACTCCTTACCCCCTCTGTTTCTTTTTAATCTACACACTTTCCTTTTTGGTCTGTTTCTTTTTAATCTACGCACTGGTACTTTTTCCATTCTTGGTAACATGTCCCATCTACTTTGTCATCTTTTTGCACCCATGTCATCCACTTTTTACTATTTTAACCAACTTTTTAGTTTCCCTCTCTCACTTTTCAGTTTCTCTCTCTCACTTTTCAGTTTCTCTCTCCACCTTTTCATTATCTCTCTCATACTTTTGTACTTACTCCTTGGTTCTCCCCCAAAGTAAAGTGAGTAAATTAAAAAGTAACGGAGAGAGTATTATTTTGTTACCCTCAGGATCATAAGTGTTTATGTTTATGGGTTTTGCTTTTCCACTAATGCATACGCATCCCCCCCAACCCCAACAAAAGAAATCGAAAGAAGATGTTTTCTTTCAGTATTGAAACGTAGTAGTTTGGTATGGCTGGAGCACTATAGATAATATTTTTTTTATAACTGTTCTAACCTATGTATAATGATGTTTTTAAATAGTAAGTCTGTAAACATGCATGCATTTTGTGAATATATTCTATATACTGATGTACTTTCTTTTTACTATAGAGTGCAGTTCATCATATGGACGAAGTTCGTATGAAGGCAATACGTCTGGTATGCCTACTATGCTAATTAAATCCAATGCTATATATTAAGAACTATTTTAAGTGCACCTCTTATCTTTTATCTTTCTTCAGGTTGCAAACAAGTTGTATCCTTTAACATCAATTGCCCTGCAAATAGAAGAATTTGCCAAGGAGAAGCTGCTTTCTGTGGTGGATACCCATAGTGCAGATGCTGCTGACACTGAAAAACCTATTATTCAAATACAAAAGGTATAATATGATTAGCAGAACTTGTGTGTTACGATATATATATATATATATATATATATATATATATATATATATATATATATATATATATATATATATATATATATATATATATATATATATATATATATATATCTTTTATTATGTTTAGATCCCTGATTTCCATCTAGTCATTACTGCTTCTAGTTAAATAAAAGTTGTCACCTGTTGGATTGTTGATATGCAAACTCAAACGTGGAGGAGGATTGTCATGATATTATATTAGACCAATGGGAGGAGGACTTGAATGACCATATTGTTTTTCCTCCTTTGCCTTTTAGGGTCTTTGGATATGAATGTTTTTACTCTACATTTAGTACACTGCTGCACTGAAAGCTATTTGTTTTTTTTATCCAGTTTTCTTAAGTTTTGTGAAAAGTCTACAAGGCATTGTGAAAGGCAGGATAATATCAGAATAGATTAGCTCAAATTATTATGTCTTCAAGCTGAACATAAGCATACCCATGAAAAGGTCTCCCTTTTTTCTTGAGCTCATCATTGCTTTGTGCAAAATGTATCTTCTAGCTGAGATAATGGTGTTGTTTTGAGACTGTAACTTTTGGACTTCTCTTTTACATCTAGCATGTTTAAGGCTATCATTGTGGGGAAGGATCTTCCTACAGTCATAGTAGGCTGAGTAAGGCTTAATTAGGGGAGTTGTGGTAAGGTGAACTTTTGGATAAGACACACCTGTATAACTTATGCTCTTTAGGTGTTTATACAATGCCACTCACAATATCTTGAGCTTTTGCAATCTTAGAAATCACAAAGTTCAGGATATAATGGATGTATACAATGTGACACTTGAAGTCACGCTTATTCTCTTAATCTCTTTAGATGTCTCTCCACATCTCTTTAGAAGTTATACATCTTCTCAAAGGCCGCTTATACAAGTAAGTTTTTATCCTGCAAAGGCCACTTTTCTGTTTATTTGGCTATGGAGCAGACTCACCAGAGAAATACAAGTTCTTTTGTTCTTCTGTAATCTTTACACTATGGTATCTTTAATGGCTACAGAAACTGCTGTTGCATATGGTCTCTGCTTCTGATAATGATCTGTGGTCTAAATGAATGTAGAAAGCTGAGAATCCCAACTTTCAGTGGACTTGTAGTTGTAGACTTACTTGGAAGACATCTATCTTGGGATTTTGCTAGTATGAAAGAACTTTGACCTAACAGATGATATATATTAGGAAATATTGATTGTAATAAATCCCAACTGTGGTCGTTCAACTCAGAATTATCCCAATGGGGGTGTCTCTTAAAAAAGATCGGTCACCTAAGAGACAAGTTTGGCAGGTAAAGCAAACTAGCCTTATATGCAGGCAATGCGTGCGAAAACATGTAGAAAATTAAATTAATTGCTAATTACATCTAATAAATCAGGGATTTTTAAATTTTTAATCAGTTTATCCCACTAAATAAGGGATTTTTATTTTTTTTTTCAAAAATTTAGTTGAGAGGGAAATGACTGACTGTGTTGTAAATTTTCACTATTTTCTTTTTGTTGTGCCTTTTTTTATCTTTTTATTTTTCTAATTAATTAGGTAGATATATCCCTTTTTTATTTTTCTTGTTTTCCTTTTTCTATTTTTTCGTGTCCTACCCCTGTTGCCTTATATAATAGAGATACGTGGCACATTTTGATTGGTGTTTGTATTTTAAAAATCTTTTCTTTTTTCTACCAAAAAGAAATTGAGCTTTCTCTTTCTCTTTTCTCAGCTGAACTGTTGACTCAATCATTACCCTCCTTTCCGACTTTGGCTACCTCCCAAGTCCCATCAGGCACCTGCTAGTTTGCCACCATATTCCCCTTCTCCGGTGGTGACCCCCTGTTTCCTTCTTCAATAAAAAACTTGACATACTTTACTATAATTAATTAATTTAGAGCATTGCATAGATTCACCATTTAAGCTCTCCTGCTTTGTTCCCAACCATCTTCTTTTACTATATAACTAATTAGCGACTTGAATAATCTGCTTATAAAATATTTTATTCTGTGCTTGTGCTATAATTAGTCTGCTTAAATAAATACTGAGATTGAGTCTATAAAGAACTGTACCCAATTGGTAAGATGGTGAGTCTGGAAAATTCTCAAGATGATCCAGAGTGCAGAACTTGGAAAAACTGTTATTGAAAACTTGGGAATAAGTCTTTTATGGGTTAGTACTCCTTTTCAAATGAACGGACTAGCTTCTTGTAGAAGGTTAAATGGTCTTGCTTATGAGTATCTCTATACATCCATTACTATTTTAGTGTTAAGCTCTGGCATCTTTTTTTTTTTCTTAAGAGTAACAAGCTTAAAGACAATTGGTTGTGAATGAGTACTCATTAATGGATATTTGTCAATAGTTATCTTTAATAAGTCTTATAAGAATTTAGTACTTTAATTATACCCCATGTACAGTTGGTGTAAGAAATAGAATAGCTGGCATTAGATAATCTAAAACTAAGCAAAGATAAGTGGAGAACAACAAGATGGAGAACTGGAGATAAAGATGAGATTATTTCTCATCATTATCCTTAAGCAGTTGAGTGAGGTGGTGGAGGCAACTGGTGGTTAGGCTGGTTCAAGGTGGCTGGGGTGAGAAGATGACACTGGTGTGCGCTGGGAGGTGTGGTTCTGAGGCTTTGAAGAGCGACTCGGTAAAAGGATCAGAAGGTGCAGGAGAAAAAAAGAGAAAATAAAAAAAATTAAAAGTTAACTTGGTTAACCAGTTACAAGTTACCTAGGATCAATTTTGGAAGACACCCCAATTAGTTGGGATTATTCTGAAATAACTCATGCTGACAACAGTTGGGATTATCAAAATCATTTTCTCCTATATATTATGATTGAGGTGAAAAAGAGTTTACCCATAATTGTTCCTTCTATTCTAGAATTTCTTGAAGAAGGTGGTGAATGCCTGAATCTATAGAAACCTTTGATGATATTGTAATAAGGCCAGAGGTTTTTAGAGAATGCTGATTTAATCAGATGAAGTTCAAGTGTTGAAACAACTGGAAGTAACGAGGTCGACTTTTGATATTAATTCCCTCCTCCCCCCTTCTTCCCTTGGCCCCCTTGCCTCTTTATTTACATTCCTGTCAATGGTGGAAAGAACTCCCAAGGACATAGCTGAAGAGATGCTGAAAATGGTCTTTTTGATGCGTTTTCAAATACTATATTTCTTAGTCCTGATTTGGTGCCTGTTGGTATATTTTTTAAAAGGAAATTGCTGACAAGTGTAGACTTTTTTCTCTCTCATCTTGTGGTTCCTTTCTTGTTCCCCTTTCCTTGCATGGTGTGGAATTGACCTTTGTGCATTTAGGATGTCTTTTAAGAGGTTCATTGCAACGATTATGTCCACTGATAAAGTGGTAATATTTTTTGTTGATTATTCATTCATGTTTTTTTTTGAATTCTGAACTGGATGTGCTTGTGCTCTTGCCTTATGGTTGTATTCCCCTGCTTGTGAATTTCAATATGTTTTTTATGTTGTCCCCCGTGTGCCGTTGTTTGAATTGATCAGAATCCTGAAATTGTTTTGGCTGCGAAAGATCAAGCAACCGGGGAAATAGCTTCCTCTGCTCATACATCCCAATCTCGCACACTTGGAAGCGTTGCAAGTACATCTGTATCTGAGTCACAACGATGCATGTCACTGTATTTTGCCCTATGTACAAAGGTGCCACATCTTAATATATGACATTCTATATCTTTATTACTCATTGACTCCTTGACAGTTTACCTTTCCTGGTCCATTTTGATTTGCAGAAACATGCCCTACTTCGTCAAATATTTATCATCTATAAAAGCTCACCGGAGTCAGTGAAACAGGTGTAACTGGATTTACATGTGAAGTGTCAGTTAGACATGGTTGATTTTTTTCCCTTTAATGTGCTCATTCTTCACTAAATGCATTGTATAGGCAGTTCATAGCCATATGCCTATTCTTATTCGGACAATGGGTACATCACCGCCCCTCCTTGAGATTATCTCTGATGCTCCTGACGGAAGTGAGAATCTTCTGATACAGGTTTGCTAAGATAAATTATACCTGAGTTTATATTGCTATTTATCCCTTTTCTGAGGGAATGAGGGGACTAAAGATGCCCTATAACTGATACCCTTTGGTTTGCCTTACTGTAGGTTTTGCATACTCTCACAGATGGTCGAATTCCATCTGCGGAATTGATTTTTACCATTAAAAATCTCTATGAGACAAAATTAAAGGTATATTACATTTATGTCTATTATTTTTCTTCTTTTTATTAGTTCCTTGGAGGAGAACATACTAATGCATCATTACTTTTGCATGACACAGGATATAGAGATTCTGTTTCCAATATTGCCTTTCCTGCCAAAAGAGGAGGTTCTTTCAACTTACATGCTTTCTATGTTATTCTCTTTAAAGCCTGTTATGTATCGGGATATGGTTCCTCATCTGTAGCTTAAAGAGCAAACTCGAGCATTGATAAAGACTGTCTTTGACATCTTGATAGTCTCACTCCGACTGTAGTTACTGGTTGGGTAGTGTATATTGTAATTTCCCTCACATTTATGCATCATCAACAATGGTAACATCTAGCGTCCTCATCAACCTGTTTACTCACATGCGTCAATGTCCAAAATCTCTTTGTTACCTCTGTGCTGAATAAGGTGGCGGCATCTGATCGGAGTGATGAATAAACCAGAGAGAGACTTCTAGAAATTCCACAGCGGCTGTCTCGTCTTTCTTATCTCTTGTGATTGCCTTTGCTTTCATAATTCAACTCCTTTTCATATTAGGGACCTCAATTTTTGTTCATGTTTTTGTGAATATTTTCCTTTTGCTACAATCTTCCCTTTACTCCCATGCCCCCTTCCCGCCCTACCCAATTTTAGTGGTTAGGCATTTTTTTTCGGAAAATCATTGCCTCTGTATTGTCAGGTGTTGAGGATCTTCCCTCATGCTGTTAATTTGCCCCAAGACAAGTTCCAGGCTGCTCTTACACGCTTGCTGCAGGTATATGCTCTCCTTGACAGATAAATGTCTTCACCAGTTGAAAAAGTAACTTTAAACGACTAGAATGTAGCTGTAAAGCAGAGAAACATTGTCCTGCGAATTGCTATCATCTGAAATAAAGATGACATTGCTGACAAAAAGAAGAGGGAATTTCCTTCTATCAACGTAAATAGCATACCTTAAAATTTTCTTAATGCTATTTCTTGTCATCCTACTTGGAGATTTGAAAATGATACTTTGCTATGATTGGGAGCAGCAAAATTTAGATGCTCATGGTTAACAAACTTCTTGCATTGGTTGAATTGAGCATTAGGAAAACCATCTTGTCTTTATATTTATAGAACTTGTGTAAGATCTTTTGCCTTCCCGTGGATTCAGCAGATTATTATCTAACCACTTGAACAAATTATTCTGCAGGGGCCATCCCCTTCTAGTCCTGTGTTAACTCCGCCAGAAGTGTTAATTGCCATCCACAGTATAGATCCTGATAAAGATGGGATCCCTTTGAAGAAGGCATTTCTCTTGCTACCATCTCTTTGCTTTTCTAAAAAGATATATTTTATCATGCTTCCATCTTTTCATCTGCTTATGTCTAGAATCCCATCTTAATTTGTCCTAGCCTGTCTTTCTCTTCCATCAACAGGTAACTGATGCATGTAATGCTTGTTTTGAGCAAAGACAAATGTTTACGCAGCAAGTGATTGCTAAGGTTCTGAATCAGCTGGTATGTTCTGGAAATCTTCTGCCTCCTCATTTTCTTTTGTCTCATTGCTATGGTTCTGATACAGCTGTTATGTTCTGGAAATCTTCTGCCTCATTTTCTTTTATCCCCTTTAGTAATTCTTGTGTCCATTGGTTTTTTTTTTTTTTTCTGTTTCTACTTGTTCTAGGTTGAACAGATTCCTCTTCCATTATTGTTCATGAGAACAGTGCTTCAAGCAATTGGTGCTTTTCCAGCTTTGGTAAGATCCAACCTTTTTTTTTTTCTGAATGTCTTTATGAAATAAATATACTATTATTATTATGTCATTTCATTATTACGTCATTTCCAATATCATCACTTTTTTTATATTATTCATCAGAGTATTTTTTAGAAAACAAAAATATCTTATTCACCAGAGGAAGAGCTACAATGGTTTATCAGTGTTGCTACTGCTCATGCATATTCTGTAGCAGATTACACTAAGTGGCTTTTTTTGGACACTGTAGGTGGACTTCATAATGGAGATTCTTTTTCGACTTGTAAACAAGCAGGTAACAGTTTTCAGCTATAGATTACCCTGCTTTTGGTCTTGTTCCATGTTTTCTTAAATATTATTATTGGGATATTGTCTAACAGATATGGAAAAACCCAAAGTTATGGGTTGGGTTTCTCAAATGTGCACAATTGACACAGCCTCATTCTTTTAATGTGTTGCTCCAGGTATGTCCAATGTTCTGATTTCTGTCTCGATATTTGTTATGGAATGCCTTCTATGGGTGAGACGCTAAACGTCTTTTCATAGGGTTAAGGAAATTATATTAAACAAAAAGAGAGAACAATGAAAAACTCATGATGACACTACTGTTATTGTAGTTGTATGGAACTTGTAAAAGATACCTGAAGAGTGTATCATAAACATACATCTTCAACTACTGGGAGCCTAAATTTTTATAGAGCATCTCAGTCCCTCCACCTGCTGCTACCCAATTAACAGAGAGAATAAGAAGATAGGCTTGTATAGTTTTAAGTTCTTCAACTCCCAGCTTCCTTTAAGAAGACAGACTTGTATAGTTTTAAGTTCTTCAACTCCCAGCTTCCTTTAAGAAGACAGACTTGTATAGTTTTAAGTTCTTCAACTCCCAGCTTCCTTTTCTTCTCTTAAACAAAATTGAAGCTTCTTAACTCATAATGGTTTATTTATTCTTCTTAGATGATCTAGAACAACAATCAAACTAAGCGTTGTTTTACTGATGTTCTGGAGTCCTGAATCTCATGGTCGTTTGCAGAGGATGATTCCATTAGAATTGTGCTATCTCTTTGCAAAGCACCGGACTGTTCGGCATTTTTGTGTATAAAGCTGTTGACTAGAGAAATTTTGAATTCGTTTGAACTTTTTTTGGATGGGAAAATCACTTTAGATGTCAAATCTAGTGGTATGCTTTCATATGGTCTGACATCTGTTAAAAAAATAAGAAATTGTATACAATGTTAACCTCTGGATAATCCTATAATTTTGACGATGCCTTTGATTTTTTATGTCTTTGGAGTTCTGTTATGTTTCTGAATGCTGTCTCTTTCCAGCTGCCACTAGCTCAGCTTGAAGGTGCTCTAAATAAAATACCAGCATTGAAAGCACCGCTGGCTGCTCATGCAAACCAGCAGAATTTAAAATCTACACTCCCAAGGTTTGTCCAATATGATCTCTTATCTGTGATGCTTTGGTCAGCTTCTTTGTCACAAGGTTATAGACTAAAGATTATGATTCATGGTTTTAGGTCTATACTTGTGGTACTTGGCATCGCCTCTGATTCTCAAGCTGTAAGTCAGTCGCAATCGGGCCAACCTGAGGCTGGGGATGCCGGCAGCTCTGAAAAGGATGTCATCACAGAGAAAAGTAGAGAATCATCTGGGGGAACCTAACGTAACTTGTGAAAGTGCATGTAATAAGCCAACTTTGATGTTTTAATTCAAGCTACTGCCTTTGTTTCCTGCAAAGGATTATGTAGTAATATGCAAGTGCCTGTGACAGAATTGTGGTGTGTTGTCAGGATAATTTACTACATTCCTCGTTGATTCTGAGAATTTTAATGAGCATATGTTGGAGTTCAATTCTCCAACACCATCGCCCCACAATGATGGATATGAGGAAGATGATACAAGAGACGCAAATAAATAGCCAATTAGAGACTCTGCTCATTCCCAAGATTTTTGTAAAATTGACGAAGTGGGATTAAAAGATTTATTAATTCTTGACATAATTAATGAAGGCTACAATTCTCTCTAGATGATGAATTTGATGTTGGTCGAGACTCGACAGTTTAATAATTTGGAACAACTGAAAGATTTTGGGGCTTTTGTAGCACCAAAAAGGATCCCATCATCTTAATTCTTATGTGAGCTCGATGATGAGGACTGCAAGTCTTTTACTCTAGTGAAGTGCTTTCAAGTGTACGATCCAATTCGGTGGCCTCATTTAGTCCATCATCTCCAAAAGTTTCTACGAATGTCAATTAAAAGGGCGAAGGTCTATTAGCAGTCCAATAAGCCCAAACATCTAAAAAGTAAACAATAAATAAATAAATAACTAATTAAATAAATACTTATTTTCTCAAGCTGAAAAAGAGTCTCTTTATGATATCTCTAGTTAAATGGGATCTAGGTCTATGCCTTTGAAATGTACGGGTTTTAGTTAATATGGTAGAGTTAGAACTAATGCGAATATAATGAGGAGGTAAATGAATAAATAAACGTAAAATCGTACATAATTTATATAATTATATTAGTTAAAATAAATTAACAAGCAAAACTGGATGATAGAATAATACGACGAAAAGTGAAAGTCATTGAAAGTAAAGTTTGGTATAGGGATGGGATGGGATGGGATGGGATGGGATGTACAGTTGGTAAGATTATAATGATGTTAAAGACTTTTAAGAAGCAGTTATAGGTTAATGCTAACTAATAGTACTACGTATAGATGATATGATAAAATCCCTTCATATTTGAATCAGGACAAAGTATATACCAATATATTTTTGTTCTAAAATCATGAGTTCTCTAACGTTTAAACTATGTCGTGGTAACTTTTTTATTCCTATAGTTAAGCAAACTTCATAGATTAGCTATTTAACAAAATTATCATATAGTACTACTTATCTTCAAAAAATTAAATCCCCTTAAAAATTCTTTTGAAATTAGTTAACAATACAAATCTTTTTTTTTTTTGTTATCTTTGTTTTTTCTAGGTATAAATATATATTGATTATCCTACGTAGCGCGAGAATATTTTATTTTTTAATTAATTTATAATCATATATATGAATAAAAATCTAAAGAGTTACCATTTTGTTGAATTGTTACTTCGAAGTCGGGTGATGTTTAATTTGTTAAGTAAAGAGTTAGTTGTTACCATGCACTTGGCAAGTTGGTAGATTGTATGGACTTTTGATTGGCAGGGATACTAAAGGATTGGAAAGATCTATGTAGTTGGCATTTTTTGAGTAGCCTTGCAGTTTAGTTGGTGCCTAGTACCTGATTTGCGGGTACCTAAAGTTTTATGGGTTAGATCATGGATTGGGTTACCAACTACCCGCCAAAGACGATATATGGTTTTGAATACCTCTAGTAACCATAAGATAAATGTGTAACCACGGGTCTTACTTTAAAGTACATTTCGAGTCGGATTACCATATTTATTGTCCAATACAAACTCACAATATGTAAAATCAAGACTAATAAGATAGTATGGATAACCTTTTTAGGTTCCTATTAATTTGATACTAATTCCAAATTGTTTCCCTTAATGGATCTTGAATTATAAAAATCAAATCTTAAGTCGATTACTGTTAAGATAGATTTAGGACTATTTCCTAAATCTATCTATCTAGAAGTGTTTATCTAGACATATCTAGAAGTGTTTGTTTAGAGATGATATTTCTTAGTATTATATTTAATTTAGGATATGTTTTCCTAGTTGGATATGTTTTTCTAGTTCTACCTAAGTTTGGTTTTCTATGATGTACTATAAATATCCCCTTTGGTTTAATAATAATTCCAACCTTTTTCCCTTCGATCTATTTTGTCATGGTATCAAGAGCAGGTTAGATCTTGGAACCACCTACACAAATTTTCCCCTGCCGGTGAGTTTGGAAACTAAACTCACCGGTGGGATTTATATGAACCTTTACCAAAAAAATTTCTCTATCTTTTTTTTTTTTAAGATTGTTGCAGTTTAGTTGTGCTGCTATGGTCGTTATGATTTTATCTTGGCTGGGATTAATTCCTTCACTTTAATTATATGTTAGTGGAGGATAATTAAATTATTGTTTGGTCTTTTGGTTCCATGGGTGTACCCGTGAAGAAGTTTTTGCCAGAAATAGTAAGAGTGATATTGGTGAATGGTAATCTAGTGGTCTTACGTAGTTACGTACAGACTACTTGATGATTTATTCTTCTTGATTAATTTTCGGCTCTCCCTGTGTCGTGAGATGGGGCTTATTGGAATATTGGTTCTCCTTGTACCGTGAGACAAAGTATTTGGTTATCCTTGTACCGTCAAACAAGGTATATTGATTCACCTTGTACTTTGAGACAAGGTTTGGCTCTCCTTGCGCCATGAGACAGTGGTTTATTATGTTGTGAGCGCGGTTTTGCTCAGAAAAACCAGTATTTGAAGAGAGCTCGACTTTGCTCAAGAAAAGTCAATATTTGTTGTGAGCGTGATATGCTCAAGAATTGTTACGGGTTCGACGAAAATAACGTTCCCGTTTTGTTAAAATATTTGGTGAGTTCGAAAAGATTGGCGTTCTCATCAAGAAGAAGAAAAAAAAATTGGCGGGTTCGAAAAGAATAGCGTTCCCATCAATATATTTGTTTTAATTTGATTTTACTTGTTTCTCCAATCGTAACGTTCATGTTACTGCCGTTACGATTGCGGGAGGGTGTTAAGATAGATTTAGGACTATTTCCTAAATCTATCTATCTAGAAGTGTTTATCTAGACATATCTAGAAGTGTTTGTTTAGAGATGATATTTCTTAGTATTATATTTAATTTAGGATATGTTTTCCTAGTTGGATATGTTTTTCTAGTTCTACCTAAGTTTGGTTTTCTATGATGTACTATAAATATCCCCTTTGGGTTAATAATAATTCCAACCTTTTTCCCTTCGATCTATTTTCTATCTTAACAATTACTTTAGTAGGAACTCATAGCATTAAGCTTTCATTGCATATTAGAATATAGAAAGTAAAGAAGAAAAGGCATGAACAGGATAATTGTGTGAAATAAGTAAATTGATCTAGTTGAGGCATAAGAACGTTTTGATTTTTAACTAAATGATATAAATGATGATACCAGATTAAGTAGAGCCGAGTCGCTTCAAAAAAAAAAAGTAGAGCCGAGCTAGTTCTTACCCTTCTTTGAATTTATTGTTGGTTCATACTCATAGAGTCACGAGTCTTTTTCAAGGTCTTAATGAGTGAAGCCTATGATTGGACTAGCTTGTTTACTTTTGTCCGAATTTGTTTTCTAAGTTCAATAATGAAGTTTTAAAGTCTTTATTTAAAAACTTAGTGTCAACTCTCTACTTATTCCTTGTCTCTTTGTAGCAACTATTTTGCTCCATTACAACCTCAAAAAATATCTCAAAAGAGGTTCACCGTGTGTAGACTGTAATAGGAGGATTTCCTTATAGCACATTATCCCATATGATTAGGAAAGAAATACATAGAACTCCTTTCAATATGTAGAGTATCATTCTTAGTACGTACACACAACACTTAATAAAACTACCAATAGAAAGTCATTCAAGCTAACTTGTCATTCCTCTTTGAATATATAGCCCCTTCACTTCAACTTATTTTTAATCCTTATAAGAAAAATAAGTTTAGATAATAAGATCAGTTAAGCAAATATAAAGTTTAACACACTCACAAAATAAAACACCGAACCGAACCGAACCAACCGAATGAAATTGAACCGAACCGAATGTAACGTAACCGAACCGAGCCGAACTGAACCGAACCGAAAATAAATGTGGGGAGAATGCGCCATAAGTTGAGATACATTCGATTAAATTTAAATAAGTTCAGTTAAATTCAAGTAAGTTCAGATAAGTAAAAGTTAAATCGAAAAGTTTTTTTTTTATAAAGGTAAGGAAAAAAGAAGGTTAGGAGACCCTCCGCACGAGGGGAGCTCCAACCTTATCGTTTACAAGTATAGAATGAAGAGCAGATTGAGTACAATTTTCAATATTAAACTGAGAATCTATTAGGTGTCCGACATTGGCGATCCAATCAGCTGTTTTGTTTGCTTCCCGGTAAACACGACGAATAGCCCACGAAGTGAAGGAACGAAGTGAAGGAACGAAGTGAAGTCTGGATATCCTGGATGGTATGAGCAATCTGCCAAGGGGGAGACCAGATACCTTTTACTGAGTTGATGACCATGAGATTATCGCCTTCTATGTGGAGGTGGCAAATATTGTTTTGGATAGCTATGTAGATCCCTTGTTGAAGGGCGGTTGCTTCGGCAATAAAGACTGAAAAACAACCAAGGTTGAGAGCTGCGGCCTTGTGAAGATGTCCATCAGCATCCCTGATGATAATACCTGCTGTAGCAGAAGTACCACGAACCGAACCGTCGAAGTTGAGTTTGAAGAAGGGGTTGGGAGGCGGCTCCCAAGCAACGAGGATGGAAGATGGATACTCCGGACTGGAAGGAGTAATGGAGGAGTGAGAAAACGGGGAGCCAGAGGAAATGCAGATATCAACTGCATTCCTTAGACTCCATTTCGAAAATAAAAATTTTGCTTTATGAAAAATTTTGTGAACATTAAGAGAAGCATTATGAAAGATTATATTATTTCTTTCTTTCCTGATACTCCAAATAAGGAAAACAAATTTGATAGTGGAGAACCTATCGTGTCTGATTTTAGAAAAAATATTTAAGAGAGTATTTCTGTGTATATTGTGAGGTATCCAATCCTTAAGGTTTTTAAGTTGCCACAAGGGCAAAAGATGGCTGCAATACCCAAAAAGATGATCCAAAGACTCCTCATGTGTGTTACATAAGGCACATTGGTTAAATGGTAATATATTTCTTTTAGCAAGGATAGCTCTAACCCTAAGACTATTATGGCAAATTTGCCACATGAAGATTTTAAGCTTTGATGGAATATCAAGATTCTAAATCCAACGATGAGGCCACTTTTCTAGATTTGAAGGGAGATTATGGGCTAACCAGTTAGCTGATTTGATCGTAAACAAACCGGAAGAGTTGGGACCCCATATAGGCTCGTCCGGAATGGGGTGAAAAGGAATGGGTATGCCTTTGATGCAATTGACAATGTGAGCAGGCAACAAATTATTTAGCTTAACAAGGTCCCAGGATCTGTTGGGAAGAATGAATTCCTTTAGATGAAGTGTAGTATCTACTTGATATTCTGTTAATTTTAGTTTTTCCATTAGATTTTCTTCGGAGCACCAGTTGTGTGGCCAAAAAAGAATACGAGATCCATCCCCTATTTTCCAACGAATACCTTTTTTGTAGAGGAGATCTTTGAAGTAAGATTTTTTTTCCAAATGGGGGAGTCTTGTGGTTTTGGTTTATAATTAAAGAATGATTGACCTTTGAGATATTTGTCTGATAATAGTTTCACCCAAAGATTAGTAGGCTCTGTAAGTACTTTCCAACCTAGCTTTGCTATGAATGCTCTGTTCATTGGTAGAGTTTTTCTGAGGCCGAGGCCTCCCTGTGATTTGGGAGTGCATATTTTATTCCAAGCAATAAGAAGAGTTGCATTTTTTTCATTTATTTTGGCGCCAAAAAAATTTAATGTGAAGAGAGTCAATGGATTTAGCCAAACCTGGTGATATCATGGTTGAGGCACATGTATAAGCAGGTAGAGCTTCGAGATTACTCTGAATGAGGGTGAGCCTTCCAGCTTTGGAAAGGAAACCAAATTCCCAAAGGTTAGTTCTTTGATCAGTTTTTTGAACAATATGAGCGAGGTCAGCCTTTGAAGGATGATATGAGCTAAAGAAAATTCCCAGATATCTCCCAAGTGAGGAATTAGGCAACATATTGAAATGGCTAGCTAAAGCTATTTTACGAGTGGGGGAGACTTTTTTTGAGAAAATGATAGATGATTTAGGAAAATTCACTAGTTGACCAGATAGACTACAGAAGTCGTCGAGGATATTTTTTAGGTTTCTACAAGCTGTGCTAGTTGCCTTGCAAAAGAGAAGGTTGTCGTCAGCGAATAGAAGACAAGGTATATTAGCAGTTCTAGGGTGCAACTTAAAGCCGATACCTGAGTCCCGAGATTGGCTTTGAAGAGTTAACTTACGTATAAGGACTTCCATGCAAATAATAAAAAGATACAGTGACAGAGGGTCACCTTGTCTAAGGCCCCTAGATGGGCGAAACCAAGGAGAAGATTGACCATTTACTTTAATTGAATAGGAAACCTTCGTAACACATTAAAAGTACATACCATAATACTTCAAAAATATGGTGTCAACTATCAAGTACTACTACTCTCACATTATTTGCCACTTCATCAATCATCCTAATCGAATCTTGTCATCTTGTCAAGATTTAAAAAAGCAGACAAAATTACAACACAAGTACTATACTCTCACATTATTGCCTACCTTTCTTTGTACTAGTTGTTGGACCGCGCGCTATCGCGCACGGCCCCCCAAAAAAGCAAAAACTACTATGAATGGCTTAATGCAAATATTGGTGAAATGAATTAAAAGCAGTGGAAATTATATGAACATGTAGGCAAGCTAATTAGACTATCAGATCAGATTACATAAATACTTTGTTAGTCCAAATAGTTTGTGGATTACAAAACATGCACAAGGTCTTGTGCCTTCTCTAAAATGTTGTCCAACTACTATATCTATTACAAGCACTATATCATGCCTAGCAGCAAAATAGAGTAGCTTATATTAGGCAGTCGTTACATTGAGAGGACACATTTTGTTGAATTACATATATGTATATTGTTGCATTACAAAATCAATAAGGGTCTTTGCCAGGAACAAGGAGTCATGTGAGCCTTTATGTTCCTCTAAAACGCCCTTGGATCATTGTTATATAAAAGTATTAACCATGCTATAGTAACAAAAGATGCTAGGCTGATCGAGTGAAGGTTGTCTCCATCCGACTATGAAAATGGTTGCAAATTACTTTTATTTGAAGATCAGCTCGATTTCCAACGTCATCAGTATAGTTGTGGATGGATTATTCTCCGAGGCCCCAACTGCTTCTTCAACTTCAATTTCCCCTGCAAAATAAGAAAAGATAGGGCTTGAATTGCAAGATAAAATAAGAAATACAGAAAAGCGTGAATAAGGTATCATCACCAATAATATCATTAAAAAAAAGCAAGTTTCATCAATTCTACCTCCATTCCACTCTCTTTTCTTGCGTTCCTTCTCTCATGTTTCTTTCTCCTCATACTTCTCTTTTCCGCATATAACTTTCCCCCAAAAAATCTGCTCCCATTGAGCAAAAGCAAAGCCACAAAACAAACAAAGCCTTGAAAAGAAATAGACTCCTCCTCTAACCCCAACCTGGAACAAAAATAATAAAAAAATGGAAGTCGATAGAGCAACTTTCTCGCCCTCCTAGCCAGGTATCCACTTGGTGCTCAGCCTAACAAGAGTCAACAATCCAGTGGGTTGTATCTGCTAAACTAATGTCTACCCACCAAATGCTTATAAACTCAGGCCATATATTCATTTTTTGGTACATGACTTAGTTTCTATTTTTTTTACATCGACTTAGTTTCTAATTTGATGTTACATTAAGTGACAAAAACTGCATTGGTCTACAGTTGAAGGCACACTTTTTTTTTGGCCAACAAATTTTGCTGTTCTTGGCTGAAATGCATCAAGCAAAACTTGCTTCTAATTGTGATCTATGTAATCTTCTCTCTCCTCTCTCCTCCCCTCCCTTCCATAGCTGCTGCCCCTCTTCTCTCTCACCCAACACTCTTACCCCACCCGGAATCCACCAAGCCACCACCACCCACCAGTAGCCAACACCCCAGCCCCACCATTGCTGAACCCCAACACCACCACCCAAAATTCAACCCTCTTCTCTCTTGAACCTAAGCATTATCTCTTTAAACAACAATGTCGTCCTCAGTAAGAGAAGAATCATTCTTCAAACAAGCAATCACTGTGTTAATTAGATGAACTAATAATGCACCAAGGACTCAGATCAAACATTCTCACAATCAACTCAACTGAAAATTCACACCACCACCGCAATATTCTCCCTTCTCTCTCTCCTCCTCCTCCTACCCCCCCCACCATCTGCTCAACCCAAACCCCCTGGACTCATTCCTAACACAACAATCTTAACTCGACCCTCATGCAACCTTCATTTCCACAACAGATCATAACTCTCACATGTAAAATGTAAATGGAGTTGTTTGAGTACACTTCAGTGCACACAGAGATGTTCAGAATTTCCAAGAATACAAACCTGCACTCCAAATCTTTCTGTTGGAGCCTGCTGTTGTGATTCTGATCTCCAGCACATCAATCACCCTTTGTATCAGAGTTATCCCCACTTAATCTCAATCTAATAATACAATTCTTGTTCACATTCCCCAAATCTATTTTGTGTTTTCTAACAGCTTCTATATCCTCTTTGATGTACTGAAGATTATTTTGTATCTATAAAATAACCACTATTAAAACATAAGGAACCTAGGGTGGTAGCTAGATATACTTTGGTAATTGCTCTAAAGTGCAATTACACCTTAAAGCTATAGAATGCATCTAACATGTCTTAAATTGGACGAATGATCAGTCAAGAACCAACAATAGATAATTATACATAAGCAACCTTAAACAAGGTGCCCTAAGTGCCCACCAAAGCCTTTTTATTTTATCTTTTTTCGCGCAATGGTATATATATATTTTTTGGGTATATATCTAATACTTAAGCCAAAATATTATGTGGCGAATATTACCTATAAGCAACTGCACAAACATGAGGGCATAGCTATTTTCAGTGCTTTTGGTAAAAAAAGAAAGATGGGTTGTGGAAATTTTGTGTGGACTACCGGGCTTTGAATAAAGCAACGGTACCAGATAAATAACGGTACCAGTTATTGATGAACTCTTAGATGAGTTAAAAGGAGCCTCCGTTTAGTATCTCAATTCCGGTTATCACCAGATTCGCATGCAACCTGGGGAAGAACCCAAAACAGCCTTTCACACCCATCATGGGCACTATGAATTCTTGGTGATGCCTTTTGGCCTCACCAACGCCCCGACCACTTTTAAATCCTTAATGAATGAGGTTTTCAGGCCCTTCCTACGCAAGTTGTTCTTGTGTTTTTTGGCGACATTCTTATCTACAGCCCAACTCCTCAACTACACATACACCACCTCACCCTTGTCCTACAACATCTACAAAATCACCAACTCTATGCCAATCCGCATCAATGTGACTTTGGGCAAAAGGAGGTAGCCTACCTTGGCCACATAATCTGGTGCTGGAGTTTCAGCTGACCAAGACAAAAGTAAGGCCATGCTTCAATGGCCTCTTCCCCACAATCTCAAAACTCTCCGAGGCCTTTGGGCCTTACCGGTTACCATCGAAAATTTGTAGCAGGTTACGCTACCATTGCAACCCCCCTCACACAACAACTTAAAAAAGATAATTTCCTTTGGAACCCCTAGCCAAATCACCTTATGAAAAACTCTCACCAAGATATTATTGCCCTTTTGCCATTCTCCAGGCTATATAGCCTATAAGGTCAACCTAACCCCGGACTCCAAAATACATCTTGTTTTCCACATTTCTCAACTCAAACCATCAGTGGGTTCACTCCCTAGCTCTCCCTCTCTTTCTCCCCAACTCACGGCTGACTTAACCATTGATGCTGAGCCTGAAACACTCCTGAATGTCAGAACATCTTCCCACCTCCCCACTGAGGTCCTCATTAAGTGGCAGCACTTACCTACCTGTGAAGCTACCTGGGAAGACTTAGCCACTGTCAACAACACATTCCCTCATTTTCACCTTGAGGACAAGGTGGCTCTTTGGGAGCGGGGTATTGCTGAGAATCAACCTACAGTTGCAAGGCCACTTATCACTTATTCTAGAAGGGGTAAAAAGGGGAATACAAATTATTTCTGTTAATTCCTTTCAGTTATTTCCTGTCATGATGTCAGCTGGATTGGTGGGAAAATATCTGTAGGAGGAATATTTTCTGTTTTGTTGCTTGTAAAGGAAGTTGTAGTGGCCTATAAATAATCAGCCAAAAGAAGAGTGAGGTAGGAAATATCTTGATAGTATTCTTAGCTCCTGGGAGATTTCCTTCCTCTCGAATGAAGGATTGTATTTGTTAGCTTTCTCTGAGTTATCAATACAAAACTATCACCCCTGTTCTGGCCTACTCTCTTACTGTTGTTGTTTATTGCTTTGTTTATTTGGGTTTACAACAGAAGCCCATTCAAATCCTTTGCATCCAAAAAATGTTTACAAAATAGAAAAGTCAATAGCATAGAAAGTATATCAATGGTCAATCCATAGTATAACACTGCAGCAAAACGTTGAAAGTAGCAGAAAATAAGGAAGCAAGTACTTTAGGCACTAACAAAAGAGGAGACCGTAAGAACAAGATCACAACTTTCTAATAACTATACCTTCAGGTTATATTCTGCATTACGAGCTTGCAACGCGATTGCTTTAAGATCTAACTTGCAGTCCAGATTGACAGTTGAGACAATCCAAAAATACATCAATACAATAGCACTATTCAGATTAAAAAGACATCAATGTGACAGCGAGATATAAATGAATATTGCTGCATGCTAACACTTTCTACCTTCTTGCTTCAAGTGTAAAAGAAATAAAGCAGAAGAAATGACAAGAAAGAGCCAACCGGAATAATCTTAAAGCCCTCTTAGTTTAAGAAATCCAGTACAACCAGCTATTGGAATTATTTGGAGATGCACTATCTAATCACAATACCTTATTTTCGCAATATTGAAGATAGTTTGGTAGGCACCAATATACATTTATCTTAGATTAGCAACATTAAACTAATCCATCAATAAGCGCAAACACTTTCCATCAAAGCAAAATTAGCTGCAGATAAAGACAACAACCTCTCTTCATGGGATTCATGCTCTCATGAAGCGGGGTTATCATAACCTCAAAAGAAATTTGCTAAAACTTTGTAAAACAATGGACACCAGCAGATGTTAGTAAGGCGATACAATAATTCCAACTCATCTAATCTTAGAAAAAGAATAGAAAGGAAAGTAATGAGTATCTGATTTAATGGGAGTCGGCAAAACATGTACATCCCCTTGGATTAAGATGCATATGGAAATCAATAAGCTCGTAAACAAACAGCTGAAAAATAATCATTAAGACGGAACACGATCAACAGGGTACCTATTCATATACTTAAAGAAATCCTCCATGCCCCATGGTATGATTTTTCGAGTAGTACCTCAGCAGTCAGCTCATTCTACGACAAATAATGACATTTAACTTTCAGTAACCACAAGCAGACCTGGCTTGTTAGCTACTGATTACATTTTCCTTTTTTTTTCCCATTACATGCATACTACACCAAAAGCAGAACAAAAAGGTGTCCTATGTAATAACCATCATGTCTCAAACTTATGAAGCAGGCAAGACAAATTCCTAGAATCATGGAAAAACAAGTGCAACTGAGTGTGATGTACTTGAATGCAATAACTCAAAAGCCTCACAGTAGAGAACTTAACTTTTTCTTTTCCAAATCTGCCAGTGTGCACCGAAATATCCAAGGACACCAGCTTCCACTTCATAATTCTTCTTTGCACGAACACCAACATTAACACATATAGTCTCTTTTATTCAAGGAATAAAAAATCTTACGCTTGTATTATTACATTTCTACCTGAGCAGGAGAGGACAAGATCCTGCCACTTACGAGACAATAGCTGTTTTTAATTTGCAGTTGTGAATCTAGGTGATCCTGCCACTCACGAGGAGACAATAGTTGTTTTTAATTTGCAGTTGTGAATCTAGGTTTAATTCAAGCCCTAAAATTCGAATAACTTTTGAGAAAATTTTCAAAGTATTGCTACACATACCTTGAAATTTTGAGATATCTCAGATCTCGCTGGCACCGGAAAAGGTAATTCATCAGTTCCGAATACCACTTATTCTCAAGGAAATTCTACACTTGAAAATCTTAAGAACAATGATACAGAAAAATAAAGATTTTAGATTTAAAGATGAGAGAGAAGATGGAAGTTTGAGGATTTGAAGATGAGAGAGAATTAAGGAAGATTTTTTCGTGCTAATCAAATAGAGTTTTATTGTGGAATCCATGAATAGAATGAAGTTGTGGAATCCATGGATAAGCTGAGAGAGAGATTGCAAAGATAATCGAAAAATAAGAGAGAGACAAAAGGGTGAGAAACAGAAAAAAGAGGAGAGAGACGAAGAAGATTGAGAATGGAAGGGAGAGTTCAGAGTAGGGCGGCAAGAGGATGGTCGAAGATGAGGGTGGATAAAACGAATGGAGGAGGATGAAAAATGAAGATGGAGGGTGCAAGAGGAAAACCGGGAAGAAAGAGAAAGGGGGTGACCTTTAACTCTCTAACTCTAACTCTCTAACTCTAACTCTAACTCTAACTCTAACTCTAACACTAACTCTAACTCTCTAACTCTAACTTTAACTCTCTAACTCTAACTCTAACTCTAACTCTATCTCTATCTCTAACTCTAACTCTAACTCTCTAACTCTCTAACTCTAACTCTAACTTTATCTCTATCTCTAACTCTAACTCTCTAACTCTCTAACTCTAACTCTCTCTCTAACTCTAACTCTAATTCTAACTTTAACTCTCTCTAACTCTAACTCTAACTCCAACTCTCTAACTCTCTCTCTAACTCTAACTCTAACTCTCTCTCTCTCTCTCCTAACTCTAACTCTCACTCTCTCTCTCCCTCTCCCCCTCTCGCCCCCTTCTCTCTCTCTCTCTCTCTCTCTCTCTCCCCCTCCCTCCTCTCCCTCTCTCCCTCTTCCTCTCCCTCTCTCCCCCCTTCTATCCCTCCCCCCTCTCCCCTCTACATCAAGCATTACCATCCAATACTACCACTTATCGGGTGATGAAAATTTATGAGAAACACACATGTCTAAGGATGAAACTCCTTTACCATGGTCGTTGACATGGGACTTTCTTAACAAACTCACAAATAAATTTCATTGTCCTACCACCATGTATTGTTGGCTAACAAACATGCCATATTGGATGGTTGCTAGCTTGCAATACTAACAAACATGCTCCTCCAACGCCCTAACTCTCTATATCTAACTCAAACTCTAACTCTAGCTCTCTAACTCAAACTCTAACTCTCTCTCTAACTCTAACTCTAACTCTAACTCTAACTCTAACTTTAACTCTCTCTCTAACTCTAACTCTATAATTCTCTCTCTAACTCTAACTCTCTATCTAACTCTAACTCTCTCTCTCTATCTCTCTCTCCCTCCCCCCTCCCCCTCTCTCCCCCCCCCTCTCTCTCCCTCTCTCCCTCTCCCTTTCCCTCTCTCTTCCTCTCCTTACCATCCAATACTACCACTTATTGGGTGATGAAAATGTATGAAGAAACACACGTCTAAGGATGAAACTCCATTACCATGGTCGTTGACATGGGACTTGCTTAACAAACTCACAAATAAATTTCATTGTCCTACCACCATTTATTATTGGCTAACAAAGAGGCCATATGAGGTCTATGAATGCTGTCACTTTAGAGGAAACATATGCAAGCAGCAAAATGCATAGCACAGATGCACCAGCTAATATAGTAATATGCTTTTCATAAGCCATCCAAGTTTCAATAGAAAATAATTTATTAGTATTGCAAGCTAGCAACCATCCAATACACAAATATTAACATAACAAAGCCTGATAACAGAGCAAGCAAAGGACAAATGTGGGATCTTCCAGAAAGGATACTCAAGAAATTCTCATAGGCATGTAGTATAAAGCAATTTTATAGTTTGCCTTCAGTTCAGATATACATGCGTATCAACATAATCCCAGTGTTACTTAAGACCCAAATATGTCCCATTATCCGAACAATTGGTTGAATATTGCAAAACCATTTCATAGAAAGTTCACTGATTTCTTTTTCTAAAACTAAATCGACTTCAAATCTCCTACAGTCGACATCAATTCTGCTTCTGTTGTAATGAAAAATTTCCTTTTCCATGGAAAAGGCATATATAAATTAGACATTGAAATTAGCAAAGAATTTTCAGAATCGTAAACACAAGGTTAAATCAGAAATTAGCAAAGATTTGTGCCTCTTCGGGACCTTTCCCAAGTTAAATTTGTGTGTCCATTTATATTACTTTCTTGCCGTATATTCACCTATATCTATTTTTTTTCTAAATATCTAAATTTTTGCTTCCGCTCGCACTCATAACCCTAACATTCACCCATCGCATTATATAGGAAAAGCAATCTGTCTTCTTGCAAAATACAATTATTGAAGAATTTCGTGCTTCGGGTTAGACATTCCTTATAAATGCGTGCTTACTTGACATAACTTAAATAAAGGTAAAAGTTGCTAAATAAATTTAATTGAAATTCAACCCCACAACATCAAGATCATCAACATTATACACAAGACAGAACTTTATCTTGCAAAAGGTCTAAGAGTTACTCAAATGCGTGCTTAATTTTTACAGAGTTCCTAATTTAGAAACTGAAAAGATTTTGTTGAATTAACATCTATACAAAACGGAAAAAGAATTAAAATAACTGAGAAATTAGAATGAAAATCGAAAAAATCAGCTCAAAATCATAAATTTCAAGTACTCTATGTATAGGATTAACTTTCAGAGAAACCCAGAAATTATAATTCATAGCACACTCTCTTCTCCTAAATCCCCGTGCCAAGGCTCTATTTTTCATTTAAAAAACAGAACGGAGGAAGTATATACTTTATCTAACTATGTCTCCCTTTTAAAGCATAATACCAGTTGTGGTTATACCTTAATTCTTGATTTGGGTAAGCAAAATTGAGTTGAGTTGGGTGTGGAGGAAAAAAGCAGGAAGCAAGTAAGAGAAATGGTCGAATTAAGGAATTGATCAAGTGAACTAAGAATACGATAATGGATTGTTTGGGAACGCACAAATCCACGGACTAAACGTGTGTAAAATTTAATGCTCCTCAAATTGGAGCGATGTAGTGAATTAAATAAAAATTTGTTAGTCAATGTACACTGGGAATTAATTCATCATGTACGGTCAAAAGTGTAATTTGTTAGGCAACTTGAATGCTATTCACGGCTTTAGGATGTAGGGCAAGAGTACTTTGCATGATCATCAAAATTAGTAGAGAGAAAAGATAATGACTTTGCTTCTAAAACAATTAAACGAAGTATTGATCAATTCTTAATTTCGTATGGCTTACCAACGGTAACAACTGCAAGAATAGACTCAGATTCCAAACGTGCTCTTCAACAGCCAAAGGTCTGCAGCAGCTCATCCTCCATCTTTTGAGAAGGGAAAAAAAGAAGATGATATTAGTAATTGACAAGGAGCAATTTAAAGGTAAATGACAAAAGGAACTTTATGTATACTGCATGCAAAGAACTAACAATGCAGAGGGAAAACTCTCAAATAAAAATCAATTGATGAAACAAGACAACAATGAGCGTCTACAACGAGAACACGCTGGAATCATCCTATATTGCTAACATTCAACATATGTCTAGGATATCAATGATGGACAACAGTTCACTAATTGTTGATAAATCGAGGGAAATAGAAAGGGGATAGATAAAGATTGCACCTTCATAACTGAGATAAGCTCATTGTGAGCTGAAAAATCTAAAGATATGATTGGCTCGAACCCATTTATCGCATTGAGAGAGTGAAAAATACTCTGATCTGACTGCAAAATTGGAACCCTCTAAAGAGAGGCATACAAGTCTATGTGAGGTTTACTATCGAAAATTCAAGTCTATGCTAGGATTCACGATAATGTATTGCAAATGGCAACAAAATTTTCTAAAAAAATAACGTAGTGGAAACTAAAACTCAGGGGAAAAAATAAATCAACATTTTGAAGGGAACTCTTGAAGTCAATACAATTAGAGAAGACTAAAACTCCTTTGGAATTCATCGGCTAATCTAATGTAGAACAAGAACTAAAGAAATGTCCAAATTACAGTAAGATTTTCAGCTTAAGAAATGTCCAAAAGAACTGATCTGTGCATATAAATTTGCTTAATTACAATTAAGAAATAAACTTCTATAAACTAATTGCAACATCATTAGAAATAGAACCACTAACATCACCAATCATATATCAAAAAGGAACCCAAAAGACTATAGAGATTACCTGGAGTAGGCCACTTCCTCTTTCTTTCCCTTTTTTTATCTTTCTTGTTGCATGAGATGAAAAATGGGGGTATTGAGTGATCGAACTCGATTATTCCGCAACCGGGGTCATGGTGGTCGAATTATACAGCTGAACACCATATAATCAAGATGTACCTATAATTTGAAACAATTTCGAAATTATAGTTCAGATTTTGAATTTGTAAGTAGATGATCTAGAATTGCCAAGATTTTGAATTTGTAAGTAGATGATCTAGAATTTTGGCAAACACAACAGCAAAATGGTAGGAGTACACACTCAACTGGTTCATAGAGAGACTTTCTACCATTAGATTTTCTCGTCGTCTGTATCTTACAAACTAACCAAACATCAGTCTTATAGTACACACTCTGACCCAAACAAAGAGTCGTTTTAGCTAATTCCTTCTGATAATCTTGTCTAAAATAAAATATAAATCACTCCACAGTGCAACACCGGGGTCACTGAAATATGAAGAACTACATTATGGATCTTGTTAACTGATATGTATTTCAAATACTACCACTAATTCTACACACCTTAGTAGCAAATTGCTTTTTTGGGAGTCTTACCACCAGTAGACATACCCACAATTCTCTTAGCACAAGACATTCTGAAGCAAATTCAGCTTAAAGAAATGGGCAAATTTTAATTATATAAATAGCACTTTAATTTCAAGAAATGAAAACAAATCAAACTGGTAATGGGAACAGTGAATGAATCAAAGTGAATAAACTAATACATATGACCAATTTCAGAAACCACGCCCTCAAATTTTATAAGTCTACCTGGTCACATAATTTGTTATTAATCCGTATTATATAAATAATTGTGTATCAGCAAAGACCAGTATTAAATATCTAGAAAAATCTACTAATTCAACCCATTTGAAATTACAAGTTACAACTTGCATGTTCAAACATGAACAAAAAGCATACAACTTTAGCACCTCTTGTCATTTTCACTTTGCCTAAAAAGTACTATAAGCTTTTCTACAACATTCGTGCACCGACATGGAACCGATGGGCGATGGCCCTCCATAGTTTGAATGCTTTTGCATTCGAGAGGCAGCCCAAATCTGATATCAGCTATGTCACATATTAATGCTACAGATTGATTATACATAGCAATCTATATCATCCTCATTTCAAGTTTTGATATATATATTTTGAAAGTAAAAAATATTCAGTTATGAAAAGTATTAATTACTTGAACTTTGCCATTGTTTGCACCAATTGCCGATGTGTCCCATGTTGAGCCGATCCTACTAAGCATATCATGTCATCAATCTCCATATCACATAAATTAGTTACCTGCAAATGCATATTGTTCCAATTAAGGCTATCATTACAACACTTTATACAAGCAAAGCATTCAAACAATCAACCAAGTATCAAGAAGTCAAAAGCCTAAAAAAAAGAATTATATTGAATATCTAGACTACATAGCCAGACAAAAACTAAATATAATACGCAAAACAAACACAAGTTGCGCAAACAATAGATGAAACTTTAAGAACCGACCTTGATACTGCATGCATTCCATAAGTAAAGGCGATCGCGTAATTTCATAGCAAGGAGCCAAATAAATTGTTCAGAGACTGATCAACCATGTTTTAAATAAAAAAACAATCATCCAGCACCTAATAGGCTAATGCAAACACATCAACAAAATCCAACATTATGAAAACATCTTTTTAATCACAAAATATACCCCACAATATGTCAGTTTGAAGAAATAAATCCCTATCATCAAATCAAACCTTCTAATAGAGTAGAAAACAGCCATCAAAGCTACAATTTCTAGAACATCAACTAACTCACCAAAAATATCACTGAATCTAGCCATCACTGAAGTAGCTTCAAATGAAGATCCATATATGTGGGGAGAAAACAAATGAGAGGAACGTTTAAACGATAGTGAAGAACATAAACACTAAACAGAGAGAGTAAAACCTAGCCGTCACTATAGTAGCTTCAAAGTCTGAGTGGGTGAAACCCATTTTTGGAGAGGAGGTAAAAATGAAATTAATTGAAATAAAAGGAACCCAGTGTAAGAACAGAAGGAAAAAACTGAGAGATTTCAGCAATGGAGGAGAAGCCAGATGAGAGAGGAATCTGATCCAAGGCTGGGAAGGTTAAGAGGAGAAAAAAAAAACTACAGACATTGTAAAGATTAACCATGAAACCCCCTAAAAAGATGAACAACAATTTGGGTTTATTAGATTAACCACTGAAGCTTTAAGCTTTAAGCTTTAAGCTTTAAAACCAAAATCCAACCAAATTATTAAACCAAAATTCAATCAAACAATAAACCCTTGAAGCTTTAAACTTTAAAACCAAATATCAATCAAATTATAAACAATTACCCATTAAAGTTTGAAGCTTCAAAAGGCCAATTTTATAATGGGGGTGAGGGAGAGAGAGAAAGCTAACCTGTAACAGTGAAGGTAGAAGAAGAGAAGGTGAAGACGAAAATGAAGCAGAAATATTCGAAGAGTTAATCTTTCGATCTCTCAATGGAGCTGCTGTATCCTGTAATTTTATTGAACCTCGGTCCTCTTTGAAAAAACAAAATTAGGTTAAAATGAAAGAACAATCCAGGTTCATATTAATTATAAGAAGAAGAATTCTTAGATTTGAACCTGGAGACTCCCGTAAATCTGCAGCAGTAATGGTTCTATGTCGTCAAAGCTACCGCGCTTCTTGCTTTTCAGTGATGAGGAGAGATTGCTCCCAGTAAATGGTATGAACATCAGAAACCTTCAAGAATCCACAGCTATAAGGCTTTATATGAGGATACAAATTCCTATTCACTTCACAGATATCTCTTTCCCTCCAAAGACATATTTAACTGTTGCTCAATGTTAAGAACACAATTTCTCACTTGTAATTTCAGATTTCTCGTTTTTTCTGCATAAACAGTTAAAGTTACTTAATTTTAACTGGCACCCACTTCAATCAAGAACTTAATTAAAGTACCCACATAAAAAAATTAACAATTCAAACGTTAAATTGAAGAGAGAAATTAAAACCTGAGAAGCAGAGATGTTGGTGAGAGGAAAGAGAAAGTAGAGGGTGGATTGATGTTTGAGGCAAAGTTTTCAAAGAAAGAGTTAATCCTGCCCCTAACATCATCATCATAATAATTCATAATCACATTCAATCATCATCAACTATGAACTATGTAATAATTAATATGTTTGCATATACTCAATTAGTCAATTAAAAACACTATTAATTTCACTCAAAGCATCTCCTTTACCACAACAACAACAATAATCACTGTATTAACAAACTCAAATTGAAAATACGAACAAGATATAAAAACCCTAAACAACAAACAAACAATCATCCAACACAAAATGAAAAGACCCACATAACATTTCAATCAAACTATTTCCCAATAACCAATAAGCTCACTAACACCACAATTAATCAAAACCCTAACACGAACCAAAATTCAACAGTAAACCCCCAAAAAAAAAGGCAGGAAGTAAAAAATACCAGTAAATGATGCGGTCAGTGAGGTGAAGAATGTGATGCGCCTATCCGTCAACTTCTGTAACTCGGGCTGCCAAAACGGGGTTGGACCGGCGGATCATCGGGGCTTTTACTTTCTCTCTGCAACGGCGAAGATGAAGAATGACCAAAAGACATGGACCCACCTTTCTTCCATTCGGTTTCCATGGACATGGAGGAGAGAGAAAATATGAAAGGGGAATTATCTAGGTTAAGGAGGACTGAGGAGGATGAAGAGGCTGATGAAGATGAAGATGAAGATGAAGATGAAGAGGACGATGGAGGGCTCAGAGGAAAAACGAGAAGAAAAGAAAGCACGTGGCAAAGGAAGGGCATGGCTGGGGTTTTGTGAAGTATGAAGGGCAAAATCGTCAAATAACTATTCTTAAGAATAGTAACCATGTTTGTGGCTTTTTAATGGGTATAGATATATATAAACACAAATCCCCACAAGATTCCAAACTCACGTGAGTATTTAACTATATAATTCCAGATTTGGGCTGAAACTTTAATATCTTAATTAACGACACAACATAAATTAACCAAAATAAACGTAAAAAAAGGCATCAGTAAATTCCAATCAATCGGCCCATATCATCTTCTCTTTCGATCATCCCAAATATTTCCAGCCAAAAACCTCTGCAATTAAGAGAGATAAATTTTGGAGAGAGAAAACAGTATAAATAAGACGAAGAAGAGGAGAGAGAAAGAGGCGTGTGTGTGTTTTAGAGAGAGAAAGACATGGGTGTGGATTACTACAAGGTTCTTCAAGTTGATAGAAACGCTAAAGATGATGATCTGAAGAAAGCTTACCGAAAACTTGCTATGAAATGGCACCCCGACAAAAACCCTAATTCCAAGAAAGAAGCTGAAGCTAAATTCAAACAAATCTCCGAAGCTTATGATGTAATTTTCTTTAATTCACACTTAATTTCGAGTTTAATTTATCTGGGTTTATCTCAAAAAATTGAATTTCTGTTGTTTTTGTTGTTGCGAAAATTAGGTTTACTTAATTTCGAGTTTAATTGATCTGGGTTTATATCAAAAAATTGAATTTCTGTTGATTTTTTTTTGTTTTTTTGTTGCGAGAATTAGGTTTACTTAATTTCGAGTTTAATTAATCTGGGCTTATCTCAAAAAATTGAATTTCTGTTGATTTTTTTTTTTTTTGTTGTTGCGAAAATTAGGTTTACTTAATTTCGACTTTAATTTATCTGGGTTTATCTCAAAAAATTGATTTTTTCTGTTGATATTTTGTTTTTGTTGTTGCGAAAATTAGGTTTTGAGCGACCCTCAGAAGAGAGCAGTGTATGATCAATATGGGGAGGAGGGTTTGAAGGGGCAAGTGCCACCACCAGGATCTAGTGGGTTTCCTGGTGGTTCTGATGGTGGAAGTGGGTTCACATCGTTCCGATTTAATACACGGAGCCCAGACGATATATTCTCGGAGTTTTTCGGGTTTTCGAGCCCGTTTGGAATGGGAGATATGGCGGGATCTCGTGGGGGTATGGGGGGTTCATCTGCTTTTGGAAGAGGGGGTATGTTTGGGGAAGATATTTTCTCTCAGTTTAATCGAGGCGCTGGTGGCGGAGCTGAGGCCTCCTCAATGCCCCGAAAGGCGGCTGCTATTGAGCGTACATTGCAGTGTAGCTTGGAGGATTTGTATAAGGGTACTACCAAGAAGATGAAGATTTCTAGGGATGTTGTCGAATCGTCCGGGTAAATAAATGCTTGCTTGCTTTCTTTTTGTTTGTGTAGATTTTGGTGCTGAGTTTGTTTTGACTTTGTGGTTGTTTTATTGTCTTGTGAAGTTGTGCTTCAATTGGAATTGGATTGTGATTGTAGAGTTTTATGTGCAAATGGTTTTGCTTTGAAGCAATTCTAGCATTACCAGTCATTATTGGTGCTGTTTAGTTGGTTAGATATATTTATGGTTATGGTGTCCTAGCCTAATTGCTTAAGAAATATTATGGGTAGTGAAGACTGAAGATTGAACTTTTGATGTCTATGGTGCTGTAGTTACTTATTAGTTGTTAGTGTACTTTTGATAAATGTTGTTACCCCTATTAGTAGTGGTATTAACAGATAGTAGTTCTTGCTTTATGTCATATGGAAAATATGTCTCAGAGAACTGTGTTTTCCATTAGTAGTCACACTGCAGGCTTCTAGAAATAGTTGAGTATACAGGTGCAATAACCTGCTTATGCTGTTGTAAAGTAGTTTATTTTACATTGGCGGAGCTGAAATAATATTATGCCTTTCTGTTACTTACCGAACTAGAAGTAGTTTAGTTTACACCGGTGGAGCTCAAATAGTATTATGCCTATCTGTTACTTATTGAACTAGAAGTGTCATGCAGTTTATAACATACGTATAATCGTCTTTTTTGATGCCTTTTCTGGTTTTACTCCATTCACTCTTATTTCAAGGTTTTGATTGACATTCTAGATTGCATCCTAAAGTTTCTAATGTCATGTTTAATACATTTATTATTTCCCCAATTTCCATTTTGGTGTGTTTCAGATGACTGTCTTAAATGTTTACTAAATCTCTATGCAATTAAAGTGCTATGGTACCTGAAACAATTTTTTATTCGTCCATTTCCACTTCTAATCTTTGTGAAAAAGTCAAATAAGATAAAATCAATGGAATGGAAGGAGTAGTTCTGAAGATGTGATTGTTAATGCTCATTAATTGTTATTTGTTTCCCAAATTTGATGATCATCTAGAGGCTGTTTTAATGTTATTGGGTTGCACAGATAGCTATTAGCATAGACAATGTTTATGCTGTGTGTAGGATAGCGACATTCTTCATCATGTAGGAATGCACTTCACTATCTGAATTTTGTTGCACATTAGTATTTGTAAGTACATGTGGATCTAGTGCTGATATTCCTGCCTAAAATGATGTCAACTTGAGGGCAGCCTGTAGTACTATTTTCTCCATAATCTTTTAAAGCTTATGACAATATTAAATTCCTCGCTCATTGGGATCAATTAGATTTGAGTTAAGTACCTGAAGGATATTATGTGGTCTTCATTGATGTTTTATTAGTATTAGTTTTCTGTTCAGAGAAATTTAAGGAATTTTTTAATCTTTGTCTACATTATGTATAGCACTATCGGCTTGTACTTCATTATAAGGAACTTAAGTATCCACTCTCAGAAATGCGACATTTGTTTCTACATTAATGACAAAAATTCGATCAAATTTATTGTCTTAGTAAACCCCACATTTTCTGTGGGTGAAATCTGATGAGCGGAGGTGGTCTTGTTGGCCATTATGTGTCGATTGGGTGAAATTCTTTTTATTTTGTGCTCACACGCTCTTAAGAATTTTTTTTTGTTTTGTTGGTTTGTTGTAGTTCGAGTTGTTTAGTTGGCTAGATAAATCTGCACTACAAATATGTACTTTATTTAAAGGTTTGCAAAATCTGGTGGTATAAAATCACAAGATATGTAGATGTTGCTCTTTTTTTTTTGCCCCCTACCATTCTTGTTGTAGTGACATCTATTATGTAGTAGTTGATGATAATAAAAAACAAAATTAGTTGAAGTTATTCTTTGCATTGATGTTTATGCTGGCTGCAATTGTAACTTAGGCGAGTGCTTAAGAATCACTTGGCTTTGTGAGAATAAGGTTTTGAGGATAGTTTCGGGAAGTTTTTAGTGGATATGATTAGTGATTTCCCGGAATAGGAAAGGGAATATCCAATTATGGTTCAGACTCTTGTATTTCTTTCAGCATTTTTTAGTTTGAATTTGTCTTGAAACATTTTTGGGAAAACAGAAAGCAGCAAGAGGGAAGTTGAGATGATTGTGTTTTCACATGTTCTATTCTTGCAGATTTTGGCTTGTTGATTGCATAGCTTTTCTACATATGATGGTGTATGTTGAGCATTTTATCGTGGACTGATAGTTTTGGTGATTTCAATTTGCTGTTGTGTTAGGCATTAGACAAGTTTGCTCCATTCCATCTTAATGTCTCTTGTCGACCAAAGCCCATTGATCAAGGATGAAAAGGAATGTTGCTGTAATAATTTGATTGGAGTCATTGGACAAAAGTAACTTTTTGTAGTTACTCAAAATATATGAACGTATAATGCTTTGGTGAAATAAAATTAAGGACATTGCAAGCAACATGTTAGATAAATTCTTCATTATCTATGTTTAGCTGAATTAAAATTATGACAGATAGTTTTTGTGATGAAGGGAGCAATGTATAAAAAAGTGTGCCTGTGGTGCTGAGATGCAAGGCGATTGGGGTCAAGCGTTTTTTTTTGTGCTAGGCGAGGCTATTTCAAAGAGGTGCACTTGAGGCGCAAAATAGTGCTTAGAGATTCACCCAACAAGTGTTTTTTACATCAACCTTCTTTTAAAATTTTTTCCCTAGTTGCGCCTCACTTCAATGGCGCACCTAGTGCACTAGGATCCCTATCACCTTCATACACCTTGAGCTTTTTTATACATTGAAATGGAATGCACTTTTTGGAGTGGTCTTTCTCTTTTCTTTTGGCAGTTCCCCTACCCCCTGCTGAAGGACAACAAGAAGTATTGGGGTAGCTAATTTCAAGGTGGTTGTCATAAAGTTGTCTGTCATCCACTTAGTTGCCATTTTCCATGTTTTAGAAGAAGGAAAGTTGAAACTGTGCAATCAAAGATTTATACTTCCTCCGTAACAAAATAGATGTTACACTCTTTAAAACACACTTTTGTAGGCAATTTTTTGAAGAGGAGAGAGATAGAAAGAAAAAAGGAGACCCATGTGATAGGAGAGAGATAGAGATAGATTGTTGCCTAAAAAAAAGTGTAACATCTATTTTGTTACAACCATATTTAGAAAGTGTAACATCTATTTTGTTACGGAGGAAGTATATTTCCTGTGTCAATTTTTCCTGAAAGATGGGGTAGGATTTAGCTATCACTAGTTTGTAAATAGCGATCAAGCATGACCATTAAGATGTAGGTGATTTTTTCTGTAGATTTTAGATATGAATGATGGTGCTTTGTATGTGTATCTTCCATGGAAAGTTAAATGTAAAACCAAAAGTACTGCTACTATGATATGAAGAAGAAGTGATAAAGAAAACGGATTTTTCACCAGGTACCCCTGAGTTTTACGAATATTCACCGGGTATCCTCGCAGTTTCCAAAATACACAAGGTGCCCCTGAGGTTTTGAAAAATACTCAGAATACCCTTAATGACTAGTGGCCGTCAACTCCGTTAGTCATTAAGGCTAAATCAACCCCTAACTAACCTAATTATTACTAATTAATCCTAATTAACTCTAATTAAGTCTAATTGAACCTCATTAACCTTAGTTAATTAAATCCCCACTCCATCCTCACCTACTAGCCACCCCAACCACCGCCGTGCCACCATACCAGCCACCACCACCCCAAAGACCTCCCCTCTCCTCTTCCCTATCCCCGAAAACCCCCCTCCCCTTCCTCAGCCCCGAAAACCTCCCCCCTCCCCTTCCCCAGCCTCGAAAACCTCCCCCCTCCCCTTCCCCCCAGCTTGTAAAAGCGGTTTTCGGGCTGGTGGAAGGGGAGACGGGCGATTTTCGACGGTGGGGAAGGGGAGGGGGGAGGTTTTCGGGGCTGGGGAAGAGGAGGGGGAGGTTTTCGGGGATGGGGAAGGGGAGGTTTTCGGGGATGAGGAAGGGGAGGGGGAGGTTTTCGGGGAGGGGGGAGGTTTTCGACGGTGGGGAAGGGGAGGGGTAGGTTTTCGGGGGCTGAGGGACAGGAGGGGGCGGTTTTCGGGGTGGTGGTGGCTGGATGGGAGGCTGAGTAGGGGCTTTTAGGCTGTCGGTTGAGAATTTGGCCTTTAGGACTAATGGAATTGACGAAAACTTAACGGTAGAGTCAAGTCATGTATTTTTCAAAACCTCATGGGCACCTTGAGCATTTTGGAAACTGCGAGGGTACCCGGTGAATATTCGTAAAACTCAGGGGTACCTGGTGAAAAATCCGTTAAGAAAATGTTGTGTGGGCTGCGGAGAGCAAAATTGTAAGAATATATTTGTGTTTGAAAGTTGACTGGCCTATTATGGTCTTGATACCTTCCCTTGTTTTACATGTATTTGAATGTGGACTGCTTTGATTTTCCCAATTTCTTGGGCAAGACTTTAAGGCTCTATGGTATTCGAGGGGGAAGAGATGGGTGGGTAGGGTTGATAGTGGATGAATTTTATGAAACCTATGTAGCATGGGAACGGTAATGCAGAAATGGGTAGACGTGGAAACGCAAATTTCATACAATTTGGAAACATGGAAGCGCAAAAACTAAAGCAATACCCCCATTGTCCTAGAAGGTTTACACACTTTCCTTTCTTGGTTGTCCCAATTAGTTTACGCTCTTATAAAATTACCCGTATTATATCTACTTTTTGCTCTCTTTAGTATCAAATTACCCAATTTATCTTATCACATCTACCTTTTTCTCTCTTTTCATTATATAATTACCTACGATCTCCTATCCCATCTACTTATCCTTTCTTTGTCCTCAATAAAAAGAGTTACTCATTATCTCCTATCACATCTTTTTTTCCATATTCTCCTACAATTATGTGCCCAATGAAGCTTGTAAACCTTTGTGGGAAGGAGGGAATATATCAATAATT
Source organism: Beta corolliflora (assembly GCA_947648045.1). NCBI lineage: Eukaryota > Viridiplantae > Streptophyta > Magnoliopsida > Caryophyllales > Amaranthaceae > Beta > Beta corolliflora. Next base: position 1,696,826 of record CANSZD010000532.1, on the reverse strand, counting down.
TTTCTCCGAAACCTCACTAGTTAAAATTGTGAACAAGGATATGAAAGTTAGTTTGGTTAATTAAATGATCTCAAGAAGGACATTTTGTGATGCTAAGATCCTAGAGGGGAGAGGGAGGAAGGGGGGGGCTGCTGGCGATTCAGAGATGTTTCCTCTTCTCTCTCTCCCCCCCTCCTGGAGTTTAAGTTTTGAAAACAGGAAATTCATGAGCATTTCCTTGCATTATAGATATTGGCTTTGCTATGAGCAAAGCAACCTCAACACCTTGGACTGTCTCTTTGATGTTCATCTGGTCTTCATGATCTTCTCTTGTGATTAACTTGTACTGCATCTGTAGTATTGTTGGGCTGTTAGTGTCTATGTTTTACCCAATTCAATCTTGATAGTTTGGCTGTCCCAATTTTAAGGTGAATAAGACATTGTATGCGCCCTATAAGCTGTGCGTGAACCCCTGCACCTGCCCCCCATTCCTCCTCTCCCAAAAGAAAGAAGAAAAGAGAAAGAAACAAGATTGGAAGAGAAAATGGGGGATAAAATGGCTGCTTATTGATATTTGTATTAAATAATTGTACTCTTACTTGTAGGAGGCCATCCACAATGGAGGAGATCCTCACCATTGAGATCAAACCAGGTTGGAAGAAGGGTACGAAAATCACTTTTCCAGAAAAGGGAAACGAGCAGCGGGGAGTTATACCCTCAGATCTGGTGTTCATCATTGATGAGAAGCCTCACAGCGTATATAAGAGGGATGGTAATGATCTTGTTATAACTCAGAAAATCTCTCTTGTTGAGGCCCTAACTGGTTATACTGCACAAATAACAACACTGGATGGACGTACTCTAACAGTACCCATCAACTCTGTTATCAACCCTTCATATGAAGAGGTAGTTAAAAGAGAGGGAATGCCTATCCCCAAGGAACCTTCGAGAAGAGGTAACTTGAGAATAAAATTTAACATCAAGTTCCCAACAAGGCTTACTTCAGAGCAGAAGACGGGTATCAAGCGGTTGTTATCTTCATGAATGGTTGTCATGGCTTTAACTTTGTGTATGCCTCATTTCATCTAGCTTCTTTTGTTTTGCAAAGAATTTGCACATTCCTGAGTTAGACAACTTTTGGAATTTTAATTATTGATGTGAATGTTTTTACCACAGTTCAGCCTCATGACCGTTGTTCATGTCATATATCTCTGTATTACATGTGAGGCTTGTGTTTGACGGCCAGTTTGGTCTCTGCTCATGGATGATTTAATGTCTAAGATGAGGCACCTGAAATATCTTTGGCAAACATGCTAATTGTGCAATACAGCAGGGGCATTAGCAAAGGAGAATTCTTGAAGTAAATTCTGTAAATTAGAGTTGATGTATGCTCAACATACTATCGTTGCAAATCCTGAAATTGTATGGTTGCACACTTGCAGTAGTTATTGAAAAACTTGGTGATGCTGCTTATATTGGTGCTGCATAATGCATATTTTATTTAGGCTTATATTCTTGTTTGCTTTGGGTGCTCATTTTTTTCAATAATTTTAACTAAGATGGTTGAATGTTTTTGCTGTGACTGCAGTTGAAACGGCGCAAGAATGCATTTGTAGCCTGGTGGTTGTTTGTGTTGATAATTGTTATATTTGTGTGTACGCGCATGTGTATGTTTATTTATGTCATTAAGCTAGTATTTTCTAATTTCTTGGATATGTCAAGCTACATCCCTCTCTCTAAATGATTTACTCATTTACTGCATCTAGTTATTGAGTGATTTTAGGTTCAAGTTTGGTTGATTTTTAATTCAAGTTTGAGTCTAGATCTTGAAGTTTACGGGGCTTGCTAGTGGTTTAGGTTAATAATATATATTGGTCTAGACTTTAGGGTAAATTTATCAGGTCTTTCCCTAAGACTAGATCAAGTCTTGTGCAAATGATTTGAGAAAAGTATAAGGGATAAGTCTAACTTGTCCCTCTCTTCCCCTCTTCTCACTTTCTCTCCATCATTACTATTCAAATAAAGTGTTTGTGTCGTATTTTTTTTTTTTTTTATTACTTTTTTTTTTGTGGGTCTTTATGCCCAGAATTAATTTCATGGTAAGAGTACTCAGCTCCCCGCCTCCCCAAGAAACACCTTAGAAACTCCAATATTTGGAATTTTTCTGGTCTATGGCTTTGACTATTGGAGAAATGATTTTGGGCGTCTTTTTTTATTTACTAGGGGTGATATTTATGCGAAAATTTCATCAAGAGTACCCCCCCGCCTCCCCCCAAGAAACACCTTAGAGAAGCTCCTATTTGGAGTTTCCGGTCTATGGCTTTGACTATTGAGAAATGATTTAGGGCGTCTTTTTTTTTTTCGACATCGAAAAATTTACATTAATTAAAAAGCTTTATTAGCTCGTACATACATTATGAAAAAACAACTAAACAAGAGCTTTATTAGCTCGTACATACTTTATGAAAAAACAACTAACTATTACATGTCCATGTTAAAAGTGAGGCTTGACGGGTGAGGTTGTGTCTTGATGAAAAAGACCTAATATGAGAGGGAGTCTGTTGTGATACGAAACTCTAACGATCTTCAAAGAGAGGATTGTCGCACTACAGCTAGTAGACACTACTAGGCACTAAATCCCAAGGTTCTTGAAAAGAAACATCCTCCTGGAATTCTAATGATTCAACGAACAATGAAGTCACATCCTTTGGTGACTTCTGACCCTGCTTCGAGGGTACCTGGAGTTTAGTCTCATTGGACTGAAACTCGAAAGATGTGGAGGTCGAAACTTGCTCCAAATCAAATTGGAGGGTCTCCCACAAGATGCATTTTTTAGTTGTGATGACACATGAAGCCATCACGAGAAATTGAGGCGAGTTAGATTGATGAACTTGGATCCGAAGATTGATTTTGGGCGTCTTAGGTGCAGGCTTCTGCTTCTAATTTTACTACTATTTGGCCTAGCCAAAAGTATAACATGCAAACACCCTCTAAATTCCTAAAATAGACTGACGCCTTAATAATTAATTGATGAAATTCAATAACTACCAGCAAAGAATACAAAGATATCGATGTAAGATTAGCTAAATTATTTGAAAACTAGTTGTTGGGCTGGGTGATGCCTCGAGTAATTGAATAAGATAAAAATGATTTATGATTTGGGGTCGACATTTTGTTGCAAGCACAAGTTACTTATAGTATAGTGGTAAGATTATGAGTTCATGACATTACATATTACTAATGATTTTGAGACCTCTTATGCAATTTTTTTGATCCTCTTTTAAGGAAATGTTATGGCAAGGTGGAATGCTTGCCCACGCGTTTTAATAATATACTCCATCCGTCCCTAAATAGAGTGCCCATTTCTTTTGGGCACAAGTATTAAGAAGAAATCATGTGTAGGATCTTAGTTGTATTAAATCATAATTAAATATAGAAGTTTGTACACTTTTTAAGAATTGTTTATTAAGTAGAGAGAATGTGGGTCATATGGGAAAGTAGATGATATTATAAAAGTTGAAAGCAAAATAATATTTTAATTGGTAGACCCATACCAAATAAGGAAATGGGAAATCTATTTGGGACAAACATAAATGGAAAAATTGACACTCTATTTAGAGACGAAGGGAGTATATAGATTATATATAATTCTCAATTAACTAAATCTTCTCTAGTAATTCAAACACAACATTTTCCCAGCTTTTTTTTCTACTCTAATTTCTTGTGCTATTTTTTTAGCTCCTACGGAATAGAGGTAATTAATTGCGGGCTTGGGTTGGATACGAATAGGGTTAAACTTTTTTTGTCCAACCGACCAAATATGGAAAAATACAAACCCTTATGGGGACTTAACACATAGCCTATACCCGCCTTAGTAAATAAGTCGTGTGTTGACGGGTACAAAAGTCCTCTTAAAAATAAAAATTGCTCACAATCCATACAACCACACACAACAATAATGCCACAAACAATAAAACTTAAAAAGCAAGAAATGAAATGAAACATAATCAATGAGTATTAAAAAAGCAAAAATTTATATGATGGGGTAGAAATATTAGGTGGCGTCAAGGTCGAAGCAAATTATGAAAATCTAGATATTATGGCCTTTAGATTCAAATACAACATGCTCAAACATATAAAGACAAGACCACAAATTTTATTTGATAAATACTTCTAGTTCTAGTACGGCCTTAGCTATTCCAAATATCTATATATCCGAGTTTCATAAATCAAACGTCCCCTAAAACTCACTCAACAAGTTCCACAACCCATCAAAAAGTAAAAATAAAACGAGACCAACAACAGCTACAATCACACATTCACCCCACCCCTTTACTAACACCAATAAGGCAATCACCACCTAACTCTTAATCAATAGCCCTACTCTTTTAGGTCATGTATCACATACTAGTATAAGCCTAATCCTAACTCTCCATATTCTCTCTTCAAGTCTTCACAATAAAACCAAAGCTTAAATGGTGCACACGCTAGTACATAGAGCATGGTGCGCACATGTATATGGATAACAAGTCAAATGTACATGGATAACAAGCCAAATGAACACATGTACATGGACAACAATCCAAATGAACATATGTACATCTCTGTACTTGGTACATGCTCATTGATATTAGTCTTTGTGTTCATAATCTAGTGTTTCATGTTCATCGTGCATACGGTTCTCATCCTACGAACGTGTGTATGTACTAATTTGGGCAATAAAACCGTGTTGACGGTTGGTTAACTTTGGTTGTAGACTTGTAGTATATGGTTTTTAGGTTGGTTCATTTGGGTTAAGTTGGGCATGGTCTTAGGTCACATGTCACATGTGGGTCCCAAACATGAAACATCAAAGGTTGCATTTTTTTTAGCAAGAAAACCACCCTCAACTTGCTTTCATTTTCTCTCTCCTCCTGTCTCTTCTGGGCGATCTCACCGCACTTCTCCTCATTTCTCTCTCCTCTCTGAATGACAACAACAAAACTCCACACTTTGTCTAATTCTACCAATTCTTCACTCACTCTTCTTCATACCCTTTTTTCTTCTCTATATTCTTTTCTTTGGATTTAAATCTCTTTAATTTTGTATGTAAATTATAGAAAAAACTGACAAATTTTTAACGATTTTAAAGCTGAAATATTAAGATTTAGATATTAGAAAATTATGTCATCGTCAAATCCTAGAACAGTGGAAGAGATCTTCAAGGATTTCAGCGCTCGTCGTTCTGCTATTGTTCGTGCGCTCACTTCTGGTACTTTCTTATCTTTCTCTCTCTTCAATTTTTGATATCTGGGTTTTTTTGTAACCGTTTTTGTGATCTGGGTTTTTTTTTTCAGATGTTGACGAATTTTATGGGCTATGTGATCCGGGTAAGATGATTTTTTTTCTCGGAACTTTTTCATGGGTTTTGAAACTAATACCTAAATTAGTTAAGTGGGGTTTCAGATTCGCAGGTCAATTAGATTAAAGTGGTCAATTTTGGACTATGTTATCATTTTTTTTCATGTTCAGTTTTTGGATATTAATTTCCACATTTTGGAGTTCATAAGTTAGTTATCTGTATTATTTTCATATGTTTCATTCAGTTGTGGGTTGTTAAAATAATTATCAAACTTGCTATCCAGTTTAATGTTATGTAACTATCTGTTCAAGTTGGTTGTGTTGTAATATTTGGATCAAAATTCAATCTTTTTTGTTTTGTTTTCGAGAAGTACTTTGACAAAAATTCCGCATTGGGAATTGTATTAATGAACTGAAGTTCAGTTATTAAAATTCAGTGGTTATTGGTAAGTCTGAAGTTAAGATCTCAAAATCGAATTTGACGAAGTTGGTGATGCATTAGTAGACTATAGGCTAGAGAGTAGAGCCTCGTTATTGACTTCTGTTGGTGTTATGATATACTATTGCATTATTTAATGTGAAGTGTATGCTTTCTGGTAAATTTTTCGCTAGCGTATTTGATAATAGTTTCGTCTCACTTGTTTTGTGCATCTGTTTGGCAAATAGAGAAGGAGAATTTGTGCTTGTATGGGCATCCGAGTGAAACTTGGGAAGTTAATCTCCCTGCAGAGGAAGTTCCACCAGAGCTTCCTGAGCCAGCTCTTGGGATCAACTTTGCAAGGGATGGAATGAACCGGAGAGATTGGCTTTCTCTTGTTGCTGTGCATAGTGATTGTTGGTTGTTATCTGTGGCTTTCTATTTTGGTGCTCGTCTCAACCGTAATGAGAGGTATGCTCTTTCTGTGGTCCGCATAAGCCATGGTTGCATTAGTGTTTCTCTTGTTGATTAAGATGGACACAAGCTGTTCTGACTTTTGAGTGTTGAGACGATAAAACGCATATATGAGCATGTATGCCATAAATGTATATGTTATGAATGCATCATTCTATGCTACACGGACATATTTAATCTTGTCATGTACTCTTGTTGACAAGATTGAACTATAATATGGGTATAATCCAATCCTCCATTTTGCGCTTAGACACAGCCTTCCATAAGAACCAAGAGTTGGAAAGAGGTGAAGAGATTTTGATTGGGCTTTGGTATTTAAGAATTGTTAGATGCTGCAGGATACTCTAGACTTTTCGATGTCAATGGTGATGGAAAGAGGAGTCTACAAGGACTTCGTCAATGGAGATAGTAGACGACATTTGACAACGAAAGAAGGATATTGCTGGTGATGGTGTAAAAATACAACTGGCACAAGATTTGGAGAGACTAGAGAGAGAGAGAGACGCAAGGGAGGGAGGGAGGGAGAGAGGGGGAGAGGGAGAGGGAGAGGGAGAGGGAGATGGAGAGGGAGGGGGGATAGAGAGTGTTAGAGAGAGAGGGAGGGAGGGAGGGAGGGTGGGAGGGGGAGAGAGAGATGTAATAGGTTAGAACGTAAAAGGCTGAGAGAGAACATGAGTTCGAATATAGGTCAGGAAATAGGCTTTAGATTCACTGATATATCTGTACTTTTACTCCTAGTTCATGATATCTGTCAACTTTAATCTCGTATTATCATTGCTTCATACATCAATGTGTTATTACTTGTCAGTTTAAACTTCAAAGTACCACCAATGCAATACTTCTTGTCACCTTTTAGTGCCCATATAGTAATTATAAATGTCTCTTTAAATATCACTTATTTTGGAGTGGATGGAGTAATGTTTAGTGATTTTGAATTTTGTATGCATTTGTTAAGAAAATTGAAATATGAAGGTGTTTTTGAATTTTTTAGAATACCTTGTCTAGGTTTACATGTCCAAATTGAACATGGAGTCTCCATGTCCTTAAATTGGGTCAGAGCCAGCAATCAGAAATACCAATATGGCCAAATATGTATCCCATATCTAGGCCTAAATACTTGAGTCCAGGTAACCTGGTCATTATGCATTCTACTAAGCTTCCTAAGTTCCTATCTTGCCTAGTCCAGTTTGTGAAAATTATGGAGTTATCTTGCAAATTGACCACCCTGTGCCCCTTTATGATGTTCAGCACCAATTCTTTCTGTGAGTTGGTTTTCTTTGAGGAAGATGGGGTTCCCATGAGGCCGGTTAATATGTTTACAATGTACTCGTTGCTTGTTTCTTAGATAGTCGACCAACTTTGCTAAGAAATTCTCTGCAAGGGTCCATTTCTGAATTGCTGTTAGGGTTTACTATTTCACTCTGTCTTCTTTATTCCTTTCACCAAATAAATAAAAAAATCAATTACTTCCATTTCACCCTAGAAATTTGAATGTAAGAGAGGTGGAGGCTGTAGAAGCATCTTTTCAAACAGTACAAATGTGGTGTGCGTGATTTTGATGCTGGATAATAACAATATATTGATGAGAGATATTATTTGTAGATAATGCATCTTGTTCTGATTCCTGTGATATATTGTCATCTAAGAATACGGGAACGTAGATGGGTAGGTGAGGACGCTTATCTATGAATAATGGAAAGATATGAGCCAAGTCTGCATATACTTGGAAGTTCTTATCTTTTGATCTTTGTCTTACTTGCTTTGAAGCTACTCATTTTTAGTTTTGTATATATTTTCAGTTGAACCCAGCTCATAAAATCTCTGTAATGATGATTTCTTTATCTGGCAATTGAATGTCTGTCAATTGCTTTGTGATATTGAAAAAAGTAAGTTTTCATTGTGCTTAACCATCATTTAGTACACTTTCATGTGATGGCTATATGAGAGAGGCAGAGAGCTAATTTTTATTAGTTCAGAATGTTGAGGCTCTAGGAGATTTGCAGCCTGGATGCTTATTATTCTTTTTTCCCACCATTGGCCTTAATCTCCTTTTGGCCACTATATTTCAATAAATTCTGCTGAATCTGTTGTTCGAAAAGGCGATCTTTGCAGACTCTGACAAGTGACATCTACAAATCCATCTTTACACAGATGTTTCAATATCTACATGTGATGATCACTGTCAAATCTTACACTTGTATTACGACTGGTTTGACAAGTTCAAAAGTAGTGGGTTTTCGTAAATCCTTCTTTGTAGAAGAAGTTCTTGATGGATATGACTAGAGGATGGAATTTCTGTAACCTTGGAGCTCTAGAAAGGGCTTTGATACTTTTTTTGGGCCTTCTCAAGTCTTTTTTGTCATTTCTTGAAATGGTCATCTCCTTGTCTCTCGTAGTAACCAGCCACACTTAGTCCCAATCAACTTTTGCCAAATTGCATTCAATATATTGCTCAATGTTGCAACTGTCCTACCTGGGGCATTCATGTAGAATATTTTAAGTGAACACAGGGATGGTCGGTTTCAAGGAATTAAGAAGGGGGAGGAATGCAGCACCCTTGCACCCTTATTTCCCTTTATTGTTAGATGTTTGGAGCAGGTACTGTTGTGTTGTGAGTTAGAAGACTGTGTTTGCCAGATAAGAAGGGCATGAAATGTGGAGAGGAAGAGAGATGATGAGGGAGGAGGGGTTTGAATGTTTGATTAAGAACACGTACAGAACATTTTGGAGGAATTTGAAAATCCTTTTCTTCTCTAACCAAACAATAGGGGGAATAAAGGGGTTTATGTCTTTCCTTTCTATCCTTTGATTTCATTCCTTTTTCTCTTTTTCACCAATAAGCTTTTTCTGCATTTACTTTGGCACTACAAAAGAAAATGTGTCAGCAACTGTAGCATGGTAATCTATCAACCACAAATTTGCTTTGGAGGTTATTATACGTAAATGATGTATGAAATGGTTTTGAATGTTTTCGTTGTGTACTAATTCTCTACGGCGATGGGGCTGGAAAGTGAAATATAAACAATAGAAATTCTTAGTCATGTCCAGGATGTGGAGAAGTACATACTTGCACTCAGGTGTGTTGGCCTCTCCATTCATGTTATGTGATTTTGCCTATGCAATTGTCATTCTTGATATTTTCCCATGAAGATTTCCATCCTTCCTTGAAGCACTGAGAGCATGTCGTAGAGCTTTCATTCTAGCATTTAACACCATCCCCACATTATGAAAACTACCAAATGTCCATAAGTTTATGAAACACCAATTCCCAACATAATGTGACTGTCAATTTAGCTAAATAGAATCTCAGGGAAGGAAGGGGGGGAGAGTTTCTCCGTGCTGGTATTTCACTGGCTTCATTCCAGAAGAACATACATAATATGTCTATTTATTCCCCGTTGTAGTGGCTGAATTTGAGACCTGCAGGAACAAGAGGTTTGTAGTTTGTACTTAAAGCTGACAGTCTTAAAATATAGGCTGATCAGAAGTAATTTTAAAACTTGGATTGCAGAAGCAAATGAAAGGACTTTTGATGAAGTTTTTCAAGAGGCCATGATCTAGAAAAACTTGAGATTTAAAGTTTCCTATCAAGAATTCAGATGCACACTTTATTGGGGTTGACAAGCACCCTTTTTGTTATTTCCTATGCTCATTTCTCTCTCCATGTCTTTCCTGGAAGATGATCCTCTATGTAAAATATAAATCAGAGTATTGACGATTCCAGATAGTCGTTATTCTACTGGAAGAAGCTTCCACATCCTTTTCATCTTTGACTTGTTTGTTTTTATGTTTGAATTAGTTGGGGATAAACCAAATGATGTGTTCGCAGCAGCTGATTGCAAATGGTCATAGCCTATTGATTACTACTTGACCAATCGACCTGTGACCCACGTTGTATTCTTTTTTAAAAAGAGAAGCTGTCTATGCAAGCGGTGCTAAGTATTCGTTTGATTTTAGTTCTTTTGAATTAATGTGCTGCAGTTGTTTGATGAAGTGAAGATATCAGTAACAAGAGACGGCATTGTCTTTGGTAAAGTAACATTGCCTTTCCGTTGGCTGGCCAGATATGAAAGCCAGTTTTGACTTCTGATTGCTAGAAAACTAAGGCTCGGGAGAACTGATTATGGGTTTCCCTATCAGATGTACATCAAAATATGAGAATGGGTTGCTATGAGATTGATGATTTAGGATGCATGTGTTATGTGTATGATTATCTCGGTCCTTATTCTGTGCACCAGGTAGCTGTCTCACATAGTCAGATTGTGAACTTGGATTATTTGTGTGAAGTTTCTGCTATCTGCATTAAGTCACTTATCTTCGCCATGGTAATAAACATTTAGTTGGCTAGTCTGCTATTTAGTTCTGAAAAGCATGCCTCAGGCAAGCCTAGGCTCACTGCACATGAAGGTATCAACCCCTGTTATGCATGGATTTCTTTATTTGAAAAGAGTTAGCTTATTAGTTAAAGTAGAACAAACCTTGGTTGGTCAATGTATCTATTATTGCAAAATAAGCATTCTTGCGGAACTTTGTACATCGAGTTTGTGATGCATGTGCTTCGACCTCGCACGTGGAATTAGAGGACCCGTACCTTTTAGAATGTAGGGGTTAAGACTGCTGTTTATATGGACTCCTAAACACAAATGAAAATTAAGAAAGTCATAAAGGAAGGAAAGAAAGTGAATAAAGTAAAAAAAAAAAAAAAAAAAGATGTGCTTCTTTCTTTTCTTTGTCTAAAGGTAGGCTTTATGATTTTTACATGGTACATGCCTTACTTTACTATCCAATTTAATGCTTGTACTCTCCTAAAGTTTTTTCTGATAATATCAGCTTACATTGTCTGTCCAGCCAATGTATGATGTGTAAGTTCTGAATTGGAACAGCAGATTATGCATGCATAATGTTTTTTCTTGTATGTCATGGAGACCCAGTCAGTCAAAGTTGACTACTACTGAAAGGTTCTATTGTTTCTCTATCAGGAAGCGTCTATTCAGTATGATAAATGAACTGCCAACTGTCTTTGAAGTTGTGACCGAAAAGAAGCCTGTAAAGGACAAGCCTAGTGTGGATAGTGGTAGCAAATCCCGAGGAAGTACCAAGGTGAGAATAATTACAGTTAATCTTGATCTGTTTGTCTTCATACATTCTGATTAGAGTTCTTGGGTAATCAATAAACTCTTGTCAATCTTTTAGATAATACAGATACTTTATGGCTTATACCTGTTGCTTTATAGTAATAAAATATTACTCCGAATCAGCCACTATGACAACTGAACCTGCAAAAATTATTACCTCGTAGGCTCGTAATGAATATATCGTTGGTTTATGTCATATAAGGTCATTGATAGCTGTTCCAAGATTTTTGGAAATCTTAATACTAGCTTTCATATGGCCTGTTGGTAAAGTCTGGATATTACGTATATGAACCATTTACATGAACTGTTACTGTATTATTGAAAGATCGAAAGGTCAGAGTGGTGCAGAAACAAGAAAATTCATACAAAATGTCAAAGACCAGTCAGAACATGGGGTTGCATATATATGTTCTAGTTTCAGTAGCTTCTGGGACTTTATATATGGTCAGGTTTCTGCTTCCTTCTGTAATAGAAGTTTTGCTACCCATGGAACCATCTCTTGTCATATGCATTTCCCAATTTATAATGTTATTCGGGTCCCTGCACTGCAAGTGTCACCAGACAGCCATTGCGCAGGATTACCAAGGGTCTGACTCATCCACCTAATTTGAAAAATTATGAGATTTGCAGTTTACATTTTGAAATTTATGAGATCTGTAATTTACCCCCACATGGTGCTGCAGCTGACAATGTATAGCAGCAGGAATAGTAATACTGAGGCTTTACATATCCTTGGGCCTTTTCTTTCTCTTTGAAGAAACAGTTTTATGTTGATTTTCTTTCGTTTCATCTATTTAATCGAGCTTTTATATCCGCACATCAGAAGTTCATTGGCTATGGCTGTTGAAAATTTTGTCTTCAGATATCATGTCTCTTGGATAAATATATTCTGTTTGATATTTTGTGGTAAAGCTAGGGAGAGGTGTTGATTGGAGATATAACGGGCATTGACAAATTGGTGAAGACACGGGGTGGGGGGTTGCAAGGAAGAATAGAGAAAAATGAACTCCGTAGAATTTTTGTTTTGCTATATCTTTTTTACCCTGTGCTTTACTCCTTCGGAGTTGCAGCAAGAGCCAAGAGCTCTACAATCTCAAGAAGCTTTTACTGAATAGCAGGACCCTGTAGTTGAGGTCTGAGGGATCATGAAATTACATTAAAGAAGTACTACTTCTACAATGATTGGCGGATGGCAGAATATCATCATCCTCAAGAAGAGCAAAGAGAAAGGAGTGAAGTCAGGGCAAACCATAGCTCAATATTATGCATTGAAGCTCAAAAGAGGAATGAATAGAACTATTGCATAGGAAAAGCGGAATTTTCTTCTCTCTTTCTTTTTTTCTACTATTATTTTTATCTTGCTCTAGAATTTCGTCAAATTTCATCATCTCTGACTTATTTTGTATTACAGTCACCCCTAATTATATCACTGCCACCCCTAATTGAAATAAAACCACCTGTACAACTATACATCCTATATATTCACCTTGGGTTGTTATTAGTAGTTGGAATCTCTGTGATTTTGTTTTCTACCTGACCTAGACTAACTAGGCATAGAAGTAACATTGTACATTATATACGAGGAAATATGACAAGGGAAAGAGATCTCGCCTTTTTATAAAGTTGAGAGCCTGGTGATTGGTTGTTTAGATTAGTTACTCTTTATGCCACAAACCTGGTTGGAGCATTTCTTTGAGTCAATAATGTCCTTATGTATATTTGCAGAGGTCGAGCGATGGGCAGATCAAGAGCACCCCAAAGCTGGCAGACGAGGGCTTTGAGGATGATGAAGATGAGCAGGGAGAAACACTGTGTGGTAGCTGCGGTGGCAATTACAGTGCTGATGAATTTTGGATCTGCTGTGATATCTGTGAGAGGTGGTTCCATGGAAAGTGCGTGAAGATAACTCCAGCCAAGGCCGAGAACATTAAGCAGTACAAATGCCCATCTTGCAGCTTGAAGAAGGCAGGACGTAGTCACTGATGCTGGTATAAGGTGATCAGAAAATTTTTACCTGGGTGGCTGACATAGTATAGCAAATACTACTATTTTAAAGTATGAAATCTGTAGTTAAATTTGTTGCCAGCTGATGTTTGTTTATACAGCACCTGTGATCCAAGTTTTCTAGTCTCGGAGTCTTGTATTTCCTTGTATCAGACAGTCTGGTTTATGATAAATGTATTCGTATCAGTAGCGTATAGCCAATCACCACTTGATGTTTGTCAGCAACACATAGGTTAACAATCTAAAGCTGAATTCATTAAGCTTTGCACCAGAAGTTCATCTTTTCTGTTTATCTATATACTCGCATGTCTTAGCACTGCTACTAGTAGGTTTGTGTTGTCTGTAGCTTTGCACTAATTCCTACAACAGGGATCTCAAATTAGAAGCAGATCCTGATAGTGGTTGTTTACTAGCTCCTCTAAAAATCACTCTAATTTGATTTTTGTTTGGATTTGAGCACGGTCGTCGATAATATTATGGCTGTTAGCATGGCCGTCAATAATATTATGGCTGTTAGCATGGCCTCTACATTGATAGTTATTGTGGCTGTTGGAGTCTTTATTAGATGGCATTCCTGGTGGTGTATTAGAGTTTCACAGGTGGGAGATTGAAAAGGAGCAAGAGTGAGTATAAATAAATTGCGGTAATGGGAGATAATTTGAACTTAAATGTTGTAAAAGATTCTTATGTTGATGTCCATGTTAACATTAATCAACATTTTTTCTTCAAAATTGGTATAAAATGTTAATAGAAATATACAAAGTATATGCCTGGGGTTGAAGAAAAAACCGAATAATTCTGTCTTTAGGTGCTTTTCTCAATAATCTTGAACTTGCAAATCATCAGTTGAATGTAATATTTTGGTGAATGCCGTTAATAGTTTTGACTTAATTATGACAGTAAAATAAAAAACATTGGTAGACTCAAATAACGATTTTATTGTATAAGTCATTGCAGAAGTCAAACACAACCAATACCTCATCTTTAAGACCAAGCTTGGCTTGACTCAGTCGGTTAAGGTCATGGGGTTTGAATCCTACCAAGTGACAAGCACACTTGGAAGAAGATTTCTCTTACCATTTCCCATTCCTTCTAAGTGTTTGGGACTCGTGTTGGACCTTGTGCGAGGGCACCACACAGTAATCATTTTACCAATCTAAAAAAAACAAATTAAAAAAAAAATCATCTTCAAGTATCATTATAGGATATAAGAATCAAGGTTGGTCTAGTTGATTGGAAGCCCTCCTTCTACCCTTGTAAAAAGGATTCGATTCTTGCCCCTTGCAAAGTATGATCATCCCCCCCCTCTCCTTCATTGCAAGAGATCTTCATCTTACCTTAAAAAAAACATCACTATAGGACATACATGGGGACCATAGAACTTGGCACAAGAGGAAATGCTTCCCTTGACACAAACCCATTAAACCGACCACCTCATAAAACGCAATCCATGTTGCATAAACCATTAGAAGCACGATAATAGATTGCATGAACTATGGAAACTCTACAGAGAAAATTGCGTACAAGGGAGACACTTTCGCTTAGGCCGAAGCCCCTACACTCATAATAGTGAAATATTAACTATAAAACAAAGATGCATGTTGGGTAGACAACTTAGTTTATTTTGTTTTTATTTAAAAGCCAATGATATATGCATAATAAATCAAAATTAGTCAAACTTATTAAAAATATATTTAACCGACAACTAAAAGAAACTTTTCGTTTCCTTTTTTTGTTTTTAGTTTTCAAAAAAAAACAAAAAAAACAACCCTAGTTATTGTGTCTCTCAATGTGACGGTGATCTTAGTTCTTGTAGGTCAATCCAAAAATAAGCTAGCATTGTCGGTCTCACCTCGAATTTATCCGACTCCGAATTTATTAGACACGATTGGCCTTATCGGAACTTATTCATGAGTGTTGTGTTAGACTCGATCAAACTTGGATCGTACCCGATCAAAACTTATTGAACCCGAAACTTATTTTTTAAGGTGAAGAGAACACACTCTCAATGATCACATAAAAATCAATATCAGGGGCGTATTTCTCAAAATGGAAAAAAGGCGAGGCAATTCATTGAACAACTCTGAATAGGCATCACAATAGAACCAAAAGATTAGAATTCAGGCTCAACCATATATTCCACATTCCAATTTATATACCACATACTACTTTTAGTAAAAACAATTTATATAATATTTTCTCGATGTGCAACCATCTACTTGTTTCCTCAACCTTTTCACTTGCCTAAAAAACTGAACACGAGTGTTTGTGCCAAATAAATTGTGACAGAGGGAGTAGTAAAAATCCAAATTGCGGTCGTTGGGTCACCCCATATAGACTCATCTCATATTGTAGGCCTTGAACTTGAGGAGGGTGCCAGCTTTTGGATCTCTTTGAACTCCAAAGACACAAAGAGGGAATAAAGCTCAATAACATGAAAATGTATCATATTACACCATGGGAGCATCCCCATACATAACAAAGGCAAAACTTGTTGAAAAGGTTATAAGCAAAGATAAAGCATAGTTCTATATAACAAAAAAGACAAGGCATAAACTATGATGTAACTATAAAAATTCTGTAAGTTCTATGGACACTATTAGACTATTAATCTAATTTGTACATGGGAAGATTCCTCAATTACAAGTGTAGTTTGCTTTTCTTTATTGCCCTTTCTTTTCCCTTTGAAGGGTAATTACTATTGGAGGATGCACATACCTTTCAATTAATTAGCTCAATCCTAAATTTCCGACTCAGAGCTGTAAAATTCCCAAATCTTTGAGCGAAAAAATAGATAAACGTTTGCTTAGAATATTAAGGTGGAATAGGATCAAGTATAAGGGAGACAAGAATAAAGAAGAGATAAGCTGATGATACTTTGCCAAAAACGATTGCACATTGATGTAGCAGAAAGAGAAACATAATCTTACATTCGTACCCAAGGCCAAAAAGGCACAATCTTTTCATTGATATTTGACAAGAGATTATACAAACATACCTCTGATTCAGCCTCGCAAGCCAGAAAACACTACTAAATCCAATCAGCAGCCCCCAAAAATCAATGACATGATTAAAGAAAACAGTCCAAATATATGCAAAATGACCAAGTATTTGGCCGTT
This sequence comes from Beta corolliflora, assembly GCA_947648045.1. Lineage (NCBI taxonomy): Eukaryota > Viridiplantae > Streptophyta > Magnoliopsida > Caryophyllales > Amaranthaceae > Beta > Beta corolliflora. The sequence goes on along the minus strand of CANSZD010000532.1, from coordinate 1,680,356 downwards.
TAGATGGGGTCAAACACAAACCTAAACCTGTTATTACTCCGCCCCCAATTTCAAAGAACCGTCCTTCAAAAGCTTCATGCTTAGGTTGTTAAATCTTCCTCGTGAATAATGTCGAGAGGCCTTTCTCCAATCAGTTCCAGTTTTCATCATGGCAACAAACTCATCAAAGCTTATTTTTCCATCCTGCAAGCATTAAATTGCATATTAGGTAGGAATTTTATATACATCATTGAATCTATGAGAAAATAATGAAGAATTCAGAGGCTTTTTACCTTGTCTGTGTCCACCTCCTGGAAGATGTCATTGGCAACATTAATGCAATCCTCGACTCCATCTTCCATCAAGGCATTTTGGAGTTCTTCTGGTTCAATATAACCATTTCCATCCTTGTCAAAGTAAGAGAATGCTTTCCGAAGGTGCTCATCATTGCCCATTCTCTGTAAATGAAGCGAAACGGCAAGAAATTCTCCATAGTCCAGTGTTCCTTTGCCATATGTGTCAACCTGCAGGCCAATAATATTGCTCAGAAGCCATTGACTGACTGGTACATTTATTCTAACCCAAAACTGTTGTTCTGTTAGGCTCACATGGGCAAAACAATTTAGAGGGGACAAAAGAGAAATATAACGATGACGATGAGAGACTTTTTTTTGTACTATGCACTGTTATTTACTGCATGACAAGAAGTCATTTTAACAACCGGTTGCACTGGTCTTGAATTCTTGATATGGTCTGTCCTACTTTTCAGCAACTAACTCCACCTTGGGTCATTTTGGACTTGTGATGGTCATTTATGGGTCATTTTGGACTTGTGATGGCCATTTTGGACTTGTTTCAGAGACAAGGATCAGAGAGCTTGACGATATTGCATATTCACAATAATGTTTATTTCTTGACTCGGAAGGCTGAAGGCACAGGTGGTTAAGACTCCACTAACTAGATTTTTGCTAGAGAGAAGCAATGGAGCTAACCAAGCAATACTGTAGACAAAAAATTGCAGCTGAGCAAGTTGATAAACCACCCTGTTCAGCCAGCTCTCAAAACCTGTTCTTCAGCAAGTTGGTAAACCACCCTGTTCAGCTGCACTCACACAGTACCTAGGCACATTCCACGCCAAATGGAAGGAGGTTGGGAAAGAAAGAAAAGAAAAGGATGCACCATATACCAACTTTAAACTAAATTTTGCAAGCATACAACCTAAGAAAAAGCAGAAGCTCAAAGATCAAAGAAGTTACGCATTCTAACCAATCATCCCCGCAAAACCCATCCCCCTTTCCAAATGAAAGGAAAAACGTACTCCTAGAAGCTAATAACAGAAACCTATATCTGCATAAACCAGCCTATCCAATTCATCTTGCCTACACTGAGAAAAGGAATATCTGAATACATCATTAATCGACAGAAAGGTAAGCAAGAAAACAGAATACTATAAAAAGAGGCCTTATTTGAATAGATTGTAGGAAACAGAAAGGGTCATAAAAGCAAACACATGAATCTCACCCTCTCTTGGGGAGGGGGAGCACCAGGGTAAGGGGAGGGGGGGGGAAGGATGGGGTACATTGGGGTGGGGAGAGAGTTTGAATGGATGGGTGCTTACAGCTTCAATAAGCAATTGAACTTCAGACTCTCCAAGTTGGGAACCATACTTAAGAAGACCAGCTTTCAGTTCTTCAACTAAAACAATTCCGTCATCATCTGTATCTATCTTTTTAAACATTTCCTTGATATCTTCAACTTCTTCAGCAGACAAGAACTCAGCGATAACCTGGAATAGAGTGCCGTTGAAGCTGTCAATACCTAATAATACAACCAAATATAGCCATAAAGGAGCTCATTAGTCACAGAAGCAGCATACATACCCTCAAAGCTTTCCTCTTGAATCTGTTCATCATGGCAAACTGCTTGAGCCTTGATTTTACAACATCTCCAAGAGGAACATTTGAAGCCTTTTTGGCATTTTGTACCCACGAATGCTCTGCAATGCATGAAAACCATGTAAGATTTACAGTGAATATCATGCACCCAACAGAGACATAAGAACTCATTTATTGATGAAGCTGAATTACACAAGCACTAACTAAAAGCTTCAATTCTCTGTGAGCTGCTGGATGAACGTTCAGTTCGAATGATGAAAGCTATTTACAGACTGACTTATGGAAGAAAGTATTAGACTGATAACCCGGCATCTTTTATTTAGAAGAGTGAAATTCCTTCGTAACCAGAGTCTTGCAACTCCAGCGATTAGATGCAAGAGCCTAGTGCTAACGCCACCCTTAACAAAAATTTCCCTTTATTTGTCTTTCGGAAGAAATAACTATAAATTTGTAAATGAAACAATGTATAGACTGTGACCCAACACACAAGCCAAACAAAAGTGCCTTGTCACTTGAAGAAGTCTGCAAAGTTAAAACAATTAAGAAACTATTCAGACAGAAACTCCATAGCATATTCTTCGGCAATCATAGAGATCTTCATGCGCTCCATGCAAGAATTAAGGAAGATTTATATCTTAAAGGCGGAGAACACTTTGAGCTTTGTGTTCTTGAGAAAAGTACAATTCAGATTTCATTTTAACATCCAATAATTCAGCTACGGTCTCATGAGAAAACAATCATTTTTTTAGAAAATTGTCTGGTAAACTATGGAAGGCAGCTGGTTCTTGTTCAATCTACGTTTGTGCCAAATTTTCATCTCCAACCTCTTATGTACAAGCCAAAGAAAAAAAAAATGATATTCTCCTATGAAAAACCATATTGAGACATAAGTTAGGCCTTACCCATCATGTGACTAGAAAAGAGCCTACATGCAAGGACTTCAGATATAGCAAGGTCGGCAAACTACCAGAGTATGATAGGTTAATCACCAGAGACAATCACAAGCAAGTCTCAATTATGAACCATGTCTTACTCCTAAAGTAAATATAGGGTTTTTTAGTAAAGACAAGTACACATGTACAATCGTCTAATTCTGACCCTTCTTGTCGGCAAAGCTGGTCCACTTTAACTAAAAGACTATTCTATGATCAAATTTGTTGCCAAATTGAGATCTTAGTTTGTACCAGGTTAAATTTTTTTTTTTATGTGATTAGTCTATCTTCTTAGGTTGCATGCTGAAGGTAACAGATAGATTAGTCGAACGGTAGAGGTCAAGGCTATAAAATTCAAAAATAGAGATGAATTGATCTTTGCTATCACGTCTATTCCCTCCCTGTATTACTTTCTGTTCGAGCACCACTTAATATGAGTTTGCTTTTGCTTCAGGCAGCTTCCAGGTTCCTATCGTTCGATCGAACAGGTTTCTATCACTTCAGGATACTAAGATGGGTTCAGCCACATCATCATTGGTCACTGGAAAACACCACCAAGATCTTCGTGAAAGTTTATACTTCATACCTTTCCAGTGAATCCTTCTATTTTGGAAATCCAACTATCCAACTATTCATTCTATTAAACTTTTGTTGTACCCGTAATCCAGAACTCAAATTTTCAGCAACAAAGCCACCAGCCAACAGGTTATGTGCAGTTGAATCAACTAGAGATAGATAGATAAGACAATTCTTCAGTAGAATACCAGAATTTCTTATGCTTTGTCTCTGGTAAGATCCAGCAGGGACGGTTTTCTAAGATTCTTATCTAAGTGCAATTTCAGTAAAGAGAGAAATAGAACAAAAACAAGCAGAAGCCAAGTTACAATGGGGACTAGCTAATAAATTACACATTTTACTAGAAAAAGATTAGAGGAATGCGGAAAACATTTAAGATCTAACATTCTAATCACTACATGCTGCTTGGAATATATGGCTCCCATGATTTGTAGGAAGATGGCTTGTCGGAATACTTTTGAAACTAAAAGCCTCAACAGAAAGGGAGTTCAATCACTTTGGCAGTAGCCAGGTTAGAATATTCCAAACCTGCCCAAGCTGCAACCTTTTATCAAAAGAGCAAATCACATCTAAATCAATACAAAAGAGTGGTTCAAGAACTGAACCAAGCTCCTTTGTCAGCCACACTTCGTGCAATCTCATTTACTTTTGAAAAGGTAAATCCAGCAGTTATAAAGGCTTGAAAAATTCTAAGAAAGTAGGTGATAAAGGTTTTAAAAAAAGATATGAGAACATCATGAATCAAGTTCGGGAGAAAAAATCAAGCTGTCAGCAATCTCAGCATCAGCTTCTTTCTTTCTTCCACCTGCCATTTCCCAAGGCAACCGCTAATGGCCCAAAGGTAGATAGATAGTAACTTCTCTGTTACTTTATCCAGTGGAAAACAACAGCCTCCAAATGCATTAAATGAGATGAGCAGTTGTCAGATCTATCACATGAGTCACAGTTCAGGAAGATCAAGTGCTTGCCATTAACAAGCAACTTAAAGCATGTAACATAGCTCATATTTCTACTTATAAGTTCCTAGAATGAGTGTTCCATTTTCTAAATCTTATTTTTTGTTTGTTTATAGTTTTTGGCACTTTTCCGAATAACTTCTAACAAGTAATTTTTAGACACAACATTGGAATCCTATGAGCACAGAAGGGTGGAACAATTGAACCAATAACCTCAATATTGCCCATATCCACAAAGCTCCAATCAGAACTCCCAGTAATGTATTTTTTGCTTTTTTCCTTCTCTAGACAAGTAAATATGTTATATGTCCTTGCCAAATCATAGTGCATCAGGACTAATTCATCAATGGAAGACATACTTATGGTCCAGTTTCACATGGTCCAACAGTACTATTCATTTTAAAAAGATAAACAAGAATAGGAGAACACGTGAGAGAACCCCAAGTGTGTAATTACCAAGTACTTGTTTTGCTGTTAGTCTTTTCTTTGGGTCAGGTTCCAGCATTTGTCTGACCAAACTCTTAGCACACTCTGAAATGTTAGGCCACGGATCCCGTTTGAAATCTATTGCACCGCGTAGGATGGCCTGTGCTACACCTTGTTCAGACTCTGCAAAAATGTTCAAGTAAATAAATGCAAGGGTAATAACACAGCAAAATGCTCAAGGTCATAGAAAAAGTATACATTTTCCAATGCGGCAGATGTTCATGGTACTTTAAGATAACGAAAGAGCCCTCAAGGGTAACATGCAAGCTACAAATCTGTTCATAAGCAGGGGCATATAACAATGTGCAGCAACAAAAACAAAAGACAAATACCTGCCCAAAACGGAGGAACTCCACACAATAATATATACAGAATAACCCCTGCACTCCATATATCAATTTCTGGACCATAATTTCGCTTGAGCACCTCTGGAGCCATATAGTATGGACTTCCAACAATTTCTGAGAACCGTTCACCTAAACACATAGGACCATTGAGAAAGGCAACTTGGTTACTTTCACAGTCAAAAAACCAAGGCTTGCAACTAAACAACATCAAACAAGAGTCATAGTGACGATCACGTCGAAAATAGCTACAGCGCATAACAAAGAAACTTATCACCAAACAGACACAACAAAGGCTTATAAAAAAGTGGAGGACAAACTTTCTAGGTATATGACGACTCTCGAGATGCTCATCTCAATAGTTTGACTTTGACCAGAGATAAAGTGTGATCCTGTTTACCTATTTTGCCCATCCCAATGCAACCACAATCAGGAACATGCTAAGCAGTTCGTGGTACAACCGTACAAGGTACATTTGTACACACCGGTTAAACAGAGTTAGGTATTGAGCTATATTCTCAAACCTATTATATATTCCACAGCATATGGCTTTCCGATGACACCGAATCTGATTCATGGTCAGAAATCAAAGATTAATATTTCCTAAAAATGATCTTCTATGTATTCAATATAATTCCACTATTTCTTTCAAATAGAAAAATTTCAACTTTCACACTCCAACACACAACTTTGATTAATAAATTTAATTATCTATTAGTAATTGTTAAAAGTTGATATTTTGAATATCTACGGTGAGATGAATCCAACATCTTACGTACTAACATATTAAAAAAAATTAAATTTTTTTAAAAAAGTACTAGTATATCAATTATGATAGTGCAAAAGTCAAAGTATTGGTATTAAAAAGAAATTATAGAATCTAGGTGTAGCAAACCACAAATACAGCCATAAATGGGATTATGTGGAAAAGCATGAGTACTACCAATCGTAATGCTGCATCATCCATCCATGACAATAGCTGAGAGATATTTAGAGAGACATAATAAAATGTTTGTCTTACAGGACGCAGGCTAATAGGCAAGAGATAATCCCACCAAATATAATGATTACTACGTTATCTCCTACTCAGAGCACCAGTCACTTGTATGCAAAATGTACAGTTGTTCACCTGCTCAAAGTAAGATATCTGTCATAGCCAATTGATGCAGTAAGCAAATTTGTTTAAAACCTTTGGAATTTAGCAGTCTTTCAACCTTCCTCCAGAGGTTAATATTTCAATATAAATAACTTTATTTATAGGTATGCAAGTTGCGAGTCCACTATCTCATTTAATTAGAACCAAACATTTTAGTAGAATCAGTAAGTCTTCAAATTCACAATACAACAATTCAGTCTTTAAACTACATCGACGGACAGATTCATAAAAATCGATAGATATAATGCAGGTTCATTTGCTTGTAAAATCAACCATTATCTGCTCATTAAGGAAGATGGGAAATTTATATTAACTTTTCAGAAACCAGTTATATTCTCAAATCCCTACTTAATGAAAGATAAGAAACCCGAGTTCTTTCCCTCCACAAATCTTGTCCTTCCTCTCCAAAGTATTTGTCTTGAATACTAAAGTAGACCTAACAATGTACCAAATTCCCCTAAAACCAGACTCTGGACTAACATTGAAGTAATTGCAATCGAAACCTCGTATTCAGATTCTAACAAAACAGAATATCCCACTCTAGAACACTAAATTAAACTAATTATAGCAATACAAAACAGCATTTCAGAAACCCATTATAGTCTCAAATCCCCACTTAATGAAAGATAAGAGACCCGGGTTCTTTCCCTCCACAAATCTTGTGCTTCCTCCCCGAAGTATCTGTCTTGAATTCTTCAACACCACTTAATAACAAGACAACCCAAAGCAAACCTAACAATGTACCAAATTCCCCTAAATCCAGACTCTTGACTAACATTGATTGATTGAAGTAATTGCAATCGAAACCTCGTATTCAGATTCTAACAAAGTAGAATAACCCACTACAGGACACTAAATTAAACTAAAAATAGCAATACAAAACAGCATTGTCCATTCTTTCAACCAAACAAAAAAAGATACAGCAATATACCTGGCTGAAAGAAAATGGAGAGGCCAAAATCAATAGCCTTCAATGGCGAATTCTCCTTCTTATTAGCAAACAAAAAGTTCTCAGGTTTCAAGTCTCTATGAATAACCCCATGCTTATGACAAAGCTGCACAACCTCAACAATAGTTCTAGTAACACCAGCCGCAGCTCGTTCAGTGTAATGCCCCCTAGCAACGATCCGATCGAAAAGCTCGCCGCCTTCGCAAAGCTCCATAACCAAATGCACCGCATTATCATCCTCACAAGCCTCCTTCAAGCTCACAATACTACTACTCTTAGGTAAATGCTTCATAATCGCAACCTCTCTCCTAACATCATCAATGTCGACAGCAGTACGAAGCTTCCGCTTAGAAATCGACTTACAAGCAAGTAAATCTCTACTACTTTTATCAATACACAAATAAGTAACACCAAATTCACCTCGACCTAACTCTCTATCAATCAAATACTTCTCTTCGATTAATTCTTTAGGTACGTCTGGTAAAACTGTGATCGATGATGAAGAAGACGATTTCTTCGCTGAAGTATGATGATGATTTTTCTCTCTCCTCTTATTATTGTCTGATTGCTTCGATTTTACATCCTCCCTTGCTACTGCCGCCGGAGATCTGCAGCAATTTCCCATTGATTTGGGGACAGATTTGAAGTTTTTCTGGAAAATGTTAGGGGTATAAACCCTAACCCTAACTCATAGTATAAGAAATTAGGGGAATGTAAAACCCTAGAATTTTGTTGAAGAGGAGAGAGAAAGTAGTAGAGAGTGTGAAAATGGAGGAGAGAGAAAAGAGAAAAACTGAAGTGATAGTGAGTGAGTGAGGTGGTAACGGTTCAGACTTCAGAGTTCAGATGCTTTAGCTTTCCTCTTTTTGAAATTTTTTTTTTTTTGATTTTCCCTCTTTATCTTTTACTTATGTTTTTTTTTTTTTTTTTTAAATTTTTTTATGTTTTTTATGTTTTTTGAAAGGTAAATTTGTTTTTTTTTTTTTTTGGGGAGGGTTTGATTATGTTGGGGTGTGACGTTTACGCCTTAAGTGGGGACAATTTTTTTTTTTTGATATTTGTGTGTTGAATGTTGATGAATATCTTGGATTAGAATGGATTTTACCAAGTATGAAGTATGAACATTGCATTTAGACAAATGGGAGTTTGCCCCTATAGTGCCTAGATATCCGAAAAAATAACTTAGAGACAAGAATTGGGTGTGGAGATATTAGGAATTTGTCCTCTAATCCGTGGATTGTGCTCCCACAATGTACAATAGAACATTCACGAAAACGAACATTAGACTGTTGAAGTGGAACATTACAAGAACTCACTTACGAAAACGAATATGTTACTGTTGAAGTGGAACATTACAAGAGTTCACTTACGAAAACGAACATTTTACTGTTGAAGTGGAACATTACCAGAATTCAATTACGAAAATGAACATTTTACTGTTGAAATGGAACATTACCAGAATTCAATTACTTAAATTGAACATTTGCTCATCAAATATAGAACATATTTTTTTGCTGAAAAATAAGCTTTGAACGAACATTTTTTAAAATATAATATTTGCTTATCGAAAATAGAACAATTTTCAAGGAAAATAGAACATAATTTTCTGCTGAAAAATAAGCTTAAAACGAACATTTTTTGTAATAGAACATTTGCTTATTGAAAATAGAATAATTTTTACGAAAAATAGAACAATTTTTACGAAAAATAGAACATATTTTTTTGTTGAAAAATATGCTTAAAAAACGAAAATTTGTTGAAATAGAACATTTGCTTATAGAAAATAGAACAATTTTCACGAAAAATAGAACATATTTTTTCGCTGAAAAATATGGTTAAAACGAACATTTGTTGAAATAGAACATTTACTCATCGAAAATAGAACAAATTTAATGAGTGCACCTTGTGCACCGTGCTCCTGGGAGCACAATAGAATTTTCATTTGTCCTCCATCTTTTAAAAGAAAATTCAACACACATAATATTAATTTTCACCTATTTTTGTAAAATAATTTAACTTCTGAAGAAATTAGAATATTGTTGACCTTTGAAGGGAACATTTTAAAATAATACAAATTCATATAATCAAAAGGAATCAACAAAGGCAAGAAAAAAATAACAATTTGGATTATTTTGAGAAGATCGCTCCAAAAATTGGATTTATTCGTAAATGATGAGTAAAAGTTTGATTCTTTCGTGCCAAAATTTCCTTTTAAATTTCAAGTATGGTGTTATCCATTTCTTTTCCTTTTCTTCCCCTTTTTCATTTAGTCGAGCTAGATTTTTCTATAAAAAAATTAAGCAATATGAATGTGACTATTCGACAAAATTTTACTCAAATAATTTTTTGTCACATTAGTCTGATGAGAGGTATATATTTATGTAACTTCCTATATATGCATTTACCACCACCCATCTCTTATTTGGCCAACTAAAATATAGCAAAAATCATGAGTTCCCCAAATTAATCAGCTTTAAAAGATAGAGATCTACAAAAAAAAAATCAAAATGCATAACATAAAGATATTCTCCTGTTTGTCAATATATAAAAAGAAACCAAAGACCCACCTGTCTAGCTAATATAACAATCAAACCAAGTATGATTCCTCCTTTAATAGTCTAGTAGTTTTCTGTCTTTTAGATATCATCAATTTGTTCTCCAAGTGCAAGTAAAAACAGACATTGTTGCCATCATATGATTCCTACTTTGGCTTGAAAAAATGAACATGAATTGAAAGATTGATAGGCTCGTCTTTTGACTCGGTCTCTAATTAAGAGACATCCCATGACATCCTCTCTTCTTTAGTTTGGCCATGGATGTTTGTATAATACTAAACTTTTGAGCTTTTCATCCTTATTCTGTTCTCTTATTCTTGTCTCTTCTTGTTATTTTTATACTTTGCTTAGTTTATTCATTACTAACACTATTAGATTATAATATACACTAACAAGAATCATCCTAATTCTGTTCTAAGAAATAGAAGTACTATACTAGCTAATATTGGCTAGAGGAGAAGATGAAGTTAAAACTGTTCCACATGGTGTTCATGATTTGGCATGTGAGGAAATCTTTCTCAGCTTGTCATTGATAACAATGGCATTTTAGAAGAAATTAAAGGGTTTATTATAGTTCGATTGGCATGAAATACATATGATAACATCGACTTGCATGACATACAAGTATGCTAACACTGATAAGAATTTGGGCAATGCGAGAGAAACTATTAAGATTTGCCACTTGTTAAGATTATACTACAAGGCCACTAGTCTTATAGTCTAGTGGTTTAGTCCAACATGGTAGTAGGGCTCAGATACCATCACTAATACAGAAAGGATGATTTGCGTCGGATTTGGGACCCTCATTTGCGTCGCATGAGGGTCCGACGCCACAGGTCTCGACGCAAATTTACTAGATATGATCTGCGTCGGTTGGTGAGCCGACGCAATTGACGCACCATTTGCGTCGGATGTGCTGCGAGGTCTGACGCAAATGCCTCTTGCACACCAGCTCCATGCATCCAAGTTCTACCAGCATGATTTGTCATTTGCGTCGGACAATGTCCACAGCCTAACGTAAATGGCCATTTTTCATTTAAAAAAAAATCATTTGCATCGTGTTGTGGACACTGTCCGGCGCAAATGACGAATTTTTGATAAAAAAAAATTAATTTCCTTCACTAGGATGTAGGTGAACCCATAGGAGAACAAATACCGTGGCACTGAAATTGTCCAAATAACGAGCATACTAAAATAATCCAAAGAACAAATCAATATCAGTGTGATAACAAGATCAGCAACTGAAAACATTTATATCTTAATGTTACAGAACAACGTGCAAGAAATTATTTGGTTACAACCAGCAATAAAATTACTAGTTTGTAGTGGATAAGAGCACATAAATAACTTATTATATGCGATGTAACATCAAATCCTCTACTAATTGCACATCTACTTGACTTTTTATTCATCCTTGAATTTACAAAGTTGATACTAGTGTTCAAGGGAGTTGCCGCTGAAGGCACCATGATTTTGTGCTGTTCAATTGGCTTGAAAGAAAAGGCAGACAAATCGCCACCAGATGAAGACTCCTGAATCATTAAAAAAAAGGAATCCATTTAGAACACAAAGCTCGCACAAAATTATACAAAAAAAAGAAAAGATCATGAAGAGCCAACAAATTCAAAACTCGCACAAAATTATACAAAAAAAGAATCTCGTTCAGATTCAGAGAGAGTACATAAAATCTAACATATCGAGTGAACCCATAAAAATAAAACCAAAAATTAGAACTGCATTATACAAAACAAAACCCAAAAAAAAAAACTTTTCACTGAACATAAATCATATGAAGAAATCATATACTTCCTTCGTTCTGTTTTAAATGAAACATTGGGTGAAATGACACTATTCATTGATCAATTTTGACTCCAATTTATCGCCATTATATAAAGAAAAACATAGTCAAGTGGAATCTTGTTAGATTCGTCTCGATGCATATTATCAAATTATAACTTTTTTATATTTTTTACGTGTGCACAACTAAAGATATTAATGATTAAAGAAGCGCGTTGTGTTGCATGAAAAAGCAAACGTTTCATTTAAAACAGAATGGAAGAAGTATTTAACCACAAAATTGAAACTGGAAAATCTAGATCTCAATCGACTGAATAAAAAACGAATAACTCCAAAAAAACACCCGAGAAACGCAGAGAAAGAAAGAGAAGTACTCGATTTTTGAGTTTTGACATTCTCGAATTTGGAGATAGCCGACGAGATCAAGCTTCCAGAAGTTGGTGAAGTACTCGGTTTTTTAGTTTTCCCGCTCGCGCTAATTACAGTTCTTCCTCCATTGTTAGGGTTTCAAGGAGGAGATCCGGTGAGTTGGAGGCTTGGAGCGGTGAGTTGGAGGCTTGGAGCAGATCTAATACAGGGTTGAGAGAATTTGCGATGAACCCAGATGAACAAATGTCATGCTTGTGCTGTTAACGAATTTAGGAGACTTTAGTAAGCCAGCCATTGTTGTGGTTATGAAGGATGAATTTAGGAGAGAGAATGTAAAGGAGAATAGGCTAGCAAATCTGGTTTGGTGGGGAGAAGGGTCGCCGAAGAAGGAAGAGAGGAAGAGATCTGGTGTGGAGAATTGGGTGGGGAAAGAGAATAATAAGAGATAGCGGCAATTAATTTTTTTTGGGTTTGGGGAAATAAGGTGTATCGGGGAGTTATTAAAGTCATAACTCATCTGCGTCGCGTTGGAATAAATAAACGATGCAAATCGTTTTGTAAAGATGATTTGCCTCGCGTCTATGGCCCATCTGACGCAAATCATAGCCCAAAACTGCTTTTGTTCCTTCAGCATTTGCGTTGTATGCGTATCAGTATCCGATGCAAATCATTTTTCCCCCATTTGCAGTAGTGATTTGCGTCGGATAAGAGGTAATGTCCGACGCACATTACTTAAAATTTGCGTCGGATCTGTCGCTTATCGGACGCAAATGATCTGTCCCTGACCATCTGCGTCGGCTTCTTAAATGTTCGACGCAAATACGCATTTTTCTACTAGTGCATCATGCATTTTAGAATTAAGGGGAAGTTTGTATGGAAAAAAAACAATAAAAGAACAAAACAAAAAGGCAAGCAAGTTGCTTGAACATTCAAACATGGGGAGGAATTACATAAGATTAGAGTGCTTGACAAATATTGTAATTCGCGAGATTTGTGAGTATCGAGTCACTCCTATTTGTTGGTTGATCAATGAGGATTAGTACTTCTTTTTTTAGTCGTGACTCGTGAGAAGATATGTTGCATGGAAACAAAAATGTGAAATCGTAGAAATGAGAAAACGCCAAAAAAAAAACACTCGATATTCATATAGTAATTGAGAAATGTGCAAACGCGAAAGCTAAAGTATGCCAAAAATGTAAACAAAGAAGGTATATTATAAGATTCAATGTGGTTTGAGTGAAATGCCACCTAGAGTTTCTCTAAAATTCTCTCTTAAAATCTCTCTTAGACATACAACATTGATTTGTGGCTCATCAGTGATCTGAGCATTGAATTCGTTGCTCATCATAAGTTACTGGCGAGTCAATTTCAACCACTGCCCATATAAGATATGGGGTTTTTTCATTCTTTTGCTCAAATAGACTTCATTTTCTTTGTACAAGATATTTTTCTTTCTACCAGTAAATTGAGTTTTATCATTGTGAGAATTGCTAAATATACTTTTGTTATTCTCTTCTAATAATTGATTTATTGTTGAAGATACATATTGTATCGAATAAGATTTATATTCTTCGGGTATAATCAATTGAATTTTAAGTCAAGTACTTCAAGATGTAGAAGGTTTATGGAAAAAAAAATTGAAAGAGAGCATGTAGAAGAGTAAGATCTCATCTTTCCGATACAAGAGTGCTAAACTCCGGAATATTAAAAACTAAAAAAGTGAACACAAAAAAGGATAATGAAGAGACGTTGGGGCCTGATCGTTATTGTTACCGCTTTTAGTTTTCAACTAGTGAATCTCTCGGGCGATAATATTGTTTCTTTTTGTAATTTATTATCTAATGCTGAAAATTTGACGTCATAATAATTTGAAAAATACACTCTTAAAAGTTATTACCATAAATGTGTTAGGCATCTAACTACTTGTGTAAGTCTTTTAATGAGATATAATTACAAGACCTTCTTATATTTTATTTTGAAATAATAAACAATGATGTTATGTTGGATTCATGGTTAAGCTCTCACTTTTCATTTCAAAGGTCACGTGTTCGCTACCTTGTAACTACACACAACCTTATTTTTTTAATTGAGGGGTTTGACAAGAAAATAGAGCATTTGCATTAGGCGCCCAGGAGAAGCATACAGGCACATGACTTTCTTAGTAACGCCTTTTAATATATTAGTATAGATAACCTCATAAACTAGTTTCATATTACTGTTTCAAATTTTCAAATAAGCATACTAGAGAGTATAAGTATGATTAAATTGAAGTTCACCATATTACTTATGCTATATCATCCATATGAGTTTAAAGTAAAAACTGACACTAATATCAACCGACTCCATAGTTTTATTAAAGTGATTATTTATACTATAAAGACAGCTGAAAGAAGAAATAAAAGGTGATGAATGCAAGTGACAAAATGCAAGAAGTTGAAAACAGGAAAATTGATGAAGAGAGGTTTGTCTAAAAAAATTGGAAAACACAGTCCCCACTTGCATGGCCATGAACGAAAGGCAATTGAGTACTTTGGAAGAAAAGGAAAGTTTTGTATGGAGTGAAGTTTTGATGCTCATATATCTTTGACCACTGTAATCATATGCTGACTTCCATCGATTGCTTGGTTGGCAAATGCATGCTACTTTCAAAATTTCATCTTCGCAATCACTCTTTCCTTGCAAGTTTTTCTTGTCATCTTGGTTTGTAAATTATATGAACTCTCCTTTACTTTAAAGTTTAAATTCCATTAGAATTATTTGGTGAAAATATAATGTATACTTCTTCCATCATATGGTATATTATGTGGATTTACTGTTGTACTCCGATCCCTTCAACCTTTTAAGTTTGTCTCAATTTTTTTTGGTTTGTCATTTTAAGTTTATTTTATATCATTATTTTTGTATATTGTTCCGACATAATAACCCATGTTACTCTTAAAAAAATTAGGAAAAAGACAAAAAAAACTGTGCCACGACACTCTCCATTATCCAACTCTTAATAAACTGAAAATTATCCTTTAGAACAAACTTAATGGAATAGAGGGATCAGAGTATTGTGCATGTACTGTGCCCTAGAGCGTGGAGTATACAATTTTGTCTTTTTGTGAAATTTTACCATTTATACTGGTAGTATATCATAGTGGATCGGTAGTAAAGAATCTTTTGAATAAAGTATCAGCTTTAAAGTTTGGGATCAGATCATCAGTCGATCGATTAAGATTATAACATCTTAAATAAGTATTAAAACTTATCAGATATTTACTTTGACGGGGATGCATTCTCTTCGGTTTTGAACTTATTTTAATAAAATCAGTATAAACTAGTTTAGATAAGATCCAATAAGTTTCAAAACTACCTCAATCAACATAATAAGTTCAACATATATTTTAGTGGAAAGAACACCCTATGCTGGTAGCATAAAATGTATCCCACCTTGGAGCCATATAGAGCACTAGGATCAGATATATAGAACATATCATATGATAGTAAGATCAAGTAAATAGCACAAAGTGTACCCACTCTATCCCAATTTACTTGAAACATTAACTTCTTGCACATGTGCTAAAGAAATTGAAAAGGTAGAGAAAAAACAAGTAGGTTGGTAGGTGTAAGGCCTAACTAACAAAAAAAAAAGTAAAAAGTAACTTGCCAAAAATTGTAGCAAGTAATTTGAGACATCTATAAAAATGAACATGTAGCAACTAGCAAGTAAATTTGTATGGGACTAATGGGAGTATTGGAGTAATGATAACATTAAAATATAATAAAGTTTTCGTATTTCAATTAAATTAAAATACTCAAAAATATTGTTTCGCTCATATAAGGTAAAATGTGTAATTATGATTTATGATAATGACCTACCTTCATATATTACCCTAATACTCTACTTAAATTTAAATATAAATTACCCAATGTATAATAATATCCTTAGGCATTCACTATTAGTTAATACTCGAGTAGTTTAAAGTCTTTAAGTAGTTAAGTGTCATAACACAAGTCGTAATGGATAAGTTATGTGCAAGGTTGTCGTGATTGAGATTTTACTTATGATGAAACATCAATTTGTAATTGATAAATTGTCGATCAATCAGTAAAGCAAAATCCATGAACATTTTTTCAACTTTTTTTTTCTTGAGGGGGCATTTTTTCGACTTATGTTCTTTCGGATAATAACGAAACGCATAATCGCATTAGAACACGAATATAATCATGAATCATTCGCAATTGGCAAATATGAAGCTCCACAAGATAAAAGGGTACGACAATTAATCAAATTAAAATTTCCATCAGTTTATGATAGATTATCCTAATATGTTTATCACGTTGACATGAGGGACTGAATCCAAAAACTAATTTCTACATGCATATTGGTTAGATTACTAGATCTAGTTATGTGTACAGTTTTGAAAACATTCACAAGAATAATTCCAATTATACTCGGTCTTTTTATAGTAATTTTACTTGTGAACTATTCTATATAATCTATAATAATTTCAATTGTGTGGCTGCCTTCTCCCAACAATCAAGTGGCATGAGAAATCCTATTTTAAAGGTCAAACGATGATGGATAAAGCTCTAAATAAGTAGGCAAAGGAAGGGGACAAGAGAGCAACAACACAAATGTTGAAAAAAAAATAACATAACTAGTCAAACAAGTTATCGGTTACTTATTTGGAATTAGTTCGAGAAGACACTCCCCACATATTAGATACTATAATAATTTATACTTGAGATTAATATGAAAACACCACTCATAATTTTGCATTATTCTTACAAATTTTTCCTGTAGTCTTTCCCAACATGCTCATAGAACTTAGAAGTATAAAAACATCGCAAAAAGTATTATTAGGAGGAATGGGTGCAATTCTTATTATAAATCCGGATGAACCATTCACCTAGGTCTATTTATTTGCTCAATACCTATTTGTAAACACAAATTCTTAGGAGTTACTGTTACACCATAATTTATAGTGTAACAACGCACTAACCACCACTTCTTTTGTAAAAAAAACTCGAATGACATGAAATAAATGACAAAATCATGACATGAAATTCATGTCATTATTTGTATAGTCCATATCATTTTTGTGGACGTCTTTGTCAGTATGCATGTTACACCCAAGACTCACTCATTTGTAAAAGAGCAAAAAATGAGGAATGTGTTAAAAAAAAAAAAAACATTAGATATCCGATACACTCGAGTGTATAATATATAGGCTTTGGGAATAGTCTAGGTGACAAATTGCGGCCCAAATAATTCAATAGGCATAAGAAATGATCCTTTTTTATCAATGTCATGGATTTTGGGCCCTTTTAAGGAAAACAAATCATAGATGGCGCAATTGCGCGGCAGAAGCGTTGACCAGCCATAATAATCCACGTGAGCAAACACAAAAAGTTCTAACCACATCCTTCCAAAACCAATAACAAGGTAACACTAATTAGAATTTAGAAGAAGGTAAACCAAATCTAACTAATTAGTCAAATCAAAAATTGAGTTGTTATCTTTAAAATCTCTCTTACCAACTGATTTTCAAAATTAAAACAAAGTCATCCTTAAAATTTTGCTGATATTAAGGCGCAAGAAAGTAAGACAAATTCCTAAGAAAACAAATTTCTTCTTCTTTAGAAAATCAAAAAATAATAAATCTCACATGGCAAGAGTCATGAGTTCTTCAGTTACTCAAGCTAACAATGAAGTTGATCATCACTTTGATCACAAGAATCCCACCACACAAGTAATTTTACTTTTTCTCACATCTTCTGCCTTTAAATTTACAACTTTTAATCATCATTTCTTGTTTATGTTTAACACGTTACTACATTTCTTGTTCTTTTTATCTATCTTTTTTGCTTGATTTTTGCTTTAACTTTAGATTTAATCTAGAAAAAAGAATATTCATACTGGGTGTTTTTTCATAGTTGTTATTGTTCTTGTTGATTAGCTCAACAACTTTGAATATTTTCTTAGAGGAATTATAATCAATGCAGGTGGAAGACCCAAGAATTCCAATGAACAAGCCAAAACTCACTGGAAAGTTTATGGCAATTGTTTTTTATCTTCAACTGTTGATAATTTCAGTTCTTGCAGTAATCCTCATCATTAGAGGCTTCCTTTCTTCCCATGCTCGCCGCCATTTTCGCCCGTTGGATTGGTATCCACCAGTACTTATGTCTGTTGGATTGTCTGGAATCACTGGATTAGTATGGCAAACTTTAAGTCAGCACCATCCATCAGGAGCCATCAAGTTAGCATTTTGGTTCAGCCCTTTGCTAACCTGTGGCATGGGTGTTCTTTTGATCTCCATTGGCTCAGGAACAGGGTTAGCGTTCGGAGTTTTATCGATTTTAGTATCTGTGGTTCAGTCCTTGTATGCTTGTTGGGCGAATCCTCGGTTCGATCATGCTGTTTCTGTGCTGTCTGTCTGCACTGCAGTCCCTCCTCTGAAAATGATCATACTAACCACACTGTCTGTTGTTATAACAGTGGTGTACTCTTCTGTTTTAATGGCGGGAATTGGTGGTGCCACGGCTACTGGGACACACTATGATAAGATTTTCATCGCGATCATCCTCCTGAGCATGATCTGGACACTGCAAGTGATCAAGAATTTCCTGCAGGTGGCAGTCTCGCGTGTCAGGTATATGAACTTCGCGTGTGGAGATGTGACAGCAGACGCGTGCACATCCCTTAAAGAGGTCGTGTGTCCCACAGTGGGGACTGTATGCTTCGGGTCAGTCCTGGTCCCGATGGTCACTTTCGTGCGAGGTTCTGCAAGGGCAGTCAGCCTTATAGCAGGGGACTCTGACGAATTCCTGTTTTCCTGTGCTGATTGTTACTCAGGGATTGCCTCGAGACTTGTGACATGTGGCAATCGATGGGGGTTTGTCCACGTTGGAGTGTACGGTAAAGGGATCATCCAATCATCAGCTGACACATGGGAGATGTTCAGAAGAGCAGAGATGGAGGAGCTTATTGACTGTGATTTAACTAGTTCATTCTGTTTCTTCTGTGGAGTTGCAGGAGGTGCTCTGAGTGCACTTGCAGGAGGGTGTTGGACAATTGTGGTGCACAAAGAATATGCAACTCAGATTTCGGTTTATGGTTTTTTGGTTGGTTATTGTGTTAGTCGTGTTGCTACAGCTTGGCTACAAGCATGTGTTTCGGCTTACCACGTGGCCTTCGCCGAGAACCCCCAAAGTGCTCGTTTTGATGCAACCATCCCATTTAGGTTGCAGGAGCTTCATAGAGACCGTGCCAGTGAAAGAGCATGACAGTTCTGACAGGTAAACTTCAGTGCAGGGTGGTTATAGGTAGAGTAGGTTAGTACACCATTTGTACATAGTATTTTCATCAGAATTTGGATAACAGAATGAATTTTTTCTTGTACATAATTGTAAACGGGAAATTAGAATAACCATTTGTTGTACATGTTCGCAATTGTGAGTGAGAATCAAGGTTGGCCTAGTGGTTGTAAGACCCTCCTTCCACCCCTATGACAGGGGGTTCGATTCTAACTCCTTGCAAGAAGGATCCCCAATTTCCCCCCTTGTTGCAAGGGAATTCTCATTACCAAAAAAAAAATGTTTGCAATTGTGAGTTTTAACATTTACAGTGGTAAAAAAAATATAAGGTTTTGTTATCAGCAAGAAAGCTGCTCAGAGTTTGCCAAGAATTCGTACTTGTCTATCTTAGAAATGTCATTGCGAAAAACATGAAGTAAATTCATTACAAAATACTGAAGGGAGGGTTTGTGAAATATGCCATAGAGGATAAAATTTTTAGGGGAAGTTCACTTTGAGGCAAGTAAATTTCAGTTACATAGGTTGTGCCACAACCCCGTTTTCACGGTTTAGGTTACTCCCATGTGGTAGACGCGCAAGCGCAACAACTCTCCTTTGAGTTCTAGTATGAATATGTTTGGTTCAACATTTTTGAACTCTAAGAAATGGAATTAAATACCCTTATTCTCTTTCTTTTTGTTTGGTTCAAGCTCTCCTCAATCTTTTACCATTAATTAGTGGTAATGGAGTCTCCTAGTTTGTTACCTTTCTCTTTCCCCTCAAGTAACAAAATCCATTTTTGGTGATAATGGTTACCTTTTCCTTTCCATTCCTTATTTGAACCAAACACCCAATAAAGATAACAAATTTTGTTATCGTTCTACTCCTCTATTTGTTCCTATTCTATGACTTGAACCAAACATGCTCTATATATACTACTTAACTTATGTCCTTCTCTAAGAGGGCCGAGCTTTACTTAGTACGCTACAACAAAAATTGACTATGTCTATAAGAGATAATGGACAAACCACTCGTCCATGAGAACAAGCAACCTTACAACTATAATTGATAAGAATTAGTATGTTCTTTAGAGAGCATATTCATAGCCCTCTCTTTGTTTTGTAGAGATTTAGTACTCCAGTTTCTCTAAATTGCCTAATTTAATTGGTAAGTTGTCACTAAATACATTAAGAAATTGTTAGTAGAAATCTTCCTAATTTTCTATCACAGAGACTACAATTCTCATAATCAGCCAACACGTTGATACATATATCGCGAAATTGTACGTTGTCTATCCACTAATTGCAATTTTCCAAGTGAATTTTAGATCCAATGGAAAGATTTAGGAATTCAGATTAAATTCAAATGAATCAAAGCTATACCTGGAACAAAGTTACCAAACTCCATAATCTAAGGTGTTCTATTCAACTCTATTGACGACCTTGAACTTAGCAAAACTTATTAGAATTTGATAAATCAATTATGCTAATATCAAAAAAAAATTATAGTACGAATATATAGATTAATAAGACTAGTATCACTTTTATATTATCAAATAATTATATTGTTGTTAATATATACTTCTATTGATTATTATAATAGTTTTAAAACTCAAACTTGAATGAACTTAATTTTTCTGAAATACATCTTGAAATTTTAAAGTTTTACAGTTGACTTTTTGACTCATGACATGAACAAAATAAAATTGCATATTAAACTTCCCGCCTTTAACCCCAACTTAAAATCAATACTATCAACTAGTATCTGATATATCTCATTAGTAACTGCAGTCAACACAAAGGATGAAACCATTAGTGGTCTAACTAAATGCGCTGATTCTGAATTTCTGATGCAAGAAATTGTGAGGATTAAGATTTGAGGACAATGCAAGAGGAATAAAGAAGTTCGGCATTCAAATGAAAAATTCATGAACCAAAACTTCAGATCTTATCAACATTGCAGACTTCCCCTCAGCTGGATCTAAATACCATAGTCTGTAGGCAGCCATATTTATCTCCATAAATGAACTTATTCTATCTCAACCGCATCAGCGCAACCGCAGGATCAAATACGAAACCATAAGCAAATCCATGTGAACTCATAAGTGCTTACTACTAAGTGCTCTTCCATTCTTGATTCCTAAATTATATTTTGCTGATCTGCATCGACATTAACACTTCGTCAGAAACTCAGCTTCACCAATAGTTTCACCAAGTAATCTCTCTCAAACTAGCGAATATGCTATTATAATTGACAATATTTTCGGGAAAAGAAAACAAAATTGGGCTGTATTGCCTGTATATAAGAAATCAAAAGCCAAAAATTCACCAATAGTGTCACCAAGTAATCTCTATCAAACTAGCGAATATGGCTATTAAAACTGACAGGATATTTTGGGGAAAAGAATACCATATTGAGCTCTAAGGAAGAAACCAATAAACCAAAAGCCAACATTATTCATCAGTCTACCATCTAGATTTATACATATAGACAATTCCTATGACACGAGATTTAGCAGATTCACAGAGCTTGATCCTTACGAGAAACAAGATTCAGCTAACATTTCTTTCAATGATGACAATCAACCAAACTTCAAAACAGCAATTCAGTGCATGTCCTGAAGATCAGCTTTACCTAAGCAAGGGAGGAACTGGGAAGAGGGGGGCGAATACATAAGCTTTTACCTAGTAAACTGAATCACCTCTTTCATTTTTCACTAATGCTATTCGCAACAAAGTATCCTTCATTTCTTAGGTTAAATTATAATTAAATCAAGCCAAATCCACTCTGAAGTTTATTTCAGACATTTCAATCCATTCCAAGAGTCCCAACCAAACACCTCCCCAATCACAGTAAAGTAATAACTAACAACCATAGAGAGGAATGAGAACAGGTACACTTAAAAGCAAGAACTAACAACTAACCTCTTAAATTAAAATCAGCCTAAGAAGATACACTAGCAGATGCAGGTAGATGGCTAAAAACCAGCGGAGGACGTATGGCTCGGTGCTTCTCTTCATTTTCCTTTCGGGCCTTGTACATCTCTTCAGTCTCAACAACAACCAACCTTTTAACCTGAACAAGAATAAAACCATAAGATGTCACCCAAAAATAGAACTCAATGAACAACAACCAAATGATTAGTAGCCACATCATTGTCAGACCTGCTGTATCATTCCCCTAACAGTTGGAGTATTCCATCTCATCACAGTCCGGTTGTTCTTGCCAAGACGCAATGCCTCCAAGGTCCGTCTATGAAGTTTTCTGGTTCCTGGCATACCCCTCACCTGTGTAATATATAGGTTGGCGCTCCATGCAACTGGGACCTGTGCCTTGAAAGCTTTAAATGCACTCATCTCTTTCAATCTGTAATATACAAGAAATAAGAGTTAGAGGAGATTAACATTCTTCTGGAAACAAAAATGGGTACCAATTAAAAAGAAAAAATATATATTATTTCAAATTCTTCAAAGAACAAAGATTCTTGAATTTAGATTCTCTCAAGGTAGTGAAGCATGCTACACTCCAAAGAAAACATACTACCATCCCCAAGCATGTGACCTGTGATGCTCTGCCAAAGCTTTGAACATTGAGTCATTGACACAACTACACAAGAGAAACGAACATTTTCCAATAATTTTAAATCAGCTAAAATTCCCGGACCACAATACAGTACTTGGTTCTATGAAAAAAATTGATTACTTGTAAAGATGGATGAAATTACTCACAGCAAAGTCAAGAGTCTAAATGAAAAATGATACAGGACAGATTGCAAACTTGTTCACAGATCAAAAGCAAAACAGTGTGCATAGCAGAGGCGACCAGCTTCAGGATAAGATCAACAGGGTTAAAAAGCAAAAAACATCAAACAGAACTCAAAGTGTGTTAATGACCTTGAAGGATACACTTCTTAATTATTGATCTATTATTTCTTTCTCCATTTTCTTCATTCTTCAAGTTCATCAACCAAAAACTGCTTTGAGTCAGGTCATGGATCACAAATATTCTCAAGTAAAATATCATTCTCTCAACAATAAGTCAGGTCCAGCTAGAATCACTTTCCATAGAAATTTGATTCTACTAAGTTATCCATTTTAACATTATAAAATAGTGTTAGCTTATTCGTGGTAGAAGAATGTGCACAGGAACACAATTAGCGAAAAATATACCACTTGCAAATATCAATTGGTCTTTTCGATTGGGGCTTTAGTAATTTGGATAATACTATTCGGAAATCAAATATGAAAACAAAAAGGCCTCATCTTTCCCCAGTCCTAGGTAGGGCTGACCATAACCTGAGTTGATCCAAACAATGGCAAGGCATGGCCTTGCTCAATTAAAATGCCGAAGAATTTCCATCTAAAAAATGTATAAAATTGACCTTGAACTAGCTTTATGCCACTCTGTCAAGCACAAGCTTCAATCAGTTATAGACTAACGAGTTCAAGTTTCAGCTAAGGCTTTTCTCCATAATACGTCCCGGTTCTACTCTCATTCTAAAAGTCTATATTAGTATATATTCATTTTATATACAGCAAAAACATTTGATCAAACCAAATTTATTTTTACTTAGACTCATGACCTTGCTGGTCAAACATCAGCTGTGCCAAAATTTCAAGCTCAAGCTTGGCTGGTCTAATTACGAGCTTAACTAAACAGAACTTTGCACCGACACTAACTAGACCTGTTCCAGAGCAATTTGACTAGCAGCTAACCCTAATCCCAAGCTTCCCTGCTCTAAGCCTCTAACCTTCCTCCTACAACAAACAAGCTTAATCTCTACTACTAGACACTTCAAATGGCACATGATTAGCGCACTCCGACACTTCATTTTCTCGGTAAAGGGCAAAACCACAACTTCTATATCTTCCCCCACAACTTCTATATCTACATATATACAGAACAAAGGCAAAGTGTCCATTTAATATCTTAGACATTCCTAATCGTGTTCTTACACTTTGAACTTAACAAAATTCATCGGATCCATACCTAATTCCAACACTTTTGAGCATCACAACAAACAAATCAGCACAAATCTATTAGATTATATACCGTCGAAAGCTCGTAAAGCGAAAAACTATCCTCCACATAGCTACTTACATATAAAACCACAAAATTTCAAAACAACACATTGAATTCATGATAACCGTCATTGTTTTGGAAGCGCAAAATCTGGATTCTCTTAATTTCAGCTCGCATACTAGTGAACAAAAATAAAAACATTTATGAATTTTTACTCAAAAAAGTTCATCTTAAAACTTACAATGGTGAAATTAGTTCTAAACAAACCTTCAATATTTTGGAGTCGTCGAGAAAATCGTTCAATTTCTATCGTCGAAAAGTAATTTGAATTGATGCTGGAAATACGAGATTGGAATTTTAGGTAGAAAATGGAGTAGATGAATATGAATAGATTGTAATTGATAGAAAGAGATGGAAAATCCCTTGTAATCGCAGGGGAGGGTTAGCGCAAAATCTACGGATTGAAATTTTAAGGGTTAGGGTTACAATTTTACAAACTTCTTTTCTATGTTTCTTTTTTTCTTCCTTTTTTTTTTTGCATTTTTCTCTATCCCTTTTCACTTTGTTAAAATCGGGAATATGGGATTTAAATGGGTTCAAAGCGCATATATCTTCGTTTTTAGATGTAACATTGACGAGTTGTCTTTCAAATAATATAAAAAAGGGAAAATTAGAAAATATTGGGATTTTTTCCTCAATGCTAACTCGATCTATTCATTAAGGTGTACATATATATAAATTCTTAAAAACAACTGACTTCTTATAGTATGACTTTTTATATCTTGTTAAATAAAGGCAAGTATGACAACTAAAGAATTGATCTTCTATAGTTGAAGAAAGTAATCAAACTATTACAAGTCAGGCTAATAATATAAATAGTAGCATAGGGATTAAACGGATTATCATGTCATGTTCGGGTTGGCAAGTTCAACCCAGAACTAACCTGTTTAACAAGCAGGTCGTGTTGAGTCAACTCACTTACTTAAATGGGTTGAAAACCTTAACCCAAATCCGCTAATTATCATGTTTAGGTCGAGTTGACGAGTCGTGTCACTTTTTGTCACCTTTGTTTAAAATCATGTGGGTAAACGGTAGAGGAAGAAAGTTGAAGAAAGTTGGTAAACGTGTCTCTATAAACTCTTATACGTATTGATTTTTACTTGAATATTTGTAAACAATTTTGTCCAAGAAATAAAAAGAGATGTCAATTTGATAAGTTGGTTAAAATTTAGGGAAAAACTTAAATTTACCTCTATAACATTATCTTTAGTGGTTGACTCTACAACAAGAAGAGAATGTACACCAAATCAAAACAGTGTAAAAATACTTAACTTTTTTGAGTAACAAAATGCCACTTCCTCGCTATGTGTAAAACAAACATGATAAGTCACAATTTTGGTACATAACCACATTGGGTACCATTATTACTTGTATTATTATGATAAATATTATTATTCTTTCTTTTCAGATTATTAAAATAGATGATTAATGTAGGACGAGAAAAAAAATTGATGTATTAAAAGAAATTTATTAAATATCATGAATATAAAAAACAGAGTGGTTCATTTACAATACGATTACAAAACCTATAAAAATGTCCATCTATAGATGAACAATAACATTTGAACCAACGCATTTCTGCTGTGTAGGAGCCGCCAACAACGGGCTTTTCAAAGGTCATCTATTAGAAATGGGTCATCTACCTGATGGGTAGATGTAGTTATATCTGAACGTGGATGGTGCTAGTTACTTTTACGGCCCGTTTAGTAGTCGTTAATGAATGGTGGTAATGGGAATGAATTTTAAGTGTAATGTTACAAGGGAAGCACCCTTAAAATCTCCATGGGGACTGGGGTGGCAATTTCAACCCCCTAATTTGTATTTTTTTCTCAATGGGGAAGCAATCTCAACCCTAAGCTTGTGTTTTTTCTTTAAGGGGAAGCAATTTTCATTACCACTCATTACCACCTACAAGGTGGTATTAGATGGGAATGAAAATTTAAGATGAAAAATAGACACTTTAGGATAAATTAGCATTACCATGGGAATGAACAAATTACTTTCTTCACAAATTTACATACAAATTCATTCCCATTACCACCATTTATAACCAACAACTAAAACGAACCGTTAGTAGTCAAGGTGTGAAAATAGATGTGATTATTCGGGATCCTCAAGGGGATGTTGTTCGTGCAGGATGCCAGCTGATTATGAAGGAATGGGAGGCAAAAGCTCTTGTTCTTGGTTTGAAGCTTGCGCTACAATGTGATGCCAGGTATATTAAAGTGGAGAGTGACTGCCAACAAGTTGTCAATTAAATGCTCCAATCAAAGAAATGTGATGGTTCTTAACTCTTATCTATGTGTTGTTATTAGTGAAGTATTAGCTCTTTCTAAGGAGTTTGAGTGTAAGTTTTGCCTTCATTCCCATGTCTCGGTTTTCTTCATCCTCCTGAAAATTGTATGGATTTCCCCCCGGGTTTCATTGCTGTTCATTTGGGGCAGTCAAGGATATATAGGGTTTAGTTCCAGGAAGATTCAAACGGATGCTGCTTGAAATAAGAACACAATAATATCAAGTTTCACATGGGTTGTAGATGGGTATTATAATAATCAAATCTACGGTGGAGCCACTTATGGACTGGCAATATCAGCTCTTCATGCAGAAACTCAAGCTCTGTATCAAGCCATGGTTTGGGCTCTTCAGCGACAAATTCGAAGAATTACTTTCCACACCAACTGCTCCAACTTAATTACCGCTCTTCAAGAAGAAACAAAGGCTCCTGTCTTTGTGTCTTGGACTATCCGTCGCATTATTTTGCTTACAAAAGATTTTCAATGGTGCCTTGTCTTAAAGGTGAATCGCCAACAAATTCATCTTGCACATACCGTACCTTTGCAAAAAGTAGTGCTCGAACTTGTTTAGGATTCACCACCTCTCTATTTTAGTTTTGTTGTTGTTTTGTATCCCCCATTGTCATATATATATATATATATATATATATATATATATATATATATATATATATATATATATATATATATATATATATATATATATATATATAAGGTTGGGTTCTAGTGAGAACCCTCTTAGCGTGGTGAGAACCACTTAAAATGAGCAAAAACTTCCTAAAATGAGCAAAAAAAAAAAAAAAATGAGCAAAAACATAAAATGAATAAAAAACATTAAATTATTAAATACTTAAAATGAACAAAAATGTAAAAGAAGAAAAACGTAAAATGAGCAAAATGTAAAATGAGCAAAAACGTTGCGAAATGAGCATAAAAATGTTAAATGAGCAAAAACATAAAATAAGTAAAACATAAAATGAGGAAAAATATTGTGAAATGATCAAAATTTTCGTAAAATGAGAAAAAATGGGTGGTTTTCTAACGGTTCTCACCATAAAGGTGGTTACTCATATGAACTTAAACCTATATATATATATATATATATATATATATATATATATATATATATATATATATATATATATATATATATATATATATATCTACCCATTAAAAAGCCACAAACCTTGCTACTATTCTTAGGAACAGTCCATTGACGATTTCGCCCTCCACTCACTTTCTCATTCACTGCTCTGCCCTTACTCTGCCTTTCACCTTCTTTCTCTTTCCTCCCGATTTTTCCTCTGCACCCTCCATCTTCATTCTTCAACTTCATTCTATCCATGAGTTGCCGTGGATTGGAACAAAGTCTCTCTCCCTTTTCTAGGGTTTTCGACGCATCAATTTCATTACTATTGCTTGCGTTTTCTCTCTCCTCTTTAACTTTGTTCGAATTTTCCACTTTTGAGGTCACATTATCAGCATCGATTTCTAGGGTTTCGCCATTGATTTTCTACAGGATCGATAGTCCATATTTCTCTAACAATGGAGGATGAGGATGAACAACAGGTCAGCTTTTCCTCTTTCTCTGTCTTTCACTCTTCTCTCTCCTGCTTCTCTGTGACTCTTGACTCTCTCTCTTCTCTCTCCTGTTTCCCATCTTATTTCCTCTCTCTCCTTCCATTCTCTCTCTTTCTAATCCTAATTTTTGTTTTTCAGAAATGGATGAAGTAGTTGACGTCTGTACCCAAAGACGGCGATTCCGAGGAAGTTGATCTTTCCCAGGTTTCTCCTTTACTCTCTTCTTCTACTCCTGATACTGTAACTGTTGCTCACTTAATTGCCGAAAATTAGTATGTTAATTTGAAATTCAAGGAGAAAGAACAAGGATAAAAACTACATCGACACTGACTACAGGCCATTAAGAATGCAATGTTCTTTTCTGCAGAATTAGTATGGTAATTATGCATTTTTTTTTACCAAAGATTACTGGGTATTTTTTTTTAAATATCAGGATTTCAATTTGGAAATTAGTTGATCTCTAAAATTTTGATCTTTGATTGCAAAATTAGACTGAATTTTTTAATATCCATTTCTGGTTTATTTTCAGGTCTCGGGAAAAATAGCTTCAAAACTAATGTGGTTGCTACGAAATGGGAACCCGCAAAGGTATTTCTGCTTCATTTTTTTTTACTATTAGGAACTCTTAATTTTCCCTGTGTTGATGAAGAATGATACATAAATAAATATTAGGGTTTCAAATGAAACTAAACCTTAAAAACTCTTACATTTCAATTGAACTCTAGGATTTCTGATCAGTGATTAGTTTCCCGAATAATTTTGAGATTTTTCCAGTATTTGCATCAAATATTGCTAAGTTATGGGTGTTGTTCATCGTGATATTAAGCCAGAGAATGTTCTTCTTACATCCTCAGGAAGGTTGTAACTTGCAGATTTTTGCCCTGCACTTAGGATTGTGAATGGTAAGTGGGCACTTAAACTAAACTAATAATATGATTGATACTGCTTTTGAGAGTATGCTATAATAAGTCTTTGTTCTTTGCAATTGAGTCATCAGAAGTTGCATTTAATTTAGCATGACTTTCAGCTGGCGTGACTTGTGCATCTGAGTGTATTTCGTGTGGTATCACCGTAAGGTATCAAGTCTAAGGTCATGATGGCTGCTCATCAGTTGGACACTTGGATGAGATTTCTCATGCTTTCATATGGTTGTAGCAAGAAGAGGTTGAAAGTCCAGGTTTTTGTTAGTGTGATTGTATGCTTTTGCCTGTGCAATGTGCTTGTCAATTATATTTTGTTCCCTTAATCTGTTTGCTTATAGGCTGAAACCTTCTACCTTCACCACTCTTTCCTAATCATTCTTCTGAACAGGTGCACACGTACGTTTACACACTCAAAGAGATAATTGTGTGGGGGGTTGGGGGGAGATAAAAAAGAGAGAGAATAAGAAGAAAGTTGTTATTGATTTTTTCTCTCTGATGTCTTCATTCAGGTTATAGCCTGTTTGGTGTGGTTGGAACTCCGGCTTATGTTGCTCCAGAAATTTTGACGGGTGAATATTTGGAAAAGGTGGATATCTGGAATACTGGTGTGCTTCTTCATACTCTTTTGCTTGGTGTTTTACCCTTTCAAGGAAGCTCTTTGGAAGCTTGTCTTGAGTACATCAAGAGTGTGGATCTTAACTTTGGGAAATGTGTTAGCTCAAGGGAAATGTGTTAGCTCAAGGGAAATGTGTTGGCCCAAGAATCATATACTGCACTATGCTGTGATAACAACGTCTGCAGCTTTAAGCGCTTTGATACTGCGAAAGATCCCTTGGATCATTTTTTTCCTTGGTGCCAACATACCGGTAAGTCCTATACATCAATGTGCATCAAAGCAGCGTTTTAGATACTCGAGTTCCCATATGATTTTTTTGGTGTGGAGGCTTGGTTTTTAGGGTCCGGAGGGGCAATTGGGGCAAGGGGAGAAGTAGGTATCATGATGAAGAGGATATGCATGAGATTGACTTGAAGTGTTCCTTTTAGGTCATATTTCCTGGCATATTTAGCTTGAGCAAATTTGTGTCTTTAGTTGTCAATTAATTATGCATGGTTATCATTCTTTTTATGAACTATTAAGGTAATCCTGTTAACGATGCTTTCAGAGCAACAATAATAGGAAGTGGTTTAAGAAGGTTCAGCGAGATTGGAACATTCTTCAAAACAACCTCCCAGGTTTATTGGCCTGTCATTGATAAGTTCTCACAGTCTTATTCTTATACGTTAATTGATTTTTCTAAGCATTCCCTCATTCCCCTGCAGATGGCATTTATGTACGAGTATTTGAGGATCGAATGGATCTGTTAGTAGACACTCAATCCGTGTCTGAGTAACATAGATTGTGGGAGCTTATGGAACACCCTATCAAGTGTTAAAGTTTGCGGGGGTAAAAGCCATGTTTTAGATCAAAATTTGCCCATATGAAATACTTTAATCCGGGTTATCAAAACTTTAACCAACTCGCAAATGAAAGAGTTGGAGAGATGCTAAACACTCAAATTAACATACCCCAACCTCAGATACATGATGGAAGTGGAACCTACAAACTGGGTTCTCAACTTACAATGATGATAGTGAAGGACTAAGATTGAGAGAGAGAGAGGGGGGAGGGGGAGAGACCGAGAGAGAGAGAGGAGGGGGGGAGAGGACTGAGTGAATAGGGATTAAGTGAGGCAGATAGAGTGATTAGAAGAGGGATAACGTTGAGAGTAATGTGAGTTTATGGATTTAGAAGGGGTAAGTGAGACCTATCCCTGGGCGTAAAGTGAGAGAAAATGGGAGAGTTACAAAAGAAAGTGCAAAGATCAAAAGAGAAGCAAGGGAGTATTTTGATTGTACTATACATATGCCATTGAGTTAATGTCATTTACAAGTTACAACATTGTGTGATCTTCATCTATATGACTAAAAAGGCGAGTAGAATTGTATTTCATTTTCTTTCCCTTCTTTGTTCTTTCTATAAATTTTATGTCTGAGCTCTAATGGGATCATAACTTTCCCATTTGTTAGATTAGGGGTGAGTTATTCCTTTAATACACGTTGCTCATATTGCTAATATATTTTGAGTTTGAGATTCAAATATTTCCTTAGTGATTTTGATGTTATTTTGCGAACTTCATACGGGGGTCTTTAATTCTGATAATATATCAGGAGGCTATGCGTCAAGCAAATGGAGGGATGCCTGTCATTTTACAGGAAAAGTGTAGCTTGACTGTTGTGGGTCGCTGTGTGCCTTCATGTGAGAATATGGATCGTATGGACATATCTAATGTGGTTGATGATGACAACAACCTGCCCTTGAAATATGTTGAGGCCTTTTCGGTCAATGGTGAACATACTCATTCAGCAGTTCCTAGAAATTCAAGAGTTCAATGTGTTGAATATGAAGAGTTATTAGAGCAAAACAGGCATCCTTGTCCTTACAGCTCAACTTGGATCCAGCTTGTGCATGATGCTCACAGTTATCTTTCCATCGAGATATGTTGGATTCCCAAATAAGATTATCTGTGTTGGAATGGGGAATTATTGTCTCAGGCTGAACTCCACGTATGTAAGTCCTCCTATCTTCTGTTGCTTGCTTAATAAGATGGATGCCATACGTTAGAGTCATTTATTTTCTAGCCTTGAAGTTTTCAGGTTATGATATATGAAACTCCAAGATACGGCAGTCATCATTTCGCTATAAACTCTTTTAGTTCCAAGCACATAAAATGTCCAACCTAAACGACCCAAGTGGATTGATGAACTACATTACAAGCCTCAGATGATAGACTTGGTAAGTTTTGTGAACATTTATTGTGTGTGAGCATGACTGCTGAGTATATTAGGTTCATTGTATTGTTATATCTGTCAAACTGCAGGACACAGTTATTCTAGCAATTAACTGCTCTGCTGCTGCAAATATGTACTTCTACAAACATCTGGGTCTCCAAAGATCTTCTCGGCTATTAGTGTTATACATGTAAACTTTATCCGGTACTTTCTGTTTTGTTCTTGTATGATTTTCATCATTCAAATTCTATTTTTGTTGATCATCTGAATATATATTATAGGTTTCTTGACATTATTTGGAGGTTATGGGCGACTATCGTGGTCACCTTTTCTACATTTCTCTTTTCGTTCTTCAGTTATTCAACAAGCTTACATAATGTGGATCAAAATTTTGGATGTGCACTGTGTTAGTAAAAGTTTCCAGTAACACCTGCAGAAATATACAAGTTCGATGTCACCAGATTCTGTATTGGCCAATCATCCTTAATGAAACAGGCCCGAGGTAATTACCGTGCATAATGCTGGTGTTGTCTTTGCTAGGTATTGTGAACTTAGACTTCCTTAATTGCTTGTGCATTTATTCCGAGAACAATTTGCTTATATGGATTTCACTCTTTAGTTATATGGATGTTAGAACTACTTTTAGTATAGATTGGGACTTAGATGAATTTAACATGGTTGTTCCCCAATCAAAGCGTGGGAGTTGGGACAAGAAATGTTGTGCTTATTATGGAGAATATTGGCTTCACAAAACAGAATTTATGTGACGAGAAATTCTTATCTCGTGTCTTTATTGAAGATATTTATGTCCTTCCTCCCTTCTATTGAGGTAAAACATTATCGGATGCTTCATTGATGGCATATAGCTAGCAAAAGTACCATGGCACAGCCAACTAATAACTTGAATCATTATTAGTCATCATCTTTAATAGAAAGCAACTCAATTGCATAGACTACTGTACATATCCACAAACTCATTGTAAAACCATCCAATGACCTACAACTATAAAATAAAATCAGAAATACAATATAATAGTATTAAGACTATTAACCCAGTGACTTTGTGTGATATCTAGCAAATTAGCTTAATTGGGTGAAACATGTCTTATTGATTTATTTGTAACAATATGCCTACTAATATGGTCTTTTTTGTTCTCTCCGTCTCATGTTTTTTACTTAGAGATGCGAGGTTTATCAAGCTATGCTACACGTCAATATGCCTACTAATATGTTCTTTATTGTTCTCTCCGTCTCATGTTTTTTACTTAGAGATGCGAGGTTTATCAAGCTATGCTACACGTCAATGCACATATTAGACTTGAGGTTCGCCTACTCTCAACTTCTTTAATCTATCTGTTAGAGTATACATTATTTTGTTGTATTCCCGATGAACAGTTATATGTTAATGGATAATATCTTGCTGTTTTTGCTTTTATATTACTATCTGCTGGTGAAACTGACTGGACAATCTTATGCTATCTTGCTTTTACTTTATTCAAAAATATGAATTTACGCTTTTTAATGTGTGAGATGAGTGAAGGTAGTTTGCTGATGTGGGTGGAATCAGGAGTAGCAGCCAAGAAGGTGATGGAACAAGAATGGGAAAAGCGGAGGGTCGTCCCTCCTTAACTAAAGCGAGGCTTAAGCCAAAGTCTTTCATTTCTATCCAAATTATGTGATGGAGAATTCTAATGGCCAAGTCAAGTGAAGTTACTTTAAGAGAAACAAATGCTAAAAAGCGAGGGGCATCTGCTAAACAAACCTCAAGTGGATCATCATTTTCAAGCACTGAGCATTCTGCGGTAAATTTCATTCTTAAGAGTGGAGGTTTATGATTGCATTTTTTAGGTTTTAGTGCTATTTCTGACTGTAGTTCACCTTTGCCTTTTTATTTATGTATTAGTTCACTAAAATCTGGTTTACAAATTGGTGCAGAGCAAGGATGAGCCTTGCCTTAGTGTGTAATCCAGTGATACAAGGAACGCGGGACGGAGCCACGTTTTCCGATCTGGGTCGTTCGTCCCCGATTGCGGAACAAACGCGACCCAGATCGCCGGGGGTCGCGAATCAGTTCGTGCATCCAAGCGAACCCTTTTGGCCGGAGAGATTGAGGGCTAAGTCGAGAATTAGGGCAAAATTTCAAAACCTAGATATGGGGTTTGAGTATAGAAAACCCTAGATCTAGAAATTGGGGATGAATTGTGTGATGTCTTATAGGGAGACATTGGGGATTTTGCTCAGCATCTTGAGTCGTGTTTAATGGTATAATTTTCTGGTCGAAATATTATTCGCCGGCCAATCCTCCGGCCACCAGCCACCGTAGAGAAGAGGGGGTAGAGGAAAAAATGTTTATCGAAAAAATAAAAGCAACAATGAAGGCTGAAGGCTGAAGCATAGACTTTTCTTTCTTTATTAATTACTCCTGCAGTACAGTACCACGTGAAGACCAGTACTATTACTATACTTTTTTTTTTTTTTTGGGTGAGGGAAATGGCACTGCAGTACCACGTGAAGACCAGTACTATACCTTTTTTTTACTGTATTTACAAGTACAGCTGTAATGCTATCATTCGTTGGCCAATACAGCTGCAGTGAGGAGTATTTAAAAGTACTACAGCTGTACTGTACTTACCTCCCTTTTTACTTTTTTTTTTCTTTTAATTTAAGTCTTTAGTTTAACTTTTAATCTTGTATTTGAATTCTGAAATTTTTAGGATGAAATCAGATAATCAGAAATTAGAAATCAAGATTTCGAATTTTTTTCTTATTGCATTTTAATTTTAGTTTCTAAATTTATTGAAAAAAAATAAGTAAAAAATGACCCAACGTTCCCGATTCACCCAAGGTAGCGTTTCCCGTACCCGTTTCCGTACCACGTTTCGCATCGACTCTCGTTCCTTGTATCATTGGTGTAATCGTTCCTGCATCTTTTAGGTTCTCAATATCTCTATTTGTAGGAGAAGTGAAGTGTATTAATAGAAGGTCTTAGACAGGGGAATCTTCCCTCCTCAAATTGATGTTTTTGGCAGAGCTCTCAAGTCGCAGGTCTGCACATATAATGATAGAATTGTTAATTTTACCTTTTGATTTTGTTTTGCGACATTTCTACTGAAATATAGAGCCATATAGACAATTAGGATGGAGACTGGAGCGATAAGAAGGGAACTTGGATGTTTATTGCTCAACTGTCGGAATTTTCCATGTATGTCACTTTGAGGGTTGGTGTGGTTACCGATCTATATTGAGTTTGTTTACTTTGTCTTGAGCAAATGCTTCAGCCTTCAGAAAGAGAATGTGTTCAATTTATTTTATTGAATATTTTATTGGGAGGTTGAAGTTTAAGCTAAGTAAGATAACTATCAACTGCATTAACTTCTGTTGTGATAATTTTCCTTCTCTTGCTGGAAATGCTTTGTGTTTGAGATGGTCTAGATTCCCTAGATTGACCAAATTCTTTGAGAGATGATAGCACAATTTTCACTTACAGCCTGCAGTAATGAACTTCTCTGCTTGCCAAGTTTTCCTTTTTAGAAAAGATTGGGGAGAAAACATCCATCTAAAAACCATTCAGTAGCAAAAGCCTTAGTTTTACACTTCTGCCTCTTTAAGTAGGCTGTGTATTTTTATGCTTGATCGATGGCCTTTCTGTTCATGCTGACATCTTTCAAGAATTGAGCAAGTTTAATTTGTTATTTTTGATACTTGTTCAGCTAAAGTAGTTTGACATTTTAAGTAAAATCTTAAGCTGAGGTGCTTTGACTGTTTTGAAGTATAATTATGGGGACAAGATTTGTTGCAGGTATTGATAAGTTCATAATAATGTTTCAGTGCCATTTGTATAAACAATTGAACATTCTGACGTCTTTAACACCAATCCATCTTTCAATTCACCTAGCTGGGGTGGTTATGATTTCTAATTGTTCTGGGCTTATCTCTTGATTTTTGGGTTTACCTTTCACTGTCTTTAAAAGTTCACTTAAGTGTTGTATATCACTTGCACGATATTGCAATAATGGCTTTAGCTCTACTTATCATAATAAGGTATCGTTGCCACTTGCCTACTTCCAAGCAAAAACTTTCAAGTCTTTGACATAAGTTTTCTGTTGTATATTCAGTAAGTCAGATCCTGAAAGTTCAGATGACCAAAGCAAAGTGGCGAAATTGTCTATGAGGAAAAAGGGAATAGGATCTGAAGCTAGGGCATGACGTATAGCTAATACTGACACAGACCTGCAGTTGTTAAGTAATGCTGAACGAGATAGATTGTTGCAGAAACAGAAGAAGCAGAGGCTGAAGGGACGTGAAGATGATGTATGTTGTCGTATTGTCTTTTATCCATATTTAACTTGTAGCTCTCTAGGAAATATGAGTTTGTACACTATTTTATCCATGCCTTGTGCTCCTTTTTTCCCCCCCCCCATCTATTGTCAATTACTAGAGAAAATTAAATTTTTAGTTGAAAGTCTTTCATTGAAGTGTCTTAACCAGTGAGTTATGTACTCCTGTCCAATGGGGCAAAAGACAGGGCTAAGAGGGGATGGGAACATATCGTTGCTCTTATCGGGTCATTGTCCTTTTTTCTTCTTTATTGAGTCATTGCTTGTGTCTGTGTTTTGTTCTGTCTTCATAAGCGCTGCACTGCGGTCCTTGTCGTGTCTAAAAATTGTTGGTACTTGACACGTCATTTATATGCATGTGTTGTGCAAGTATATGCGAAACTTGAGCAGTTTAAAAGTTCAATTGCTTCAAAGCATGTTGAACCACTTGGCAAATCTGAAGGTGGAAATGGTGAAGATTTATCAGACTGGAAAACTGTCCGCCTAAAATTTGCACCTGACCCTAAAAAGGTTATCTCCCCCCCAACCCTCTTCCTTGCATTACTACTAAATTTGTTTTCCCCGGTAAACACAAACTTTCACTTCGCCATGTGAAATCAGGAAACAAGCTTCCTTTAAGCAAGAATCTGGAATAACCTGATGGACTTCTCACTTGAATCAAAGGTATGATGTAGATTTCTTAGGAAGTTGAAACTCAAAACTTTCTACAGTTCTTCCTAGAATAGTAGTTGCCTCTAGGAATTGCTAATAAACTATGCATTTCATGTGAAGTTATGGTAACAATCTTGAACGATCCAGGGATACTTTCTTAAAGTTGATGCAAAGATCCCCCTTGCAATCCTAAAAAATGCGTCATTAATTTTGTTTGAAGGTGGCAGAGGTGCATAGGACAATACATTAGGTAAAAATAATTTTGAGGAAGGAAGGGGGGGGGGAGCTTGGAACCTAATGTGGTACAACCTAGGTCTTACTTTTATCAATAGGGTAAGATGTCATCAGTTATTATTTTTTAGTCTATGAAAATCCCAGATATTGGCGTACAAACTTGAATCTTTTTCTACAGCATTGATATCAATGAGACCAGACCATCCTCTCGAAAACATGGGCTGCTTGTGCTGCTATATAAATTAGTTGATTATTGTTGATGCTATGATAAATATAAACATAGAAGCATGCAAATTAATACATTTGGATTTGGATTTTGATTTGGATTAGAAAATAGTAGAGGTTTGAGAAGAAGAATGAAATCGGGGAAGAGGAGATGGAGATAGACTGAAAAAAGAGGGGGGAAAGTCTGAGAGAGAGCTTAGAGAGAGAATTTTGTTCAATTTCATAATGTGTTTCAGTTATATTTTTTAGTCTCTAGCATTGAAGTTTCTTACTGTAGCTTAGGAAGAGTAAGATACCACCTTTGCCCTCCCAAACTCTCAGAATAACTTGCCTAGCCTTACTTCCTCCCGGTTTTCCTCTG
This sequence comes from Beta corolliflora, assembly GCA_947648045.1. Taxonomy (NCBI): domain Eukaryota; kingdom Viridiplantae; phylum Streptophyta; class Magnoliopsida; order Caryophyllales; family Amaranthaceae; genus Beta; species Beta corolliflora. The sequence goes on along the minus strand of CANSZD010000532.1, from coordinate 1,642,561 downwards.
AACCATCCATCTTCATTCTTCATTCTTCATCCTCCTCCCTAACCTAGATAGTTCCCCTTCATTTTCTCTCTCCTCTCCTCTCCTCTTCATTTCGACCAGCGCCTCATGCCGTCCTCTTCCCTCCATTCTTCATTCTTCAAGCTTATTAGTGATTCCGAAACCCGTGATGCCGGAGATATCAAATCCATGGCTTCCACAACTTCATTTATCATTTTACTGTTGAATTCCCTGATTTTTTTTTTGTTTGTTGAAGTTTGTAGTGATTTGAGTGAGATACATACTTCATGCCTACGAAAGAGGTGATAAGTTTTACTTGTATACTGGTCGAGGGCCTTGCTGTGAATCGCTACATTTAGGGCATTTGGTCCCTTTCACCAAGTACTATACTTCTTTACCCACTCTCTTTATTGTATATTTATGTGCTTTAATGTTAAAACTCCTTATCATTCCTCTTCTTAGATCTTAGTTTTCCCATCTGGGTTCCTCCAAACGGTGTGTCTTCTCTCTTTTTTTTTACCTTTATCTCAAATGAATTTTGGGTTTTTGTTTGATTCTGATGATTAATGTTTGTGTTTATGTTTTTGTTTATGATTGATTCAAGAATCCTAGATTGATACATACACGATCCGATGTCCCTCAATTGAATTGACAATACCCCACTTTTGGTTGATCAGAATTATTATTGGGTTCGGCTCATTTCTCATTAAAAAGGTGATTTTTTTGGGTGTATTTTATCGATTAGTTCGTTATTTTGGATTAGTCTCATTGAATTGGTGATTTTATGAGTTCGGCAATTTGAATTTGGTGATATTGATGTAGAAAGGGTGAATTGTTGCATACTCTCGAGCTAGAGCTAGAGCATACACTTCCGCCGTTCTTTTGACAAAGATGGAGAACGAGTTTGAGACAATTTCCACAAAAGGGAAGCATTTGACTTAATAAAAATGCCATGATATGTTATGTGAAGATGGTGTTGGAAAGCTTCGCCTGTTTAAAGTTTATGAAGACTATCAATAGGACTATGATGACAATGGTCCTGAGATTCCTCTGAGCCCTTGTCGTGAAGGGGAGGAATTGGATCCAGATTATCATGCTTTCCTATTATTGCGCAAAGGAACTCAAAATAGTTCCTCAAGTTTAACATCTTCCTCTTGTCTTTTACTTTAGTCTATGTGCTTATCTTTGTTTAGGCTTTTGTATTTTAATGTGTTCATCGATTAAATTTGGTTGTTTTGTGATTACTTGCATTTTCTTACTCCAAATCGTTGTTATGAAAAGTAGAAGAATTGGCTGAATGTGAACTTTATTCTGGTGAATTTTGGTTATTTTTGGGTCTGAAAGTACAAATTTAGTGCTGCATTGTTGTGTGGGCTGCTATAAGAATGAAATGCAGTGTCTTATTGCTTTGTGACAATGCTTGGTATCCTATCTTTTATTGTTCGTTGCTAAATTCTTGTTGAATCAGGGGTCCTTGTAAGATACAATACCAAAATAAACCCTTATTGATTACCTTCTTCCACCTTTTTATCTCTTAGTTTAGATTTACCTGATGTCGGTTATACAACTAGGTTGTTCCACTTAATTCAGAGTAATATCAGAACTGGTATGGGGGAGTACAAAAGCAAGTTGTTATTTTGAGAGTACCTACCCCTTAAAATGTAGCATCATTATTAAGGGGAATTCGCCAAAGTTGCCGTTTCTCCTTTTTCCTTTGGGATAGACCTTTTCGTATTCGCCATGTGGGATACATGGATATGCGTGTTCAAGAAGATGCGAGTGAGAAAGCTCACGTCTTTTCCTTTCCGACAAAGTTGTTGTTGAAAAGAGTTGAATGTGTCTCAAATTTGAGTTCTACTGATTTGCTCATAAGCTTGTTTAAAATTACCTGGTAGTATGGCCATGATGTTGACTTATGCAGAGCCTCTTTGATGGTGAAGGTTTTATGTATACTTATGCCAAACTTTATTAAGCTTCAGATTTGCCTTAAAATTCAAATCTAATGTTTGCGGCTGACTCAATGGGTAAGGGAATATTGTGATTAAAATTTTAAATTGTTTTTGCCTTTACTCCATGAAGAATGAAACAATTATGTCTTGCACAACATGACAGTAGATACTACTAGGAAACAGTTGCTATGTGCTATTGTTATATTCTTTGTGCTAATTTTACATTGCATCCCTACAAAACCAGCTTGTTTTGTGCTACTTTGTTACATTCCACAATTAACCTTCTTTGTGCTATTGTTACATTAAATATCCGCATTGTACTAATTGCTTTGAAGTTGTTCTACTTCTTACCCATTTCTTCTTTCTAATTTTCTCTACCTCCTTGTAGCTTTAAAACTGGCCCCAGTAGCTATTGAACGGAGAAGAATGCAGGATCATCACCTTCTCCATCCTTCATGCTGCCCAAAACGCAAGAACTCCTAATCTTGTGGCTTTTTTTGGGACTAGGCGGAGAGATACACAACTCTTAAATTAGTACGGTGCTTTGTTTGTAGGTGCTATGTGTAAGTACACGCTTTTTTGGGGTACCCAATAGAACTTGAGCAGCTACTTCTCTTGTTTGTAAATGTGTAACAGTCTAACTAGGTGATGGTTTTGGAAACTTAGAATTATGAATTTCAGTGTTTGCACCTTTTGGCTCCAAAAATATGATGCTTCTTACAAGGTGTTGGTTTTGTAAAACCACCATTTTACTTAAATCAATTATGCTAATGCTTACATTTAGTTATTCATCACCATTTTCCTTAGAAACTTCGGGCCCTTGCACTAACAAGGGTTATATACATGTTATAATTATTAAAGAACATAGGAAGTATTACATTAACCAAACAAAAATTAAAATACTTCGTGCAAAATTGAAGAACGATCAATTGCATTGCCTAAATTGTGTAAACTTTGGGGACCGTGCTCTTACAATTACTACTCTCAACAGATCCATGTTTGTGTTAAACTTTGAGAGGGAGAGAAAGAGGGGGAGAGAATTAGGGCGTTAGAGGAGCATGTTTAATATTCATTGTATTATATGATATACTTTCGTCGTTATTTTGAGGAAGATAGAGAGCAAGTTTGAGATAGTTTTCACAAAATGGAAGCATTTCACTTAATAAAAATAGGGGAGTAAGCACTTGTAGGAGAATATATTCATTTGAGTTTCGTTTTGGAAAAAAATGATGGTAATACGAGGAAAGGGGAGAATTAGTGAGAAGGATAGAGAAGTATAGAAGAGGGAAGATGAGCAGAAAGTTGAGAAGGAGATATGAAGTGTTAAGAGTAAGGAAAAATAAGAATACCAAAATGAGAAAGAAAGAGTGGAGTTTGGGGATAAGAGTAGGGCACGTAGTTTTAGATGATAATTTGTTGTTTGGTTATCAATTGTTATTTTATTGAAAAAGTAAGATGTGATAGAAGTTAATAGGTAGTAAAAGTAGTATTATTTTATTTGGTGGAGAGAGAGTGTGGACCAATGGTTAAGTTGGTAGTTAGTAAGAGTGGTATTATTTTATTTGGAGGAGATAGAGTGTGGGCCAATGGTTGAAAGGTAGAAAGATTAAAATAATAGTGGGTCATATCCAAAAATAGAAGTGTAAAGAGTATTCTGGGACAAATACAAAAGGAAAGTGTAAAGAGTATTCTGGGACAGAGAGAGTAAATTTTAGGAACAATGGACTTACTCTTTTGCCCCACTTCTTTTCTCTACCAATGAAGCAAACCATTTGTCGATGGCTTCTCTAACCAATAACTTCCCTAACGATTTCTTGATTGTGAGTGTGGTGTTTATGTTAATCTTTACAGCTTGTTATGCTTCTCATTGGAGGAAACTATATTTGAAAACTATTTATGATCTGGAGAAAGGACGGTACATAGTGACATGATTAATAGGTGATGTCATAATTCTTACTAAGCGAGAAATCAATTCCTTGCCTTGTCGGCTACAGAACGAGGGAATCAAATCAATATGTTATACTCAGCCCCTAATATAAATCTTTCACCAAGGTATCTTGGCGACGTGGCTGTGGGATCGGAGTCGAGTCATGACAGACGGCTTCCTTAGAAGGTAATTAAGATTAAGAGTACATTCTTCCGACTGAGGAGGAAGAGAGTTAGTCCCAGACTTTCTGAAATAGCATTTAGTACATCCTCATACTTTGCATGTATATTATTACTTCTCCATGTAAAGTAGGATGTGAGCAAAAGTCGTCTTGGTGCTGATCTTAGTACCTATGGTTAATTGAGTTGATACTTGATATGTAGTTCTAGAACTAAGCTAAACTGTAGCTTGCAATATTTGGAAGGATTTTTTGACTTTAACCACCTTATAAAATCACCATTTTTAAGATAACCACCTTATAAGTTAATTGTTTTAAATAACCACCTTATATGACCTAAATCCTTTTAAATACCTACCAATCAACAGATTTCGTCAAGGAAATCATCCTCAAAAAGGGTTTAAGAACGATTTCATCACCTCCACCTTTATTCACTAGAATGTATTTAAGGTTTAAACCCTTATTTAAGACCGATTTCTTGGACGAAATCTGCCAATTGGTATGTATTTAAAGAGATTTAGGTCATATAAGGTGGTTATTTAAAACAATTAACTTATAAGGTGGTTATCTTAAAAATGGTGATTTTATAAGGTGGTAAAAATCAAAAAATCCTATTTGGAATGCAGTTGTGCAATTCTTTGAGGAGCATTTTATGAGAAGCTTGCACTTGCTATCTAATTACTTTCTCCTCCTAACTACCAAGATCGCATACATGCTTTGGTTTTGATAAAATCAATTATGCTAATACTTGCATTTAGTTATTCACCATCATTTTCGCTACCTTGGGGGGACGCGCGTGATAGCGCGCGTGCCAACATCTTAGTTATAAAGTTTTATCATTACCCTTAATAAAAAGGAAATTGTCATAAGTTTCTATTAAGAAATTACAAGAATATGGTACATTTAACATGAGAAATTCACATAAGTTAATGCATACCAAAATTAATAATTATCCATTATCAAGACTAATGGAAGTGGTACTCATATGACAGTTATAGTTTCTTCTTTTTTTCCCCTTCTTTATAAGCTGTAGTTTGTAGAGGTACGAGAACTTTCTTGCATCTGCCCAATAAAGTTTATCTTTCATGAACTACATGTATTGAACATCCAGCAGGGTAGAGTTGGTCATGGCCTCCCTATCCTCCAATTTATGTTTTCATTTTTTCTTTATATGAAATATAGGCTTATATTTTCCTCATAAATGAATTAAGGAGGATTTTTTTCCTTCTAATCAAATAGAGTTTTATCACCCTTTGTTCACTTATTGTAGGAAATAAGTTAAGCTGCTAGCTAATAAGTTTAGATAAGTCATATGTAAAGTCGATAAGTTCTTATAAGTTAAGGCCAATAGTTTTAGATAACTTTAGTTGAGTGATAATAATAAATACCCAAGTTAAAATGAAATTTAGGCATCTATAAGTTCTTATAACATATATAACAATAACACAAGGACATTCTCGAGGGTGCGAAAAACCCTCCACGTATTTTGCAACCAAAAATAGCTTGCACTAACAAGGGTTATATGCATATATCTTTATGCTTTATCTAATTACTTTATCTTCCTAACTACCAAATTCACATTCTTTGATTTTGTTAAATCAATCATTATAATACTTGCATTTAGTTATTCATCACCATTTTCGCTACCTTGGGGGGACGCGCGCGATAGCGCGCGTACCAACAACTAGTATATATAAAGATGCAGACCATATACTCCTAGACAGAAAGACCCTACGAAGCTTTACTGTTGTACGAAATTGGTTGTGGACTTATCTAGCACATCTTAGATGAAAGGCAAAAACAACTCCCTTCCAAGGGACCCAAGTCATCAGTAAGAATGTGAGATAACCATACCTTGATACCACTATGGAAGTCGGAGGAACTAGATACCATATCACGAGACTATTTTTTTTTTTTTTGGAATCCTCAAGCGAGTATGAGATGTTTTCTAAGCACACAAAAAAAAAGTCAGGTGTGAACCACTGAACTGGTGGAGCCACTTTTCTTGCGCAGAAGGCAATCTTGCTCTGCTGCCTGCATGATGGCCACGTAGATAAACAAGGTTGGCGATCTCAAACAAATAACGCGTTGATGATTATTGCTTAATTTCATATCTAAATAATTTAAGATATAATATGATGCGCCCATAATGGTTTAGGGCTATTTTATTAAATTAACCTAGTTAGTAATTAATCAAGAATCAAAAGTGGAAGGTGCCTTAATCCTTATACAAGTGCAAGGACATTAATGTAATTTCACTTAGCAACTAAAAGCAAAAAGACTCAACCTTTTACTCGCATATTGCGGGTTTGATTCTAACCTTTTTCTGATCTCCTTATAGTTTTTTTTAAGATACGGTAAAGAGAAATTACTCTATCAAACCGTAATAGTTCTATTTTAGAAGTAAAAATCTAGTTCAGTATTGCAGGTCATGAGTGTTGACTGTTGAGGGGAAGATGTGAGAATTTTGCCCTTAAAAATCATAGTTGAATAATTGAATCTCCTACTAATTAGGTAGTATAAGAGTTTGTTCTCTTTATGTTATTTTTCCTAAATTTATATTAATATTTATAAAATTTTCATAACTTTTCTTGATTTTCTAACTTTTCTCTACTTTTTCTTAACATATCTTTATTTTATCTGAATTTTTGTTAATTCTTTTGAACTTATTCTAATTTTTCTAAAATTTTCTGAAATTAAGTAAAAATAAGTTGATGAACATATCCTAAATACCATTATTTGATGTAACTTTCCTATAAATATAAAAAAAAATATAAATCTAGCTTAGAACACTAACTAATTTAAACTTTTCTTCCTCTTAAAAATTTAGATTATTTGATTTGCAAAGTAAATCATAATTATAATTTCCCATGGTAAAAAAGTTACTGTTGTTATACACATTAAAGTCTTGTTTGAACAATTACTTATAGTGGAAAAATAGCATGTTGTACATTTAATTACTTATAGTGGAAAGATAGCATGTTGTACATTTAGGGATGTCACTCTGGTGAGTTTGGTGGACACGCGCTTTTTATCATTCCAATAGGAATAGATGGAGGTTTGAATATGGGTGATAGGTCAGGGGTTATCAAATAAAAATAATTGCTTCTCCTAGAAAAGTTATAATAATCCACCCTTCTAAAACATTATAAGATGTATATATTTGAAACTTGTTTTATATACAAATTTGTTTAAGACTAAACTTAAATTGAATTTGTATTATGGTATATGGATTATACCATAAAATTAATTTTGTATTATTTGAATTTGTATCTTTAGGTGGTTGTTTGGTTGCTATGAGAAAACATGGGAAATAGAAATTCCTAGGAATTGAAAATTTGGTGAGTTGTTTGCTTGACAACAAAATAGCAAAATGAAGAAATTATAAATTCCTAGGAATTTTGAGTTCCCACAAAATGGAGGAAGTTACTTACCCTAGGTAAGTAGAAATTCCCATTAATTCCCTCATTGTCAACCAAACAAATTAACCAATTTCCCATGAACTTGATTAAGTAATTTATTTCCTATGAATTGCAATTTCATGGGAATTTTGACTTCCCATGTAAACCAAACGACCACTAGATGTAGCAACGTAATTTTCTAAATTAGTCAAAATATTATCAATTTTTTAAGGTGAATTGTAGGGCGGATAGGGCGGATCTTAGGTGGGTATAGATAAGCATAATGCAGGTGAATGGCTAAAAGCGAAAAAGTTTTTTATTTTGTATCTCTCGAGACGAAAATAATATTAAATTTTATACTCATCACAGCAGATAGAGGAGAGATGGAGATGGAAATTCTTTGGTGAAAATGAGAAGGGATACCAAAATCAATCTTAATAACAATTAAGATTCTAATCATATTTACTTCATTTGCATACCCCTTGAGGCCTTGCCCGTCGACATCCCTATGCACATCTTCGAAAAGAACAAACAAGTCAACAGTAACTTGATTCACTTGAGCATTGTTAACATCAAATTCCAGGTTTACAACTATTCAAAGATTATATTGTCAAATAGCTGGTCCTCCATTCGTATTTATTTGAGAGGTTAGCTGGCACTCCATTTAGATAGTTGTTCATCAATTAGAGCTTTTATATGTTTGTCATGTTGAGGCGTATACATTAGGGCTTCCTTTGTCCATTTACGCTCACGGAAAAAACAAAAATAATTAAACATCATTATTGGTGGAGGTACATTTTTTTCATTGGTACGGAGAATGACCTTATCTAGACCTCAACCCGCATGATATTCTTGTTCTAGCATTTGCAGGTCAGGCACTTGAGAGTTGGAGAAAAGGTATCGGGAACTGTGCCGCCTCCTCTCCTCTCGGTCTCCAATTCTCTTTCAAGAGTTTCTCATTTTCTTGGTCTCCTAGGCCGGAAATAGTCTAATTTCTTCGGAAATTAGACTATTCCTACCCTTTTCCTTCGTTTTTATGGTTATGATTTTATTTACTGCTTTCTTTTGTTTTGTTCTCTCCATATGTGAGAGTATATCTCCCCTTTTTGGTGGGTTGCTTCTCATCTTTGTATGAATTTTCTTGTCTTCATGGTGTTAATAATTTGGAAGATGATTTGGATCTATGAGGGTTTAGGTTTTTTCAGCAATTCGTCACTAGAAACAATTATATCACAGAATCAGATTGTGAAGGTTGCCCACTTGGAAAGATGCAACGATATCGATATACACTGCTCGAGTCAAGCTTGAAGCGGTAGAGTTGGAGTTGTGCTCGAATATGCTTAAAATTAATTGGTTCCATTGTGAAAATTATTGTAATTTACTAAATCTGTATTTTTCAGATCTTAATTATAATTGTATGTGCCGTATGACTTATTATTAATGATATCTCTTCTTCCCGCCAAAAAAAATATAAGTATTTGTCTACATACATAATATGATAATATACCTACTCTATTTGTTACTTAAAACTAATAAACTTTTTTTTGTCTAAAAAAACCTAATATACACACTTTTTTTGTTACTTAAGACTAATTAGTAATTCCGGCAACTTTCCGGCGTGGAAAGATTATTCCCCTCCAATTTTAGACCCCAGTTGCAACCTTTCTTTTGACGTTTTCTTACCCTCTATCTACAAAACTCTTTCCCCTTCCTTTCCTCCATCTAAATAGCTTCATAATATTCTTTGAATCTCCTAGCCCTCCATATTGTGGGTGTTTTATTGGTTGAAGATGAAATCTCAGAGTATTGATTTTGTTGGGTATCACTGTGGAAACGACAAAGTTGAAAGAAGATTATATTGGAGGAAGATAATTTGTCAACAACATACACAAAGATGACTTTTTTAATTAACGAAATGGTGTAATTGGTCTTGAGTAACAAACAAAGTATACTTTTAATAGGTTTTCCCTATAAAACACCTATTTGTTAGGTCTTATCTCACACATTAAACTTATGTATGTAATAGCATAAATAAATGGTCAAATTTCATAAAAAAAAAAACATGTTTGCATGGCTTATGTTTTAGAATCGATGAAGTATGTCATTTTTCAATCTTGAGTCGTCATATTATAATAATAAGTTCAGTTAAGTTTCTCAAAGTTTAGATAAGCTATCTTATATTCAAATTAGTTATAATAAGAGCTACCCATTTTTAATACACATTTACAACAAATACAACATTTGATAAATTTTAATAAGTTTAGATAAGTTACAAACCTTAATAATCATACCGTATACGAAACATTAGCATATGGCATAGTTAAAATGTAATGATTATACTGAAGACGAATAGTTATGTTGCTTCAACTCAATCTCTAAAACATGATAGCAAATCATAAACCACCTGATATAGGAAAGATTGGAATATGATGTTTTCCACATTTTCTTTCGCTTCTTTGCAATATAGTCATCGATATCTTTGAATATTGTGAACATTCTTTCATATTACTATTAGAAACTTGACAAAATTATTTTAGGGAGGATTGTGAACGAGGTTTGACATCTAATATTAGAGAAAGTGATCTAATTAAGCGAGAGTTGTATGATGACGATATCCATCTGGTGTAGATATAGTCATCATCACACCTAGGCTCCGTTTACATTATTTTCCATGGAAAATGATTTTCCTTGAAAAGATTTTTTTTAAGGAAAAACATAATTGTACTTTAATCTTTCAGTTGTTTGGTTCATTGCATGAAAAGTTAGGAAAAAAATGAAGAATGTAATGAAGTTGAGGAGGATGGATGGGAGAAAAGTAAAGAATAGGAAGGAAAAGGATCGGAAAAACTATTTTAATAACCAGCTGGAGAACTATTTTCCACCTTTTACAAACCAAACAAAGGAAAAATGCAAAAGCCACTTTTCTAGGATTTTTTTTACCCCAACCAGCAGATACAATCCTAGGCAAGATATATAGTAAAAATTATCATCATATGAAAACATAGAATTCAAAAGAGAATTTAATATGGATACATGTTATTGCAAAGCATTCTCCATCCACATATAGCCATCTTAAGAAATTATGAATTTAATACGATTTGATAAAAACATTATCCATTTACTCCACTTAAGTCAGATGTCAAAGGACAAACTCAACCAAATGTCTAATTAGCTGATAGTTGAAGCCCTAAGAATAGTTTTATACTCTATCACGTCCCCTTACGCGAGGGTCCTTTGGGTTTGAAGTGTTGATGCAGCACATGCCTCCCTCATACATGGCTCTAAAAATTCTACTTAAAAAGAAGGGTGGATGATATTTGATTTCGTGACCTTCTTGTCACGCTGCTCTGATACCATGTCAAAAGACCAATTCAACCAAAAGTTTAAAATTGATAATTGAAGTCCTAAAAATAATTTTATAGTCTATCACGTGAAAATGACTTTAAGGGCTACGAGACCAATTAAAAATAAAATTAATATTTACTATGTTTGATTCAGTTTTAAATTATTTTTACCTTTACCCTCAAAGAAAAAAAAGTTCTTCCCCCAGTTTGAAAGGAATGATGGAAGTGATGAGACCCTCAATAACGTAGATTCTGGAAGGGAAAAGACTTTTGTGATGTATACACTTCTTCTTCCTAACGATTTCTACACACGAATTGAAGGCTTTTCTTCCTTACGGTGCAAGTTTCCCCTTTTACCTACATTACATAATACTACTATTCCCCTACAAACATCCAAATAAACATTTAATTTCCCCACTTCCCCAAACACGTCCTTAATTTTTTTGCTAGCTCATTCCTATCTTTTACTGCGTAAGCATGACGCTACCTCAACGCAATACGCAATGGGAACAAATGGGAAAATCCCTTTATAAAGTAAACTCATGGACCCTACAGAATTATAAGAAACAAAAATCCAGATATTGTACTACTATTTTTAAGCAAAATGACATTATAGTACTCACCAGTTAACACTATTTTTCATCATTTATTTGCCTGATTAGTGGTCCGTTAGCCTGCTAATACACACAATTTATGGGCTCCTTTAATTTTGTATCTCCATTCTTACAATTTGACTTACTCCCTCTGTTTTCTTTTGTTATTCCTGTATTCCCCATCGAGAAATTTCAATATATCGTTCCTATTTTGAATATTTCCATATATATTATAATTTATTAATTAAATTTCCCATTAGTTTTGAGTTGCAATAAATGTGTTCACACTATTAAGTAGTTATTATTTACCTTTTTATCCCTCAAACTTTTGTCTAATTGGTTGTCTAAAATAGTGTAACTCAAAGAGCAATAAATGTGTTCACACTAGCTTGTAGTTATTTTACTCTTTTACCCCTCAAACTTTTTGTATCATTGGTTGTTTAACATAGAATAACTCAAAGGGATGAAATCTTTATTTTTAGTTAATTTAATTTGATTTAAAATAGTGGAATCTTGCTCATTTTTTGAGTTGCATTGGTTTCCTCCCCGAATCCAAATAGGAACAACAAAAGAAAACGGATGGAGTATTTAACAAGAAAAAAAGTGTTGAAATTAATTACATGACATAAGATGAATCTGATAAGATCTCATATAAATATACATATTTATTCTTTATTAGTGTAAAATTATAGTCAAAGTTTTGCAAATCTTGACCTCTATAAAACGAATATTGCAAGTCATAAAAATTGCATTAGAGGAAGTACATATAATTTCATGCTTATTAATAATGTTAATTACTATAGTACTATTTGTCAATAATACACTAAGATATGATGTAATACAATTCTCAGATATATTTCATAAAATATCTTCAAAGGATAGTTTTACAACATTATCTACATTGTATCAATAATGGTCAAAATTACACCGTAAATATCATTAAAAAAACTCCAAATTAAATTGACTATTAAAGATGAAGTTGCATACATAATTAATATGAACATAATATTATAGTCAAAAGCTGAACATAATATATACTCTCTTTGTATTTTTTAAATTTGCCTCATCTGACTATGCACGTTTGCCAATACACTTTTTTGATCTTAAATGTCTTCCATTACATATAATAAAAATTATAACGATTGAATATTAATAAAGTACTCATTGAAACGAATTAAACAAGACTCACATGATTATATATTTTTTTATACTGAGAAAAAAATTAGAAGATTGTCTCTACTTGTAAATAGTGTCAAGATCCCAAGTTAGCAGGACATTGCTACACATACCTAGCGGGTAGACAACCCACTACTAATAGAGCATTAAAAAAATATTAATTGTGTTGAGTTGGATTCCATTACCACAACACTCAACAAGTCTTTATTAATGGCGGGTAGTCTACTTGGTGGGTAGACAAAGTTTCTTCTAATTTAGCAAATTAAAAAAAACAAAGGGAGTATTATTTAACTATTATATAAATATTGTATATAGGGAACTATAATCAGCCATAGTGATGTAAATGAGTGTTTACCGAATATGAGAGAGGTACATATATGATTTCAACATTTAAACTAGTTGACATACACTATTAAAAACAAATTTTATGATAGTTTTGTTTATCAAACACACATACTTTTTTCCTAATAAATTTAGTTCTAATTGAAGTTACTAGCTAGGAGCGGTATCAATTAAAAAGAAATTATTGATATTAGAAATGTCAACAAATAAAAGTCAATATATGGAGTAACATGTGCAAAACTTGTAAAAAATGTCCAATCCACGTTCTCATAATATAGAATGGTATCACTAAGTGCTCGTTTGGTATACATAGGAATTTAATTCATGTAGAAAGTTTCATTTCCTAGGAAATTACTTCCCTTATGTAATTTCTAGGAAATGGTCTAAATTTATTTGGTCGACATCAAGGAATTTGCAATTCATGTGGGAATTCTGATTGACCAAGGGGGGAGTAGGTAATTATATTCCCACATTTTGTGGGAATTTCCATTGCACCCATTTTCTCAATTTCCTGTCAACCAAACAACTTTTCAAATGAGAAAATCATGGGAATTTTCATTGCCTACATAAATTCCTGTCAACCAAACGAGCACTAAATATATGTCAACAAACAAATATAAAGATATACATCGTCCGTTTATATTATAGTATTTTATTTGTTTAATTTAATTTTGGCTTATTTAAAAAAAATTCAGATATAAGTTTTCATGAGTTAAAAAAACTCACCATATACTGTATTCAATTAAGGCAAATAAGTTATGAGAAATTCAGTTAAGTTAAATTTAGATAAGATAAGTTGGATACAACAAATAGGATCAATATTATTTCATGGAAAATTTGGACACACTTATTGTTATTATTATTATTATTATTTTGAAATTACAGGTTAACCTTTTGTTTTTGTGCTTAGAATGTAAGGATAAAACTTATATGGACTTGGTCCACACTAATGCTAATTCATGTGATTTATGAAAAAAAAAGGATCACTATATAAAAAAATAAATATAAAAGATAAATAGATATAAATAATGAAGTTTGACTATGAAAAAAAGGTTACTATGTCACAAAGTGAAAATTTTATGATGATAAACTAATGTGAGAAAGAGATACTATATTAAAAAAAACAGTCACTATAGTAAATTGTAACTAGTGGTGTGCACCGGCCCAGGACCGGGCCGGAACCGGCTGGACCGGAATCCGGGGTTTTCTTGGACCGGGACCGGAATTTTAGTTAAATATATTTATAAATTATATACATTAAAAATTAATAATTTTAATGTCAATAATCCTAAAATAATAAATAGTAGGTTTTTAAGTTTCTAACTTTCTACCTTTTAATTTTTTTTTAACATATAAACTTTTTTTTTTACTAAAATAATTGAAATTCCGGTCCAACCGGTCCGGACCGGAATTTTCCGGGTTTGGACCGGATCGGACCAGTGGACCGGAATCCTGATTTTAGGCGGACCGTGGACCGGACCGGAATCTCCCGTCCGGTCCGGTCCAAATTCCGGTCCGGACCGGTTTGTGCACACCCCTAATTGTAACTGTATAGTGTAAGTTAAATTTTGAAAAGGTTACTATATGGAACTAAAGGGTCACTATGTTAAATAAGTGGTTTTGGTCCACAATAATATTATTGTGCACCAGGTCCACGCAAGACTAACTCAGAATGTAATCCAGCCCATGCCCTACTTTCAGGATACTCTTTAAGTCTAATTTGAGCCTAAAACACCTTGCGGGTAGGAAAAAGTAAGGAAATTACATCACTAAAGTGCCTGTAAGGCTGTAATAAAACTTGAATTCATGAGTACAAACTTTAACCACTAGACTAAAACAAGCTTCGTAATTACAAGTTGAAATTGCTTTCTCATATAGTAAGAATCAATTGGTTGACCTAATTGGTTAGATGCCCTCCTTCCACCCCTTGTGACAACTGACAAGGGTTCATTGCTCCTTGCATAGTTGGATTCCCAAATTTTCCCCGACTTACAAAGGATCTTCATCTTACCTTTTAAAAAAATATTCTCATACTCCCTCTGTCCCTCAATAAATTTCTCATTTTTCTAATGTAATATCCAGCCCAATGCACGTTTTGTATCGTTAATATCAAAAATTACATATTTGTAAAAATTATAAAATTTTGATTTTCCTAATGTAATACACAATGAGACAAATCAAATAAGACACCACATGATTATGTTTTTTTTTTATGTATGAAATTTTTATTTGAAGATTTTCTTTACTTATAAATATTGTCCAATATTTTTTTTTAAAGTATGAAGTCCTTTGCAAGGAAGGGGGGAAATTGGAGATCCCTCCTTGAAAAGGGTGAGACTTGATCCCAAGATCTCTGATATTAGAGGTGATGCCAACACCACTAGGCTATCACCTGCTGCTCTAAATATTATCCAAATTAGAATTGAAAAATCTATTAAGGTACGGATGGAGTGTATTAGTATTAGACTATTAGTAAAAATGACTATACTCTTCTTTATATAAATAAAAAAAAATATAAAAAAAAGAATATTCTGTTGAAAGAATAGATATGATCAGGAGAGAGAGAGACCAGTCGGAGGAGAGAGAAACTCATAAAAAATAAAAAAGGAACGAATTCCGCGTAGACAGATGAGGTAATAAGACTTCTGTGATTGAGACAACTTCATTTTACATTAAACAAAATAATTAATTCACCTCAACTAAAAAAAAAAAAAAAAAAGCACAAAAAGTTGAATAAATAAAAAGGGGTGAACACAATAGAAAGCGTTTTTCCTCTCTCTTCTTCTTCTTCATTCTTCCTTTCTCATGAAACTCCATCATCAATTATCATCATCTTCAACTTCAAACAAACAAACAAAGAAGCCAAAAACAACACTCTTTCTTTCTTTCTTTCTTTCTTTCTTTCTCTTTCTCCTATAAATAATCTTTCACACCTTCTTTCCTTTTCATACCATATTATATATATTCACTTATTACAAATACTAATAATCTTAGTTTGGTCCATCCTTTTCTCTAATAATAATCAAAACTTTATACTATATAGTCTATAAACTATATATTATAATTCTCCCCTTATGGAAGGGCATCATATACATCATCAACCGCAACAACAACAACAACAACATCAATATCAGCGACAACCGCAGCAATTACTACAACAACAACAACATCAAATGATACCTAACACGGTAGGGGTAGACACGGGGGATAGATTCCCCCAATGGAGTATCCAAGAAACTAAAGAGTTTTTAATAATTCGGGCTGATTTGGATCGGAATTTTATGGAGACTAAACGAAATAAGCTTCTTTGGGAAGTTATTTCTACTAAAATGAGAGAAAAAGGTTTTAATCGTAGTGCTGAGCAGTGCAAGTGTAAATGGAAAAATCTTGTCACCCGTTACAAGGTAAATTTTATTAATCTTCCATTAATTAAACTTACTTAGTTTATATACGATTAACGCGTATATATATATATATATATATATATATATATATATATATATATGGTATATCTTCTGTCAAAAAAAGAAAGCGTGTATAATATATTTATTTTAATGAAATTTATGGTTTTTATACAACAAACGCGGTATGGATCTTGTTGTATACAAGTATTTTGCATGATTTATGAAATTTAATATTTTCTATTGTATGAAAATCTGCATATAATAGGAGTACTACAATAGAAAAGTATTGGATGAAACTGTCTTACGCTTATAATAAGCTATTATATAAGTGTACATCTATGAAGTACGGAAACCTCTAAGACCGTCCTGAGTTTACCTGTGTTTGAAACATTGTTTAATCCGAAATTATTCCAGTCGATTATGTGCTAATGAAGCTCAGAAATGGTTGGGATTTGAGGTTTTTATTGGAAAAATATTTCACTTTATGATACAAAAAATGACTTTTAAATGTGTTCCTAAAATTCCAACCATTCTTTGTACTTCCTCCTTTTAGAAATAACTGAAACACTTATCTCAAAAAACTCTTACATAAAGGAGAGAAGTGTTTATGCTTATTTTAGAACCGAGGAAGTACTAAAGAAGCCCGAAAATGAATGGTGTACTTGAAGTTTCCTATTTTGGAAGGGATTTCCATGTCTGAAACTCAAGTCATTTCCGTGCTACATACATAACATGTATTATAAGTTGTACACAATGTGTAATATATATATTGATTGCGATTAATGAAAACCCTATATATAAAAATTGATTATCTAATTTATTTGTTGAGGGAAGCTTAGGGGTGTGAGACAATGGAGCCAGAGGTAATGAGACAGCAATTTCCATTTTACAACGAGATGCAAGCAATATTCACAGCAAGGATGCAGAGGATGCTATGGGCCGAGGAAGAAGGTGGGCCTGGGCTAGGCCCATCAAAGAAGATGAAGGCAACATTGTCATCAGATGAGGAAGAAGATGAAGATACAGATGGAGAAAAGGGTGTTCAAAAAAAGAAGACTAATAAAAAAGCAAGAACTAGTAATGTGGGAAATATTATTGGTAATACTAATACTAGTAGTAGTAGTAGTAGTAGTAGTATTAATGCTATGAAAGAAATGTTGGAGGAGTTCATGAAGCAACAGTTGCAGATGGAGGTGCAATGGAGGGAGGCGTACGAGGCGAGGGAGGAGGAGAGGCGGAGGGCGGAGGAGGAGTGGCGGCAGAGAATGGAGGCGTTGGAGAATGAGAGGGTGGTGATGGAGAGAAGGTGGAGAGATAGAGAAGAGCAGAGGAAGATAAGAGAGGAAACTAGGGCTGAGAAAAGGGATGCTCTTATTACAACTCTATTGAATAAACTTAGAAGAGAAGACTCCAACATGTGATAATGTCATCATTTTTCCAATGCATATGGTTTCATTTAATCTTCCTCTTCAAATCTTGTAGCTAGCTAGATCATGCAGGTTAGTTTGTTCTCGAATATTATTCTCTCATTTTTATTTATATTACTACTTTTATTATTCTATTTTAATTTCTTGGCATTTTGATTCATTAACTAGCTAGTTATTTAATTTCCAAAGGGAGGAATTTAGTAAAGTTTAGCTTTATAAATCATAATTTAGCTAATGTTTGATTTTCATATTCCTTAATTTGTACTTGGCAGCTTTTAATAATTAATCTAGACTAAATTCCTTTTTATTGCACTTCATCAATCTCCATATAATTAATACAAGTATATATATATATTTACTTCACATGGGGTATATATGCTGTATACATTATAATTGGTTGTTTAGAAAGAGTTGGAGATTAATAATATACAGTGAAACTCATTTATATCATTTAGAAGTATATATTTCTAGGATTATTATGAGCCTAATTAGCTTTGTCTTTATTGTCTGGGAAGGGATTGTCTATCACATTCTATCCCAACTCCTCTTCGTAAGTTAATGAAATAGTAAAATCTCGAGTAGCTCGCGAGTTGTCTCGTCTCATTTACACCCTTAGATGAGGATATCAATTAGTTACTTCTTTCGTTTTATTTCTAAAGATCTTCTTATTTATTGTAGTAATATAATCCAAGGCAAGAAGAAGAGAGAGTATGAAAGTGGATCCTTAAATAGGAGAGAAAATATGGTTATAATTAGAATAGTGTCTATATTACAACAAGTAATGTAAGGTAGTGTGAAAAACGAACAAACCTTTACCAAATAGGAAATAAAGTAAAACATAGGAAGATCTTTTGAAAACGAACTTAAACACAAAGTATGAAGATCTTGAAGAGACGGAGGAAGTAATGAGTAGTAAATAAGATAGGATGGTGATAATAATGACAAAGTTCGGTGTAAAAGTGTCTCGCAATAATATTTTTTGTTGCAAAAGAGGGGTTAGGAGTGTCTCACAATAATTTATTGTAAGACCGAGTTGAATTTCTTTATTTGAAGGAGAGGCTGAACGACTAGGTCCTTACTTTATTGAGATGACTTTTTAGTATCTTCCCGTAAGTTAGGGTAAGACAACCTCATCTAAGATTCTATAGATAATTGGATCAAGTCTATCCTTTTATTTACCAAACTAGCTCTAAATCATCAATATGTTTACTTACAGGTTATTAATCAAATTGACTCTCTAGTCTCTACTCTCTAGATTCTCTTTCCCTCTTCCTATCTCTTAGAACCCGGTCTCCAAAGTTGGCTATATTATAGGGGTTATCATGGTTTTTAATTAAGCTATTGGTGATCCCAGATTTTACATCCATTTGTTAGTTACATCATCTATTAAGATTCTTCCTTTTTTATAGTGGTGTTTTTGGAAACTTTTGTCTCCATTTGTGAGACAAATTTACTCCTATCTCTTAATGCGTGTTTAGCTATACCCTAATGGACAATATTCTTTTTCATTGCTTCATAACTATGGTGAAATAGATTTGTTGATAGATTTCCTCATGAATTGCTTAAGATATGTTAAGATTTATTTATTTTAGTGTAATTTGAAGTACAATATAAAACCAAAAATTTCATAGAAATCTTTCTAAATAATATTGATTTAGATTTTTTATTTTTACAGAATCTCAATAATACCTTTTTTTTTTTTTTTTTTGTTTCAGGAAAGATAATTGGTTCGAAGACCAACCCCTGCTAGGCTACTAGCCTGCAGGGCACACCAGCTCATTGGCTGGGTAGTGGGGATTTATACCCACAAGCAAACATTTTAATACAAACTCCCCAAATTGGGGAGTGATGAGAGTCGAACACCCGACCTCGCGGTTGGGAGGTGGGAGCACCAACCATTGGGCTCCCACGAGGACCTCATCTCAATAATACCTTTGATACTTAGTATAATCTATAGTGAAAATAAATCAGTTTCATTATATTTAGAAACCCAGTGAAGGGTACGTAGTTCTTACATTATTATTACGGTTTTTTCACCATATACCCCAGACTAATTTTTTTTTGCACCATATACCCTTTCGACTTTTGAAATTCACCATATACTCCTCACTTTTGAAAAAATACATCCAGTTACCCTTAATGACTAACGGCGTTAAACTCCGTTAGTCATTAACCCCTAATCACCCTCTAATCCTACTTAACTAACCTAAATCTAACCCTAACCCTAATACCCTATCCCTAATACCCTAACCCTAACCCCATCCCCCCCCCCACCACTGCAGCCCCCTCCCCACCACCCCCGAAGCCCCCTCCGCCACCCGCAGCGCCGCAACCCCCTCCCCCTCCGCCGCCCGCAAACACCGCAAACTCGCCTCCCTCCTCCCCGCAAAATTGAGCAACCCCCCCTCCCCGCAAAATCGCGCAACCCCCTCCCCCTGTCAAGTTGTCTTCCGTCAATAGGTGGTTGCGGGCCGAAATCTCGGCTTTTATCGGGGAGGTGCGAGGATGGTGCGACGTTTTTCGGGGAGGTACGATGATGGTGCGAGGTTTTAGGGGTGGTGCGAGGGTGGTGCGAGGATTTTTAAGGGAGGTGCGAGGGTTTTAGGAGTGGTTCGACGATTTTAGGGGTGGTGCGAGGGTGGTGCAACGGTTTCAGAGGTGGTGTGAGGGTGGTGCGACGATTTCGAGAGGTGGTGCGATGGTGGTGGGGGTGGTGGGGGGTTTCTTTGGGCTCGAATTTTCCGGGCTCGATTTGAGTTCCGTTTGATTTTCCGGGCTCGTGGTTTGAGTTCCGTTTGTGGGCGCAAGCACGACGGGAGCTGCGGGGGAAGGGGGATGGGGGTTTGCGTGGGTGGGGGTGGTGGGGGGTTTGCGTGGAGGGGGGCTGCGGGGGAAGGGGGAGGGAGGGGGGACTGTTGGGGTGGCGGTGCGGTGGGGTAGGGGTGGTGGGGGGTGGGCCACCTGGGGTAAGGGGGTGGTGGTGTAAGGGGTGGGGGAGGGGTGGTGGTGTAAGGGGTGGGGGAGGGGTGGTGGTGTAAGGGGGTGGGGGAGGGGTGGTGGTGTAAGTTAAGGTATTAGATTAGGGGTTAGGGTTAGGGTTTGACTTAGGGTTTGACTTAGGTTTAGGTTAGTTAATTAGGAGGGTTAGGGGGGATTAAAGGTTAATGACTAACGGAAGTCTAACACCGTTAGTTAAAAGGGTACTTTGATGTATTCTTTGAAACGTGGAGGGTATATGGTGAATTTGGAAACTTGCGAGGGTATACGGTGCAAAAAAAATTAGTCAGGGGTATATGGTGAAAAAACCGTTATTATTATTATCGCAAATTCTTGATTAAGACAGGTGCAAAATATATTATCGTGATGCTGGTGAAACTTTTTGCCCTAAATGAGTCACTTATATAAGTGACCCCTTTTAAGGTAAAAAGTCACCAATATAACGTATAACTTTTAACCTTAAAATGATCACTTTAATTTAATTCACTAAAAAGTTGCCATATGTTTAAAAGTAACTCTTTTTTACTGAAAAAATGATCCATTTTAATTAAAAGTGAAGCAGTCTCACAATAAATTTATTTTGCAACTTGTTGATGGCTATTATAATACTAACTGTATTATAATTATTCATGGATGAAATGATATAGTTTAAACATATAACTCTTTTGCGCTCTACCCTTTCAATCAACCATATATAGTATGGCATCTCTTATACTACCTCCGTTTCATATTAATCTACACACTTACACTTTTGACAATATTCACAAATTTCCCTTTGACTATCATTTGTGAATTATGGTTAAGAGAAAATATAGTCATGTGGGGTCTTGTTTGATTCGTCTCGATATGTAGTTTTAGAATATCGACTTTTTATATTTTTTACAAATACAAAATTAGAAATATAAAGGCTCAAAGTAGTGCATCGGTATGCTTGAAAAGTGTAAGTGTGTAGATTAATATGAAACGGAGGTAGTACTAATTATGAACTAATTCAACAAACTATATTAACCATATATACTGTTTAACTCTAACACATACAATGATACAATAGATTTCGTATTCTCCATAAAGCTAAATTTCTCCATAACGAATGGACTCTTCGAAATAAGCTCGATTTTTGCCAACTCGCAGGTACCCCTTTCTCCAATCATCATCATCATCTCTCCAATCCACTCCCCTCCTCTTTCACTATTTTGGTAGCCTGTCCCCCGCCTCCAACACACTTCAAATTAAATTTTGATGGCTCCGTCGTCAACAACTCAGCTGCTGCAGGGATCATCATTCGCAATCATTTGGGACAATTAATCCACGCATGTACCTACAATCTCGGTAATTCCCCCGTATTCTTTGTTGAAGCAACTGCACTCCAAAAAGGTCTTCTCCTAGCTCTACAACATGATGTTCAGGATATCTATATTAAAGGAGACAACTTATTGGTCATTCAAGCAATTCAAGGCCTCGCCTCAGCTCCATAGCTAATTCAGAATATTATAGCAGACATCAAATCTCTCTTGCACAAGTTCAGATCTTTTCACGCTAACAACATGTCTACCGTGAAGCCAACTGGAAGCAATGATTGGATAGCTAATGTTGGCCATTTAGTTCATTCATCCATGTAATTCATCCATGTAATTCTTCAGCTTTAAACTCCATCCTTGTATGAGGCTTTTTAGGAGTTCCTCTCGCGAGGAGGTCTCCTAAAACTCTTTCTACTTAATATACGCTATACAACTCCGTCAAAAAAAGAAAATTCTTAGCTATACAATACATCTTTCTGAATAAGACGAATTTACAATAAACTTATTATAAGATGTTCAAATTAAAGTTACTTTGATTCTAGGAATAATTAAACTTATTGAATTGGTCATTCAAGCAATTCTTAGACCTCTGGGTGAGTGGCCCTGTGCGAGGGCAGCCAGAGGAAATTCATCTTACCAAGGGTTCCCGAAAGAAGGCCCAAAAAAAAAATATAAGCATTTGTACGTGTTAGCTATAATACTCTATATTAAATTATAAAATCTTTTATCATACCCGTGCTATTTACCAACCACCTTGTACAACACACATATGTAGAAAACATGTGGAAATTTACTTCGTACGTTAAAATTTTGCCTTGGTACATGAATCCTTCTTCTTATCGATTTGTAGACATTTTCACCAAAGGTCCGCCTTAACGAGTTGTTCCATATTCGGTCACCAAAGGTCCGCCTTCCGACTCTGTGGTGTTATAGTCTTATAGAGCCTATATATTAGATTACGTATTGGAGCCAATGATGTAAATCAAGGGAAGTTATTATTAGTTTTGATGAAGAGCGTGCACGACTCTTGTTTCGGACAAGATTGTAAACTAGTCAGTTAGTTAAGTACAATCCCAATAATTGAAGAAGAGTTAATTATATTGGAGTATGACATGTAAATCGAGTAGTGCCACCTATGAATTACTTACTGGAGGGATACAACAAGTTCAACATGACCCCGTCACCAGAAAGAGTTTACAAGTACCACGAGACTGATGAGTACAGATTGTACATTGGATTGTCGATAATAATAAATGGTGGAGAGTGATTTGAGTACCTATTGTACATTTGATAGTCGATAATATATAGTAGTAATAGTGGTGAGTTAAATTAATGTGTACTTTTAAAAATAAAGAAAGTTTTACGCGAATGCTCAAATATAAACTTTTGTCGGCATAATTTTATGAGTTTTTTTGTTGGATAAAACCAAATAAAAAGAGTGTTTTGTGGGGGAAGACCTAAGTATTTTTTTTGCATGAAAATAGCAAATTGAGTATGATTGTTTGTTGCATAAGATCGACCACATTATAACTATCCGGCCAAAAAAAAAAAATTGGGATTGACCTCTTATTTTCTCCTTTTTTGTCGTTATCTTCAACAATTTTACATGAAAATAGATTCATTCTTTACATAATCCTTTTTTTTATAACTAACTTATATATATATAATCGCTTAATAACACATCTAAACTGACAATGAAATATATATAAACAAATTTATGAAGAAATGCTCGGGTTTTGTTGGGGGGTTGAACATATATTACCATCGACTTTCATCACAAATCACCTATAAATATATTACCATTACCATTATTATATACTATCAACCACATAGACCATTTGGATTTTGTGTCGACAATCAAAATAAATAGAAAATTAAAGGAGGTTCTCCGTGATGAAGTCTTCTAGCCAGAACGTTGATTGCATCTCTGTAAGCTTTTGTTACCAAATAACAAACACATAACAACAGCACAAGAGTTAATATGAAAAAGAAAGGGTGAACGCATTGAAATTTTATGCGGAAAAATAGTTATTGAAAGGAAATGGGGAAAATAAAGGTAGTACTTTACTTCTTCTTTTTTTGCGGGGAAGGTTGTACTTTACTTTAAGGCTCCGTTTGATTGGGTGTAAAACATTTTCAGTGTAAAATGATGTTTTGTAGAAGGTTCAACTCAACATTGCATTGGTTAATATTAGCAACTTTTATAGTCAATTAAGTTATAATTATCATTGCAGAACCGGTATTATTACTCAACTTAATTAATTAGTTTGCTCGTCCAACTCCTGCAAAACTAGGGCTGTGAAAAACTGACCCAACCCGTTTACCGAACCCGAACCCAACCTGAAATAAGCGGGTTTGGGTTGAGATTTTTTACCCATTTAAGTAAATGGGTTGACACGACTTACCCATTTAATTAAATGGGTCAGGTTAAGGTTGACGCGGTAAATTGGTGCAACAATGAAGGCTCTGGGCCATGGAATCTAGTTTTCCAGCTGAATTTTATAAGAAATGCTTTAAAAGGTGCCCCCTCCTTCACCATCACTCACCAAGGCAGAAATTCCAATCACGTGGCTGATGCCCTTGCCAAACAAGGATTGCATAGGAAATCAGAATTTTTAGCCTGGATTTAGTTTTATGCAGCTGGATGTAATCAATCACTATGACTCCTCTTGTAATGGCGTGCCATTTCATTTCGATACTTTTGTATCTTTCGCTACTATTCTAAGGTAGCTAACAGGTCCCTATGGCCTAATAAATAAAACTACAAATTATAAAAAAAGAAAAAAGGGATGACATTTTCAACCCGAAAATAACCTGCTTTGACCTGTTTAACTCATTAAAATATAAATCTCCTAAAAAGTTGTGTTAAATAAAGTTGGTGAAAATTTTAAAAAATCATGCATACTTTATGTGAATTTATTGTTGAAAACTAATAAGTTTTAATAAAAATTTAATAGTAATAAATATGTAAATGGGTTAAACGGGTTATATGGGTAACCCGTTTAATAAACAGGTCGGGTCAAGGTTGAGTTTTTCAACCCGTTTAATAAACGGGTTAGGTTTGGGTTGGGACATGTTCAACCCGTTTATTATCAACACGAACCCGAACACGACCCGATCTGTTAATCAGCCCTATGCAAAACCTTGCAATTCACGCGGCTCTATAGAACTTTGTACTTAGCTACCTCTACCATCATATATGAGTCAACAATATATTTCCTCCAATCTAAAATATGTGCAATATGGAAGGGAGAGGCACAAGAACTAAGAAGAGTGATAGAACGAAATAAATAGATGGACGTGTGTGATGAACAGAAAGATAGAGAACAAATTCAATGCCAAATAAAGTAATACTGCATATTTATTCTGAAACTTTCGAAAATATATAATTAGTATTACACTTATTTCAGAACGAAGGAAGTAATCTTTGGGTGCGTGTACTTCATTTTCTTTTCTTTTCCTTAATGGACTCTTTCACACGTTGATGATAAATTGATACAGATACGTGACACGGGCATAAATTAGAAGATCTGCTTGCCAGTTGCGAAATCCGAACCACACCATATTACGCGTATTGCTTCACTTATCGACATTGTCTTGTTTCCATCATATATACCGATTTACAATTTCTTTGTTTTTATATATCATAAAGAGCATTATTATTACAAGTCGTAGAAATACTACCATACTGGATATTGGATACCTCTCTAATTAATTAAACTAGTTGATGTACCCTATTGCATGCTCTTCTTTTAATTTAACACAGTACTGTTTTTTATTTTTATGAACACGTATTAGCTGATTAATGGTTAAAAAAGTTACATTTTCGAGACCGTGCAAAATGTAATTGAAATTTTTACTATGTGGAACAAATGGCATATAATCAAGATCGAATAATATATGAATAGTGTACGAAGTCACTACTAGACACTTCCTATATTAGTCCTTGGTCTAATAAAGTTCAAATCTTTAAGGTGGTAAAGCATGCATGGACTTAAGGAGGTGAAAATCAAACCTCGATCTTTGATCACATAGCCACACAACAATATGCCACGTCAGGCTGACTCATCCATTTTGAGAAATATTGCTCCAAATTGAAATTAGAAGGGAATCCCTGGTGGTCTTGTAGAGTATTCCAAAGAGCCATGCAATTAAGTTTCAAAGTATATGTTCGAGAACTCATGAAATAATATTAACCTACTTTTGACAAACTCTCTTTATAAAATCTAAAATATAATTCGTGTCCTTGATTAATATATTGGTCATACTTATTGTACATTCTTCTCTCACATAGTCACATCGGAGAAAAGAAAGATGAAAATCAGAGATGTTATAATTCTGCGAGAAAAGTGCATGTGCATTTGACTATTTGATCCTTTGAGGCATTGCATGCACTGTTATAATCACTTTATTAATCAAATATGATGTGCTTTGGCATATATAATACATTATAATTCACATAAAACATAGGAGTAATATAGTTTTAGTTCAAATATACTATTAATTTCCATCTGCATCTTCTCGACTATATATATACTTCATCTGTTTTTTTAAGTGCAACACTTTGACTTTTGCACTATTCACTCACCTTACTTTGATCTTATTTCTTTACTAATATATAAAAATAAAAATCATCATATAAAATGTTGTTGGATTTGTTTTAATGAATATTTTCATAATATCAACTTTTTATAACTTCTACAAATACAAAATTAGAGATATTAATGGTCAAAGTTATACATTGACAAGTTTAAAAGTCAAACTGTTGCACTTATTTAGAAATGGAGTTAATATATTTGTTATATGAGACTTTATGGAATAATCCTTACCTGACAAACCGCCGTCTTGACTAGTCATAACTTCTCTAAACTTTGCTAGATTGTTTGACCATTATACATATCACAATAAATAAATAATCTACATACAACTTTGACTGCTTTGAGACCCCAATGGCCACATCTTAATTATTACTACTCATGTAATCTTTTGCTTAACATAAGGAGATACACGAACAGTTAATTTATAATCGCCACTTGTAACTGAGAGATCAGTCATTATATATTCATTATGATTACACCAACCATTATTAATAATGCATAAAGATTAGTATGATTAGACTACTTTATGACTTCAATTTTAGGATAAGAATTATTATAATATATAGTTTCCAACTTTTTATCAATAGTTGGTCCATCTTCGTTCCATAAAATTAAATAATTTGTTGAATTAGTTGTTAATATATTGTGAGCTATTAATTTTAAATCAGTGGTTAACTATTTGCTGCTAGAGATTAATTGTGAAAATAGTTGTTCAATGGACATCTTCGACACAACTAGTTACGAAATAACATAGAATCAGATGCGTTTATAACAAATTAAAAAATTTCAATAAAGAGCCAAATTTTCTACTACTACTTGTACTGCTATTTATCCCACTTATTGCAAATACTCAAACAAATTGCTCCTTTTAAGGAATCAATAAGAAATTGTGGAATCTCATTCGAAAACCGAACTATTTATGTATTATTGCTACCATGATAACGAACGATCAAGGCGAGAATTAAAGTATTGAAAGAAAACTAATTGACAAGAAAATGGTAAGTCAAAATGCACCGCCAATATTATATTATATTATATTATATTTTATTATCCTGTCAAAAAAAATTATATTTTATTATGTTTATAACAGTTTTCATAGCACCCACATAGAATTGTGGGGCAAGTTCTAGCTAGCTTGCTCACTATATTGCTCTCTTTTATGCTTCCACGTCATTTTTGTAGGAGGGGAGTCACAATTAATTCCTTGACATAATTAAAGGTAGAGGAAAAAGTTTGGTTTGCATGTTTGCATGTTTGAATTTTGACCAAACCTAATCCAATTAGAAATCAAATTTGATAGTTTGTGGATTTTGAGTCCCATTTCAATCATAAGTCATAACTTACACCAAATCCAATAATCCAGTTGGAAAATTGCTAGTTTAGAAAATCAAACTATGTGAAATTAATCTATTCTTGGTCCAATGACCCAAGGGGTTTGTAATTTTTAAAACTAGACATATACAAAAATTTAAAATTTAATCATTTCCGACTCATGCGTTGGCCCAAGCATTAAATAAGTCTCATAAAATAATATAATCATATTAGAAATCTTTAAAATAGTTTCAAAAGATAACATCAGGATATTATACTTCTTTAGGAGGATTAAATGTCTACACATTTCAATTCTTTCGATTTTCCAAAATCAAAATACCTTCAATTGACCCTATCCAAAAATCAATATGTCAAATACAATTTGAGTCTATTCCAATCACATTTCAAATTCCTATACCACAAGGTACATGTTAAAAGATCATCAAAATTCCTATATAAGATATCATTATACAAAAAGTTACTCTACCATTTTAATCCAATCACACTAAAAATCTTACATGATTTCTCTATCTTCAATAACTAACTGTTGAAACGGAAGCATGGGCTAAAGGTTACCAGAATCGTTGCTCACAAAAGTATAAGACTCTCCTCACAAAATAGAATTGCAATGCAAAGTATAGCAAGAAATTATAGAGAATATAGACAAGTATTTAATGAGGAAATTTGAATTTCCTCCCCTCAAGAATAATGTATTGTATTAATTGTATTCAACCTCACAACAATCATACAATCCCTCTCAGTTATTCTCCTCTTGTTTAGCCTAAAAGACTCCCCTATTTATACTAAACAACCCTAAATCTTTTAGGAGAAGAACTTGATCTCCAAGTCTAATTCCTTAAAAGATTAGTTACCAAAATTCTATCTTATTTCCTAAATACATCCACCTCTAGTAAATAGGAATAAAATAACAAATACGTAAAAGATAAACAAGGAAACAAAATAAACAAGAAAATAAACAAGACCGACTTCGCAAGCAAGCAAGATCGCGCATTCCGTCGAAGTGCGCGACCCGGGCACTTTAGGTGCGCGACCCGGGCACTGGAAACTGACAAAACCCCAGTTTTGCCCGAAGTGCCCGACCCGGGCACAAGCTTCTGCCTGGCGTCTCCCCTGCTTGTTGTGCTCAATCTTCACGTTCTTTTCTTCTCCTTCCTTGTTCTCTTCCACCTGCTACATGCTAACACATTGTGATTATTTTCCAACAATTCTCCCCTCAAGCTCAATGTGTTACACGTCTCCCCTTGAGCTAAAATCCCTCCATGCTCCATTATGAAAAGATTTTGCTTATTCCTCTTACCATGCATGATCACCACCTCCTCATTGGTAACCATTAGAAGTCCATTGCGTATATGAACCTCATACCCCAACTTATCCAACCTCCCTAAAGAAATTAGATTCCTCCGTAGCCTTAGGACATGTCTAACCTCGGCTAAAGTTGCAACTTGATCGTTTTGGAGCTTGATCTCCACAACACCGACCCCCTCAATCTTCACCTCCTCTCCACTAGGCAAAGAGACATGTAACCCATCAACATGCTCATAGGTACTAAACCACTATTTCCTAGAACACATGTGTTGAGAACATCCCGAATCTAAGATCCATTCCTCCTCATGACCTTTTGATTCTTCCACCATGAGACACATATCCGCCTCATTAATAGCAATAGAAGCCTCACCACCTCTCACATTCTTCAAAGCTCTCAAGTCTTCTTTGTACTTAGCACTAGAGGAAAAAAGCCCAAGGGCTGCGGTCAAAAAGGGCCCAAGGGTCTGCGTTTTTTGACCGCACCATTAGGACTAGCGACCCTTGACATTTAGGAAGGGGCTGCGGTTTTCTCATGACCCTTAGCGCGTTAAGAGGGCGGTCAGCAAGAAAAACCGCAGCCCTTAGTGGGTTAAGGGGTCACGGTTAAGGGCCAAAACCGCGGCCCTTGGTGAGTTAAGGGCTGCGGTTTTAGCCCTTAACCGCACCCTTAACCCACTAAGGGCGACGCTTTTCCAAAACCGCACCCTTGTGACCCAAAAAAAATAAAAAAAAAAAATTTTTTTTTTTTGGATTTTTTTGTCCTAAATGTTCCCAAACAGTTTATATATATATATAAGTATCATTTTTCATTACAAATTATGTTGTTTACACGAATATAGAGAAAATAATAACTAAATTACATTAGTTCGAGGCGCCTCGAATGTTCGAATTGCAATATATGAGCAGGATCACAACCATAAAAAAATAACCAACCAAAGAACGACCATGAAGACATTACAACAACTCCACCAAGATCGGCATCCGAATCCCTCAAAAGCAACTTTTCTAGAGATGATAGAACTCGGCAAATAAAACCAAAACCGCTATAATTTGGAGTTGAAACTATATCTATGCAAGTACTACAAAGCGAAGGCGGACGGACCCACTCCACAAGAACAACTTTCAATTTGTTGATGTTGTAAGTACATGGCGACTTACAATACAACAACAAATGGCTAAACAAATGGCTAGCGGGGGGTTGCGGGGGGGGGGGCGACGGGGGGGTGGCGGGGGTGGGGGCAGGGGGAGGGGAAGCGGGGGGGCGGCGGGGGTAGCGGGGGCGCGGGGGTGGGGTGGGGGGCTAGCAGGGGGCTAGCGGGGGTTGCGGGGGGGTTGCAGGGGGTGCTTGGCGGGGAGTCGCGGGGTGGGGGCGGGGGGAGGGGAAGCGGGGGTGGCTTGGGCGTGCTAGGAGTGTAGCGAGGGCGGCAGCAGGGGAGGGTAGCGGGGGGGGGGTGGGGTGGGGTTCTAGCGGGGGCGGGGGTTGCAGGGGGGGCGGCGGGGGTCTTGGCAGGGAGTTATGGCGGGGGTGGGGGCAGGCGGAGGGGAAGCGGGGGTGTTTGGTCGTGCTAGGGGTGTAGCGGGGGGCATGGGGGTAGCGGGGGCGGGGGTGGGGTGGGGTGGGGTTCTAGCGGGGGGCTAGCGGGGGTTGCGGGGCTGGGGGCGCGGGGGTCTTGCGGGGAGTGCGCGGGGTGGGGGCGGGGGGGGGGAAGCAGGGGGTCTTTGGGTGTCTTGGGGGTGTAGCGGGGGGCCATGTACCTATTAGGACTATATATGACCTAACACGCGGCTAAATGCAAAAAACTAAGTGAATTGGAGTGTAAAGGCCAAAATCGGCTCGAAATGGCCTTCATTTACCCAAAATGTGTTTCAAAGCATATAAGTGGAGTTTAATTGACTCTTATAGTTATATATGTACCTATTAGGACTACATATGACCTAACATGCGGCTAAATGCAAAAAACTAAGTCAATTGGAGTGTAAAGGCCAAAATCGGCCGAAATGGCCTTCATTTACCCAAAATGTGTTTCAAAGCATATAAGTGGAGTTTAATTGACTCTTATAGTTATATATGTACCTATTGGGACTATATATGACCTAACATGCGGCTAAATGCAAAAAACTAAGTCGATTGGAGTGTAAAGTCCAAAATCGGCCCGAAATGGGCTTCATTTACCCAAAATGTGTTTCAAAGCATATAAGTGGAGTTTAATTGACTCTTATAGTTATATATGTACCTATTAGGACTATATATGACCTAACACGCGGCTAAATGCAAAAAACTAAGTGAATTGGAGTGTAAAGGCCAAAATCGGCCGAAATGGGCTTCATTTACCCAAAATGTGTTTCAAAGCATATAAGTGGAGTTTAATTGACTCTTATAGTTATATATGTACCTATTGGGACTATATATGACCTAACATGCGGCTAAATGCAAAAAACTAAGTGAATTGGAGTGTAAAGGCTAAAATCGACTGAAAATGGGCTTCATTTACCCAAAGGGTGTTTCAAAGCATATAAGTGGAGTTTAATTGACTCTTATAGTTATATATGTACCTATTAGGACTACATATGACCTAACATGCGGCTAAATGCAAAAAACTAAGTGAATTGGAGTGTAAAGGCCAAAATCGGCCCGAAATGGCCTTCATTTACCCAAAATGTGTTTCAAAGCATATAAGTGGAGTTTAATTGACTCTTATAGTTATATATGTACCTATTAGGACTACATATGACCTAACATGCGGCTAAATGCAAAAAACTAAGTGAATTGGAGTGTAAAGGCCAAAATCGGCCCAGAATGGGCTTCATTTACCCAAAATGTGTTTCAAAGCATATAAGTGGAGTTTAATTGACTCTTATAGTTATATATGTACCTATTAGGACTATATATGACCTAACACGCGGCTAAATGCAAAAAACTAAGTGAATTGGAGTGTAAAGGCCAAAATCGGCCCGAAATGGGCTTCATTTACCCAAAATGTGTTTCAAAGCATATAAGTGGAGTTTAATTGACTCTTATAGTTATATATGTACCTATTGGGACTATATATGACCTAACACGCGGCTAAATGCAAAAAACTAAGTGAATTGGAGTGTAAAGGCTAAAATCGACCCGAAATGGGCTTCATTTACCCAAAGGGTGTTTCAAAGCATATAAGTGGAGTTTAATTGACTCTTATAGTTATATATGTACCTATTAGGACTACATATGACCTAACATGCGGCTAAATGCAAAAAACTAAGTGAATTGGAGTGTAAAGGCCAAAATCGGCCGAAATGGCCTTCATTTACCCAAAATGTGTTTCAAAGCATATAAGTGGAGTTTAATTGACTCTTATAGTTATATATGTACCTATTGGGACTATATATGACCTAACATGCGGCTAAATGCAAAAACTAAGTGAATTGGAGTGTAAAGGCCAAAATCGGCCAGAAATGACCTTCATTTACCCAAAATGTGTTTCAAAGCATATAAGTGGAGTTTAATTGACTCTTATAGTTATATATGTACCTATTAGGACTATATATGACCTAACATGCGGCTAAATGCAAAAAACAAAGTGAATTGGAGTGTAAAGGCCAAAATCGGCCCGAAATGTCCTTCATTTACCGAAAATGTGTTTCAAAGCATATAAGTGGAGTTTAATTGACTCTTATAGTTATATATGTACCTATTGGGACTATATATGACCTAACATGCGGCTAAATGCAAAAAACTAAGTCAATTGGACTATATATGACCTAACATGCGGCTAAATATATTTCTTGTCTTGTTTTTCGTTCTCTCGCATAATTTTCATAATTCATCTTCGGTTGGGGGAAGGGGGAGTGTAGCGGGGGCAGCGGTGGGGGGAGTGCAACAGGGGGAGGGCTGCAGGGGCTGGTCGGGGGGAGTGCAGCAGGGGGAGTGCGGGGGGAGTGCAACGGGGGGAGGGATGCGGGGGCGGTCGGGGGGAGTGCAGCGGGGGGGAAGCAAGGAGGGGGGTGCAGCAGGGGGGTGCAGGGGGGAGTGCGGCAGGGGGAGGGCGAGGGGCTAGGTCGGGGGGAGTGCAGCGGGGGCAGCGGTGAGGGGAGTACGGTAGGGGGGTGCGGGGGGAGGGTGCGGGGCTGGTCGGGGGAGCGAGCAGGGAGGCGGCGGTGAGGGGGGGAGTACAGGGGGAGTGCGGGGGGGAGTGCAGCGGGGGAGGGATGCGGGGGCTGGTCGGGGGAGTGCAGCGGGGGAAGCAAGTGAGGGGGAGTGCAGCGGGGGGGTGCAGGGGGAGTGCAGCGGGGGAGGGTCTGCAGGGGGCTAGTCGGGGGAGTGCGAGCAGGGGGCGACGGTGAGGGGGGGAGTGCGGGGGGAGGGCACGGGGCCGGTCGTGGGGGAGTGCAGCAGGGAGGGGGCGGGGGGAGGGGGGAGTGCGGGGGAGGGGCTGCGGGGGCGGTCGGGGGAGTGCGGCAGGGGGCGGGGGGCGGGGGGGACGGGGGAGGAGATAGTTCAAGTCACCATTGCCAAAGGAGTTAGTTTTATTGGCTTTTTTTCTTTTTTGGTTTTTTAGTTTTATTTTGTTAATTTTTGTTGTGATTAATTATCAATTGCTAGAAAAAGTGAACATAATATTATTATTAACTTGTTAGTGTTGGTTCAAAACTCTTTTACCAACGGTATCTTATAATCCTAGTTTAATTATAACAATTAAAATCGCAATTCAAAACTCCTTGTGTTTTTTTCCACTAGTGAAAATGCAAAAAGCTTAACTCTTTACATAGCAAAATTTATGACGAGAACAACTTAGATAGTACATGATCGGCTTCTATACACTACTGAAATGATTTCATCATCAAGGCAATTGAAGTCCTAAAATAACCACTTAGATGCATAGTAGGCCAAGAAATCCCACAAAAATCATTAACTAACTAATATTCACCAACTTTATGCATGAAACAATCAATCAATGCCAAAAAGATTCAATAAAACCAACACCATGATCCCAAAGGGGCTACAATGCCCATACTAATTCCTCGAACAATCATCTTCAACTAAGGGGAAAAGGGGGATAAATAAGGTTCATCCTCGAACAATCAACTTCGGATAGGATGGTTCTAATTTCTAAAACATAATCGGAAAAAGAATTCTAAGCTAAGTTAATAGAAGGGGGATAAATAGAAGGATGACATGGTCCGAGATTGAGTACCTTATCGAGTCTTATCCTTGGCAATAACGTCAATAAATGCGGCATCTTTAAGCATCCGATGAAAAAATTCATAAAAGGGAAGAGAAAAATGAGAGGAAAAATTAGGTATTTCATGGAACTAAAAAAAGGAAGAATCAATTAACAAATTGACGAACACCTTTAACAAAACAGATAAAATCAGAACCAATTGTGATAAAATCGAAACCCCAAAATCATCCATTACCTGATGTTTGTTGAGATAAAAAAAAAGACAGAAATGAGAGTAAATTAGGTGCAATTGCAGCTTATCTTTGGTGTTCAAATCGAAGCAAGGTAGGGAACTAACCGAGAGGACCCAAAAGGCCCTTGGGCGGGATAAGCTTGAGCTTACGCACCATAGTGATAAGTTATATTGCTCAATATGCTCCAGTGGATGGTGTGCAAAAGTGGTGCTGAGTGTTGAAGCAATCTCCAAAAGTGAGTGCAGGATATAGAAAACCACATGTTTGCTTGACTATGTGCCACTTACAAATCAATTCCACGATAAGCGAGGCCATCTAGTTGTAGTTAAATATGAAAAGGAATGTAGAATTTAAAGATATTTCTAGACATTGGTATTTCGTTTAAGAAACTCATATGAAATACGGGTAAAAATCATCTAAATAGAAGATTATTTAATAAGCAAAAAAAGAGTGAAATAATAACCAATGCATGAAGAAACAAAGGCCTAAGCTAAAGAGTGAGTCTAGAAATAGATAAATTTGCATATTCAAGGCATTTGAAGAGTTTATCGCCTTTCCTTGAAAATTTAAGAGATAATCATCTCGAACTACATACCTCAAAAACTGTAGTCACTCAAATTTTATCCATATATATTGTACTCGAAACTTAGAAGAGATGACAAAATCACATGGATTCTTAATTTTACAAAGCATTTACATTGCATATGTGCAAGGAAAGCTCTATAATTTCATAAATATGTACCACTTGAAATTACAATCAAACCATGATAGACATTCGTGCGAGATATGACTTATCAATTTAGCTTAAGCAAGCGGTCAATGAATTCTAATTATAGTAAACTCGGTAAGTATTAAGACGCTTAGGACCACGATGGTGCATTTTATACCATGATATGAGATTCGGGCACAGGGATTTCTATTACATCATCTCCGGTATATAAATGGGGCCAAAGGGAACACAAAAAAAGTTAGGCTGTTCTATCATGTTCTCTCACTTGAATATTTGAATGCTTATCGAAGACAATTTCCATGAACAATCAAAGAAAAGACATACCAACGAGAAAAACCGAGTGGCTTTTTCTTTGGTCATACCTTTGATGGGTCATTTCTTTGTTCCGTGGAGTTCTCCGCTAGGCGAAGATAACCAAAAGGAAAGGAAATAGAAATAAATGTGGCAGCTATTCCACCATATGTAGCATAGAAGGTAGCAGGCGATGTGATCTTCCAGTGACTACAATGGAAAATAAAAGAATCAGTGCAGCAACAATGGTGCACACTAATTGTGCCCAGAAAACCGAAAATCAAACAAAGCCACCAATAAAATTTCACCAAAGCAAGAATATCATAATCAATAAGGCACTAACCAACTCGAAAACCAAAAACTATGCATCAATATTCAACCAACAATGCTAGAAAACCAACCGAAAAAACAAGAAATTTCTTCAAAACACTAACCAAATGAGACTAATTCTCTAGACATCCATCATAAAACCATTAATTCAATACAATCATTTGATCTATTAATCCTCATAAAAGAGACAAAAAATTTAGCGAGGCAAAAATAGGAGAAAATAAAGCTATTTGCGAGACATGAATGAACGATGAGATAATATGAGCAAAGTCGAACAAAGAAATCTAATATGAGCAAAGCATTATTGTCAACATTTTCGAGTGCATTAAGATTGATTATACAAGGAAAAATCAAGAGATCTGAAGCTAAGTATTTACAAAAGAGTGAGATGAGAGAGTGAGAAAACTTATCCCTCTGTTACGAAAATCCACAGAAAACTTATCTCCACAGACCTCCTGTTTCCCTAACAACAGACATGGACAGGAAATTGCTAAATTGAAATGGACACAAAGCCCTAATAGCAGAATTATACAAGATAGAATTTTGAAATACCAACCTGAAATAATTGAAAATTTGGAAATGAGGAGTGCGAAGAGGAGCAAACTTACTCTACAAAATTAGCAACTATAGATCTACAAACAACTAAAAAAAAATCAAAAACGACATCAAAACTCAAAAAAACTAACTCAAACTAAGTAAATGCATGAAAATCGATCCAACAACAAGAAAACGCAAAACAACAATCAAAATTTGAGCGAAAAGCAAACAATCGAACGAAAACTACAAGAAAATAGAAAACTTACAATGAATTTAACACATAATAGAGGTGATTTGCTGGTTCGGCGACGCTCTTTCTCGATGGAGGCGTTGCGAGGCGAGGATGGTGGCGTGGCAGCGAAATTAGGGTTGCTAATGTTGTCGGTGGTTGAGTTGGGAAGTGCGAGTTGCAGGGAGGAGGTGAGCAAGTGCGAGTTGCAGGGAGGAGGTGAGCAAGTGCGAGGTCGAAGAGAGCGAGAGGCGAAGTGTGAGGGTGGGTGTGAGGGTGGGTGTGAGGGTGGGTGCTCTTTTCGCTGTTTGGAGGAACGAAAATGTGTGGAGGGAAGTAAAATTAATGAGCGCGCGCGGTTTGTTTTGGCCTCGTGGGGATTAAAAAATAAAAAAAAAGGGCTGCGGTTGAGTGGTAAACCGCGGCCCTTCCTTTAAGGGTGCGGTCGGGCCCTAAACCGCAGCCCTTTATCTAACCAAGGTGCACGGTTTTGGGCGACCGCGGCCCTTAACGGAAGGGCTGCGGTTTTCAACACAAGCGCAGCCCTTTTAAAGCAGCAAATGACAATTTTTCCTCTAGTGTAGAACACTTCGTTTGAATGTGTCCATCCTCCTCACAGTACCAACACTTGATGTTGAGGTTGTTTGCCTTCTTCTTGCCCTTCCTCTTGCTTCCTTCGGCTACTAACCCCGCTCCTTCATAGCTTGACGATCCTCCTTGACTCATGAATCTCTCCGCCTCGATTAGGGCCACCACAGTATCGTCCAAAGCAATAGTAGTCTTCCCAACAAGCAAACTTGTAATTACCGGGTTAGACTTCTTGGGAAGAGACGCCAACAAGAGTATTGCCTTGTCCTCCTCCTCAATCTTAACATCCAAACTTGCCAATTGGGTAATCAAGCCATTGAACTTGTTTAGATGATCTTGTAGAGATGTCCCATCCTCCATCTTAAGAGCGTAAAGATCCTTTTTCAAGAGTAACTTGTTAGCCAAAGACTTTGACGCATACATCTTCGTCAATTTGTCCCACAAATCTTTTGGATTTGTTTCATCCAACACGTTGTACTTGATTTCCGGCGCAAGGGATAATTGAATCGTGCTAGTAGCTCGAAGTTGCATATCCTCCCACTTGTCTTTATCCACCTCATCCGGTTTCTTGTCCTTCAAGGTTTTGTGGAGACCTTGATGAACAAGAACATCCTTGATTGTACTTTACCACAGCGAATAATTCGTTTTCCCATCAAACAAATCTACTTTGTATTTAGCCTTAAAATCTTCCATTGCACGAAACTAACCAAAAGCTCTTGATACCAATTGTTGAAACGGAAGCGTGGGCTAAAGGTTACCAGAATCGTTGCTCACAAAAGTATAAGACTCTCCTCACAAAATAGAATTGCAATGCAAAGTATAGCAAGAAATTATAGAGAATATAGACAAGTATTTAATGAGGAAATTTGAATTTCCTCCCCTCAAGAATAATGTATTGTATTAATTGTATTCAACCTCACAACAATCATACAATCCCTCTCAGTTATTCTCCTCTTGTTTAGCCTAAAAGACTCCCCTATTTATTCTAAACAACCCTAAATCTTTTAGGAGAAGAACTTGATCTCCAAGTCTAATTCCTTAAAAGATTAGTTACCAAAATTCTATCTTATTTCCTAAATACATCCACCTCTAGTAAATAGGAATAAAATAACAAATACGTAAAAGATAAACAAGGAAACAAAATAAACAAGAAAATAAACAAGATCGACTTCGCAAGCAAGCAAGATCGCGCATTCCGTCGAAGTGCGCGACCCGGGCACTGGAAACTGACAAAACCCCAGTTTTGCCCGAAGTGCCCGACCCGAGCACTTCTAGTGCCCGACCCGGGCACAAGCTTCTGCCTGGCGTCTCCCCTGCTTGCTGTGCTCAATCTTCACGTTCTTTTCTTCTCCTTCCTTGTTCTCTTCCACCTGCTACATGCTAACACATTGTGATTGTTTTCCAACACTAACCTTATTTATCATGCCCAAATATAATCTTGTTGGATTATATTTAATTTTAATAAAATATTGAAATTCTTAACCTATGCCTTGTGGCGTAGGTTAGAAAAGTCCTATATAAAATCCAATCCAAATTATTGATGCAAATTAAATACGATTGGACTTTTTATATAATCCAAATAACTTTTCCTTTTTAATAACTACTACTACAACTATTGATGTTGTTGTTGTTGTTTTACCGGTGATTTTAGGGAGAACCAATGATAGCCCAATTATGAAAAATTGAGAAGTGGTAAATATAACACATTTAGTTTTTGGGTGAGGGTTTATTTATGTTGCTGTGTAATAGGGCGGTGGGGGATAGTCAAATAGGAGGAGTAAAATATTTCGAACTGTTATTATAACTTATAATCGAGGATTTTTGGAAGTGGGGTGAAAATAGGGGTTACGAAAGAAAGCAAGAAATGTGAGTGTTCTAGAGTGTTATAAGTTATAACAATTAGAAATTACGAGTTTCACGTCAGAAAGGGATCAATCCTGACTAAAAAAGGGATGAATGGAAAAATATACTTATACAGTCATATGTATAAGCTAAGGAGGAAGGTTTTGCTTCCTTCTATCTTGTTTTATTTTTTCCTATAATTCTTTCTTGGTGCTCTAATTTGTCTAAAGTTAAATGGGCTGCTAGTAATTACATGACATTTTATCTCAACTTGGGCCTTAATTACAACATGATAATATCACCTAATAGCTCATCTAACAGCAAGTCCACCATTTCTTGACCCAAATGTATGGACAACTCTTCCACAAAATGTTCCTTCATTAAGTCATACTTTGCCACCCACTTTGAGTCTTTTGCCTCCTCTTCAGCCAACTTGCAAATATAACTCAACATTTCCACAAAATCATCTGCTGCTTCAACCTCTGTTTTCACCAGCTTGTGTTTGCTAGCAATCTTGTCACAGCAATCCTCATAATTTTCCTTTGTTTTGAGCTGTATATTATCTTGTGCCAAATTATCATAAAGTTTGATTTTGGATGATGATTTTCTCCTTGGATTTGAAGGAATTTGTCTTCCTTTCCCTGTTTCAAGCAATTGGCAAGTCAAATTAATACACAACATATTTGCTCTTTTTTGTGGCCAAATATAAGATCGACTCATAAGAGAATTTACTACATCTATACAACTGTATTAAAAGGTGTTTCTAAACAAGGAACGACGCCATGTGACACTCTTACTTAGGATGCTCTTTAGCATATAATCCACATACAATAAAAAAAGATAAGAAAATGTTATTGTATAAGATTTGATTTTGCGACTTCAAGTTTATATACTACAGTCTTAACCACTAAACCATGTTATATTTGATGTTATCAATTCAAAGTAAAATATTAATAAATGAAAATTATATTACCAGCGGCATAGCCTGGGCCTAAAAACTAGTTAGATGTTTAAAAACGCAAGCGACATTTTGGTGTAAAAAAACAGCAACGACCACAAATACACCTAAGGTTAACAAGTGTTAGCTAACGAGTTCACAATATTCTAGTTCTACACATCAATTTCTCTGAAAAATTTAGGTAGCTCAAGATTTAGATGTTTTTCTTCTTGTTGCTCTTTCTACATACTAAAAAGCCACAAAATATTTTTATACCGATTAGTAAATTCGCGTATTTTTACAATACAACGATGGATTCTAATTTATAATCATCGACGTGGGTGCCAAGAATTAATCTAAGGTTGTTGGGATATAATAGACTATATGTTCTCTTCACCTTATTTTTGCTAATTTTCAGAAAAAATAAGAAAAGTTCAAAGTTAAGATAATATAATGTAAAGTAGAACATGCTCTAATAACAAGAAAAATTAAAACCATTAACTGATAACAAACAACAACAACAACAACTAAGCCTTATTCCCAAAGTGATACTGATAAAACCATTAACTGATAACAAAAGAAATAAAAATTGAACGCCATTTTTCTTACATTCCCCAATCATTTTATAATTAGAAAAAAAAAAATGAAAACAAGGGAATATTAATAAGGAAAAGAAAAGAAAAGTGAATAAAGAAAACAAACCTTTGGAAAAAGGACTAATTTCCTTGTTATAATGATCAAGAACAGAAACTGGACTTCTTTGAAGATCATCACTTTGAACCTCAACACACATATCTTGATTATGATCAACTTTCTTCTTGCTATAAATTTTTAATCCAACTTTCCCATTATTTTTTTCCTTATTATTAGTTGATTTCCTTTTTTGCATCCTACATTTCTCCCTTAAACCATCATTACTACTATTCTTTAACTTCCTAGTGTTTCTCCTACTAGTATTAGTAACACATTCTTCGTACCTTTTCTTACTCCCACTAATTTTCTTATTCTCCTTAAAAACAACCTCATTTTCTTTCTCTAAATCCTCCTCAATTGTAACCAATAAGTTACAATGCCGGCCTTGTTCATGAAAAGAAGCCGAAGTTCGTGCACGACGATGAAATGCAGCTCTTGTTGGGTCGAAATCAGGCAAGAATTGTAATGAATTAAGCGACTTACTTCGAAAAAGCGAATCAAGGGTAGTGGTTTTCTCATACTTAGGCAATGAGTCTAACCCCATTAATTTGGCAACTATCCCGGGACTATTATCAACTACGACAACATAATCATTACCATCATTTATTACTGCTCGCGAAAATGAGTGACTTTTATCAGGTGGAGATGGATGTGTTTGGAGATTACCCGTACAAATGAATCTTTGAAGGATGCTAGAGAAGCACCCCTGTTTATTCTGTTTTGAGTACTTAGATGACATTTTTTTTGCAACTTATTGACTAAAGTAGAAATAACAATAGTCGTAGTAGTAGTGAAAAAATTGTAGTAGAGAAAGAATGAAATAGAAATGTGAGGATATAAGATGAAGTGTTAGTTATGAAGAATTATGAATGTGAAAGTGAGAATTTATGTGTGGAATTTTTGGTGATTGAGTAAATTGAGTTCACATTAGGTGGAGTAGAAACACGTTTAATAGGTTGAAAGGTTTGACGGACGGACGTACGGACGAAGATTTTAATCATTTTATTGATGAAGTTTGTGAAGAAGTTAATGGACGGTAAAAAGATGCTAAAAAGGGGAATAAGTTTATTAAATAGGTGGTGTTATCGGGTCAGTGTCGGTATGTAGTTAGTTACTATGTAGATTGTAGAGTGTGCAGAGCCGAATAAGTTGACTTTGGTGGATTTATGTTTAGATGTGGATGTTTTAGTAGTTGATGCGAAATTACGAAACCAACCCTCGACTTGAACCTAATTCGAAATAGGCTTCGAAATATAAGTGAGATTTGAATTTTCGGTTCGATTGATTCAATAAGTTGATATATGTAAATACTGTGTGAATAGTGTAAAAAAATCCTAAGATGTAATAACTAAGGAAATAAGCTCCCTAAAAGAAAGATGCATCTTGTTGAAATGAGTAGCCTGCTAATTCCTTTAAAGCAATCATGAGGGGTATTACAAATACTCTCTTCGTTCCATAATTCATGCAACACTTGTAATTTCACGAACTCTGATGTTTTATTGTGACCATTGTTATCTTCAATTGTGCATTAGTAAAAATTGTGAAAAGTTGATATTTGAAAGCTACAAATTTGAGATGAATCTAAGAAGATCACAAATGATTTTTTTTCCCTATATTATGGTGATAATTCATGGTCAAAATTTATAAAGTTTGACCTTGAAATAGTATGTGTTTTATAGATTATGTAATTAAGAAATGTGTCAAATTATTCATAGTATATTCTTTTACGTTAATATAATAACCAGTTTATAAATAGGTTGGGTTAGAGTTGAATTTTCCAAACCGTTAATTCAATGAGTTAGGTTTGGGTCCAAAGATTTCCTACCTATTGTTATCGAGCCAAAAGTGAACCAACCGAACCCAACATATTTGCCATCCCTATTCTACATTGTAGCGTCTTTTTCTAAGTCTAGCTAGGCTGATCATAGGACTACTACTTATGTATTCTTCAATATTAGTCTGATGGCTAAAATTGATATCTAGGCTCAATCAGAAGCGTTATTTGCTCTGTGAGGCATAGTGAGAAATTCTTAGTCGGGGTCTGTTCTCCCCAGCTTATTTTCAGTTAAATTAAGTTCAGTTCCAATCAGTTTCAATCAGTTCAATTCCTAATTTATTATCATTACTATTAGTTATAATTTAATTCAGTTCAGTTCAGTTGCAATCAGTTCAGTTCAGTTACAACCAGTTCAGTTCAGTTCAGTTGTTTTATGTCGAAAAGAACATACTCTTAGTTTATTGCAACTTTGGAGTATTATATCTTAATTTTTTCTTCGTGTTTTCAAGTACTCTATAAATGTTGTTAATTGCAAGTTACTAGCTAGGTGTACAGTTAAATGATTCGGTGGAGTATCAACTTCTCATCCTATGCCCGTGGCAGATCTGGAAAAATGTGATCTGAATCGGATCCGAAAAAAATCGGATATCCAAATTTTCGGATCAGAGTTCCGAAAACCAACACATAGATTTTTTTTTCAATGGAAAAGTTCATAAGTAACTTTCAGATCAGATCGGATATTTCAGATATCCTGCCTTGAATACGGATATTTTCGGGTATTTCGGATTGGGTATCCGAAATATCCGAAAAAATTCCACTGTATAAGATATTTTCGGATATGCGAAAATGAAAACTTCCAACCCGAAATGCCCGAAAAACAAAAAAAATGAAACAGATATCCGATTTACCAGATCGGGTCGACCGGATCACAGATCGGATATATTTATGAACACCCCTAGTCCTAGCGGAGGAAGGTTGAGAATTGAGAAGAGTGGAAAATGTTGGGAGTTTCTAGCCCTACTTCTACAAAGTTGAAACTCCAAGTTGTGGTTGTTTTAAAAGAACAAAATGGTCAAAGTCCTATATTATTAAAATATAAGATTTTTTTCCTTTTTATGTTGGTCATGTCTCTTACAAATAGTTGAATAAAGGAAAGGAAATAGTAACCATTTATGGTGGCCGAGCTCAGGTGAGGCGATAAGGTTGTGTTTCCATATCATCAGTATATATTTTTGGTGAAATCCATCATGTATCTTCCCGGTTATTGTCTCCCTTGATTTTTTTTCATTACTCGTTATATTATGGTTGATTGACTATTTTGTGTACTACACCGTATAATAGTCGTCGTGCATACCTAGAGTTTGATTACTAAG
Organism: Beta corolliflora; assembly: GCA_947648045.1. Classification (NCBI taxonomy): domain Eukaryota; kingdom Viridiplantae; phylum Streptophyta; class Magnoliopsida; order Caryophyllales; family Amaranthaceae; genus Beta; species Beta corolliflora. The sequence goes on along the minus strand of CANSZD010000532.1, from coordinate 1,598,571 downwards.
ACTAAGAGACTGTGTATATATAGCGGGACAAATTTAATTATAGGACAATGTTAAATAATTACTCCACTACTTGGTTGGAGAAATTTATTCTAATTGCTACCACCGGTCATTGTTCGTATAGATAAAACCTAGCTTGTTGTTCCCATGGCCCAAACTTGTAATATATGTTCATTGATAAGTGATAACTGTAAGGTAATCCTTACTTTTGATTTGAGAGATCAAAATTCACAAATGCATAAAAAATAAGTGATAACAAGGTTATGAAGTATAAATACAAAAGATTCGTTTGGAATTTATATATAAAGTGTACCATGCATGCACGGATAACTATTTTTTGCGCAATTGCTCGTTTAGAGTTTTGATCACTCTATGATTTTTACTCAATTGTTCATTTAGAGCTTTCACCCTCCTGCAATTTTTGCTTATATGTAGTTTCTCAAATGAGTTTTGAGAAAGAAAATAACTTAGGTAATACTAGCTCTGGCAATGGGTTGACCTATGTTGGGTTCGGTTTGGCCCATTTACTTAAACGAATGAAGACCTCAACCCAACCCAACCTGATAATAAATGGGTCGACCTGAAATCAACCCACTAACTCATTTAATAGTATTTTATAATTTTCATTTACTGCGACTTGATTAGTAATTATTTAAGTACCTCACTAACTAAGAACTTCGAAGTACAAATAGTTCATGCATAACAAGAAGACAAATCCAAATACAATTCAACCCTTTTTATTGTTCATTTGACTTGGAAATTTGGTTTTTTTGATGGAAAAATAAATGGATTAGCGGGTCAACCCAACATGAACCTGACCTATCAGGCGAACGTTTTTCCCAAACTTATTTTCGCTCGATTCAGTTCGTTTAGTTCGGCAATCGGTTGATTCGGTTCAATTCGATTCGGTTCGGTTCCTAAATTATTATCATTACTATTAGTTATAATTTAATTCGATTCAATTCGGTTTAAGGTTGTTATTATGATTTTTTTAGGGTGGAAATTAACCTAAGAGTGCATTATATTAATCGATAAAATTGACCGAGTGTTCATAAGAACATAAGGGGTCACCGTTAAGAGACAACGATGTTCCCAACGTTGTTCGACACCAAGGAATGAGTCTTGATAGCGTTGATGCGAGGAACACAATTACCATCCCGCATAAAGACATCCCACTTAACAGAAACAAAATCATTGCTAAAATAAAGAGCATCCTCAAGCACAACATCTAAATCAGAAAAAAGATAAAGTAAATAGGTTAGATTAGGTTGAATTCAGGTTGGAAATTTCAACCTAACCCAATCCATTTAATTGAACAAGTTAAAATTTTGACCCGACCCGTTATTATTGGGTTGGGTTCGGGTTAAGTTGATGTGTTGAGTCTATTTTTACCAGCTCTAGGTAATACCGCGCTCACGGAATCACGATACACCATTGGTGTATGATAAAGGTGGTAGAGTCTAACCCCAACCCTTTTAAATTGTTGACGAATTGTCTCACAATTTCGGACTTCCTACATCAATTGACCTTCTTCATATTTGAGAAGCAGAGTGAAAGAAAAGCATTGCGAGCAAAGTCAAACTTTTTTTTTTACGAGACTGGTAATTTCAATCTTCCTAAAATTTGAAGGTTTGTTTAGGAGTAATCTCGATTTAAGTTTTAAGATTACAATTTATATCTTACACATCCATATTTGTCATTTGAGCAAGAATTCAGAATTATTTTATAAATATTATATCTTGATACACCTAAAATGGCGATTTCTTCACTTCGTGGCATCCTCTCTTCCACATTTAGACTAAAATCTCCACCATTTTTGCTCACTAAAACAATCAATTTTTCAACAGCAGAAGAATTTTGCACCCACCTCCTTAATCACCCCAAAAATCCCGAAAAAACCCTAGTTAGCATTGCAGCTCAATTGGATTCCCAATGTGTTAGTGTGGTGTTGCATAGATTTGCTTTAAATCAACCTCAACAGGGTCTTCGTTTCTTTATCTGGGCTGGTCTACAGCCAAAGTATAGGCATACTCAATATATGTATAGCTTAGCTTGTAAGTTGCTCCAAATTCGTCGAAACCCGGGTAGGATTAGAGAGATTCTTGAATGTTATAGGGTTGAAGGTTATTTAACTAATGTGAAATTGTTTAAAGTTGTTCTTAATTTGTGTAGAGAAGCCAGGACTGCTGATGAGGGTTTGTGGGTATTGAGAAAGATGGGTGAGTTTAATTGTAGGCCGGATTCGACGATGTATAATGTGGTAATTGGGTTGTTTTGTGAGAAGGGGGATCTTGATATGGCAATTGGGTTGATGAGGGAGATGGAATTTTGTAATTTGTGTCCTGATATGATTACTTTTGTGTCAATGCTTAAGGGTTTTTGTAATGTGGGTAGATTGGAGGATGCTTGTGAGTTGTTTAAGATTATGAAAAGTTATGGATGTGCTCCGAATTTGGTGGTGTACTCTGCTCTCCTTGATGGGCTTTGTAGGGTTGGTTGTTTTGAGAAAGCGCTGGAGTTGTTGGGGGAGATGGAGAAGGAAGGTGGGGAGTGTTCACCGAGTGTTATTACTTATACGTCAGTCGTCCGAAGCTTGTGTGAACATGGAAAGTCGGTTGAGGCATTGTCGATATTGGATCGTATGGAGGGTTCTAAGTGCCAACCGAATAGGGTGACTATGAGTGTGCTGATCCAAGGACTTTGTAGTGAAGGGTACCCAGAAAAAGCATTTAAACTGGTCAGTGATATAGTTGCTAGAGGTCATGTCTCGGGTAGTGAGTGCTATAGTTCTCTTGTGATCTCTTTGTTGAGGATCAATAAATTTGAGGAGGCACATAAGCTTTTCAGGTGGATGCTGGATAGTGCTGTGAGGCCTGATGGGCTGGCATGTAGCATGTTGATGAAGATTATGTGTTTAAAAGAAAGATTCATTGATGCATTTAGTTTATATGAAGATGTTGCAAAGAAGGGCATTGTAGTGACAATTGATTCTGATATATTCTCGATACTGCTTGTTGGGCTTTGTCAGCAAAACCATGAGGTAGAGTTGACAAAACTTGCCAGTCTGATGGTTGAGAAAGGGATTCAAATCAATGCCTCTCACATTGATGATATTTACAAGCATCTGAAAGGATCAATCTGTATGGAGTCGCTTGCACAATTGTGTAAGACGAGAAAGTAATAGTGAACGACACGTTCTTTTCTTAGTTTGTCCTGGTTACTGGTTACTTGAATTTCTAAAGTATATCTGTGAGTTATAAAAGCAAGCTACTCATTTGGGACCTCAAAAGCATGCTGGTTGAGCAATCTTGATCCAATTTGTTTGTGAGATGTATTGATCAAGGCAGAGTTCCATGTTGCTATCAGTTTAAGATGCATGGTAAGCATTTCTTATGCTATTATAAAGGTTTAAAGCATGCAATCCTGCCTAAATTGTGGGTCTTCTTAACTTATGGTAGCTACTTTTTCACTAATACAGCTAATAAAAATCATGGAACATCTATCTTATTTCGTTTGCTTTCTCATTATTTTCTTTGGAAGCATTACTTTGGAATTGCGATTTTTTGCATTATGACCTTTATTTATAGAAGTAAGTGTTAGCCTTTTATTTGCTGAAGTTCGTGTTAGATAAGGAAAAGGTTGTCATGTATTCCAGATAGCCATATAATTGCTAAGGTTGAATCTATTTGGTACCAAAATTCTACCCCTGGACAAAGAGAAACAAAGATGCAGAGACCCAGAGGTTTCAATTTTATCTTCTTTGAGTCCTAATTGGACTTCCTTTGCTTTAGCTTTTAGAGATCAGTAGAAGTGGTTTGAGTTATATTGTGATGGAGAATAAAAAATTTGGTACTTGTGGTGGCTAAGCTCCTTCAATCAATTATGGTCCAAGTTTAAAGTGTAGAATGACCCTTGCAAGATGTAAGTTTTTATTTTTTATTTTTTTATGGTGAATAAGGTTGCAGAAGATGTAAGTTTGTAACTCTGATTTACCTTGTCCAAACAATTCTCCATATTCTTCTAGAATAATCTTTTTGGCACTCAAAGAAGTTAATTCAAACTGTGAGTGCCTGCTAATAGTGTATCAAAGAAGCGCGCATGAGGCATTAAGGTGCAAAGGGAGGGTGATCGCCTTTGAGGTATTCTGATTAGAGGTATGCTTGTTTAAATTAACATAATTTTTTATTAAAAATTAATAGAATCACTTTAAATGAGGCATGGGGACTCATCAAACAAGACCATAGTGGTGTGAAGAACACCTTTGGGAATTAGAGGGGAGATGCATGAGCAATACAAAGTTTATCTCTATCTAAGCCTCTATCGAAAAAAGTACATCAAGTGTATCTTCTTGCATTGGGCAATTTGGCATAGTACTTTTTTCCCTAACTCCCACTCGACAACTTATGATAGGATAGCTTGACCACAAGAACAAAAAATTTGAAGTAGATTCCTTCAGAAGTTCAGATTATTTTTCGAACCAAGAGTATGTCAAATGGCCCTGTTGTTAAAACTGCAGTTAAGTTGTTAAACTAGGGCACGAATGGCTCGTTCCACATGCATATATGCTGTTGATATCAGTACACAATTTGAATTTGGACAGTTGAAGCAAACCAGGAAAGGGTTGGATCTCTCATTTTCTTATGATAGAATGGAAGGCGGTGGCAATATGAGACATTATCAGATTAGTTGACTCTTACTCATCCTTTTTATGTGATGGTATCATATCATGTGACGTTTATACCTTTTTTTGTTGTAAAAGTAACTGATTCTTGATAGTATGTATTGATGTGACGAAGTGTAGGTGGATTTGAGGCAAATCCGTTAGCCATAAAGATTGAATCCTGGTCATCTTGAGTTCTTTTGAAAAGCGTAGAACTTACCCTTTCATCCCAAAATATTGACAAGAAAATGACCTTATATTCGGGAAGGAATTTGTTATTCACACTTTGCCTTGGCTCCTTAGTGGTTTCGACGCCAATTTAGGATTTAATTTTCTCCTCTGTCTAGCGTATTGACTGCTGAACCAGCTTGGAAAGTCTTATAATAGTAACTGATTGGTCTTTCTGTTAATGAATGTCTAATAGTAGAGCTCTTGGATAATATCATAATACTTTCGTCAATTATTCTTTGGAATAGGATGCTTTTTCGAGGAGTAATTGGAATAAGGTTTCTCTTAATATTTGTTAGAATTATTTTTGCTTGTAGACATGCCTTTTGTTTCTAATTTCAGCTTTTCTTGTGCAGGTGCAACAGTAGGAAAGGACTCCTGAAGACGCTTATAGCTGTGTTAAATTTATCGGGCCAAGAATTTAGCTTGCTTCATTCCGGTGGCAGGTACTTTGTTGCTTACTTGCCTTATTCTAATACCAGTTGGTGTAGTCCAGTATCCCCTTTCAGCTTACTTGATTTCTCAATAATTTGGGCTGATTTTTGCTGAATATACAGCCTTACAGGTTGTTAAGGATTATTACATCTATAAGGTGAGGACCTTGACTCAAGTCCGAGTAACAATTTGATAATCAGAAGTTCCGGGATTTCATCATAGGGTGTTACTTTTTTGAATTTGATGACGGCTCGGTAGCAGTGGTGATAAAACCCGATCTCGATGGCTATGATACAAGTCATCCGAATGTTGAAGATAGTCAGATACTGGCATATCTGAGTGTGATATACAACACACATGCTGCTGGTCAGGTGGCTCTAACCAGGCTTTTTCCTGCTTGTAATTATGCTGCCACACCCAACAGAAGATTACAGAAGAGCAGCTCCTTAGGCAGGGTAGCTGCACCATTTTGCGGACCAGATAATTGGCAGCCTTATTGTAGATATCCATGTGTATTAAGATGTTCATCTTGTATTTGCATCAAAATCAACTGTTTTGATACCCTGTTTTTCTATTCTCTGCCGTTGATGATATGAGAGGGCTAATAGATTTTTTGGGGTTCAGCTTGGCCTTCACTAACTCTCCCTTGTAGTTGGAGTCTTTTTGGTGTTTCTTATAGAAGTATGGGCATCCCGACTTTCCCTGTCATCGAAACCTATGCCAGGCATCTGGGATTATCGTATATCCAAGGCGATATGTTTGGTCATTGCACATTTGGAGAGCATGAAGCAAAAATGAAATGAAAAATAGTATATAAGATAAAATGCACGATAAATTTGGGTATATAGGAGGATCGTTCATGAATAAATCAAAATAGTGACTAAATGTTACTAGTCCAAATTGCGATCAAATCCGTGTCGAATTTGCGACTGAACTTTATTGTTGTCTTAATTTTTTTAAAAAGATTATTATAGTAGATAAGAAGTAATACAAAGTTTAGCAGGCCTTGGGTAAACTTGGTGTACAGGTATATCATATACCCACTGCTCTTATTAAAAATGAACTACCAAGTCTTAAAAACTGAAATAATAGAAGTTAAAAATGAACAACCTTCAAATGAAAAGAGAGTTGTAAATCTTTGACAGCCTAAAAAATGAGATTTGAAAGTTTTAAAATGAACAAATCAAACTTGAAAATGAAAAAACATTAGCCTGATGTACAAGTATACTGGGTGTATACTACTCTTTTTTTATACAAAGTTTTATTCAGACTAGAGGAACGCTTATAGCATACTACTGCCTAAATTGCGATCAAGCTAACACGTAGGAAAAATAATTAAACAATTCTAGCAATACATAAATTACAACCAAAAAATTTCGGGGGTAATTTACTGTCAACATTTCAGTCGTGCCTAAATTGTTTATACTTTGCTCTATTCATATAATCCATCTTAATAATTGTTTGGGATTTATGCATGAAAAAAAAGAAGCTTATTCATGTGGTGTTTCTTTGATGCATGGTTTTTCAGTGTATCTCTCCTATCACATAGGTCCTACTTTTTATTTATCTCTATCTCTATCTCTATCTCTCTCCTTTTCACATGGTTTCTTAAAAAAATGTGCAAATGGGGTACATAGTAATTGTTATAGAACGGATGAAGTATATATTTACAAAATAACAAATTTAGCAATTATACTTATTACTAATTATAATTATTAATGGTTAAAGTTAAGTGTTAGTAGCAAATCGCGTAGATTGAATAAGAATAGAAGTATAGAACATAGGGTTGTATATAGAGCTGTAAAAAACCGACCTTACCCAAATCCAGGTGATACAAAAACAAATCATGTCCGAAAACAGGATGAGCTGGTGACTTGTAACCGACCCCGACTTGACCCAAGAATAACCACTAATTGGTTGGACCTGACATTCAATGATACAAACTTAAATTGTGACATAACCAGATGATAATCCAACCCATACAATCCGTTAACCAATCCGAGAAGAATCTAAATCTGATTACAACCCGACACAACATGTCGTTTGACTTGACATATGATGATCCACAATCTGATCTGTTCTGACCCCACATGTTAGTTGACCAATTGACACAACTTGTATAAAAGTATTATGTACCTCATTAAGGGTGAGTTTATCCCTCAGACCCAAACCCAACCTTCAGACTGTGCCACATCAGCTTTCCACTAATTTTTACCTACTTTTTATTCTTCAGACTCACCCGCACTCATTCCAGCTTTTTACACTTTATCCCCGACTCACCCGCACTCTCTACCAAAAGTTGAACATATTATTTTATATAACATTTATTTTATGTTTTTTTTTCTATAATGTTAATTACTTAATATGACGATAATATATAGTTCGAATATTTAACGACTATTATATCATTAAAATTACAATTTATGTAATTATGAATTTAAGATTTTAGGATTACTTTAATGTTATATAAATTACGGGACATAAACTGAGTACACTTGAAGTAATAACATAATTTAAGACATGCATAAACATAATTAGTTGCATACATAATTGCTAAACTATAAAAGAAGTACAACCACACGAAATTGAAAATTACACACGAAATTGAAAATTACACACGAAATTGCAAAATTACACACGAAATTTAATTAGCGTAACCTCCAAAACGCGACCATATGTGTTCCACCAAATCGTGCTGCATTTGGTGACATTGGGCTCGGTTGCGAATTCGCGTATGATTTTCAAAGTACCTGCTCCGGTTTACATAATAATTTCTAAGTAGACCGGTATGAAGTTGTGGACTTTCACTTTGGTTCCTTGCTACTGTATAGTTAACGCTAGTGGTCAATTCGGTATCATCTCTTTCATCCTCAATAATCATATTATGTAATATGATGCATGCTTTCATGATATCACCAACTTCACTTTTTTTCCATAAACGTACGGGGTTGCAAACAATCGCAAATCTCTTTTGGAGCACCCCAAAAGCTCGTTCTATATCCTTCCTTGCACCTTCTTGATGTTGAGCAAATAGTTTTCTTTTTTCAGATAACATGTTTGCTCGAGGAATGGTTTTGACGAAAACAGGCCATTCAGGATAGATACCATCTGCAAGATAGTATCCTATATTGTACGTGCTTCCATTTATCGTGTATTGGATTTCAGGACCTTGACCTTCAAGCAACTCATCAAATATCGGGGATCGATCCAAGACATTGATATCATTGTTAGATCCTGCGACACCAAAATATGCGTGCCAAATCCATAAATCATAAGAAGCAACAGCTTCTAATATCATTGTTGGTACACCTTGATGACCTCCGGTGTATTGACCTTGCCATGCCGTGGGACATTTATCCCATTGCCAATGCATACAATCGATACTACCAAGCATACCAGGGAATCCACGGGATTCCCCAATTTGAAGAAGACGTCGGGTGTCATCGATTGTTGGCCTTCTCAAGTAATGAGGTTCAAAAACCTCAATCACACACTTACAAAAGTTCTTCAAGCATTGTAGTGCTGTACATCCACCAATTCGCACATATTCATCTACGGCATCACCTGCCACTCCATAAGCCAATAACCGAATGGCAGCAACGCATTTTTGAAGTGGGGAGAGAGATTTCCTACCAACAGCATCAACTCTTTCTTGGAAATATTCAGAATGATTTTCAAGAGCATTGACGATGCGAAGGAATAACTCCTTTCTCATTCGGAACCTTCGGCGAAATTGTTGTGCACTATACACCGGGTTGCTTGAGAAATAATCATTCCATATGCGCTCATGCCCTTCCTCACGCTTTCTTTCTCTGTTTTTTCTTTTCTTTCTTGTTTTAGTAGGGTTTGAAGGTGATGTATCTTCAATCACATGATTTAGGATATCATCTACTAAACTCATGGAAATGTCACCCCCCATATATGAATCATATGTTTGATTATACAATTCATCAAAGGTGTTGGGAGGGTTAAAGTATGACATTATTAATATGCCTTGAGGTTTATAATTGTTCAGAGGATTTGTGGAAAGGTTGCTATGAGAATTTGAGCTCAGAAATGGGTAAATATATAGAAGTTGAAGAGGTTAATAATTCAATGCACAATATTCAAATAACTCAATAAGTACTACAACAATAATGCACTGATCTTTGGTACAATAATTCAATAATATCTGATAAAGTTACTGCAAAAATGGATGTGAGGTAACAAGTCATGCATTGATATAGACTTGGAGGTGACAACTCACTGAAGTTGGAATCAGTTCACCATTATTGTTTTAATTATTATTATTATTAATATTACTAATAATTATTATACTTAACGTTAATAGAGAAAATAATTAATTATTATTAATATTAAGAAGTAACATAAGTTCATGAAAAAAAACATGCTTAACTGAAACATAGCTACAACATATTGGTCACTCTCGATATTCTTTGCAACAGATATGGCTTCACTATGATCACTCTCGATGCTTTTTCCCTTCCTCTGGGCAGCTAGTTGTTTCTTTGCAGTTTGTTGACCTGTTGGTCGGGGATCATCAACTTCATGGAAAGCCTCAACATCCTCCCCACTTGCTGTGTAGTCTCCTGATTCAGAAATCTTATTCCTTTTTGACGAATCAGTTTCGCTGCCTTTCTTACGTTTGCTCTTAAGTTCAGCTCTGAACTTATCTGTTTCACACACAATACTCCATACATGATCGTACTGGAACTTGGAATTGTAGAGACTTTGGTAAAGTGCACGAGCCTCTGAGAGTTTCAAGGCTTCATTGAACCCACTCCTCTTTGCATACTTGGCATAACACCCTGCAAACTTTCCAAGTGCATTATTAATTGCCCACCAATGTTGTTTGCAAGGATTTACCTCTCGTTCAGCTTGATTAGTTTGCCTATTTTCATTGAAGAATGCACAAATTTTCCCCCAGTAGGCATCTGCTCTTTGTGAATTGCCATTTACTTCATCTTTGGTAGTATTACTCCACGCCATACCAAGAAGTGTTTCATCTTCTATCGTCCAATTTAGCCCTTTTTTCTCTCTGGGCTGACTTACTTTGCGACGTGTAGCAGGACGAGCAGCAGTACGTGTAGTTGTAGTAACATCAATATCTTCTCCCTCTTCAATGCCTACATTGTCTACAAATGGGTTACCGGAATTGGATCCAATACTGATGGGTGTAATAGGAGGTTGGTCCATATTATCATTAGTAGGAGTATATTGGTTATTTGGAGTCTGGAGAAATTGGGTAAAAGTTTGCATTTGTGCATTTCCCATATTATTAGGATTGGGGGTTGAGAAATTTGAAAATTGAGAATTTTGGGGTTGGTTTTGTTGAGCAACAAAAGTTTGAAATTGGGCATTGTTTTGCAGTAAGTTCATTAGAGAATTCAAATCAAAATTTTGATTTGGATCCATTATAAAATACAATAGGTTGAATTTGAGGAATTTGGAGAGAAAGAGAAAATTGATGTAGGAGAATTTGGAAGAATGATAAAAATTATACAAACAAATGGCTATTTATAAACATTTTTACAAAATATTACCGTTGTCACATTTTAATTAATTATACAAAAAATTTTTTTTTTTAAATATAAAACCAGCTGTCACATTTTAATTGGGTAAAATATATAAAGTTACCGTTGCTTTTTTTTTTTGAGGAAGAAAGTTACCGTTGCTTGCATTGAAGGAAGACAAAAAAGGGAAGGAAAATTAATTGTAGGGCCCACAACCAAGTCTGAGATTGAGTTTGGGAAACCAAAACTCATTCCCAGACTCAGCTTATCAATTAATGCAAATATCGGTAGTCTGGCGGCAGACTCACCAAAGTCTGCGCTCAGACTTGGTGCTCCAGACTGCCGATATTCACACTCTAAGGTCGTTTCCAAACTCTATCATACTTGTGATATGGTTTCACAAGTGAAAGGAGATACAAATACATAATAGTTTAGACTAATTTAATAAAAAAACACCTAAAATCCTAAAAAATAACATATTTTTTTTAAATGTAGAGAGAAACCAAGACCCACAAAAACGAAATGTAATCTGACCCCCGGGTTAGCTGGGTACCACCTCCCAAAACTATAACCAATTAAACTAGTTCCGATCCACATCAAGCACAAATATATAGCCGAATCGCTATTTACCGTCCGTATTTACTTGAAATCGTCCGTATTTTTTTCATTATATACCCCCCATGCCCCTCCCCCTTTCACCTCACTTTACCCTCTCCACTCTCACCAAACTTAAGCTCTCTCTCTCTCTCTACCATCAAGCACTAACACCACCACCACCTTCCGAACACCACCGCCGGCCGACCACCACCCACCACCGGAGCACCACCGAAGCAAGTGAGGAGTACCGAAAATGTCTGATGAAGGACCGTCAACGCCGCCGGAACGAAATGTGGTAAGTTGAAATTTTTGTTTTTTTTTGAAGTTGCCGGAAATTTTTTTTTGGCCACCGGAGCAGGGTAACGGATCGAAAATCCGTTACCCCAGTGGAAGAACCGGATGCAAAACCCGTTGCTTCCACAGAACCAACGGACAAAAAATCCGTTGCCTCTGTGGAAGCACCGGAAAAGTGATCCGTTACCATGGTAACGGATCACCTTTCCGGTACCACCGCAGAGGTAACGTAGATCTGATCCGTTACCTCTGTGGTGGTAACGGATTTCGTATCCGTTACCGGAGGCGGTGGTAACGGATTGCCTATCCGTTGCCCCGCATTTTCGAAAAAAAAAAAAAATTCTTTTTTAGCCTCGTGTTTTCCGACGAGGGGTTGGGGGGGGAGGAGTTTGGGTTTTTTTTATTTTTTCTTTTTTTTAAATTTATGTTTTGTTTATGTTTGTAGTAATTTATGTTTTTTAATAATTATATATTTATGTTTATTTAAAATAATTTATATTTGTTCCTAATTTATTTATTAATAATTTCTGTTTGAATTAAAAATAATAATTTGTGTTTATTTGGGTTTTTATAATTTATGTGAATAGTTAATTTGAATATATTAATTAAATGTTAATAGTTAATATGTTCCATTTAGTTAATATTTGATTTTCCGTCATAATTAGTATTGATTTTGTAATTAGCGAATAATAGTACATCCGTTTATGTTAATTTTGTTAATGAATATTTAGTTAATATTTTTTGATATTGTTTTCAAATATGTATGCATATTATTATAATTATTTTCATAATAAGTAGTAATTTTTGTGATTGGTAACTAACTAATATTAAGTTAATGAATGGATTATATTAAGTTGAGAACATGTGCACTATGTAGTTAATAAATTTTGTGATTGGTAAATAAATAATAATGATTATTAGTTACGATAAGTAAGTAAATAATAGTGAATAATATTATTGATTATATGTTGTCTAATTGAAAAAATGCTAAACATTATAGGCTTATTTGTTGGACTTTGGGGGTGATTATATAGATTATAATCACATGTTTTATAATGAAACACTATGGGTCGAGAAAAAGGAACTACAAGATTGGGTTAAGAAAAGGGCAAATGAAATCGGGTTTGTGATGATTATTATGTCAAATCATAAACACGATCCTAGTGGACGAGAATATGTATATATGAAATGTAACCGGGGCGCACCATATAGGGGTGAAGGTAGAGATCTTAGTGTAGCAGAACGGGTAGCTACAAAGACAAAAGCCTGTGGCTGTAGAGCGGGAGTTAAGGTTGAGTATTTGGAGTACCCAGATCGAACTGGATGGGTGATCAAAGCAGAACGGGGGATTAGGGGCATGCACAATCATGAGTTCATTCATTACCCTGAGGGCCATCGACCCATCAGCGGCCTTAGTCCGGCGGCAAAGGTATTCGCTCGCGATATGATAAAGTCGCACGTTAAGCCTGCTAGTATAATGAAAGCTGTGAATGAAAAATTTCCCGATGATCATCCAAATATGAGACACTTGTACAACCTGAAGGAAAAGGATAGAAGGGAAGCAATGGATGTCAGGACCATCAAGACCCTAATAATACATTATGTTAATTATTTATTATTTATTTAATGTCTACGTTATTATATTGTAATTACTACTAATCTATAACCATTGACACTCTAATAATTACTTAACTAAAATTATAAGGAAAACTAATACTAAGATGCATTAACATTGGTGATGGTGTTAACATAATATTATTAAAATATATTAACATGCGCAAAGTAAGTAAATTAGGGCATTTTTATATAACTATTCACTTTCTAATAATTAATTAACTAAAATTACAACAATAAATCATATTAACTTGCTAATATCATTAGTAAACATGCTAATAAAAACAAATACCCTACACAACTAATATTAACATGCTAATAAAAACAAATACCCTACACAACTAATATTAACATGCTAATAAAAACAAATTAACATGCTAATATCATTACAATAAATAATCGTAATATGCTACTAATATAAAATAATAACATGCTAATATCATTGAAATATTTTAATAATATAATAACATGCTCAAATCAATTTATTAACTTATTATATAATAACTATTAAAATTAAATAATACTATTATCACATGCTATTAAACAATTAAATAAATTAAATCAAATAAATTAAATAATACTACCATGTTACTAACATGCATTAACATAATAATAATAAAACCTAATTACAATATTATCACACAAATTAACATATTAACTATTCCAATTAAATTAATATATTCAAATAACTATTGACATAAATTATAAAAGCCCAAATAAACACAAATTATTATTTTTAATTCAAACAGAAATTATTAATACATAAATTACGAACAAACATAAATTATTTAAAATAAACATAAAAATATAATTATTAAAAAACAAATTAATAAAACATAAACATAAATTAAAAAAAAGGAAAAAAAACCCAAAGTTCCCCCCTCCCTCGCCGGAAAACACGAACAGCAATGAATTTTTTTTTTTTCGAAATCTGCGGGGCAACAGACAGAAAGTCCGTTACCACCGCACAGTGGTAACGAATTACTTTACCGTTACCACCGCAGAGGTAACGGCATGGTAACGGATTACTTTACCGTTACCACCGCAGAGGTAACGTAGATCCGATCCGTTACCTCTGCGGTGGTAACGGTAAAAGATGTCCGTTACCACTGTGCGTGGTAACGGAATTTCTGTCCGTTGCCCCGCTTTTTCAGAAAAAATTTTTTTATTTTTTTCACCATGTTTTCCGGCGACATATTCGCATTTTCTATTGCTCACTTCCGGCTTAGGGTTCGGTTTTAACCACATAAAACAACAAAACTAACTCCGATTTGATGATTCTCCCACTTCCTTTGCGCTTCTTCCTTGGGCCCATGCTTTTTCCCAGCAAGTTGTGGTGGTGGTGGTCGACTTTTGTCACGCGGATCTGGATCTCGCGGTGGTGTGCTTCGCGGTGGTGCTTGTCGGTGTTCCGTTTTTTTGGGCGCCGGAGATGTGTTGTGGTGGTGGTGGTGGTGGTTGCAGTGGGGTGGTGGTTGCGGTGGTGGTGGTGGTTGCGGTGGTGGTGCTTTGTGAGTGATGAGTGAGGAGTGAGAATGAGAGAGTGTGAGAGTGAGAGTGGTGTGGGGTATGGGGTTTGTAGGGGTAATGTAGAAAGATTTAAGAAATAATACTGGCGATTTTTCAGTAAATACGGGCGGTATTTAGTAAGCCCCATATATAGTTGAGGTAAATTTGTTTTAAGTCCCAAATTGAGTTCACTTGTGAGTTCTGTTAACGCAAAATCAGAGACGATGGATCGAATTCAACTTCTGCTAGTGGGACTCCCTCTTTTCCTCTTCTCAACTGACATCTTCAACCTCTTTCTCTCTCCTCCTCCAAAACCCTCTTCTTCTAATCATCAACATCACAATCATCATCATCATATCCCTAAACCTTCTTCAATTCATCAACCCCTTGAATTCCCTACTCAGGTCACAACTTTTTTTTGACGAATTTATGCTTCAATTCAATATGTTTAATTATTGATATCGTTTTTTGTTATTGTTGAAATTGCAGCAATCAAATTCCATTGGTTATGGACATACTGTCACTATTGATTTCTGCTCCTCTTGCTCTTACAAGTAATTAATTCTCTTTTTTGACTTTTTTTTTTCTGGGTTCATGTTTATTTTTTTGAATTGAAAATTAAAGGTCTGATTTTTGTGGGATTATGCTATTTTTGGGTTTTGATTAGGCTTGTTTATGATGATTGTTATGAACTTATGATAGATGATTGGCTTTTTAATCGCCTTTCGGTCTCAAAAAAGACCGTCTTATCTTACTATTTGACCTAAGGGGGTCACTAGAAAAGTAGCGTAAACGAAAGGTGACACTTTGTGATAAATAGTGAGATGGTTTCATAGTAAGACCATTTCATTTGAGAATTTGCCTTCAATCGTGGTTGCTTCTTCTAATTCTTGATGGTGTATTTGCCCTTTGTTTATGTTATGTTTATTTAATGTTAGTGCGAGCGAAAGAGCTATAATGAATTAATTTAGTTGAAGGAGTTAATTAGGTGTTTGCATTTGGTAGATGTACTCTATTGATTAGGAAAGTTTGCAGGGGTTGGAGGAGGATGATGGGCATACAATGAGATCAGAATGACCGTTATAACGAACTGTTAAGGTTGTCAAATGGTGTTTAGCAGGTTATGGGGTTATTTCTAATTTGGACACTGCCTTGAAGGCTTGGAGAATAATTGAAATTTACGGGATTGTTTCAACTTGTGATGACGGAATTCCATGGTTATTTGGTGATGTTCTCTTGGAGTATATGCATAGTTCTCAGTGTCTTTTTTGATTCGATCTTCTGATTGAAGGTATCTTGGTTTTGTTGGAATGCTTTATAGCCTTCTGGGTACTTAGATTGGAGGATAATTTGATACTATTGGTGATCATCCTGGCTTCGCCCTCAGACTATTAAGAAGGAAGGCTGTAGCTAGTTTCATTTTTGAGTGCTAGTATTTTCCTCCAGGCTTCCTAGTTCCTACGCGTGATGAGGATGTTTTAGAACTTCACTTTAGTTAAGGAGCGGAATATCTTGGATGCAAATCATACTTCAATACAATCTTGTACAGGAAGTAGACAAAATAGATTTGTTAATGTCAAAGAAAATATTTAACATTACAAAAGGAATGTGCAATTGCAACCAATTGTGGTATCTACCAGTTTGAAAAGTAGAATGTGCTTGATGGTTTACAATTTCGTATTTTTTAGTCACAACTTCATCTATTCATGAGGGATACATGAGACAAGATATCAACAATGAAGCAAAGTACTATCCTGGTTCCTATCTATAAGTTTTAGAGCCCTTGCACTCTTGAAGCTGCTATTTATAATATAATTATTTGCTCTCCATTTTGTTTCTGAATGTTTCTGAACTTTGAAGTAATGTGGAACTGTTTCGCACTTCTATTTGTTGGGTTAACGGGACCTTCTGACATTTAATTGTTTGTCTACGTTAGGGGTACTGCTGTGGCTATGAAGAATATGCTAGAGACTCAGTTTCCTGGAATTAATGTTGCTCTTGCGAATTATCCACCTTCACCTCCAAAACGCATCCTAAGCAAATTGGTACCTGTTGCTCAAGTTGGAGTATTTGCCATCATAATGGCAGGTGATCAGATCTTTCCTAGGCTGGGAATGTCTCCCCCTCCATGGTATTACTCATTGCGTGCTAATAGATTTGGAACTATTTCTGCAACCTGGCTATTCGGGAATTTCATCCAGTCCTCCCTACAAAGCTCTGGTGCTTTTGAAGTGTTTATTGATGGAGAACCGGTAAGTTGTTGGACACTTACGTTAGTGTTTATGTCAAAAATCTTTTTCTTTTAATGTTGTGTGTTTTCGCATTTGTTTTTGCCTGGATGGCATCTTACTTTGTTCTAATTTTTGGGGAATAAGAGGATCCTTTTCAGTCTCCCTTCATTATGTTGTTAAAGATACCCTAATGATAAAGCTTGAGAATTAAATTGTTGTATTTTAGTACGTTTGAAGCCTAGTGTTGTCTTACTGGCAGTCTTCTGTTTGGACCAGTATTTTATGATTCTGATAAGTGCAAAAAAATCATTAATCTAGTTCATTTTGAATATCCGTCTGCTATATGAAATTTATCTGATTGTTGCTCATCTGTTTGAAACTATTATAGGTATTTTCGAAATTGGCGCAGCAAAGATTTCCTGGTGAAATTGAATTGAAGGACCTCATTGGCAAAAGGCTTGCTGGTTCTAAAATTGTGGACGCTGCAGGGGCTAATATGTGGTCTTAAAGACTTGAAGGCAATCAGAATAACCTTCTTCTACCCCTAGTTTAATGAATTGACATGGATATTTTAACCCTCTGGTTTTTCTTGCCATGTAAATTTTGATATCAGCACTGGACATAAAGATGATCATATATGTAGTCGGATTTTGGTGCCTTGGCTTGTACTGCAATTTATGATCTACAACGTGGTGATTACAACTTTTTTCCCTCTGTATCAGCTTTTATTGAAACAAATGTTAACTAGTTTAGTTAATGTGGTGTTTAGTCATTAATACTAAGAATTAGGGTTGAAACATATATGCATCGCTGTGTATCGTAACTTTGCCCTTTGTGTGTTCTCTACTTCTCTATGAGCGCAAGGGGTTAGCTTCTCCCTTTTTTCTGCATTTTTCTTTCCTTTCATCTGCTGTGAAAGCTTGGATAAAACCAATAACAAAGACAAGATCATCAAACTATGAGGAACACGCCGGAAAAACTTGAAAACATACAGGAATGGGAGGTAGCTGCATAGGTGGCGGCGTGGCCCTGATGCCTTGATGGAAGCAGTCTTGTGATCGTTGAAATGTGACACTGTTGAAAAAGCAGGGCTATAGTTGCAAGAAAAAATCTTGCAACATAATTGCAACATAACCATTTTACCAAGTTGATACAAATTATCCTTAGATTAAGTGAACTAGAGGCTTAATAGTTGAGTTAAAGGAGAGAACTTAGCTTTTAATTTTTTTTACTCAAGTATTAGGTTATTTGGTGTGTTCACCTTATCTTAGCTGAACTTATCTAATACTTATTTGGTATCATTGTAACTAATTTTAAAGGTATTAAAACTTGTTGGAACTTGACCTTTTGAATCTTATATAAACTTATTAAACCTGAAACTTTTATTTTTTAAGGTGAAAATAACACACCCTTCCGAGTTACATGTCTTCCAAACCACGTGGTGGACATGCTCATAAGGTTCATTTGTAGTACAGATTACGAATTTCTATTTGAGTCGAATTAGCTTGAAAGCTTTTACGTGGAAATAGAAATACTGAAAACATGTTAGAAAATCACTTCTGAAAGCTCAGAGATTTGAAACTTCACAAATGTGTAGAGAATGCTTAATTCCTTCCCAACTTCTTTATTAACTGTTTGCGCACACAAAATGCGCTCTGAGCCTCAGAAAGTTACATGAGGCGGTGCTCATGTACCCCTTCAAAAACAAATACAAGCAAAAACAAAAACTAAAAAGTTGATGGGTCTTATATCAAAGTTAGGTGAAGTCCAACATACAAGCTTGTAATATAAGAAATTGCATGATACATGTCTGCAAAGTAGACATCGTATATACATATACAATATTTGTACACTTCTCTGAAAGCAAGCCTAACTCAATAGAAACCTGTACAGACATATATCTCACTCTTTTTTTGGACATTTGGATGCATGGTTGGAACAGGTGGTTTCATCCTTCCAAGTATCCTCTTGTAATCACAAGACTAAGAGACACGACGGTGCAAAATAATGAGTAAGCTTCGCATATCAGCTTCATATCTTCCACCATTTTTTCTTACGTTCCATTGTCTTCAAGAGCTCATCAGCCATTGATGCAAAATTTTCAGCTTCATAGCGTAGATCTTCTGTTTTTTGGTTGATACTCTGATGGGAAGGATAGGAAGAAATTATTCATGTATGCACAGATTTCTACATAAGATGTGGTATGAAACTGATACCTAGTAGATCAGACAGCAGCACATTTGATGGAACTATACTTTGCAGTTTGCAGGCTGATATTTTTACACCAAGGTGCATAGTTCACGTAGACGCATGATTGCATGAGCTTTCAAATTGTTTTTTTGTGAACTTACTAAGGATATGCAATGGACATCATCGTTGTGCAAAAAGATGTATCTAGTTTGTACAGGGGGGTTATGTTCATATGTCCCTTATTATGTCCCACTCCCCTCTAATTTTTCCACCTCATCTATCGACAATTAACTACCTGAGTCTTTTAAGAAAATTGGCGATGTGGCAAGATGAGAACTCTTTGGGACACTAGAGGAGACGACTAGACACATGGAAGTATATTCTAATAAAGTTTTCCTTGAGATGCTTGATGCTTAGAGGTAGAAGCATAACTTATCAGAGATGAATGTGGACTGTGGAGAGGTTCAGGTTAGGGGCAAGTAAATGGGTGATTTCCAAAATTCGTTTTATGTAGGTTGTTTATCAATAATTTCTATGCAATTTAATTCTTAGATGCTCCTCTCTTATGTCTATTTGTCTCCAGTCATATAAACTGTTAACCAAAAGTTGGTCTAATTTTCACAAATTCTTGAATGAGACGGGTGCACAGTATTGTGAGACGGCGGAAACTTTTTATCCTAAATGGGTCACTTATATAGAACTGACTCCTTTAAGGCAAGAAGTTACCGGTCAAACAGGGGTAACTTTTTGCCCTAAATGGGTCACTTTCACTTATATAGAGGTGACCCATTTAAGGTAAGAAGTTACCCTTTGTTTAAAAATGACCCTTTTGACTTGAAATGTGACCCACTTTGACTTAAAATGTAATCTGTTTGGGCTAAAATTGAACTGGCCTCACAAAAAATTTATTGTGCACCCGATGCACACAACACTATTTGTTTAATTTTACCTCAAGTTTCTCCTGGCGTTCTAAAAGCTTGTTTCTTGCACGTTCAGCAGCTGCAGATGCATACTGAAAGAAAATATATCCCATTTAGATAGCACAAACTAGGATGCTTGTAATTAAAACGGAATAAGACCTTCAAAAGGTTAGATATGAATTAACTACATAGAACAGGGATAGGCCCCCATATTGGTCCCAAGCAGGAGGAAAAGAGATCCAAAGGGCTTGAACAAGTGAAACAATCCAATGAGTTACCTCAGCTCCCCTATACTTTGCCATTATTTCTTCAGGAGTTCTGGTTTTAGGCTTTGGATCAACAGTAACACCCTCAAATAACCTCTCTCTCTCTGCTTTTGTTGCTTTTCCTTTTGCTGAAATGTCAATGCAAAGATATAATTAAGAAGTATTACAAGACTACAGACATGCCTATGCTTCATTGAGGTCAAATTGGCTGATCTGATCTATACAAGCAACTCACCAACATTACCCTGATGGAGCACAGTTGAAGCCACCATAACCGGTTCATCAATTTCGATGTCGTCTGATTCAGAACAAAAAGGAGATTAAACAACAGCAACTCAAGAAATGAAGATTAAGTATGCAAAATTTTTAGTAGAGGGAGGGCCTAGCACCTATGTCAAGCTCTTCTTCTTCCTTCTCTTCTACGGTGGTTAGAGATGAATCAGGAACAACAGGCCTCGAAAGTATTTCCCCTAATTGGATAGAGTTACAAGCAGGAGGATTGTTGTTTGCATTGTTTGATTTTTCCTTTTTGAAGCCTTTCACAATATCACCAATAATACCTGCAGGAGGAACCTATCACAAACAAAGTTACTACAGAGATAGAGAAACTTTAGGTATCAATATGAGACAATAGATAGCCAACAGGAACTCATGAGTCTCACCTGCTTCTTTTGTTTTGAAGAGATGGAAATAGCAGCTTCTGCCGCAGCGGCCACAACTCTATCATGAAGTAAAGGCAACGATTCCAGAAACCTAGAAGAATCATCAAAGTACAATCAACACATTTTTCTAATGAAAGATTCAGTTTCGATATATAGCCAGATACAATCGACGACTATGAAGGGAGGAACCTTGTCTCAATTTCACAAGCAGCTAAGGAGATGAACGCCGACTCACTCCCATTTGTCTGTAATAATTAGAAGGTCAGATATCCAAGCGATTGAACCATTGTTTAGAAACTAGCTAACTAGAAGTGTTAAGACTGCAGTTTTTTTCAAACTAGAAGGCAGTCCTTTTTCCAAGTGTTACGACACAGAAACATGTACCAGAAAGATCTGCCCATGGTCTGTAGAACTAGCCAGCTTCATGTTTGGTCTCGAATTCCACCTCAGAAGTGAAATCAGGGAGCTTTCTTCCAGAGGCTCCAAATCAGGAAATGATCTGCAGAAACAAAATGACACATGACAAAGCCCTTTAAGCATGCATTTCAAGGGTAATAACAGAAACAATGCAGAGGACCCAGGGTATGGGAGGGGTTAGCAATGAACTTTGTTGAGGGAACATCAGAAGTCAAATAGTGTCATGCAAGTTTGCAAAGTAGCACTCTTCTTTTTATACCTGATTTCAAGGACTCCAGATTGGTAGACCAAGATAAGTCCAACAACCTTGCCATCTTTCTTTAAGATGGAAGTCCAAGAACATGGTTGTGCAAGCTTCACCTTGCAAATTGGTTTATCTTCACCCTAGATACAATGATAACAGGTAAGCCAGGTAGCAAATTATACACAACAAGAGTTAATAGGAGGGCAGAACGCTATTCGTTACCTGCATTACAGATTTGGTATGGTATAAACGTAATGTGTTCTCACAACAAAGCAAAACTAATGAATCCAGTAACTTTTCTCCATCCATGGAGAGATGTTCTGCGTCTTTTGAGTCACCTATTTTAGGAGAAACATCTTGCTTAGGCTCATCTAGGTTTTTGGTTTCCTTGTTTGACTGCTCATGATATTCCGATGATGAAGCAGGTATGAAAGCACTGCCTTCTAAAATGCAAAATCAAGTTTAAATGACTAAACTCAAACACGAAAAGGTATTAGAATGAATACTCTTATGGATGTTGTTGACTTGCCTATAACATACATGCTAATCGCTGTATGCTCTTTCAAATGCAGTGGCCGGGAGCTGACAGGGCTGCCAGTCTTACTATCAATAACATTGACTTTCGCATCCTGGGTTAGGGTGAACAACAACTCTTCTTCAGACTGTTCTATATTCTTCGGGTCTCTGCTAGAGCCATGAGCATCTGAAAATGTTTTTAAAATTACTGAGATGACTCTAAAGTTAGAGCTGGCCACTGAGTCTGTTGAAAACAAAACTGACAGAGACATCATATCAAGAACTGCTACCTGAAAGACAAGACATAAGAAAAAGAGTCAATTTGATCAGGAACAAACTCAAAAGTGTTCTTGATAAGAGACAGAGGAAGAGAAGAAATAATAGTCAAGGAAATGGCATCAATTAATCAATCACCATTTGTCTTGATAATAGAATTACATAAAAAGAAGGTACTAACATGACCGCTTTCAAACCCCACAGCAAGCCTGGCTCCAGAAGCAGAAAATTGAAGTGACTGCACTGGATAATTCAGTAAGGTAAAAACAGCTCTGCATTTAGGTCCCTCCTGTAATGGTACATCATACACTGCAAATAACACATAACCTATCAGCTATGTTTGACACCTATATTGGTATTTGAAAGAAGATAGATGGAAAAGCATTGCTTTCAAGACATATACCAATATGTTCAGAATGTTTAACCCAGTGAAGCTTTGTTCCCCCAGCATCATTATTGAGAGTGTACACACGTACCTAAAACAACATGAGCGTAAATCAAATGCTGCTAAATTGTTGCTAGCAAGTCCTTTTCACGACATGAAAAGCCATTCTTACCTCACCACAGTGAGTGCCAACAGCCAAATACATCATTGAGGCACAAAAGTCTAACTTGGTTACAGAGACATTTGAACTGACATTAGCTATACCATGAACCTGAATAATCAACAAAAGCTTTAAGTAAAATGACATCAATAAAATACAAGGTTCACGATCACAAACAAGCTGATAAACAACACTTCGAATTTGATGGAACACTAACCTGACCTTCTATAGTGGAAACAAGTGGAAAGATTGGATTAGAGGAATCCCAAATTCGGACAGATCCATCATGGTAGCCAACTATGTAAATGAGTTCCTGCGACTTCTCTTCAAGAGAGGTTATTTCACTTTGTACACCCCCACTCAATGGCCACTTTCTCCCTACAGCTAGATTCTGTCCTGAACAAACTGAAGCCATCTACAATTGAAAGCACAAAAAGGAATGCTTGAGTAAAGAATCTGAGAGACTCTCCTGATGATCATATGCTAAGCTGTGTAATACCTCTGAAAGCCACATTGACAAATTCCCATTAGAAGGTTGCAAGCTCAATAATGCAGCTGTCATTTGAGGATCAGAAGTGGGTATTACCACAGGAGATTCAATACCAGATACAGATGATTTCCTCTCTGGCTGAGAAAGTAAAGCAGACAAACTCTCTGTACAGTAAAACTGTAACTTGCCAGGTACAGTCAATACAAAAAGGCCATCAAAGTGGCCTTTTTCTTCTGTCCCTAGGGATGATAGTGAAACCATATCCGCAAAGGCACCAATGAGTGAGAAGTCTACACGACGCACACTTTTCAGTATCTCCAAGCCAGAAGACCATTGAAGACTCACTACCTGTTACAACCCAGAACTGTACAAGAATGAGAAGACTCAAGCAGATGGCTTATGCCAAGAAGAGGTATATATATAAATTAAGTTCACATGAGAATACTTCTCATATGAGAACAGTGATATTATAATCCATTTTAGTGAAAACTAATCCATTTTTAAGATATTTCATGATAATCCTTTTTCCCGTATATAATCTTTTTGAAAATTGGCCCCGCAAGGAAAAAAAGGTTATAATGTAGCCAAAAATGGATTACATATTGGTTAAAAAGGATTATTACAAAGTGTTCTCATGTTCTCATATAAAGATTGTTCTCATGGGAACCCAACTCTCTATATATATAGAATAAAGTTCACATGAAAACACTTCTTATATAAGAACACGAGAATAGTGGAATTATAATCCATTTTAGTGAAAACATAATCCTTTTTTGACATATTACATCATAATCCTTTTTCCTGAAAATATATAGACACACACACACACACCCCAACATGTCCCCTCCCCCGCCTGCACACACAAAACC
Organism: Beta corolliflora; assembly: GCA_947648045.1. NCBI lineage: Eukaryota > Viridiplantae > Streptophyta > Magnoliopsida > Caryophyllales > Amaranthaceae > Beta > Beta corolliflora. The sequence goes on along the minus strand of CANSZD010000532.1, from coordinate 1,574,098 downwards.
CCACACACGCACACAGACAGACACACACGCGCACGTGCACGCACGCACGCACACGCGCGCGCGCACACACACACACACACACACACACACACAAAGACTCCTAGACATACGTGCAACCTAAGAAAGTCAATAGACCAATACTTCTACAAACTTATCCAACAATGATGCCCAATACTTCTACATTAGAAGCTATTTTGTATCAGTATCATATAACCTTTGCAGTACAAAAGAAATGAGCAATCCTCAATGAAATGAAAACAGATAATCTATCCCAAGGAGTATTCATTATCCTGTGGGGCTATCCAAAGTCCAAACAAGAAAACAGAGAATGATTAATGACTAGTTATAGGCTTATAGATCATTACAACATCTGCTAAGAACTGCAGATTCTACAACAAAAAGGTTTAACAAATGGTCAAAAATATCACCATATAAACAAGGAAGATCACCAAAAATGGAAAAATAATAGTTTGAATAACCAACCGTTAAAACTTCTTCAGACCCTATTTCACAGCCCCCATAAATGAAAAGTTGACCACCGCAACTGCTTTGAGATGTAGTGCTTTCACCCCAGCATAGATAAATGACAGGAAGTCTTTTTTCAGCTGAAGATAACTGAAGCTTCACAACATCATTACATGGTACACCAGCATTTTTAGATTTAGAGAAAGCACCTCTTGGTAGGTTCCATAACAATATGTCTCCATCAATATATCCTACAGCAAGCATCGAGCCAACTGAAGATGCCCAACAGAGAGCACTTATTTCTTTCTCGTTCATTTGTTCATGTGCATCTTCAAGTGGAACAGCAGCTAATTTATCTGGAGATTCAGATAAGTGATCCTTTATAACCAAATCCTTGTCACCTTTAATGACTATAACCTCAGATTCAAGAACATCCCATAGAACAAATAATCCATACTGATAGGCAATCAGTAATCTGCAAGAACATCACAGTAAAAGGAATCATCAAGTGCATTACGAAATCATGTCCTCTTGAAACAAATTGAATAAATTTAAGTGTTCTCGTGGTACCATGCGAACTGCAAAGGCATAGAAATTCTAGCTCAGACTTTTTCTCTTAAGCCACTTAAAATGATAGCCTTTAAAGGAATTTCCATATGGTGCCCTTGTATTTTGCACTTTTCTATATCGTGGATGATACAGTTTTTAAGTTTCAAAGGTTCCCATTTAATCGTGACAACCAAATATATCTGACCTTTCATTTATACTCTTATCGAAAATGGTTATTTTCAATAAATAAACTACTAAAATATCTTTAATATTTTCCCAACTACCATAATAACAGTATAACACCACCGAATGGCTCACAAGTAAGCCATCTCTCTTTTTATGTTCTATAAGTTTAATAATTTGCTAGCAGAATATTTCATGATTACCTTTCTAGTGGCCTTCTTAAGGTTTTAAAGAGCTTTAGAGGGTACAAGGAATAGGACAGAGATTGTTAGCTTTGTTTAATTTCAAAAGCAAATTCTCAATGAAATATTTTTAAAAATTTAAAGTAAATCACTGTTTAAAAAAAACCTTTGGATGTAATCAAAGTAATTAAACTAGTTGCATCCCCATATGAAAAAATACAAAACATAGTGCCACCATATGGATTTTCTTCCTTTTTTTTGGTAAGTTAAGGGGTGCTAAGAAAATCACTTGCCTGTTTCCAAAAAAAGAAGGTTGAGGAAGAACTCCAACAACAGGTTGATCATTAGATAATGAGATGCCTGTCTTTTCTGTAAAGCGGCAATATGACTACAATGTTAATTCCAAATCCATGAAAAATTAGAAAATGCAATGCAAAACATCTCAAGACTAGCTTCTATATATTCTAGCTTAGTTGATTGAATAGGATTTTGTACTTCAGATCCATCATTAGATTGATTAAACGGAAATCGTTTGTACATTGTACTTCCACCATGAATAGACTCTAATAAACCTAGTATAAAACTGAAATCTTGTACATTGTACTTCCAACATGAATAGACCGAAAGACAACCTAGTAATATTCAGCAAACTAACTGAAACACAATGTAAAGAAACATTATGAGCGTAATCTATGCCATATAAATGTCCTAACAGGAGAATCCTTGTTACTTAAGAAGCAAAATAAAAATAAAAAGGATGAGACTGAAATATTACCAAGGATATAATCAGGAGATATATGATATGGCATTTGTACAAGAGTTTTATCTTCGGCACCATACTTCAATGCAGACACGATACCATGCTCATCTCCAACAAACCTACAATGTGAATCCTGACAAAATTACATGAAATATTTGTATCCTAAGCTTCCAAAATCAGCATATGGAAGCCTAAAAAATTATATCGAAAATATGTTTTTATAGGTTAGTGTTCGTGCTATACATGAAAGCGGAACCTGAAATTACAGAAAAGGCTGTTATACTAGACTCCCATTGCAAGCTACATGTAATACACCTGCTCTCCAGATTCCAAACCTGAAAAGGAAGGCACTGTTAGGATAGATTTAGGAGTAGTATTTCCTAACAGGCACCTATACAGGTTTATATACAGTATATTACATATATTATACGCACGTATACACGTATAGCATGAAGAATGCAGAAACTAACTCCTCAAACTAAACCAGAAAGAATTACATTCATGTCAGAGGCCTAGTCACTTAATAAAGTTGAGTTTCTCAACTTACAAAATACAATCACCGCAAAAACCACAGACCCCAGAATATCATATGCCATTCTGGTAAACAATCACCGTAACAACCACAGGCCCCAGAACTAGATCCTACTCGATATAAGGAACATCCACTGAGAGGAAAGGCACCATCTAATTTTTTGAAGTTCAAGCATATACATCTATTTACTAAAACGTGTCTCTTCAAAACTGCTTTATTTAGTTTAAAGTATGGAAAATACGCATCAACAAAATCTACTATTGACCTGTGAGGCTGTGACAAAATTAATTTCTTATGACATCAGTCAAAGTTAGACAGTTCACAGTACTCAACATAATGCCAACCGATAATATTGATGATTAATATAATTGTTTATATAACCAACATAATCTGAGAAGATAATATGCTGATTCTAGATTTTTATTGAAAAAAAATTGTGGTTTGCAGTTGAGATCTAGAGCACCTTACCAAAGTTGTAGGACAGCGGTAGCATTGTCAAAATAAAAAACCAGCCTAACACCAGCCTCTTTGGTGCATATATATTCATCAAACATCACGAATCTTGTTACCCCCCCTAAAGATACATGAATGAAGAATTTTATCAAAAGGGGTACCAAAGGGGTGTAAATTTAAATCCGACAAGAAGCCAACAACCAAAATTTAATTACAATGGCCCTATGAAACATACAACTATCCTGATCCATAAAGTGTATAGACAATATACAGAAATCCTCATTTTGTAAATCATGGATAATCTTATGTACAATATCAAGGAAGAGTGGAAGACAGTTGATGCTCATGTCCAAGCTTTTGATGCTAACTGTATAAAAATCTTTAAAATCCACCATTCCCATTCTTCGATGTGCAGCACGTACCTTGTTTGTCACAAGAAATGAAAGTTGAACTCTCTTCTGTGTATCACAAACTTACAATTTGTAGGCAAAATTTGTTCAATCTCACCATCAAATTCTAATCTTTTGAAATTTTTGAAGACATCAATCTGCAGGTCTTGATAAACACAGATAAGCAGAGCAGTGCACACTAGCACACAAAATAACTGGGTGTGTTCCAGAGGTTAATGGTAAGGGAAATCCATGATATAACACATTTGTGTAGAGTAGGAATAGAAGCTTGCATCAACTTTATCCCATATAGAACAACTTAGTTAGAACAAAGTCTATTGGGTTGATAGACTCATAGAACACAGCCTTTATCTGTGCCCCTTGTATCGTGGACTAATGAAAATGATCAAACTCAACCTAAGAATTGGAATTAAAGCTAAAAGCATAACAGAACGGCATATAATATATGCTATGCGCAACAAAGCAATACATAATCTAAGTCACATATGTATATGCTTTCAGTAGTTCACATAAGCTTGGATTTTTTTTTAAAGAATTCAACCCAATAACATGCATTCAAGGCAAAACATACTGTGGTGAGTGATCAGCACCAAGAAAAATAAAGGACCCAAGTCACCCAACACTTGACCTATAACTTATCTCATGCTATATTGCTTTATCACACCCTAATTTTCTTTCAAGTGACTACAATTCAGCATGTCACTGATAAGGATGTGTCGACAACCCACCTAATATTCGTCTATCACCCTTCCTTGTATTTAATTTAAAACAAGCTCTGTTATAAAACTCAAAGTTGACAAAAAAAATGGAGCAGTCATCTCAGTTAAGTAGTGCAGACTATTAGAGGCCTCTATAGTCGTAATTTCCCCGTCAAGATCTCGAAAGGTCTTGACATTTGACAATAGTAAATTATTACAAGCAACATGAAGAGATGATGAAAACTCACCTGAATCTCATTATCATTCAAGACCCCAACCAAATAACCTTGGTTTTGCATGAACTGTCAAAAAGAGAAAAAGGAAAGGATGAGATTTTTCAACCAATATACAGAACTCGCACAAAGAGTGCAATTAATATCATGGTCCGGGGACTTTTGAACATATCAATAATTTTAAGCACTAATTGCTAATTGGAGCATACAGGTATATACTTTTGAATATACATCACCAACGAATAGATTTTGAACATCAGGCAGAACTTTTAAAACTTGAACTGTTGAATATAGAAATGTTTATTCGTGATCTTCCACATAATGTTCACCAATTCTACTATGCTCAAAACAAAGTTATTCTATGTCAACAAGTTTACTTGTATGTTCCAAATGAACAGTTCATGCAGATCAAATTATTATGTTAAACACAGGTATGTTCCAAGGAACATAGAAGTATCATAATAGGAACATGCAGATGTAAAGAAATTTACTATTATCAACACTTTTACCTATTTGTTCTACGTAATATACCTGTATATTCAAAAAAAACATGGAGGTAAGACGAAAAGAACATGGAAACATATGTTCACAAATTTTCGAGTGTATATTCATTCATCATGGTCCCGGGTTCATGCTATAACGATTGCACAAACAGTGATCATAACTTAATGTTTTAATTCTGTATCACAGTTTTAAGTCTCAATATCTCAGCAGAAAGGTGATTTTGTAAAGGCAGCTTCCAGGCTACATGCATACACAAGAAGGAAATACAATAGCTCGAGGACAACGAGGAGGAATTATACATTCAAATTCCAAAACTTTTCTCCATAATTGCAGACAAAACTTCTTAAGGTCCATAAGAAACCAGCAAATTTCCCACCTTGATCAGCTCGTCACATTGCAATATGGCACCTAAACTAGCATAAACCCCCCTGTATAATTTGCACAACCCAGAGAGTGTATCAGAAAAACACCATACTCAAAATTTAAAGCTCATCACTGGTGACCCCCATGAGCAGAGTACCTTTATCTTCCACCTGTTCCTGTCTCATGGCTCATCCCCTGTACCACCTATGGCTTCCAGATCACTCAACCCTTAAACACCATTTTGTTTAAGGTGTCCTCAAAAAATGCTGTTGAGGGCCCAAACATAATATCCCAGTTAAATCCGATGGTTTCGTGCTAGCTCTTGCATAGGTATGTTCAGTCAAACATCCCTGTTCTCAGCTCTAATGCTCTAAAAGTTGTGCCAACCTCGATCTCTCACACTCAACAGGCAATGTCTCACTGCAGGGGACATGGAGCCCATTAGCCCAAGTAAAAAAGCCTTCGTGACATCATATTTTATCATGGAAAGTATATAACTCCCTAGTCCATGTCTTGATGCATATAAATTGTTTTGCCTTTTCGTGTGCTTAGCATTGAGAGTACAGACTACCCTTGATGTCACGGTCTGAGTGTTTTGACACTCAGAGGTGTGGTGCACTCTCGTCCTTGTGGCGGCAAGAGCGCAAGCCTAGTGCAAAATGGGGCTTGTGTGCACGTAGCGTGCACAGGCGAGACTTATGTTGGAGAAGATGGGACACTCTTGTCTATTGGCGGCAGGAGTGAAAGTCAGGCGTCGGGTCCGAGATGATGGAGCGAGGCTTTGGGGGGTTGAAATGCTTTTACGTAAGTGCAATACCAAGTTTAAGGTTAGCAAAACAATGGCTACTCAAATTAAAGCAAGATGTAAAAATTTAATATTATTCATCAATACCTAAAGAAAGGCTTAAATGATAAATAGTTGTTTTTCCCACCAAACATAGAAACAACGATAACATTGATAATGCATCTAAACTAGCACCGGGTTAAATCTAAGGGCCAACATGCACGAAGTACCTGACAAGCCTACCTAGAGGGCTTAGGAACAAGAAAGTAAACTTAGGAAGCATGAAGTTAAGCATAAATTATTTTTCCTTATTTGTATAACTTGTCAATCTTTTCATTGGCTGCACCTTTTATATCATACTTTACACTAACACCTTGGGTAATCAGTCTCATTTTATTTGAGTAATGAGCTGATAGATAGAGGAATGAATTATTCTTTATATAAAAATATTAAAGTTACATAAATGAAGTCTCAATTAACGTACCTCCAAATTTTTGTAAGGCATTTGTTTCGGAGATATCAGAAGGGCTTCTATATTATATCCTCCGATCACTTTTATCCTCCCATCACTGCATAAATCAGAGAACAAACCACCCGAGTGGTATTCATATATTGCAAAAATATGGGAGAAGCCCCCAACACCCACTTGGAACTTTGTCCACTCAGAAGGCTAAGCGACGCAAACGGGAACATTTATTCTAAAAGGATAAAATGCAAAAGAATGAGATGATCTATAATCTTGTTCACAATCATGTGTTTTCATTGGCTTCCTTGTTGATGCCCTCTTATGAGGAGAGGAGTCTTAAGTAATGTCTTCTCATATATTGTGATTATCTAGGTATTTTCTAGTAATTTGTTACTTAATTCAGCTTTTTCTATCAAAATATACATCATAAAAGGACACTCCTACATAAGTTAGTTGGAAGCATCAACTTACCTTCCTAAAAACTCAATAATACCCCCCCCTCCACATTTGACCTTCTCAAGTGACTTTAATCTTTGTTTAAAATTAGTGTCCTCTTTAAAAAAAATTATGCAAATTCTCCTACATTAGTTGCATGGGTTCTCATGAAACTACAATAGCAGAAGGGGTATAGTGATTCAATACTAAAAGCAACGAATTAGTTAACATAAGTAATACATATTACTTTCGTTTTCAAAGTTAAATGATATCCAAACTTAAACTTTACACAATATCCAAAAGAGCTCTCCACATAACAAATGCCTACATAATATATAACATATAATGGTAAATTTCAAAAACTCACAGCGTTCCAATGGCCAACAACTGTTGAATCGGATCGATAGCAAGAATAGATGCGGTATTAGGAACACCAAAGTGAATTTGAATATGTGGATCCAACTCCGTTTGCTTAAGGTATCCATGTCGTGCATCCTGCTACATAATTAACAAGGATTGTTACCAACAATATACCATACTTACATAACCCTTCTCCATAAAAATAGAAGCTCATTTTGAGTAATGTCTCAAAAAATTTAGATGCTGTCTTGCCTCACACTCACAGATATGCTCATTTTATTTTGGCCACGAAACCCACCATTAAAACACACACAATCAAAAAAATCAACTGAAAATAAGGTCTTTCTTCAGGTTTTCAGAACTCCATTTGATAACTAGAAACTATCTAAATACACATTCTTGCATCAAAAAAATTACAGAAAAAAATGCAAGTACATGGGAGTAAATTCTTTCCCCCTAACAGCTATAGTATATAGTAATCTCATAATATGAAAGACATAATCTTGGAAAACCTCAACAAGTCAACAAAGCAGATACCCAGATAATTTTTTTTGGAAAAAAGCAAGTTTAAAAGTCATTTATCCCATTTCAGATGCATTAGACGACAAAATCCATTCATTTCTTTGTGATAAATCAACAAAATAGCAGGGATTACGATAAAATAAGAACTGAAAATCAGATAAATTCAAAAAAAAATTGTGGAGCATACCTGATGATGATGAAGATGATTAGTGGCTTTCTGTAACAAACGTTTAGCGAACATTGAATCGAATAATCGTGAATGGAAGATCAAGTGTTTGGGTAATTTCGTTTTTTTCGATTTTCATTCAGTGATGGATTAGAAGTCAAAAAGATGGAGTATTTTACTAGTACTATTTTGATCCTGCTAGCATCTTTTGAATTTGTTTAAAATAGTACTTCTGTTAGTACTGGTACAGTGGTACGAGGAGGAGGAGCGTGCTGGGTGCCGTGCCGGGCTCAAAATTGGACGAGAGTAGTAACTAGTATGTGATGGCTTGGTGGTGTTGGGCCTGTCGGCATTTTCGATTTTCGATCGCAACTAAAAACTAGTCATTTTTGGTTGAGTATTTTAATTATTAGTGCTAATTAGTACTTAAAGTAGAATTTTAGTAATAATGTAGAGAAAATTGTAAAAGACTCGTTATTTTTTGGTTGGTACTTACTTATATTTTAATTATTAGTGCCAATTAGTACTTATAGTGAGAATTTTTAGTACTAATTAATAGAGCATAACATCTTCCATAATCTTGGATGAGCCTCATAAAATTTTTCACTATTTACAAAATATCAATAAAAAAATAGTTTTAAAAAGTATTAAAATTGGACAATTTACTGATATTGAATTTATTCAATTAATGTTCCCAATGGGTACTTAAGGTGAGAATTTTTAGTACCAATTGATAGAGATATGGATACTCATATGTGTGTCTTAGGGGGAAAACCAACTCATTTAGTAGGGAATTTAGGGAAGGAAGCCAATTTTAATAACTTTTGTTTTATATATAGTATGTAGATATAGATACTAATACAATTACCTCATAATCGGAATATGTTACATACTCACATTTATGTTGAGATATTTTCAAATGAGGCGGTCTCACGGTAGGACTCCATCTCATATATTTTTATCACATAATTCCATTTATAAAAAAAACTAGAATAAACTAATTTTTTCGCCAACTTATTCATTTTTTAGTTCGGTTCGAATTCGGTTCGATTGATTCGGTTCAATCCGGTTCGGTTTTAGTCCTCCTAAATTATAATCATTTCTATTAATTAGTTATAATTTAATTCGGTTCGATTCGGTTCGGTTCAATTCGGTTCGGTTTTTTTTGTTTTACGCCAAGAGAACATGCCCTAATTAGCTCATAATTAATTCATATACAGATTTTCCACCCTCTCGAATGGGTATAGAATCCTTGTCGACTTATCCCCTCTTCCTTGTGAGATTAAATTCCACAGTTATTCCTGAGATAAGTAGTACTGGTGGAGCCCACATATGTACCAAAAAATAAAATCTATCCAAAAACAAATAAAAATCAATTATGTTCATCAACAAACTCCATATTTTTAAAAGAAAAACAAATTAGCACTTTATTATCGCATTTTTTCCCAATGTGTCGCCGAAAAGCCATTAAATACTTCGCGAGTTCTCCTTTAATTTATAATAGTTGCAACGTTTTTTACTTTCACGTTTGCCAATGCACATTTTTGACAACCAATTTTCAAAATTATCTATTTATAAAAATTATAAAAAAGTTGAAATCTTGTGATTATACATTGAAATAAATCCAACAAACATCTTACATGTTAGATATTTTATAACATATTAGTCACAAATTTACGGTCAAAATAGTAGTAAATAACTAAGGGCCTGTTCTCCCCAGCTTATTTTCAGTTCAGCTCAGTTCAGTTCAGTTCTTAAATGATAATCATTACTATTAATTAGTTATAATTTAATTCAGTTTAGTTCAGTTGTTTTATGCCGAAGAGAACAGACCCTAATATAAATGTCAAATTACTGTAAGTACTTCCTATATTTTTTTTAGATACAACATTTTTTGTTGGTGGGTGGAATAAAAGTAATTAAATATTACATCTACAAAAATAGAGGTAGTTTTAGCAAACAGAGGAAATAATAAATAAGTTTATCCTTGCTTTGGACATATCAATAAGACAATAACATAAAATGGGGATGTAGCTCAGATGGTAGAGCGCTCGCTTAGCATGCGAGAGGTACGGGGATCGATACCCCGCATCTCCACCAAAACAACTTTTTCCTTCAACCTTTTTTTTTGCCGCGTCATTAATCTTGAGTTCAGCTTGTGATAAATATGGAAATGTAGACTTAATTTGAATCGATCAGATCATCTTCAATTTCTCTTCCTTGAACTCCGTGCCAACACGACTCACTTCAAACGTCGCCTCTCTCTCTCTCTCTCCTAAACTGCAAAAATGGCTATCCAAAAATCGTCTTCTACAATTAAAGGTGTGTTTTCCTTTTATTTTTTCTGAATTATTCTTTATTTTTTTGTAAAATCGTTGCTGTAAATTGTAATCGAAAACAAATTATGTTGATTGGAATTTATTGCGTTTATTTTAATTCTACGATCATGAATTTTGCGGTTTTAAGCTCACAAATTTCGACATTTTTTACTTCTAAATTCATATTTATGGTGGTACTAGAAGTTTTAATTTTGGATTGTGAATTGTAAACTAGCTGAGTTAGATGCAAAAATGAAATTGAAAAAGTTTCTCCTTCAGGATTGATTCTTAGTTTGGTACGATGGAGCTGAGGAAATAATCATTTATATAGTATGATTCTTATATGAATTTTGAGAAGTTAGATTTTGTTTTTATGAATGAATTTTGCGGTTTTGAACTCACAAATTTCGACATTTTTTTGCTTCTAAATTCATATTTATGGTGGTACTAGAAGTTTTAATTTTGGATTGTGAATTGTAAACTAGCTGAGTTAGAAGGAAAAAAATGAAATTGAAAAAGTTTCACCTTCAGGATTGATTCTTAGTTTGGTACGATGGAGCTGAGGAAATAATCATTTATATAGTATGATTCTTATATGAATTTTGAGAAGTTAGATTTTGTTTTTATGAATGAATTTTGCGGATTTAAGCTCACAAATTTCGACATTTTTTTACTTCTAAATTCATATTTATGGTGGTACTAGAAGCTTTAATTTTGGATTGTGAATTGTAAACTAGCTGAGTTAGATGCAAAAATGAAATTGTAAAAGTTTCACCTTCGGGATTGATTCTTAGTTTGGTACGATGGAGCTGAGGAAATAATCATTTATATAGTATGATTCTTATATGAATTTTGAGAAGTTAGATTTTGTTTTTTATGAATGAATTTTGCGGATTTAAGCTCACAAATTTCGACATTTTTTTACTTCTAAATTCATATTTATGGTGGTACTAGAAGCTTTAATTTTGGATTGTGAATTGTAAACTAGCTGAGTTAGATGCAAAAATGAAATTGTAAAAGTTTCACCTTCGGGATTGATTCTTAGTTTGGTACGATGGAGCTGAGGAATTAATCATTTATATAGTATGATTCTTATATGAATTTTGAGAAGTTAGATTTTGTTTTTATGAATGAATTTTGCGGTTTTGAACTCACAAATTTCGACATTTTTTTGCTTCTAAATTCATATTTATGGTGGTACTAGAAGTTCTAATTTTGGATTGTGAATTGTAAACTAGCTGAGTTAGATGCAAAAATGAAATTGAAAAAGTTTCACCTTCAGGATTGATTCCTAGTTTGGTACGATGGAGCTGAGGAAATAATCATTTACATAGTATGATTCTTATATGAATTTTGAGAAGTTAGGTTTTGTTTTTATGAATGAATGTGAGCTATGGATTGTTTTCGAACAAGTGAGAAAATGGGGAGGGTATACATAGCCATGTGCTGGTACTGTTCCATTGCCATAACGGCCTGTTTGGTAGGCGGTACTAAATGGCGGTAATGGCATTGGTTCTCATCCCCAAACATGTGATTTTCTTCGCAAATTTTGATTATCACTTAATACCATTTTTGAAGTGGTAATGGATGATAATGCAAATTTTTGAAGAAAAACACGTATTTGGGGATGAAATATTGTTACCATGGACATTCATTACTCCCAACCAAAATGGCCGTAAGTGGTTTTGCTATAAATTTTGGTGTTTATGATAGTATTATCTATCTTATTTTAAACAAATGTTGATTAATTTTGCCTGGAATTGGCAGTTAACTCCACTTTGTCTGAGATTTTTTGTTTGGTAATCTTGTCTCCATTCAACCCCTATTTGCTTTATAGGAAGTATAAATTTTGATGTATTCTTAGCTTTGATGTTATAGTGATTAATCTCTCGGGTTCTTCTGCTTGCAATGTTTCATATAAACTTTGGAAAGTTATCTATACTTCCTCAACTCATGATGTTTGTTGATATCATCTCCGTTACACAATAAGTATATTTCGGCTAATGATGATTATTGTCACTTTATTTGTTGATTGGATGTTGTGCTGTTTTCCGAGTAGATGATTCACGCAAGGATGCGAGGAGTTCATATTTCAATCTGCCACCACTTGATGTATCAGTAGCATTTCCCCAGGCAACACCTGCATCAGTGTTTCCTCCTTGCGGTGAGATTGTTATTCAATGTTTCATTGAAGTTCCAGTAGTGTGCATCATATTCTGGATCAAAATTCAATTTGATGTTAAATTCCTCAAAAGTATGCATCATATAGATCATAGATCCTTATATCCGTAACATAATTATTTGCAGCCTAATCAATACACTGAGATAGAAATAACTCAGTTGCCAGTTCAGATTTGAAAGTCAAACATTGGTAATGTACTTATATTAAAAAAAACTGAAAGAGATAATTGAAGTACTATACTAATGTATATAATGGCCTTGAACTTATGAGTAGACCCTTGTTTTGCTTCCACCATTATTCTCACCTTGGGGGAACAGTCCACGAAAGCTAATGGAAAATATTTGGAAGCTTAGAAAAAGATGGGAGCAGTTCCTGGCACAATTATAGATTTCATGGTTTGGTATATATATAATGTCTTGGATGAACTCTTTAGAAACATGGAATCCTTTTTTATTTTGAACTTCAATAACCTACTGTTGTGTTTCAATTATTCATTCTTAAGTACTTCATTGTTGGGAGTTAGTTGACATCGTTATACAATTATGGCAGAATGTTTACTCAATCTGTGTAGAAAGTGTCAAGGTATTAGCCTTCATTCCAACTATTTACGAAAGAACTCTTACTTCGGTTTGGAGATAGCTCTTGGAATTTTATATCAAACCACAATTTCTCATCTCCTCATCGGGGGTATTTAACTATTTAAGGGCCTTTTTTGCCGTGTCCAAAGTATATGAGCCATTTTCAGTGTATAATGTATACATCTGTCCTATATAACTATTTTCTTACGTTAATAGAGGTCTAGGATATACGAAGAAATAAGTTATAGGGGTTAGTTCGTTTAGTAGATCTTCAAATATTATACATGTATATTTGCACACACACATATGCACTAGAACCATCAGTGTTAAATTTTGACTTCTAAACACGAAAAATTAATGAATTTTGGACCACGAAAATCTGATTATGAATTTTTGAAACAATTTACAAGAATAATCTCAAGTATGGGTTGATCTCTTTATAATAATTCTACCTATTGATGATTTAAGAATAATCCTAACAATAGGAAGTACTTTCTTGACACAATTCCAAGCTACCAGATTTTTGGTCCAATGAACTTTATTTTTTAAGTTTCTGTCTGTTATAGGCTTATAGCCTTCCTTTTGCTTTTCCTCTACTCACCAAACTAGTTTTTTGTCACTTTTTATAGTTGACCTCCTTAGTTATTTCAGGTTAATTGATCAATAATAGAAGATGCTCCCCATAGTTTGGATTATTTTGAAATAATCCACATTTGAGATTATTATGAGAAGACTGAACAAATTTCGAATAATTCTTGTCAAATTGTATTTTTTTTTCCCAAATTAGTACTTTCAAGTTTTAACTTACATCATTGAGAAACTAGAGGTGCTTATGTAGAGTTTGAATCAATGAGTAGTACATGAATGAAACCCTTCTACCTAATGAACCCAAACCTAAAGATAAATAGATTCTCTTTGTAGAGTGTCCGAAGGGCTGTTTGGTAAGAGGTATTGAGGAGATGGAAAAGGAGGCGAGCCCTGATTGCCTTATTGTTTGTTTGGTTTACGAGCTTTTTGATTCCCTTTTATGCTTTTTGCCTTAAGAATGTCACCCCCCTCCCTCTACTCTGATTCAACAACCCCCCCAGGTTTTCAGTTCCCCCATTTTCCTCTACAATCTTCATGCATAGCACCACTAAACACTACTATAGCCCCCATTGCTGTCAGCTTTACCATCACCCCAAACGACCCAGCCCCTAGCAACCAATTTCACTACCGTTATGCCTAAATTGCTAAAACACACCACCAAAGTCAAATATACCATTGCCTAACATCACCATTACCACCTCACCCACCTGTGGCCCAACAACACCATCATTTTTCTCTCACCCCCAACATTAACATACCCTGTGAGCAGAAAAGAGAGAGGGGGAGGGAGGGGAAAAGACTAAGAGAGGGCTAAGGGTGGGAGAGGACCAACATTCGTCCCTTTAGTGGTCAGACTTGGCTATCAAGGTTTTGGATCTATAACCTTTGGCCATTTTCTACTGCTAAAAAAAAAAAAAAAATCTAACCCATGATGTTAAGAGCCGCAACAAACCGAGGTATAGCAAATGTCGGTGGTTGCCACCGGAAAAGAATTGAAAGAGGTGTGTGAGAGAGAGAGAAAGGGGAGCATCACGGCGATGGGGCGATGAGAAGTTATTATGATTGTGATGTGAAGGTATATATGGTGTGGCTTGAGAAGATGCTAATGGTAGTATAGAGGATGTGTTGGAGCAGACTAGCAGAGGGGGGATGGTGGAGGAGGTAGGTACTAGGGAGGAGACATTTGGGAGCCAAGGGAAGAGGAGGATGTAAAGACTGGTGATAAGTAAATAATTAACATGGTTACTTCTATTTTTATAAAATAAACACTTACTGAAGATATTAGATTTCATTCTCTACTCAAACCAAACAAAAAATTTGGAATTCGGAAATCTGATTCTTGTTCTATTCCTTTCAGTTCAAACCAAACAGTCCCTCAGTTCAGTTCTATCTTTGTTCATTTATTTATTTTAATTTTTGTAGATTGGTCATTAATGTTATTTATAGTCTCATAGACTATGCGTATGAGATATAAGACTTAAAAAACCCCATAACGTTCAAGAAGGATGCATCATGGATATTAAAAGGTTTTGAGGTTGGATCAATCTTTGAACGTTCTTAAATCATTTATCTTGAATTATGTTACTGTAAGTCTGAAATCGTGGAGCTTTGTCTCAAACTTCACCAACTTAGATATCAAACTCTTCTGTTTTTGAGATTTAACTAGCAATAATCTTGTTCTTCGTTTCTATCAGTACTGACCTTCAAGATGTTTCTCTCTTTTGTTTCCCCTGGTCCTCCTTTGGATTGCAGCATCGGACTATTATCAATTTGATGATCTTCTAAATGCTGAGGAGAGGGCTGTTCGTGCAAAAGTTAGAGAGTGCATGGAAAAAGAAATAGCTCCGATTATGGCAGAGGTTAATTTCTATTAACTCTGATTACACTATTTTACGCTTTACGGGGTCATTATGTAATGAATATTCTAAGTCATTTTTGTTTTATCTCTAGATGCAAAGCTTTGATTAATAGCTTGAGATTATAACACATTTTGTTTAGTGCAGTACTGGGAAAAAGCAGAATTTCCTTTCCACATTATTCCGAAGTTGGGGGCCTTGCATATTGCTGGTGGGACTATCAAGGTGATGATTGATAATGGGCTTGGCTTACTTAAGTTGTGATAACTTGAATGAGAAACTCATAAGTTTCAGTGCTCAGGGTTATGGTTGTCCCGGCCTTTCCATTATCGGAAGTGCTATTGCCACAGCAGAGGTTGCTAGAGTTGATGCTAGTTGTTCTACATTCATATTGGTGCATTCTTCTCTGGCAATGCTCACAATTGGTGACCTCTTCAACTTTAGTTTTTTTTTTTTTTTTTCCGACTTTAGTTCATATCATGAATTAGATTTTTGGAAGGCAATATGGATTGAATAATTATAATTTTGGTTAACATTGTGGTCTTTCTTGCGATAGCGTTGTGTGGCTCTGAAGATCAAAAGCAGAAGTATTTGCCTTCTTTATCACAACTTAATACTGTAGCATGTTGGGTAAGGTTCCCCTATTCTGCCATTCATTTCTTTGGCTGTCTTCTGGAAAGTTTGTGGACAGTTTTCCTCATTCTCTTTGTTTGGCATAGGCATTGACTGAGCCTGACAATGGAAGTGATGCAAGTGGTCTACAAACAACTGCTACAAAGGTTCTATCTCCCTTTCTTTTCTGTGCAATTCCCATTCTTTTTCCAAGTGGAGTATTTGATGTGGCCATGCTTAGGTTGCTGGAGGCTGGATATTGGAAGGTCAGAAGCGCTGGATAGGGAATAGCACATTTGCGGACTTGCTCATCATTTTTGCAAGGAACACCACAACGAATCAGATAAATGGGTGAGTGAACTGTGAATGTGAAAAACCTGTAAAAGTTAAGCAAATTCAGTCCTTTTGTTAGGATTCTTGGTCTTGTTAGTTCATGTTGAAGAGCTGAAAGGAATTCATAGGACATTGGATAAAAGTGCATACAGACTAATAATGAAATTTTTTATAGGACTTTTCTTTCAGAAAATATGAAAATTGTTGGACTTTGCTTCAATGTCTTGAATTAATAACTAGTATATAAAGTGTATGACCTTGGGAATGCATGGGATCTTATGTTGTAAACCTACTTAATTTAACCAATTGGGGAAACTATTTGAATTGATTTGAATAAACCAATGCCCTATTTGGCAATTAGTGATTGCGTTAGCTGATTGTATTTTCTCGTTCGTGGTTTCAAAAAATGCCTCAATCAATTCAAATTGCCCTTATTGGAACAATTTTCAACATTGACTAAACGAATTTGACTGGTTCAACGCGATGGATTTCAGTAAGCCAAAATTTCAGGCAAACCGACCGTGACAAGAAACTTTTGCCCGCATTTCCTATATCGAGAATCTACTGTTCAGATTTCACTACCCATTGCTTCCTACAGTGAAAATAACAGTATTATAAACTAAGAACTATAAAGAATTTCCTAAATATTATTTTACAATTTATTATTCTACTATCATAATTTTGGGATATAAATCTTAAAAACACCTAAAAAAACATAAAGAACACCTGAAAAGGACTATGATACCAAATTCGTGGGCGAAGTTGCGACACAGTCCGCGTTGAACATATCCATTCTGTTCCTGCAAAATCTCAATCGTTGCCGCCACTGTGATTTAAACCGTATTTTCAAACCATGATATAGTTTGACTAGTTGATGATATTAGCTATTGTATGAAAAGGTTTATGAGATAGATGATTGTGTAAAATGACCAATAAGGATATTGGTACAATTCATCATTGTTTTTTTTTTGGTTTAATTTGGTACAAGTTAGAAACATATATGTCTAACTTTAGGGTAAATATGTCATACTTGCACTTTGCAATCTGGGAGCTTTTTGAGGATTAGAGTTTTGGCCCCAAACCTCTATCTACCAAACAATCACAATAGAGGATTTGAATAGGCAAATCTAAGATGTCTCCAAACCTCTCATTTGGTCCCATCTGCGGATCTGCCACAATCCTCTCTTTACCAAACTGGGCTCTAATCTGGGCATTGTTAATTGAATAGACATTGACAATTGACATTACTACTTCCTACGTCCCAAAATAGTATGAATACTTTCCTTTTGGTTGTCCCAGATTATTTTGAACTCTTCTATTTTTGGCATGGTCCCACTATTATTATATTAGTTTTCAGTTTTACACCCGTTTTGCCTCAACTCTATCTCTATCAATAGATAAATACCTAACTTTCTCTCTCTCCTTCAATAAATAGTTACCACACTAACTCTTGTAACATCTACTTTTTTGTGAAATAACATTTGATAACCACATTACAACTTGTCTCCTTAAAGTACGTGTCCCAACAAGTGTTTAGATCTTTCTAAAACGCAGGGAGTACTTGTGAAGATATGTATGAAGAATGCGTTTGCTATGTTCTTGGCTTCTTGCTCCCTCCTCTAATTGCCCCTGCAACATTTTTCTTTCCACTTGCTTGATAGTTGGCACTTTGGCATCACCACTTTTAGGCAACCACCATGTCTACAGAGTACAGACTACAGCTGCCTGTCCATTTTCAATGGAACCCATGGTTCCCTACTCTCTGGCTTTTAAATGGTAGTGAACTAATATAGAACGGCCTTTTAGACACTATATTTTTTATTATCTATTGTGAAGTAGCACACATTTGTTGCATATTTCAAGGGTGGTCAATCTGGAACAACCTTTCTGTAATTGCAAAAGCAATTCTGCATGCAACCAACCTTCCCTACCTTTCCTGGGCACTGGGCAGATCCCTTTTTAGAGGTATTGGGCCCCAACCTAAGCCTTGGATGTGTATCATCACTGATGTTTGTTTGCTTAATGATTGGTGGTAGTTTATTTATATAAATTTTTTTTATTTTGAAGGTATGCTCTTTCTCTCTCTGCCTCAATTGCTGTGAATCTCTCAAAGTGGTAGATGAATCCATGCTTTTACTTTTGATTATTCATTTAGCAATTAATTGAGGACTTGGAACCTTTAGGAAATCTGTCACAGAAGTTGTCACTGCTGTAATCTGTGGCGTGTGGAAAGGCAAGCGGAGA
This sequence comes from Beta corolliflora, assembly GCA_947648045.1. NCBI lineage: Eukaryota > Viridiplantae > Streptophyta > Magnoliopsida > Caryophyllales > Amaranthaceae > Beta > Beta corolliflora. The sequence continues at coordinate 1,555,322 of CANSZD010000532.1, read as the reverse complement.
AGAAATCAAAAACAGATGAATCCCTGCGAGGAAAGTTACAGTCCAATATACTAAAATTTGGACTATCTAATTAAGATATTTCTAGGTTTGCAGCATAATGCACCATAACACACTGGCAAGTGGCATATTGGATATTGTTCAATCAACCGCTGGCAGTTCATGATTTTTGTCAGCTGCAAACTTTATGTATGACGCACAATTCAACAAATCATGGCCCAGTAGTGTGGAAGGGGGAAACTTAGCAAACTGGTTTAGTGGACCATACTAATTGTTTGAAGCTCATGAACGCAGTTAATTTGTTAGCGGGACTTGATTTACAAATTATAAGGTCACTCTATTATAAAATTATATTAGGAGGTAGTTATTCGTGAAAAGGTAGTTCCCCACCGTTTCCCCTCACATTATGATAAAGCATGGTCATCATTTTAACAAGTAACGTTGCAATCAAAGGTTATAAATGCTCCAATCTCCACATAATGGGGCCTACTTTCTAAAATTAGTTGATGGCTTTCGTTGCTTAGTTAGGAGTTATTCTTATTATTATGTTTGTTTGCATGTAAACTTCAAGTCTGCAACATCATCCCTAGATTTTGATAGTATATGCAACTAGAGTACCCTTTGGATCTGTCTCAGACTCTCAGTCTGATTTTTTTTTCCTTGTATGTTTTGGTGCAATAGGAGCTTAATATTGGATCCACTCCAATTTTTACTTAGCTTCCTTTCTATATGTCCTCTTTTCCCTGTTCTTCTAATCAACAATTCTACTCTTTCCAGATATATTGTGAAAAAGGATTCACCCGGACTTACTGCTACAAAAATGGAGAACAAGATAGGCTTGCGGATCGTGCAGAATGGAGATATCATAATGAAGAGGGTTTTTGTCCCTGATGAGGATAGGCTACCAGGTGTCAATTCTTTCCAGGACACAAATAAGGTAATGAAAAGGTACATATCTCAATTCTATCAATTGTATAGTTAAGGAATCTGTTTTCTTTCTCCAAGTTCTGTTTGGGGTCCCCTCAATAAAAAAAAGTTCTGATCAGGGTCTTGTAAGTTTAGAGCATCGATATGTTGGAGATATTTCTTACGGTTGCATTATGTTTCTAATCTTGAGAATAATAGCTTTTGCTGCTGACTCTCTAGCTGCTTCTAACTTGTGTTAGAATATATAACCCGAGCCAGATTTCAAGTAAGAGTAAAGAACTGGATTGTAACTTGTTTGCTTTCTGATTTTCCTGCTCTACTCGAGTTTGTGATCTGATACGAAATGATTGGCTGATATTTTGCTAGGTGTATTACATGTCTTCATGCTAAAGAAATTACAGGGCCGTTTGGTTGGTTGAAGAGAAAGGGAAAGGAAATAAGTATGGGAAGGAAAGGAAAAGTGTTGAAAATTCCGAAGTTACCTAGTGTGTTTGGTTCAAGAGAGGAAAGGAAATATATAACCTTTAATTTTGTTTAGTTAGTGACAGGGAAAGGATCAAACCCCACCTTTAGCAAACCTTTTTATTTTTTTTTCTTTTCTCGTCCATCTAATATGTGGTATACCATATTTTTTCTCTTCACCCACTATAACATTCTCTCTTCCTCTAAATCACTGGCATTGAGCTCAATGCCAAGTGCTCTACCTTGCCAAGTCAGAAGTCACTGTGGCCCAGCACTCCACCACTGCGCTTTGGTTAAAAAACAAAACATAAAGCTTATGGTCTCTAATCTATATTAAATTAAACAAAATATAAAGAAACTGTCACACGTTGTTAAAGTTAAAATGACTAATTTATGAGATTGTCTCATATTGGTTAAGAAACAAAACATAAAGCTTATGCTCTCTGATCTATATTACAGAGAATTAAGGCTATTTTTTATAATTGTACCGACTCCCACATTGGTTGAGAAACAAAAAATTAGGGGTGGCGATCAGGTCGGGTTGGGTCAGGTTCAGGTCGACCAGACTTCTATTTCGGATCAATTACCCCTAACCCAAACCTGACCTTATTTTAATTCCAGGTCAAAAACCATAACCCGAACTCGACTTGCCAGGTTTAGGGTTGACCCGAAACCAGCCCAATATGACCTCAAGTATATATTTTATAATTGCAATAATTATACGTTATAAAATTAAAGCATTACGAATCCTAACTTCAAATGCCAATTAATACAAAGATTCAAACTTCAAAGCCATAAATTAGCCACCGGCTTAAAATTAAGAAATGGCATTGGCCCTATACAAGTTTATAATTAGGGAATAGATGACATAAGTTATAAAAGTCGGGTTAATTTCAGGTTGACCCAACCCAAAACTTAACCCAAATTATAAATCAGGTTGTTCGGGTTATTTTTCGGGTTCAAAAGGTCAACCTGAACCTAATCCGTTAAGGTTTTAGGTCGGGTTGGATCGACCCATTTTTTTTATTTCTGGTCAAAAATCTCAACCCAAATCCGAAAACTTCGGGTTAGGTTTAGGTCGGGTTATCAGGTTGGGTCAACTTTTGCCAGCCCTACAAAAATTCAAGCTTATGATCTCTATTAAAGAATAATGATAGCTATTTTCTTAAAATAGTCCCACACAGCGATAAAACAAAACATAAGTCCTATATTCTCTACAAAAGAAAATGAATATTTTTTTTCAAAATTGTGGTATATTTGCTAGGAAGCAAAATAACTTATGTTCTCTATAAAAGAGAACTAGTATATTTATAGAGGAGTTAGAGGGTGGAACATTGGCGGTGTTGATGGTGGAATGGGTTTTGGGGTTGATTAATGTGATGATCATGATGGTCAAGAGTGTAGAAGGATTGGGAGGAAATGAATTACCTTTGGGGGTTGGGAGTCATTTGTAGAGGAGTTAGGGTAACTTTATTCACTTAAAGTGAGGAAAGGAAATGAAAAATGTTGAACCAAACACTAGAAAAGGAAAGGACCCAAAAGCAAACACGTCTTAAGCAGAACTCTCTAAATATGTTTACTGTTTTCTATAATGATAATCCTGGATCAGGTTTGTCCATTGCAGCTTGTGTTGGGTTCCTACGAAGTCTAAGATCAATCTCCTCGCTGATGCTATCTCATATTGTATAGCTCTAGTGCTGACAATTTGTGTGTTTGATCTCAGGTCAAAAGGTCAGGTCGTGCTCAAATCATCCAAATAGTGTGAAATATGCACCATAAATAAAACATACGATAATATATGTCGAACCTGGTATCCTAGTCAAAGTCAGGTCAATCAGGTTTGTGTTAGATCAGTTCTGGGTTTCTATTGGTTAGTGCCTTTTGTCTTTTGAGCTGGGCTAGAGATTACCAACCCTGTAGAACTCTTAGTACTGTTGGTCTTCAGAGCGGGAATGCTTGATTAGTGTGTTATGATACTTCGTTGGCTGCTTGTCAATGGTATTGGTTGTCTATGGCTTCTCTCGTTGGCTATATCTCAACCTTAGTGCTTTATTACCGGGTGGTATTTCTAGTCTGGATCCCACTATTAAGTTGGTGTGAGGATATCTTTATTATTATATATGTAGCGTTACTCTTACGAGTCAAGATAATGTTAGAAAACTAGGAGGATATTGACGAATAGTGATTGACCCGATAATTCTTCAAAGAATATTGGATACGATTTCCTAAAAGTCATTTACCGGCCCACTATGAACAACGGAATTACACGGTAATACTTTTGTGATACGAGTAAGAAGACAATAGATCCTTGGTTGTTTCCAAAAATCTATACAACAAGATGTTTCCAAAAATTTATACAACAAGAGTTTGAGTTTAGTTTGTGCATGGATAAGAATAATCTGCAGAACTTTTGTAAGGTAAGTGAGGAATTAATCTTTCAAATCTATCCCATACATATGGCACATCTTCTATATATGTAGAATGATGTATAGAGGTTAAGTCATGAAGCGCGACTTTGTTTCACCACGAAACAATACATTGCTTCAATCAAAACATCAACACAAAAGCGCGCACAAAAAAATTTATGACTACCTTTTATGAAATCAACCCGACAGGTGCTGGGGCACCTACCATAATGGTGGAGGTGCACTATTCCTTATGCATAAAACTTCATTTCAACCTCTAGTAAAACTATACACGTATACTTCTTTACTCCAAATGTAATTGTGCTCAATGTGTGTGTGTGTGTATGTGCGCGTGTGCGCCCGCGCGGGGGTGAGGGTGGGGGCGGGCGCGTGCGCTCGTGTGCGTGCGTGCGTGCGTGCGTGTGTGTGCGTGCGTGGATTGGGTGCATGACTTATCCACTATATAACTAGCATCTAGAATGTATATGGTAGAACTCGCTGTCAATTTTAGCATTGCTGTAGCCTGCCTACTGTGATCTCTTCGATGAGTTGGCAAATGAAGGATGAAATGTGAATAAAGGAAGGCAAACCTGAACTAGAGCTTGAATCAAATTTACTTACTAGGTCAATAGCAATATGGAGTTATTTTGGTGCTAAGTTACTTGGATTTTCGAATATTTGATTTTCTGCATTTATGTGATGAAATGCGAGCAGGTACTTGCAGTTTCACGAGTGATGGTTGCTTGGCAACCTATTGGTATCTCCATGGGTGTTTACGACATGTGTCTCAGGTATGATTACCTACCGATTTTTATTTCTGTGGTGTAGCTCTCTAGAGTATTAGCATGGTTTGACTTCAAATCTTTTACTGAAGGTATTTAAAAGAGAGGAAACAATTTGGTGCACCGTTGGCAGCATTCCAAATAAACCAGCAAAAGCTTGTACAGATGCTGGGCAATGTTCAGGCAATGTTTCTTGTTGGTTGGCGCCTTTGTAAATTGTACGAGAGTGGAAAAATGACCACTGGTCATGCAAGTTTGGGAAAGGTGAATTCAGTTGACAAGCTATGACTATTTTGTATTTTAACACCAGTTTTATGACAAGTTCCTCTGAATTTATCAGTCATGGATAACCGTCAAGGCAAGGGAGACAGTTGCTCTTGGTCGAGAACTACTAGGAGGGAATGGGATTCTTGCCGATTTCCTTGTTGCGAAGGTCTTATTCTTTGTCCTACTTTGCTTTATCTTGTCGTCTTATCTGCTTATCATGTGGGATTCTGAGGCTTACAGAGAAATTAATTTACATTGGTAACTTTTTTCCTTTGAAACAACGAAGTATCGATCTGTTCTTTTGATGCTAGAGACTGTAGAAAGTTAATCCTATAAAGAAACTCATAATGGTGTATCTTATGTTTCTAAAATCTGTGGCACTTATAGGACATTTTTGGAATACATCTTAACCATATAACGACATCCTTTGTCACTAGAACTTTGAATAAAATGAAGAATTTTTTTGTATATAACTGTTGAATTTATGGAAAAAAAAGAAAAGAAAGTCATGAGGGGAAAAAAACTAAATTGAAAAAAAAGGATATTTAGTATGATAATTATGACTTTAAACATACTTATAAATATGCCATTCTTGGTCTATAATTATATACAATAATATCAAGCTTTCAGGAAATTAGTGCTTTAAAAATAATTTTCTCACACAAAGTCTTAGGTTAGACGATAATAACTTGAATAGTTCAATTTCTATACAAAAATGTTCCACAATTAGATAGTTACAAAAAAGTACTCAAAAGTCGAGAAAATAAAAACTAGAAAGTTAAGTGGTCTCTGACATAAGACTACCTCATTTTCGAATAATTTAAGATTAAATGTACAACTTTCTTTTATGTTTTGTCTAGTCCATCTCCTTTATTTCCGTGATCGCATTTCCCCTATCCATGTCGTCTCCTTTCCTGTTTTAGTTCCATTTCCGTGCGACTTAGATGGGTACTAGTAATACTGATACATAGACCTTAAGCCATGGCTATGATGAGAAGAGTGTATGATGGAGTTGCTCTCTCTTGTGATCCACGGCAGGCAAAGATAGTTGTTTCAGATCTGCAGCAGAGAGAGGGAGAAAGGAAAGAGAGATGCTAACTTTGTTCATGAGTGTCATATTGCGAGAGATCCCTTATATGTTTTTTTTATGCACTGATCCCTTAAACTTGTATATCTCTGCCGATTGTTGAGCCAGTCCCTGTGTCTGTTGGACTGATTTGCCAATGGAAATGTTTTGACTAATACTTTTTACTTCCTCCGTTCTATTATTATTGAAACATATCCTATTGACACATTTTTTAAGAAACCCATGTGAAGAGGAGAGATAGAGATAGATAAAAAGTGGGACCCATTTGATATGAGAGATAAGGAGAAGATATTACCAAATAAGGAAACGTTTCAATTAATATGGAACTTCCAAAATCCAAATAAGGGGAACGTGCAATTAAAAAGAATGAAGTATTATTTTGAGAGCTGATAATAATAAAATATTGCAAAGCAATTTTATAATACAAAACAAAAGGTAAAAGCTAAGGCAGTAAAAGGTAACGGTGAAAGTAACATTTGGTTTGTGATGATAACTGTTAGCGGGCTATAGTTTCTCGTATTATTTTTATCCTGAGTCCAAAATGAAAATTTGAAACTTTGTGATGATTGGTCATGTTCCTTATGACAGTTGTTCTACTAGTACATCTTGTGTTTCAGTGTTTCATAGAGCCCTTCCATTCCTTACTTCTGCCATTAACTTTTTAACTTCAATTTCCAGGCATTTTGTGACATGGAGCCCATCTACACATATGAAGGAACGTATGACATCAACACATTGGTGACAGCAAGGGAAGTTACTGGTATTGCCAGCTTCAAACCTGCTGCAAGAAGCCGCCTATAATGTAAATATTATTTCTTTTGCTGCCCTGATTTGTCTGTCACATTTTTATTCTACACCATACCATCTTTAGCTGCTTTATAAGGAATCTTAAACAAGAATGGAATGCCATCTTTGTACAAGGTGGAACCTGTCTAAGTTCAAGTTAAACTGACTACAATAAAAAGCTATAGCTTGGAAACTATTTGCTCTTTTTTGAGTCGTGCTTTCTTCTTTCTGTATGAGGAGGCTTTCTTATTATGTTGCCTCTAGTATATTGGTACAATATTTCTTCGTTTACAGTCTGATCAGAGAAGAGTAAACTGCAAGATCCTATTTTGTCCAGTTCTGGAAATAATAGTGTGTAGTCTGGTGATATTGCTCGTATAAGAGTGATGTGTAATAAAATGTATTAGGAATTGAGGAACTTTAACGAATTGGAGAACAATTGGCTTCCCATACTCACTTACACTTGGCAGAGCCAAAGTGGGGTACATAAACTAAACCAAAAGAGCTGTTCTTAGTAACTGAAATTCATTTAGCTTAACACCCACCTTTTCAATCAATACTGTTCACCAATTGAGCTTTATGAGAGTAGCTTGGCAGCCTAATTTTTTTTCTTAGCATCCACCTTTTCAATCAATGGTTTACATTCAAGACAAGACAATTTCCTGGTTGATAGATATCATTGGAAGGTTTCATAGCCACTAAAACCCTTCATAGTACTACCAATGCACATATTGGACTAACTTCATTTTTCAGTACTGCAACTACTACTACCAGAACAGTTCTTAGTACCTACCAGAGTAGTTCTTTCAAAAACAATTCCTAGTGCGGTATACGGTAGTACCATTATATAGTATAGACCTTCAAATACTATGAATGCCGAACACAACCTACCAGAACGCTACCTAGTTTCACTAGAAATCTCCATATTAGTATATTACTAGCAGAACACTTCCTCGTACCACTATAAATCTGTGTAGTACTTCCAACGCACACGTGAAACCCTCTTTTTTCTAACTTTATCTCTAATTTTTTTTTTCAAGAAAGTATATTTTTAATACCTGTTATTGTCCATTTGGTAAAAAACTGTTATGGGCGAACACTTCCCCCTTCCCTTTCGTATTCCTCCTGCCTTGGAGCATGGTTAGGTGTTGATTTTGGATATCTATTCTGTCAGCCTGTTTGATTCTTATCTCAAGTACACTTCCAATTTGGCAATATTGCATGCGAGCTACTGTCTTCAGTTTCTAAGTCCCGTATCAACACAATTTACGCATGGTACCTCTGATTCTAGTGTGCTTTATTAAGTATGATCCTCGTTGAAAAAGATATACTTATAATAAGATCATTTCACATTCTCATCTGTCGTCAGTGTATGCTGTGTTTCAACATCTGTATTTTTATTGAATCCGTGCATTTCAGGCATGCAGGAAGCAAAACTATCCCCGCATACATCATAAAGTGGAAATAATGAGCTACGAGGTTGCTACTTGCTCAACCTGAAAGATACCTCATGCTTGGAAAGACCTTTCTTGTAATTCCAATGACGAGATCATCAAGTAGCCATAGTATGTTATACTGGTATTGTACCTCTCCAGCTCTCCGTAAAATAAACAGAGTATGTTCTAATTACTGGAGTTGTACCTCTCTGTAAAATAAACATAGTACAGTTGTGTAATAATATGATGTTCTTGCATATCTCCACTTAAACATATTCCAGAGATCCCATGTGAGACCAATTCTAGCACTCCTGTTGGGCTTATAAATGCACCTTCGTTTGGAGCAGGTTATAACAATGCTCCTGCTCCTGTTCCTGTAGAGTGGTCACTGCCTCACTGGAGTATGGGTGTAAAGTAGGAGTGTGAAAAGTAACTCAATATACTTCCTCCGTAACATAATAACTGCAACAAATAAATATTTTATACCTCACAAATAATACCCATTTGTTGCAGTTATTATGTTACGGAGGAAGTATATTGTTTCCCCTTAACCAGGTACAAGGTTCCGCTAGGCAATCCCTATTTCAAGGATTTATGAACTTTTCAATCCCTATTTTCGACATTGCGCTTGGCATCAAATTGAAGTAGTTAGGGTTTTTAAATTCTTTTTATTGGGAAAGATACCAAGTAGTCTCTCGCAGTTTTTGTTCCAACTACGACTTATGTTGAATTTGGGGTGTATGATTTGGTGAAGTATCAACTCAAAAAAAAATTGGATTTTTTACAAGGTACTCCTGAGTTTTACGAATATTCAACGAGTACCCTCGCAGTTTCCAAAATTCACAAGGTGCCCCTAAGGTTTTGAAAAATACTTAGAATACCTTTAATGACTAACGACTGTCAACTTCGTAAGTCATTAAGGCTAAATCAACCCCTAACTAACCTAATTATTACTAATTAACTCTAATTAAACCTAATTAACTCTAATTGAACCTCATTAACCTTAGTTAATTAAATCCCCACCCCCTCCTCACATACCAGCCACCCCAACCACCGCCATGTCGCCATACCAGCCACCACCACCCCGAAAACCTCCCCTAGCCCCGAAAACCTTCCCCTTCCCCTTCCCCCGAAAACCTCCCCCTTCCCCTTCCCCAGCCCCGAAAACCTTCCCCCTCTCCTTCCTTCCAGCTTGTAAAAGCAGTTTTCGAGGGCAGGAGGAAGGGGAGAGGGGCGATTTTCGGCGGTGGGGAAGGAGAGGGGGAAGGTTTTCAGATATGGGGAAAGGGGGAGGTTTTCGGGCCGGGGAGGGGGAGGGAGAGGTTTTCGGCGGTGGGGAAGGGGAGGGGGCGGTTTTCGTCGCTGGGGAAGGGGAGGGGGCGGTTTTCGGCGCTGGGGAAGGGGAGGGGGTGGTTTTCGGCGGTGGGGGACTGGAGGGGGCGGTTTTCGAGGTGGTGGTGGCTGGATGGGAGGCTGAGTAGGGGCTTTTAGGCCGTCGGTTGAGAATTTGGCCTTTAGGACTAACGGAATTGACGGAAACTTAACGGCAGGGTCAAGTCATGTATTTTTCAAAACATTAGGGGCACTTTGTGCATTTTGGAAACTGCGAGGGTACCCGTTGAATATTCGTAAAACTCAGGGGTACCTGGTGAAAAATCCGAAAAAAAAATTAGGGGTTCTGATTCCAATTGGCTTGTACTTGGCTACTTACATTCAATTATTTTGCATGATTATGATTTAGATTATTCTAGCCGAGTATAGAGTGATTTGGTCAAACATTTAAGGGAAGAATTAGAGAATTAGGCCCTATTCTTTTGACCTTATTTTGGTTGAACTGAAATTAAATAAAGTGAATTGAACTGAAATTAAATTAACTGAACTAAAATTAACTGAAATGAGAGAAATTGAACTGAATTGTATATTTAATTTTCTAAAATAATAATAATCGATAATAATCAATAAGGATTAACATAATATTATAAATACTTATTATTATTATTATTATTATATTTTAATAATAATAATAATAATAATAATAAATAATAATAATAATAATAATAAATAAATAATAATGATAATAATAATAAATAATAAATAATAATAATAAATAATAATAATAAATAATAATTAATAATAATGATAATAATAATAATAATAATAATAATAATTAATAATAAATAATAATAATAAATAATAATAATAAATAATAATAATAAAAAATAATAATAAAAAATAATAATAATAAAAAAAAAAATAATAATAATAAATAATAATAATAATAATAAATAATAATAATAATAATAATAATAATAATAAATAATAATAATAACAGTAATAATAATAATAATAATAATAATAATAATAAATAATAAAAATAACAATAATAATAATAATAATAAATAATAAATAATAATAATAACAATAATAATAATAGTAATAATAATAATAATAATAATAATAAAAATAATAATCATAATAAATAATAATAATAATTATAATAATTATAATTATAATAATAGGAAATAATAATAATAATAATAATAATAATAATAATAAATAATAATAATAATAATAATAATAAATAATAAATAATAATAATAATAATAATAAATAATAATAATAATATTAAATAATAATAATAATAATAAATAATAATAATAATAATAATAAATAATAATAATAATAAATAATAATAATAATAATAATAATAATAATAATAATAATAAATAATAATAATAATAATAATAAATAATAATAATAATAATAAATAATAAATAATAATAGTAATAATAATAATAATAATAATAATAAATAAATAATAATAATAATAATAAATAATAATAGTAATAATAATAATAATAATAATAATAATAATAATAATAATAATAATAATAATAATAATAATAATAATAAACTAATAACGAACTGAACTGAAATTAAATTAACTGAACTGAAATTAAATTAACTGAACTGAAATTTACTGAACTGAACTGAAATTAAATTAATTGAACTGAAATTAACTGAAATTAACTAAACTGAACTGAAAATAACTGAAAATAAGTCCAAAAGAACAGGGCCTTAATAGTGAATTGAGACTATTGAGTAAGGGGAGGAGGGAGAAAAGTGAAACAATTGAGAAATCACATGTTTTTTTGCTAGATTTTTTCGACACTTTCCGACTTTTGGTGTACGTGGTACTAAAGCTAGAAAGTTCATATTTCTTGAAAAAAAATCTACCATTTCTAGTGTGTACGGCCATACCATCAAATAACTTTAAGCATTAATTTCTTCATTCGTATACAAGTAAAATTATAAAAGTTCCTTAAAAAAAATGATAAAGTTGATATTTTGAAAAAATATATATTGAGATAAACTTAACAAGATTTAACATGCCTATGTTTTTCCTTAAAGTCTTAAACATAACAGGAGATAGTCAAAGTGAAGCATATGATGTGCATAGGCAATATGGTAGAAGTAAAAATAACAAAGGAAATATAAGACAATTGTTTTTAAGAAACAAACATTGGGTAGTAGTAGTATTGTTTTTGAAAATTGCTATAAATTTGGTAGATGTTCACAAAATTTCTTAAATCCCATGCAATTTGAATACTCAAAGGATTGATTCTTTGTTTCTCATCAAGCACCTTTTGATGAAAATTCTAAAGATACGTTATAATCAATGAATAAGAAAAATTTCCACTCAAATGGTACACAAATTGTGGAACACAAGGTCTGAAATCTGCTTTAAGGGGAATATCAAAAGCTCAATAAAAATGATCAACCAACATGCAGATATAGATTGTAATATTCCAAACAGAATTCTCAAATCTAGGTTCAAAACAACACATCAACCAATCATAAAACATATAGTAGCATATAAGACTCACAAAGGCTCAACCATAAAACCTATAGTGATAATATATCAAACCAACCCTCCTTACCCCTTCAAATTCCTAAGGGGTTGGTCTAAATGCATGACAATTATGCACATAACAATAAGTAAATAAGTAAATGATCAGAATGACCCTTGCTCATAATTCCAATGAAGACATTTTGGTAATTGCAGTAGGTGGAAAAACATGCATTCTGATCATTTCCTTACTTGCTATGGGTATAATTGTTATGCACTAACATTTATTCTTTTTCAAGCTCTATCATACATATATAATATATATGTGTTACTAATATTGTAACGGACATGTCATGCTGCATGATTTGTTTTGTTCTAAATCTATTTTATTTTGATGTCCACATCAAAGCCCAAAAGGAATATTAAACTTCAACCTATGTGTATGTTGTGCCATCTCGTCCAGCAAGATTATTTCTTTCTATTCCACAACTCTTCATTCCTTGCAGCAGTCTGAAGGCAGCAACCAAGAACCTCAAACATTGAATTGGGCGCAGAATCTCGGCTACTTTTGCTCCTGTTGTCACCCTCAAGGCGTCGGCATTGGCTATCACCGCTTTGAGGGCCTCCCTCAACTGCTGTATTGGCTCGATTTTCGCCTCGAATGACTGTCCCTCGGTTAGCCATGCAGCCTCTCTTATAGCATCCGTTAGAGGTGGTGCTGCTGTAGTCTCTTGTATCCTTGCTAACTCGTCTTCCACCATCTTTTCGTTTTTCCTTGTCTCTCTTTTCAACCTGTAGCAAATTTAAGATGTCAATTTTAGAACTTCCTTTTCAAATAATTCCAACATAAACTGAAAACCATGATAAGACCAACTGATCAAAATTATGTATTCACTAACACTTATATTTGTTCCTATGTGATAGGTTTGGTGGAGGGCGAGATGTGACTCTTTTATATCTGATGAGGATAACTTTTTGTTATAAATGCATCACTTTCACAATTGACTCATCCATTGTTTAAAAGTGACTCCTTTTAACTTAAAAAATAATCTCTTTTCATTCACAAATGACCCATTTGGCTATAAGTAAAGTAGTCTCATAATAAATTTATTATGCATCTGGTGCGCTTAATACTAATTGAAAATAATATGATTTTCACTTATAAGTACATTGACAAATGTCAAATTCAGATAAATCAACTATAAAAATTAAACATGGGAATAAAGAGGAAGGATGTCACTTTCTTGATGGAATATAAAAAAAATCTTAAACAACTAATATGTTTCATATGTAACATCTATCAAGTTCACAAAAATATCTTGAAACAACTAATTAAAGTAGATATTGTGGGTCATAAGAGAGATTAAACTGACCTTTTATTTCTATAATACGTCCCCTGTTCACAAATAAGTGCAACACTTGCGTTTTTATGGTCTGCAATGCACATCTTTAACTATTAATATATTTTACTTTGTTTTGATAAAATTACAAAAAAACTGATATTTTGAATTTAAATAGTGAAATTAATCTAACTATATCCAACATGATAATAATTTTATTCAAATGTTAGTGAAAAAAAAAATAACCATCAAAATATAAATGTTGCACTCATTTGTAAACAGAGAGAAATTCTAATTTGAAACATGTTCGAAGTAACTTAGGCCCCTTCTTTTCGACTGAGAGAATCTGAAGTCTGAACGGAACTGAACTAAACTGAGAGAAACTGAACTGCAGAGAGAAACATAACTGAACTGAAAATAAGTTCAAAAGAAGAGGGCCTTAATCTACATAATATTCGATACATTAGTTCGATAAATCCAACCAAAAGAAAAGAATTTTTATTCCCCTTACTGAAAAAGAACAGGTGAAACCATCAAAATTTGGGACAGGAAAATGTGAAGACCGAAAGGGTGTTTGGATCCTCTAGAGTTCTAAAATAACTCTACAAGGTAGAGTTTGAGCAATATCAACCATTGAATAAAAAATCAATGGCTCATATATTATCTTTCCAAAACCCCCTATTTTTTCTCATCAAAATCCACCCCTAATATTCTCCTTCCACCAATATGATCCCTTGATCTTAAAATGTATGGTTCAGATACAACTCTACCTTGTAGAGTTCTAGAGGATCCGGACTCAAATGTTTGCCTAAGATGCAGACTAACCTGCGGCCGCGGTCACTAGGGAATAGGGACCTGCACTAGTGACACTATTATTGAGTTTTTGAGCATTTATACCTTTTTATATTTATTTGGAAAAATTTACACAATTAATCTCAACTCTGGTCGTATATGTTAAGATGGTTTTTTTATTATCTTGTAGCAGTCTCAATTTTAGGGATTCTTATAATGATCCTTCAGTTTTAATTAACTTACTAAATTAGTTAATTATGATACATTAAACCCTTTCATTGACTTTAGTTAATTTAAATGAAGGCTTTCTGGATGATCGTCTTGTGTTTTAATTAACTAATTCAGCAAAAGATAATGAATATGAAGGATTCTTCTAGGAAGAGAAGCCCCAATATTAAAGCTGCTATAAAATAATCAAAAGTTAAGACCTTTTAAGTTAAAGTGAACTGATTAAAATTGAGACTGATAATGCCAATATTCATTTTTCATTATTTTGGAGGGGAGTAAATTCGTTGGTTTACGAATATTACAATTCGACTACCCTTCATGTGCCTAAAATATTGTATTATTGCCCCCACATTTTTTCCGGCACTTTTCTTTATGGTGCTTTTCATTTCAATTGGTCCTTAAATAATTGCCTTAATTTTCATTTATGTTATATAGTTCTCACTATTGCTGTCAACTTTCTATCTCACACACACAAAAAGATAAAACTACCTACTTGCTCAATTCGTTTCTTAAAAAAAAATGACTGTACACTATTATACTGGTTTAATATTTATGTGTATCAATGCATAACATGAACAATAATAATAAAAAAAATGTAAATAGTGAAAAATTACAAAACAATAAATTAAGAAAAGAACGGGGGAGTATTACAATCCACAAGTTTGAATATGAACCTATTAACTTGGATCTGTAAGTTCAACATTTCCTCCGTGCCAATAATCTGGTTAGGTTGACATTCATAAACATTGTTCTTTACATTTCAAATTTACTAACTCCGTTTTATAATAGTTGTATCATATTGACTTTTAATACTATTTATATTCTTTACTTTTGACTCTGGTATATTATATACTTCCTCCGTTCCAAAATAAGTGAAACACTTGTCTCAAAAAGCTCTCACATAAATGAGAGAAGTGTTTCACTTATTTTGGAACGGAGGAAGTAGTATATACGTAAAGTATAACATAATTATGTGGGATTTTGTTAAATTCATCTCACTGTGTATTTTCATAAAATCAAAATTTTACATTTTTTTACTAATACATAACTAAAGATATTAATGCTCAAAGTTGTGCATTGGCAAAGGTGCTGAATCCTTTGGGTACAACTATTAAAAATCGGAGGATATACATTTTAGGAAAGTAATGGTACGCAAAGTTTTATTTGGCCAAATTATTAGAGATATTTGTGGTCAAAGCACATTTTTGAGAAACATGCGTGTTTTATTTTGAAGAATGAAGGGTCTAATTTTAATTTAAATGAAACTAAAAATATAAACTGGCATTTAAACTTACATTGATATATAGCAAATGCTAAAGGGTGATATAAGTACTCTAATTAAAATGCCTTATTCATGAAAAAAGTTATATTCTTTAAGTTAATTAGCTTTAAGGGCATGTTCTCTTTGGCATAAAACAACTGAACTGAACTGAATTAAATTATAACTAATTAATAGTAAAGATAATAATTTAGGAACTGAACTGAACTGAAAATAAGCTGGAGAGAACAGGCCCTAAGAGTATTACATACATGATTATATATAGCTAATATTTCAGGTTAAAATGTAAAGAGATAGGAAGTTAATTTATTTTGAAGCAGAAAAAAGGGATAATGATCTATATATGTATTTTTGTAGGAAGTCTCATGTCAATATTAATGATAATGATGTCCAAACTAAGCATCTCTAGACTCTTCTTCTTTTTTCCGTAAATTTCTCCTACCACTTTACAGGTAATATTATAAAAAATTTGGGTATGGAGTTTATTACCAAAGAATTTAATTTCAATTTTTGTTCATAGATGATAGAACTACATACTTCCTCCGTTCCAAAATAAGTGAAATACTTCTCTCATTTATGTGAGAGCTTTTTGAGACAAGTGTTTCACTTATTTTGGAACGGATGAAGTTAAATTAATTACAACTTTTGATTGACTAATAACACAACTTATATAATCAGTACATACGCTGTACGCAACTGTTGATTGACTAATAACACAACTTTTTTAATTACACATTCACTCCAATACCTTTCGAGAATGAAGTGTCTTCCAAATTCATACTTGCACAATTCCGTTAAAAGATGGAAGTATGGCTTTTTGAGCGTTTTTCAATAGTCTGTTTCTTTGACTACGATTTATAGATAGTGAGAAGTGAAAACAAACTAATGAATGAAACGAAAATTCCTTAGGCACCTGGGTGAACGACGTCAACTCCACTATGGGAATAAGGCCCCGTTCTTTTTAAACCGGCAGAAACCGAACCGAACCGAATCGAAATGGGAAACCGAATTATATTGCGAGAGAATCGAACCGAATCGAACCAAAAATGAACTGAAAATAAGTCCAAAAGAACAGGCTAAGAGAGGAGAAAGGAAAAGGGGAAGGACTTATTTCCTTATAAAAATAAGGGCGGGAAATAAGGGAAAAGGAATTAAAAGGATTCACTTTTTCTTTCTTCTAATAAATTATATCTCCTCTATTGGAAAGATTTGGAAGGAAAATCGAAACTTATCTTTTTCCCTCGTCACATCTCCCTTTCTCTCCCCTCTTCTCCATCCCTATTTAAATCTATATATATATATATCTAAAACAAGAAAAAACAAATGACGTGCGAAGTATCCCCTCCCACACAATTAAATGAGAAATATTAAACAATAAAAATGTGTGTTATAAGACTCGAACCCATGACCTCTCATTTGATATACAAATGCACTAACCAACTACTCTATTATCTCATATTGGTCTTTATGGGAAAAAGAATATATTTAAAGACAATATAATTTTCTATTTTTAAGACAATCAAATACATTTAAGACAATTAAATACAAATGTATATATTAATACTCATTAAGCTATTGTTAATAATACTGTGTCCTACCTTTCAACAATCTTATATTAAAACAAAAGCTCTTCAATTTTTTATAACCACCATAATTAACACTACTACACATTTCATTGCATTTTGTATTCTTACACATTAACCTACATCTAAAAAAAGATTATATTATATTTTTTATAAGTAATTATATATTTATAAATATGTACGCTCTTGAAGCCGAGGTTATATTGATGAATAATTCATATTATAATTTACTATGTAGAAAATTTAAAAGGAACCGGAGATCACTTCCTAAGCACAATCCAATGCCTATAACTCTTTTTTTTCCACTTTTGATTTCTCAAGTGTTTGATTCAATACTTCAATTTCACATTGATAAATTATTAGGGGCATCGCCCGAGCCAACAACTAGTTTCACTCTAAAGATCGATGCTTATCAAACACAATGTTACTAGTCGTAGTTTTGTTGAATTGAGCAAGTTTAAATTTCTAGAAAGTTATATCGCAATAATGTTTTATTTCTTTGACGATATAAAATTTGTTTGGTTCAATATTAGATCTAAAAATATCCCTATAAGAAGCTCTACTATAAAGATATATGTAAATTACTTCCTCCATTTTGTAGAAAGTAAAACTTCGTAAAAATAGCCCTTTACGTGTTTAGTCAAACCAAACAACTTGGCGTGTTATGAGATAGTGAATGATGTTTTTCATTCTTTCTTTTCTAATCAAGCCATCCTAAATTTTGCAGTTGGACTTGAACAAAGTGCACTTGTCATTATTCCTTCCATTTTTTCAGGTTTTAGTGTTTTACTCACCATTTTTCATTCTAAAGTTAACTCAACAGTATATGAGTAGAAAAAAAACCCCAATCACATAGACGATTTTGTTAGAATTGTTTTAATGTATATTTTCAAAGACAATTTTTCATACTTTCACCATACATAAAAAAAAGAGTTTTTTGTCAAAAACAACCTTTTAAAAGTGCCATTTTGTGAGAAACAATCTTATAAATTTTTTTTTGTGAAAAACAACCTTTAAATGCGATTTTCTTGTCAGATCCCCTTCGACCATTTTCCGGCATTGACTTGATTTTTCCGGTGAAGACTTGAATTTTCCGGTGAACTTTTTTTTTTTACCCCCTTCCCTCTCTTTTTCCCTCCAATTTCTTCCTCCCAACCCCACCCCAACCTCCAACCTCACCCCCCATTTTAGTCCTGCCTTGCCCCTACCTCCACCACCACCGACAAAACCACCCTCACCTTCTCCCCCACCAGGAAATCACCCTCCCCGAAACCTCCCCCACCTAAACCACTCCTCCACCAAACTCGAAGAAGACCCTGCCACCCCTATCCCGAGTAGCACCCTGCCACCACCACACCGCCACCACGCCACCACCAAAACAGCACACCGGAACTCAGATTTGGGTCGCATGTTTGGAGTTCCGGTGAGGAACTCAAGTCTGGTGGTGCTTTCTAGGAAAGGGGAGGGCGGTTTTCGGGGGTGGGGGAGTGCGGGGGGTTTCGGGAATAAAGGAGTGCATGGGGCCGAGGGTTTTCGGTGATGGAGGTTGGGGTGGGGTTGGGAGGAAGAAATTGGAGGGGAAAAGAGAGGGAAGGGGGTAAAAAAAAAAGTCTTCGCCGGAAAAATCAAGTCAATGCTGGAAAATGGTCGAAGGGTCTGATCTGACAAGAAAATCGCATTTAAAGGTTGTTTCTCACAAAAAAAAAATTATAAGGTTGTTTCTCACAAAATGGCACTTTTAAAAGGTTGTTTCTGACAAAAAACTCTAAAAAAAAATTAACCGTGCAAATTGCAGATAAGAAGAACTTAGAAAACAACAGGAGTAACAATTAAAGACAAGGCGGTGCGTGAATAACACGCATCAATGTGTCGGCATACGACTGCACACATTTAGCACGTGTTATGTACGTGCCACTCGAACATGTACATGCATCCGAATAGACAGTAAACGCTCGATCCTTAACCTGTAAAAAAACCCTTACCCAAAAATGCATCCACTCATTAGTCACAAAGGATCATGAAACAATCCTCCTAATATACTTTATTTAAATCTATCTAAGTACAAAAATTTTATATAAAAAAATCTGGATTTACATAACTTAATCAACTAAATTTTCTATTTACTACCCTCATGGGTAAGTAATAAAACGATAAAAAAAAAATTAAATCATTTTATAATTAGTTGGGACGGACTTGTCTAGGGCCAAAATTTTCTATTTACTACCCTCATGTGTAAGTATATAAAACGCTAAAAAAAAAAAGTAATAAAATCATTTTATAATTAGTTAGGACGGACCTGTCAAGGGCTCGAGTCTGGTCAGGGGACAAGTCCCTAACGGAGTCGCCAACAAGATGGAGAAGAACGCGAGGACGAAAGCCGGCGATCCAAAGGAAGGCAAATTCAAGTGAAGAGCACCAAGTAGGTGAAAAGAGAGCAAAACCATCAAGATGAGCAGCACGTGACTTGTGTTCATAGTACTCCTCGAAATGACCGAGAGCACGTGCTATGAGTTGCCTAGCTTCTAACTCCTGAATCTGGTTTTCATCGCCAAGTTTGGTTTCGACGACGGCGGCGATCTCGGCGGAGAGTAACTCAAGACGGTGGCACCATCCTCGGAGGAACTCCTCGAAGGAGTAAGGAGTAGAGTTGCTGCTTGAGTGACTTGATATAGGAGTTCCACTAATTGGCATATTTAATTTGTGGAGTGAAAAGGAGATGATAAGATGGTAGGAAAGACAAATATATAACATGTATCATGTATGGGAATATGGGGTAGATTTATACTAAGATAGGTTGTGTAGGTGGGTTTGCTATAGTAATAACTAATAATCTTAAAATGTATGTTGTATGTAGTAGTATAGTACTAGTATTTAAGGTTGTGACGAGTGACGACATCACGACCACGAAATAGAGTGCATGCAAAGCAGCAAAGGACTAACTAACAAAAGATATAATTTGTTTCAACTCATGATATGACTCCTCAACGAGGAAGTACTATGTTTTGGACACGATGGAGGAATATATAAAGTTGAGATTTTAAGATAAATGGAAGAAGAGATAATTGCAAAGGAAATACTGCTTGAATAAATTCGTACAAATGACAAAGAGGTCTACTGCCTTATATATAGCCTACAAAGAAACTAAAACACCTAAAACAAAGCAACTACCTAACCACTTCTTCAATTGAACGTGGAGTGCTTACTCCTAGATTAATGCCCCCACTTCTTTAATTTAAAAAACAAACATGATTAAATGACCACTAATTGACTAAGTAAAACAAAACTGTATTTACTAAAATTATGGAGGCCATACTTTGAAGCACTATATTCAACACACTCCTTTGCTTCAAAGTTGGTCTTAAACATTTGCCTCTTTTTTTTATGAAGTACTTCCCTTCATGTGTGATGCACTTCTCATCACCAAAACATTCGTTGATGCACTTCTCATCAACGCCGTTGATGCACCTCTCACCAACTATCTATTTGTGGAGCACTTCTCTCCAACACGGTGCACTTCTCACCCATTGCTCTAAAATAACGTTTCTTCTTCGGCTACTTGTGCCATGCTTGCTTGCTCTCCAATTTGTGATCTACAATGTTTCGCCAAATGCCCAAATTTTTTGCATTTGAAACATTGTGTTTTTCCCTTATGCCAACATTCATTTTCTTCATGACCGAGCTTCTTACATACACCACATTGAGGAATTTTGCCTTTCCCCTCTTGGCCAGAAAAGCTTCTTCACCTTTGGTTGAATCATCATTTGCTCCTCTCATTTGTCTTCTTTGATCAACGGCATGGAGTGCATTGATCAACTCTCCAAAGGTTAACGTAGACAAATTTTTTGAATCTTCAAGAGTTGAAATTTTGGTTTCATACCTATCCGGAAGAGTTACTAGAAGCTTGTCTACTACTCTTTGACTTGAAAAATCACCACCAAGGAGTTTTATTTGATTGACAATAGCTATCATTCGGTTCCCGTACTCCTTGGCACCTTCGGACTTTTTCATGCTTAGCATCTCAAACTCCCTTTTGAGATTTAAAATTTACATCAACTTGGTTTGACTATTGCCTTCAAACTCCTCCTTGAGCTTTTCCCACGCCTCTTTAGGGGTTTCACATGACATTATAAGTGTGAAAATACTTTCCGACAATGCCGAATGTAAGCAAGAGAGCGTCCTTGGCTTCTTGGCCATATCTTCTTCATATTTTTTTGTTTGGGCTACGGTGGGATTGTTTGGATGAGTGGAGGGAGTAGCATCATTTTCTACCACATCCCATAAACTCAAAGCTTTTAAGTAAGCTTTCATTTTTATAGCCCAAGAGTGGTAATTTTCATCATTGAATATGGGAATAGGAAGAGAAAAATTGCTTGATGTCATTTGATAGAATTTTCAACTCTTTAAAAAAAAATTTTTTTTTTAACCTCACAAGCCCTCTAGATCATTTTGGCTCTGATACCAAGTTGAGATTTTAAGATAAATGGAAGAAGAGATAATTGCAAAGGAAATACTGCTTGAATAAATTCGTACAAATGACAAAGAGGTCTACTGCCTTATATATAGTCTACAAAGAAACTAAAACACCTAAAACAAAGCAACTACCTAACGACTTCTTCAATTGAACGTGGAGTGCTTACTCCTAGATTAATGCCCCCACTTCTTTAATTTAAAAAACAAACATGATTAAATGACCACTAATTGACTAAGTAAAATAAAACTGTATTTACTAAAATTATGGAGGCCATACTTTGAAGCACTATATTCAACATATAATAGCTTTATGCTCCATCTGTGTAAATACTACATCTGTATTTTTTTAATTGTACCATTTGTTTTTTCACATTTGTCGAGACGTTTTTTTGAACGTTAATATCTCTTATTGGGTGTATGTAAAAATTATAAAAATTTGATATTTGGAATCCTCGCATTGAGACGAATCTAACAAGACCCCACTTGACTATGTTTTTTTGTTATATAATGGTGCGAGATAACTTAATAAAGTTGGTTGATGAATAGTGCCAAAAAGGCAAATGTTGCAACTAAAAAAATATGGAGGTAGAATATATATATATATATATATATATATATATATATATATATATATATATATATATATATATATATATATATATATATAGTGACCAGCCAAACTTCGCTTTGGTTTATGGAGGTGTTACCTTATTTTTGAGAAAATTGTCCTTTGTTAGAGCACCATTAATGATGAATGAAAAAAAGATCATCCCACTCTCTTTCTAACTTTCTCTCTCTAAAAAATTACATCCCACAATCTTTTCCCACTTTCTTCTTAACAATGAACCAAAAAAAAGATCATCCAAACTACTTCTTTCTCTCTCTCTTACTTTTTGACCCCACCCAACTATTTTTTATCTCTCATCACCCAACCACCATTCTACAATATTTTTATTATTTACTTTTTATTAATATGAAATATTCATTACTAATTGATATTTTAATACTAATTAATTAAATTAAAAATTTTAAAATTATAATTATCATTTTAATAATTAATTTATCTATATAATTAGCTTTTATTAATTACCTAGCCTACGTAATTAGTGCTTTTATTAATTAATTGAAATAAATTTGAACAAGTAGAAGAAATTAGTGAAAATGGAAAAAATTATATATGTCCAAAATATAGCAAAATGGGTCTCTATTTATAGAGCTCGGAAAAATAGAGTCGTTGGTATTTTTTTTATATTTTTTTGATTTGTATTTTTTAAAATATAACCATTGCAAAATTTACAATGGTTATATTTTTAATAACCAATAGGAGCAGGCCACGTGGAAAGGCGTGACATTTGTCATGCTGCTAGCGCATGGAATCCCGCGCTTGTCAGCCTCCCTGCCGCGTCAGTCTGGCGAAATTTTTTTGGGTTTCCTCCAGCCTAAACGTTGCGTTTTGGCTGGAGCTCTCTCACAGCGCCAGCCAAAACGCACCGTTTTGGCTGGCGGAAACCCAAAAAAAATTAAAGAAAGTCAAATCAGGCAGTGGGTCCCACTCCCACGCCTGATCACCATTTCACTCGTCCCATACATTTTTTTTTGCCAATCAACCATCAATCTTTTTCCCAATCATTGTTAAGAACCCAATTTTAAGATCAAGTACTTGATCTTTGTTTTTCACTCATTGTTAAGGATGCCCTTACTTGCTTTTCTTCTCTTTAACTCTTTCTACACTTTTGCTTTCTCTTCAAAACTATTAACTCCATTTGTTTGCAAGAGATTGTTCACCAGAAAATTGGAAAGAAAATACATGGCTGTCGACGACTGACCGAAAGCCAAAACTTTTTTCTAATTTTAGGAAGATGAACAAGCTAGATGTGTACCTATGCACCGAATGCATAGGTTTAGCTATTTATTTTTGGCCTTATTCAACAAAATTGATAAATATGACACTTCGCTGCGGGTCAGCATCTCCGAAAGAAACAGAGGATTTCATTCGGTGACTCCGCGATCGCCCTCTAAACGAACAAAATAAGGTAAAGCTTGAAGATATAGTTAATTTAAGATATCTCATAATAGGAATAAAATATCAATTAGATATCAATTATGAGAATAATATCTTTAATTGACTATGCCATATTTATCAATTTTGTTGAATAAAACTAAAAACAAATAGCTAAACATATGCACTAGGTGCATAGGTTAGAAAAACCGGTGTAAAAATACGTCTCAACCATGGTCTAGACATGTGAAGAACACTAAGCATGATGAAGACATTTTTTTCACACCACGTCTCATCCATTTTCCGAAAAATAAAATGATTTGTGTTTCCAGGGAGTTGAGGCTTTGTCTTCATTATGGGCATTTTTTCGGTTTTGGGGAACTAGTGCTTTTTCCAACGACATAAGGTTTTTAGTGGTGGTGGAAACGATGGTTTGTGTGTAGTGGCCGGTGGTGGAGAGGGAAAGTTTGCTAAGAAAATCTCATGATGGTGAAAAACGAAAACTTATATGAAAGAAGTAAAGTTAATGGTATAGGTTACATTGGAGAAATGATAAATCTCCAATAGTTAGATATCATAATCATATCAACATATTAATTCATTAATATATAGTGTTTGTGTTGGTGTTTACCAAAACACAATCATCTTATATTATCAACACAAACATGATATATGAATGTGTTAGATATGATTTTGGCAACTAACGATTGGAGATTATCATTCCTCTGACTAGTGAGGTAGAATGAGGTGTAAGAAGGAGGGATTGAAATGAAAATTGTAGGAGAATGTCCTACGTGGTACAACCACTTACCACACTCGCTAACCAGATTGCATCAAAGAAGGCCGTATTTGGCAATTAGCGGAGATATGTGTTGCTATTAGCTGATTAGCGGTTGGACTATCTAATTATGTTAGCGGATTTGATTAACTGATTGTAAATAGCTGATAGTTGATTGTATTTTAGCGTAATTATTGTCATTTCACTTCAAGATTCCAATCTCTCACAACAAAGAGCTTATCCCACTAGCTTTTTCAAAATTGGATGGTTGGGTCCAAAAAACTCTTTCCAATCCTCTATTTACCAAGCACCAATAGTAGAGGATTAAACTAGTCAATTATCTAAAATGGGTCAAATTAAAACCTCTATTTCATTATGCTCAATCCTCTATTTACCAAATAAGGCCATAACTCCTTTTTTCACACTTGTCAATGTATAATTATAATCATCGATATCTTTAGTTATTAATCAGTAAATATTCTAAAAATTCGATATTATATATATATATATATATATATATATATATATATATATATATATATATATATATATATATATATATAGAAGTGAGTTCATATGAGAATGCATACTTACATGAGAAATGAGAATGGATTTTACGCGCTATAACTCTAATGAACAAGTGATGTAACTCTAATGAAAAAGTGATGTAACTCCAAAAAAAGAATATTAGGAAAAAAAATCAAAAAAAATTTTTTTTTTTTGGGCTCAAAGTTTTTTTCGGGGTATAACTCTAATGAACAAGTGTTGTAACTCTAATCCAATCGTGTGGTTGAGATTCATTCTCATTTCTCATGTAAGGAGCATTCTCATGTGATCTTGCCCCTATATATATATATATATATATATATATATATATAAAGACAAATCCAATAAGTTTGAGTATATAATAACATTTGTTTTTATTAATAGAATAACATTAGTTTTTTGGACTCGAGAAATTGAGTCCAAGTCCGATCCAAATATTTCTTGAGGCCGAATCCAGTCCAGTCCAGTCCGATTATTATATTATTTTTTTCACCGATAATTTAGATTCAATGATTCACAACGTGTTCTCATAATTGAATTTGAAAAATTAAGCTTATTATATTCATTCCATAAAATAAGTCACATACATCTTTTATATTATATATATAAATATTAAATATATATACATTATATATATAAATATTAAATATATATTATATATAAAAATATTTTTGGACTGGACTGGACTTATTGGACTCCAAAGGGGTGAGTCCAAATCCAGTCCGAAAATATTTGGACTCGAAAATTTGCGTCCGAGTCCAGTCCATATAAATTTCAGTCCAATCCAGTCCGACAAGTTTGAACTGGACTGGATTGGACTCTGGACTTTTCGCAGTCCGCTTACACCCCTACAAATAATGTAAAATTAAAGTTGAACAACTGAAAAAATGGTACGAATATCTATTAACTAATCTTATAATTTAAAATTCTTGTATTGTATAATTCAAGTTTGTAATAAATCCCACATAAATTTCCACTTGGTCTAACCATTTTATAGAAAATATCTCACATAAAAATCCAATAATTTTTTTGGGACTGTGGTGTGCTAAAGCACCATGTTCCATGCGTCCATGTGAATTAAAGCCAATTAAGCAAGAGATATATCATACTTATATAGTATAGGCTATAATCTATATGGCCGCCTAACAAGTAACAACAGCCAAACGCAGACCTTGGAAGCCATGTCATGTCTACAAGGCTACAAATGTGGGCACCGCGTAGTTGACGTCTAGCGGCAAATCAGCAACGATGCTTTAATTTGGTACATCGTAGATGCCCAACGCACCGGGTCTCTACTCTCTAATGAAAGCGTTTGTAACAGTGGAATTATGGTAAATAGTGTCAAAAAATTGATGCATCTACTTACTTCCTCCGTTTTTTTAAGGTTGCAACATAGAAGTATTTTTGTGAGATATAAAAAATTTCTTTATTGCAACTAAGGCTCTGTTTGATTGGATGTAAAATATTTTCAATGTAAAATAATTTTTCATGTAAAACATTTTACAATGGAAAATTCAATTACAAAGCTAATTTTCCTTTGTTTGGTTCAATATAAAAAAGTTATGGAAAAAAGAAAAATGGATGAGGAAGGGAGAGGATGGACAAGAGGAGAGTAAAAGGTTGCTAAGGAGGAGGGAGGAAAATGTGTTTTTCCTTTTTTTTTTGAAAGGAATATGATTTTCACCTATACAATAACTATTTTCCTTTGATGGAACCCCTTACCAAACCAAAGAACGAAAAATGAGGGGAAAAAAAAAAACTCATTTTCATGAAAAACATTTTACACCTTACCGCCTAAATGAAAACGGAGGAAGTATATTAAATGGACATATCACATATGTATAACTTTGTTCTTAAAAATACTACTTTATTCCTCCTACATACCACATATATATATTCCGTTTCTTAATACTTGCAATCATTTGACTTTTAAACTATTTATTTATTAACTTTGATTATAACCTTTATATAATGTACAAAATAAAAATGTTGTAAACTAATTAAGAGATGTTTGATTAGTCTTAATATATATTTTTCAAATATTTTTTTTTAATTTTA
Source organism: Beta corolliflora (assembly GCA_947648045.1). Classification (NCBI taxonomy): domain Eukaryota; kingdom Viridiplantae; phylum Streptophyta; class Magnoliopsida; order Caryophyllales; family Amaranthaceae; genus Beta; species Beta corolliflora. The sequence continues at coordinate 1,528,250 of CANSZD010000532.1, read as the reverse complement.
ATTTTTACTTATTGATAATTAGATATATTAATTAATGGTCAAAAATTTGCATTGGCAAATGTGAGAATCAAACGATTGTAAGTATTGTAAAACAGAGGAAGTACTACTTCAATTCTCTTACGTATACTAAAATATAATACTTTACTTTAGATATATACTATTTTATTCCTTAAAAATACAATTTTATCTTATGCTTATACTACTTTATAGTATTGAAAAGCGTTTATATTTTCTTCAAATGTAGATGCAGCATTTTTTTTATCTTGCTTTTCTCGGAGGTGTTAATTAACAAAATCAAGTTTAGTTGGAATGTGTATTCCATATTAAAGAAATATATGAGTTGTGTTCACTTTATAAGGCTAAGGGGCTACTACCCTTATTGCCATATGTGGTTTTAAGGTAGAACCTCCTTGGTCTTGTGTAGTGGACGGCAAGGTTGTCAAAATCACGATTCTACTTTAAATCGGATCGTAAAATCGAATCGTAAAATCGTTAGATTCTACGAATTTTGCGGGAATAAGATTCTATGATAAAATATGTAAACTGTTTACCTATTTTTTCAATGAACAACACTAAAAATTCAATTTTATCTGTAATGATAACTAGGAATGTGACCATGATAACTTGCAACATAACAAGAAGAATGAAATAATTAGCTCACTAGATTGAAATATTAGTGAAACATAATAGTACACAACACGCTTCATATCGCAAAGGACACATAAGTGATTACTGTAAAACACCAAAATTGATTGCCCCAACAAGGACTTATGTCATACCACAAAATTCGTTATGAACTCCTTATACCTAGATTTGTAAACGAGCTCAAGTCCCACAAAATTCAGTACTTCAAACTTCACTACTCGAAATAATCGAAAATTATTAAAAAAAAATCGAAAACTAAATTACCAATTAAAACAACAATTGATGAGATTATTGATTTGGAGATCGAAAGAAAGAAATAATACGCAACAACAATGGAAAATAATTACATGGGGGATGGGGCTGGTAGCTGAATGTGAAGATTTGAAGAACCAAAGAACTGAAGAAGGAAAAAAAGAAGAACCGAAGGAGAGAGAGAAAGAAGAACCAGCTAGTGAGCAGCGTGCGTGTTGCATCAATTAGGTATTGTGAGGGTGAGAGAAAATGGGCCTGACCCATTTTTTTCTAATCTCCAGCTACACAATTCAGTATAATGGGCCAAAAAGAGAATCGGTAAAATCGGTTAAAATCGTACGATTCGACATGCGATTTTACGATTTTACCGATTTTGACCGATTCTACATGCGATTTTTTTCAAAAGCAATTCTAAGTGCGATTTAGATCGTTTAGCGAAAATTGGATCGTAAAATCGTACGATTTGACGATTCAAATCGCGATTTTAACAACCTTGGTGGACGGCCCAGACCCATATTTCTTTCTATATAGCCTTCATATGCATTACATATTTACATTTTTTTTTGCAGCTAACATCTATTAATCTTAGCAAATTTTCGAGTATATTAACAAATGTATTAAAAATTATGAGATCCTGATATTTTGGGTCATATACAGTTGTACAGACGAGAGACGACACATGCTTATAATTGGCTATGTTTGTTAGACATAGGGGTGTTGACGAGTCAAACCGAGACCGAGCCTGGGCAGGTTCGGCGCGGCTCGAAAATGGGCAAAGCCCGGCTCGGCTCGAGCTCGAAAATCTCGGTTCGGCTCGAGCTCGAGATTTTGAATACAAGCTGAGCTCGGCTCGGCTCGGCTCGGCTCGAGCTCGAGATTTTGAATACAAGCTGAGCTCGGCTCGGCTCGAGCTCGAGATTTTGAATACGAGCTGAGCTCGGCTCGGCTTGAGTCTCGACTTGAGCTGGAGACCTCCGAATGCAAGCTCGGCTCGACTCGAGCTCGAGCCACTCCATTTACCTTGAATTAGGTATTTGGAGTAGTATTTTATACAGAACAAAAACTTTATATTTCATTCTCTCACCAATGCGGGACTTTATGAATTAGCCTTTTACATTACATAAACTAAGGTTTACATTTTATTCCTTTTGTAAAGAACATAGGCTTAATCTTTTGTTTCTCAACTAATGTGGGACAAGATCAAACCATAAGTATAACTAGGGTAGTAACATTTTATGGAAAAAAAGCTATTGTTTACACTATAAACCGATGTAGGACACTTAATATTTTACATAAAAATCTTTATTTAAAGAATTTTCGAGCTTGTTCACAAGATTTCAAGTCGAGCCAAGGCTAGCTCAGACTTGGCTCGTGAGCATACCGAGCCGAACTCGAGCTCGACTCAAACTCCCTCGAGCCGAGCTTTGACCAAGCCGAGTTCGAATAGTTCACGAGCAGATTTGGCTCATTAACACCCCACTATTATAACTAGTAAGTAATTGAAAATGTCACACTATTAAAAGTCATGTACCGCTAAAGCGTATAAGTTTGACTATTGAAGAAAATTGATGAAGTTTATTTTAGATAAAGAGCTATTTATATTATTTATATACTTTATTTGTGGGAATGTAAAATCACTTGGAAAGTCTAGCTGATACTTCTTGGTGTCTTGGCGAGGAAACATAAAGATAGGACAGGACTACAGGAGTATTAAATAGTAGTATTAAGCATGTTTTTCCAAATGTTAAGTGGTCTTGCCAAGAAATTCACGTGCAAGGCTACGGATGTGGATAATGTCTTTTGGAATGATATAGCGTGGTTTCTTGTTTGCTTTCCAAGTGACTCGTTGGCTCAAGTGATCTTAGTCACTGATAAAGAAGAAATCATATCAAATCTACATCAGAAATTAAAACTAGTAAATACCAAAAAAAAAATTGATCAAATAAAATTCAAAATTTGTAAACCATGATCGTTGTGGATGAGATTTGACATTGCACATCATTGTTTGATACAAGCATACATCATTCAATGAGAGGGTATTTCCATACAATTGATTGTAAATATTATATTATGCCACGATACCCTACAAATCTTTATCAACAAAAATTTTTCCTACGAAATTGAAAAAAAACCCCACTCTCACACGGAGAGAAATATAACTCAATAATTGGGTTTTAAAAAAACTCTCTGATAAAGAGAGAAGGGAATTTTATTGTGAACATGAACGTAAAAAGCTACTAAAAAACAAGAAAATAGGGGCTTACCATCAACCAAAAGATTTGTATCTCCTACAATAACAAAAGTCTTTTACGGTTTTGAGAAAGCAGGAGAATGAAGAGAGAAAAATAACAGGAGGGCCAAGTAAATTACCACAGTCACGCTCTTGTTAGTTTTGGCTAATATTGTGCTCGATCCACCACTGAAATAAAAGATTCACGGTTGTATTATACTCCTCATTATTCTTCAACCTTTTCCTCTGTGCTGACTTCTTTAACCAGTTCCCTCAAAATTCGAACTCTGACTATATAGTGCTTAAACAGAGATCTTAAACGAAACAATATAAACTTCTTGTTCATAAATCAAAAATCTTGCAAACATTAGGTCCTAAATCAGAAATGACTAGAAGGCCAACATGTCAAAATTGTCAAGTATTTACAAGCATTCGTTCAGACATACAAACCTCTGAAGAACTGTCGAACAATTCCGGTAATTTAAAATAAATATGAGGAACTGTCAAATTATTACAGTAACTGACTTATTACTAGTACTTGTTCCCCCCTCCCCTCCTCTGATCTTAGAAGAATTGAGTGTGAACTCAAAAGTCTCTTTTAAGTTCCATCACTTAGAAAGGGGGAAGCTTTAATCCTTGTTCTGACTACAGAGTTGGCACAGTAATGAGAATCAAAGGCGAGCAAGTTTCCACTTGCGAGCAGAGGGTTATCGCCTTAGTATTCATCAATGTACCGAATTGCGTGAATTACCAAAAGTATCACAACAATACAAGTTTTTGACCTGGCAACTAAATCAAATAGCGTGAAGGTTTTCATATAAGGCCACAGAGACGAGGCCTAGAACAGAATTGCCTTCCATTAGCTTTCACCAACGCCATAACTCCAGCAGTCACACCAGCCCAGAGAACAGAAGATACAAATTGCTGAGCATTCCGACCCACTGAAGGAGAAGAAAATCAAAATTTTCAATTAAAGATCATTCGATTTTCAGGTAAGTGTTGCACATAATGAAAACTAGAGTGGCTTTTCCAAACCTTGGTTTAGCGAAAATGACGTCAAAGTCAGCCCCCCTATCAACAAAGCTGAAGCCACTGGAAGATACTGCAGTGTTGTTAAATGACATAAATTAGCAGAAGGCCTAGGAAGTACATGAATCATCATATAGTCTAATAAATTATCAGAAAAACTAAACAAGTGCTGGAGGATTAGAGTCTATGTTACTCGGACTCAGATTTTCATGTCAGACACATGTGCATGTCTAAGTGTTCGACTCGTCTACTTCTAAGAAAAAAATTCATGATTTTGGCCCAAAATGAAGTGTCAAACCCATGTCCAAGTGTTAGAGGATGTGACACGGATACTTGAGTTATAATGAAGAGTCCTATCCGAGTAATATAGATTAGAGTCGGTATATAAGATTTGACAATCTGCACCAATATACATACATATTTAACTAAAAGGGGGTTTAATATAAGAAGAGGGAGGAAAGGGGACGCAAGAAACAGCTTTCATTGAATATAATGATGCCAAATGACTCTTATCACTATGATACACATGCACACACACATCTTCTGTTCTAAGGGTTTGTATTCAGCATAGCATCTGAAGCAGTAACCATACACTATTTTGATCATGATACATTATTGAAGCACTGTTAGATAACTTGATAGTCAATGTAATGATTATCTCAGAAGCAAAAGTTCACACTGTTTGACTCACTGAAAGTGATTCGAAAGCATTAAGTTGAAAGGGTGAAGGATTATTTCTGCCAACAGAGTAGTGGCCACTGATGAGATCAATTGCATCCTGGTGAAAAGACAAGACTAATTTCAGTATCCTCACTTCTCTCCAATATAAAAAATAAATAAACATTATATAGAGAATTCCATGGTTGCATGCCTGTCTGACACCATCCTGAAAATTATTTAGATAATATCTTGAAACCGCACTCATTCCATCTGTAATAAGTCCTCCGAGAGTCTGCTTCCCGTATCTGCAAAATTATTCATCACACTTGTCATAAGGTAGGCACCTACAGCTGAGCCTCAGACAGACTTCTGAAGATGAATTTTTATACCTTACAAGGTCTCTCTTGAGAGCATGGGTACCCGTGTATTCTATGCTTAGCTCATCACCTTGCTCGACCCACACTATCAGTGATGAGGTTAACAGGAAGTTCAATTACAGATACTACCACTTAACACAATATCTCTTCAATACGAGGTCAACTAAATTAAATTCACTAAAAACTCACAGATTTTGAACTTGTCATACTCTTCAGCACAGATAGAAATAGTATCTTCATGAGAAAATACGCCACTCCTACGCAACTGTAGATCCAATGACAATCGAGCTAGGTAGCTCTGCATTTAGAAAGAGCATATGATATACATGTCAGAAAGAACATAAAAAAGAATTATTGATAACTTTTAACTGCTGTCCACAAAGAGAGAATCAATTAATTGATTAGTAACCTATCACATTTAAATCAATTATGTATATAGGCCCTTCAAACCTGGGTAACATTTGTTCGATCGAGGCAATCTATGCAGTTAGATCTGATGACTCCTGTTTGTTCTTCCAGCACATTTCCTCCGGAGTCTACTAAGAAGTATCTGCTAAGGAGAAAAAAAAAATGATGTGTTGGACAGAAATGATGAAGGGAGGAGGGGAAGGGAAGTAAGCGGACTTGTCTTTTCAAGCCAAATCTTTCCAACTTTGGAAGAATTTGGTTTCTTAAAATGGAAACCAACGAACCACTTTCCTTCCCCTTCTCTTCCCCAATCCATATCCAAAATAACGAAATTGGATTCATCACTCTTCCTCCCCTTCTTTGTCTTCAAATCCTTTTATCCAAACACACTGTTAATCTTTTGCCTTCTTCTCCTGACCGCTTTATATTTCTTCTTATTTCTTTCTTTTCCCTACCGGAGAGGGGGGGAAGGGGATGGGGGAGAGGGGAAGGGGGAGGGATTCAGAGTTGATTTAAAAGGATTCTCTAGTCGTTAAAACTTAAAATTACCCTTGCTTTCCAAAATCCTCAGAAATTTCATCGTAGAGCAGGTGCAGGTTATCAAAATTTGAGTTGCCACAGATGCTGTGAAAGCGAAAGGGGACATATCTGCTATTCCAACCATTTACAGTAGTTGTTAGAGACATGCAGTGAAGATAATCCATCTTATTTATCACAGTTGTTAGAGACATGCATCTTATCTGTAAAGATTAGATCAGAAAATGACAGGAAGAAACCGTAGTTGAAGTAAAATTCTCAAAATGTCAGTGAATAAGTAGTTCTACACAAGAAAGGTGTTCCTTTCTTCTCTGTTTCCTTTTAGGGGGCAAGGCGGAGAACAAGATGCATTTATTAGCAATTTAGTAAATTCACTAGAAACTCAAGAATTAATATAAAGTAGCAAACATAGAAATTGCTCACTGCATATGAAACTCAAATTTTAATTCTAGGTAGAAAACTTCAACAAAAGCCTCTTTGGTCGGCAACTTGAGTGAGATCTAAAAGCATAATTTACATTACACGTCCAGAAAAATACCCACTTAGAGAATATGAAAAACTTTATCCATCACTCTGAAGTGGTTGGGAACTAACTTTATGCTCAACAATATTAAGGTATGTCATTCGCCAGATTCACAATAGCCCACATTTAAGAATCTGAATTGCAGAATACATGCGTTCACAGAAAAATGTGCAATATATCTTCAATTTAATCTCATTTATATCATCTTTTTTCTTATTTTTTTTTTTTACTAAAGTGTTCACCTTAGATGTAAGTAATGAAGAAAGTCACCTCACATTTGGCAGCTTCTTCATCTCAGTAGCATAAGCACTGCTAAGTTTCCCTTCAGCACCATGCTGATAAAACAAGAAATAGACAAAAAGACTGTCATATTCACCATTATTAACAAAATATGAAATACACGTTAGAAGCTCACCCTTTTAGCTCCAACAAAGGTCTACATGCCATTATTACAATTTTTAAGCAATATCTGCAGCAAGAACTCTCTGTTTTCTTTTAATAGATCACTAGATCAGTAATACATTTAAGAAAGAATGTATTAGGTGGAAAATAAATTCCATTAATTGGAACCTTCACTATCAATCTAAATTGCAGTTGAGTTGTTTATCTCATATGGTATAACAGCAACAAAGACCAAGAGCTAATGATTGAACTTGAATACTGTGAGCCTTATTCCTAACAAACTGGAATATTTTAGCACAAGGTATGAGGAGAGCCATTGCATCATCCACACCTCAACCTCAATGAGCATATGAGTGTATTACTGATTAAACCATTGATTGTACATGGGTAGAAACATAGGTTAAGTCCTCTATTGAATATGTTTCTCTCATAGAATATTACCTTTTCCAATGCTGATAGCTCAGTAATGAAATGCAGAAATCAAAAGAGAAACAAAAAAGTCTGGTTATACTAATACAGCACACAGAACTTAATACTCCTTCTGACCCTTATAGTTTGCCCCATTTGTTTTTTCTCGGTCTCCAAGACACATGTTTTACCATTAATATCTTTAATTACGTATTAACAAAAATTATAAAATTTGATATATGAAAACTACGCATTACAGGGTAGCTAACAAGATCCCACATGAAAATGTATTGTCTTACATATCAATGTGAATTTACGATCAAAGTAAAAAACAATATTGACCCCAAACAACCAAATGGGGCAAACAATAACGGTTAGGTAGAGTAGTATATATCTAACAGTGCCAAGATGTAGAATGCAGAGTTGCTCTTACTTCATCAGTTAAGTCAAGTGCTAAAATCTCCCCATATCTTTGTGATAGATCATTGAAATGGCGCTCCACTATTTCTGACTGAAATAAATAGAAGGAAGTTACAGAGACATAATACCCAATCAAGCTCACTCAAAATGCTATAAGAATACAAGATATACCGTATTGTGATGGTTAATGATGTTTAGTCGAGGTTTATAGCTTAGATCAACAATTTGCTCCCAGAGAAGTGGGATTGAACCCCGGACCTGAAATTCAACACAAGCACATGTCTGTCACAACAAATTGTAGAATGTATCGTACTTTCCTAGTGAATTTCTAATCAATAGCTGAAGAAATATCAAGCATAGTAAAGATATCATAACTCAGTTCTAAACACTTCTTCGGGCACACATCTGATGGAAGTTGGAAAAGAACATTGGAGACTAATTTATACTAACAATTTAACAGCCTAAAGCAAATCAACAAAAGCATCTTTCCAGCCCATGAAAGAATTCAATCTGCTCTACTACCAGCATGAGCTCCCACAATAAGATAAATCGCATCACACTAATAATTGTGGTTGATGACTTGATGGACATAAACTCTAGAGAACACTCATCACATCAACTTTAACTGCAAATGGGAGAAACACAAAAGGGGGGCACCAGTAGTTCACAAAACTATGTAGGAGTGCAACAAATAAAATGGGAGACTAAAACTATAAAATCTTAGGGAATGCTTGGATAGAGTATTATGTATTAAGGGGGTCATAGGAGACAACTAAAGATGAATGACAGTGAGTCGTGGTGATGGTGAAGGGAATAAGGTTGAGGGTAACAGGTGCCTTGGGGTAGGAGGTTAGTCGATAACTATTACCCCAAGAGAGGGGTAATAACTTCCGAACTTGAACCACCTCCACTCACCTTCCTTCTTCTTAGTTGTCTCCTAATACCCCCAATCGAACAAGTACGCCCTTAGTGGAATCTCAACACTATGTCTAGGGAATTTAACAAATCAATTGTTGGTACATAGGTGAATATGAATATCACAAGGAACACGGGCTTAATAAAATAAATAAATAAATAATGTGTGTGTGTATATATATAAATCAATTGTTGGTACATAGCAGCATCATGTCTTTCTTTAACAATCATAGCACTTAACAAGTAAAATAATATTAGAGTTCCAAGTACACAAGGATGTGATCAAACTTCCCATATTCTACCTCCGTTTCACAATAAATGCACCATTTCTCATTTGGGCACTATTCACCAACCAAACTTTGACAATCTTCCTCTCACCATTATGTAAGAAAAAACATAGTCAAATGGGATCTTGTTAAATTCGTCTCAACGCGAGGATTCCAAATATCAACTGTTTATAATTTTTACTTATACACAATTAGAGATATTAATGTCCAAAGAAGCGTATTGAAGTACGTGAAAAAGCAAATGGTGCATGTATTGTGAAACAGAGGTAGTATGCTTAAATCTCACAAACCTTTCAAGGCTACACTATCCGATGCATGAGTACTTTAAAGAATAACGATGTCATTACAAAATAAGGGGTATTTGGTTATAGCTATCTTATAATGGCACTCCCACTTCATTTTTTTTCTTAGGAGAAAGTGGACATGCCATCATAAATCGATGAAGTGAACGAATCGACCCTGGACCAACAACCACAAAAAGGCCCGGGAAGGTCAAACAAAAGGATATATGTATGTAAGCGAACTTTATTCCGAACACTTAACTATAACAAATCACCTTTTCTGATTCATTGACGACCATTGTCTAACGTTTATCTTTCACGTACATCTAGAACCACCATCATAACTAAACGAGAAATAAGGCACTAACGTGCCACTCTATTAAATTCAAAAGTGTCCTAAACCCTAATTAATGACTTATACACTAGAATGATGTAATACAGAGCTTATGAACTTAAACTGGCTTTTCAAGCAACTTAGTTTTAATCAAAACAAAGGCTAACAAGCATCAAACTAATAATTGCAAATTCAACACAGAGAGAAAGGAAAAATCATATTCCTACAATCTTTATACCAGATAAAGAATGGAACCTAAGAGGTGAATGTATAGTTCTACCATTGCAGCATAATGAATTTCAATATTCAAGAAACATTACTTCATGTACTCTAAGACAGAGAATAATGCTTCAAGGTAAGTAAGAAAAATGAACAGAATTCCAATAGGCATCGGGAGATTAGGAAGATGTATAAACCTGCAAAAATGAAGACTTAAAATCCTTCAATTCAAGCAACTGCTCCGTCTCAATAAAGTTAGCGGCATCTCCCTCCAGGTTGGCTCCCCTTCTCCACATTCTGGTTCCTTCAGTAATGTTACATAAGTAATCGAAGCAGATATATAACAATAGCAACAGTGGTATTTCAAAATATATAGTACCTAGGCGGCGCGTGCATCTTCTTGACATCAATGTAATGGTAACAGGTGCATTATTTAATGTCAACTCTGCAGTCTGGAAGCTTAAACCTATTGTTAAGAAAAGTGATGACAAGAACAAAAAGGCTTGCATACTGCAAGATGGGAGGAATAATATCTACTTTATTGAGCCATGACATTATTAAATAGACCGCTGAAAGGATATTTCCTTGAACCAGAGGAATAATGAATCCATCAAGCTGTAAACCGAAGGAACCAAAAAAAAAGAATCAGCTACGGATGCAGGATTTGCTTATATAATTATTAGTCAGATAACAAGTACTTTCAAACAAAGGATGAAAAACTAGCACCTTACACTCAATAAGCTCATCCAAAAGAGCTCTGTTCCAAACATATCGCGGGTCAGCCTATAAATAGATAAGGAACCAGATAAACGAGGCATAAGTTTTTTAGCAGGCTTCATGAACAGAAAACATTTACACTGATAAAACATCAAAAGCTAAGGTAGGCTATGGCCATTGGTCCCCTCAAGCTTCTAAGTCAAAAGTATGAGTGGAACTGGCACCCCTAACAAATAACGAAAATCTAAATAAAAGATTTTAATGAATACAAACGATAAGACTTTGATAGAGGTAATGACAAAAAAAAATATAAGGACACAAAGTACATTGTTATGGAAGTTTGTTTTGTTCTGTAGATATGATTTAGTTACATTACTGTTTAATCATATCATTTTGTACTTGTATATATCTGTGTATCGAGAATAATAATATAATTTGGGCAATGATATACTGATATGCAAATATTGATATGTCTTTGAACCCCCTCTCCCTTCCCCCATTACCTTATTTCTGGATTTCTCTTTAAAAAGTGGGATGGACACAAGACGATGATTCGACAAACAAAAGAGAAGCAAGGATGAACAGAACAAGAGACAAAAAAAACCACGAACAGAAGGTCTTCATGACAAGGAAGTTTTGAGTTTTCTAGTCAAACATCCATGTAACCTTCAAACTCATCTTAAATCACATGCTATAAGTGTGTTCCTTAAGAAAGCCAGAGCCAATGAAGTTTTTTTTTTTGTTGTTGCGGGGAAGCCAATGAAGTTATTTGGACATAAGTAGTGCAGAATCTCCCATGGCATTTCACACCAAAGTCAAATCTATATATATTACATATCTATCCATATATATATATATGCATAAAGTCGTATAGTAGCACCCAGGATTCGACACTTGGCGCTTCTTATTCATGCCAAGTGTCTATATTTTTAAGGAAACAAAATATAATGTAGTGTATGGAGAATATTTGATATCAGTATATCACTAACCATATATAATCTTCCATAATCTTATATGTAATCTTGGTGTAAAGAAATGTTCAAATAATATGGAAAGTAGTGGATATTTTTAATTATATGCAATATTTAATTTTGATCAATTATAATATTATTTTTTGAAGGAATCATTGCATCATTAAAATGTCAAAATCTACATTATCTTTTTCAAAATGGAAATATACTATTTAGATAAGAAAAATTTTACCCGTGAATGACAGCAAATCATCAGTATAAAGTGTGGCAAGAAGCAATATGAAGCATAAAAACATTGGAGTCTAAGATCTTGGGAAGCAATGATGAGGGAAAACAAGATTTGTAGAATCAAGAAATATGAAGCAACTGGAAATAGGCATTCTGACTAGTTGTGTTACTTACATGCTGTCCTTCACATACTGAAAATATAAAGAAAACATATCCAATTTCACCAATATCCAAAGTGAAGAACACTTGATCATATGAACAATTTCACAATATTCAAGATCTCCAATTTCAATTATATATATGCATACTCATACCTGATCCGAATATCTGTGTCCAAGCAACATTATTTTAACAAGAATAGGTAGATGTAATTGTCACCATACATCTCCTAAAACCCAATATGAACTTTTCCTGTCTTTTATTCACTATTTTAACTTTTACAGAGTTCCAGCATTTGTCAAAGATTCTGACAAAATATCTTGTACCGTATTATGCAAGTTGATGGTATCTTTAAACCATCTTAGGCTACATGGCATAGTCTTCTTATTATATCTTTACTCATGGAATACTTCATATATTTTCCTGGAGGCTATTTAGCCAAGATGTATGCCAAACCAAAAAAATAAAATAATAATTCATATTCTACTCCTAGCATGATCATGGCTGCTTCACACTAATGGCCCCTTAATCTCGCAATATAAGGAAAGGCAGTATCAACTTACTGTTCTAACTTCTAACTACTTCATCTTCTCCAACAGATGTTAGACATGCAAATCAGACCAATATAATCCAAACATGCAGATTTATCACAGCTCTTTCTGGCGTAATCCTAACATCAACAGAATATGTAAGCAATTTGACCTCTTAGATTTATCTAAATTCTTAAACCTCTGATACTTAAATTATTTCCATGCGCTGTTCCCAAAACATAGAACTATATTAGTAACATCATTTCCCTTTCTGAATTTTCCCATATCTTTTCTTTATCATAAATTATAACAGAAACTATAAGAATTTGTCAGCCAAGTTATGATACAAAAATTAAAACTCTAGATATAATATAAGGGAAAAGGCAAAGTAGCATGGCTGATTGTAGCAAGAATTTGCAAGCAGTTCAATGGAAAATTGGCAACAATTATCATTATTAATTTAGAACACAAAAGTTTCAGCAATATGACGGTCAGAATAACCTGCTTCCAAATTGGCTTGTTCTGCCACCCTGCTGCCAGCTTTAACCTTCTCTGTAAACTGGTTTTGGAGAAATGATCAACCTAGACGTAAGTATTGTAGAAGTCTACTCATTTATGTTACTCAGAAAACCACAATCTGTTATATACAATTATGATGAAGATTATAGAGGTACAGAAAAACACCATACTTCACAGTTATATCAGTTCCGTAGGAATAATATAATCCCGGAGTAGATTCCACAACTCTCAACAAATTCCTGAAGTATGCTTCATCTTTTTTCTGCACAAGGTACATATGTAATTCCTACTAATAAAAAAAATGCACACCATTCACGCAAGGAAGCAAAAAATGAGGGGAAAGAGAAAGTAAAACCTTACATCCTGGGTACTTAATTCCTTTAAGGCCAGATTACACGGTAAGTATTTCATAGATTCTACTCGATGAATAGGGGAACCATGATAATGTCCCACTTCTTTGGAAGACGTTATTACAATTATATACATTCCTGCAGGTAAATGTGAACAGTAGTTGTACATCAAACACACGCGAACTTACACAATCCATTTCAACTAAATATAAGATAATCACATATAAAGCCAAATGCGCATGATGGTCGACGTCTATTGTTCTCCAGTTATTGCCTCAATGTGCTAATAATTTGCAATGAAATTTTATTAAGAAGTCACATTTATTGCTCGAACACAACTAGTAGAAATGTTTGCTTTTAAGGACATCAAAATGCTAAAATACCAAACACATGCCTAATCCATTCCTCACATCTCCAAATTACAGAACCACACAGCTACTACAACACACACAAGTACCTGCAACTAATCGAATAGTCCCAACTACGCCGCATATTTTGGAGGTTTTGACAGGGCTTTCGAGAACATCATCACCTGAAACAACGGGACACATAACCATTTCCAGTCACCATCACATACAGATATACTTCACAACTCACTATATTTGCTTAATGTACATATATTATGACAAAACAATACAAATCTTGATTCCCAAACCACATGGAAGTGAAAATCGAATTTCGCCCGACCTAATAATATCCCCAATCCATCATTCATTTCCTAAATTACACACGTCACATAACATATACTCACAATAGAGCCTTCAACAATTTAAAAACTTCATATCTTAACTATATACCATAATATTATTACGATTATAATCATTCACATCTCCTAAAACCTATAGAATAACACACTGATTAATCAAAGTAAACATTAATCGCAAAATCAGAGATCTTTATTATAATAATAACAACAACAATGGAAGCAATATGATCTTAACTGTTAAGTGGCTGAATATCGCCATCAAAGCGATTGGCGGAGAATCCTTCATTAGAAGAATTAATTGTTCTGATCACGTACTTATCTTTGAACTCAAGAAGTTCCATTTCATCAAAAAGTCGGAAATCAGTAGCTGAAGAAGGAGGGGGAGAAGAAGGTGATGATTCCTCCTTAATTCCAATTTCTCTCTCCTCCATTTTTACCTCGAAAATTGTGACAACTTTTTTTGATGAATTTGAAGATGTGCTTCGATTATGAACATGAATTTTGATCTAACCCTAGAAACTACGGGAATAATTTATGATTGTGACAGCAAAATTGGCAGCGGATTGGTGAATATGAATTAGTGGAAGTGATAAGGGGGGAGGGGTGAATTAGGAAGATTTCAAAGTCAAGATTCCCTAAATTCGACAATCTTAGGTTGATGACAATTTCGAATTAACTGTTATAACTGTAACTTTATCTTCCAAAAAAAGGTATAGTAAACTCAAGTGAATATCATTTCGGTTTTTTCACCAAATACCCCGACTAATTAAAAAATTCACCATATACCCTCAATGTTCCAAAAATTCACCATATACCCTTGAGTTTTCGAAAACGTTCACAAAATGCCCTTTTTCTAACTTCCGTTAACTTTATTTACGATTTCGCCAGTCATTAAGCCTCTACAAAAGTAAACCCTAACCCACCCAAACCCTAACCCACCCAAACCCTAACCCCCCGCCCCACCCCTCCCCCTCCACCCCAGCCCCCCCCCCCCCCACGCACCCCTCCCCCCCCCTCCACCCCCCACCCCCCCCCACCCCAAGCCCTCCTTTCAAAAACCCACCCCACCAGGCCCTCCCCCACCCCCGTCGTGAGAACCCCACCTCTCCCCCCCCCCGTCGCGAGAACCGCACCACTCCCCCACCCCATCGAAATCGGTGCCCGAACCCCGTCGAAATCGACGCCCAAAACCCCCCAACCCCATCGAAATCGGCGCCCAGAACCCCGCGTCGAAATAGATGCCCAAAACCCCACCTCCCTCCCCCGCCCCGTCGAAATCGATGCCCAAAACCCCCACCCATCCCCGCCCCGTCGAAATCGATGCCCAAAACCCCACCCCTCCCCCATCCCGTCGAAATCGATGCCCGGTTAGAGGTCCGCTTTTCATTTCGTGCGTTTGTGCAATTCGAAGGGGAGGGAATTCCGCCGGTGTTTGGTGCCCGGTTCCGCCTGTGTTCGAAGGGGAGGGGGGGGGTTAGGGGAATTCAAGTCGAAGGGGAGGGGTGGGGTTAGGGGAATTCGACGGGGAGGGGGTGGGGAATCGACGGGGGGGGGAGGAGGGGGGGGAAATCGGCCGGGGGGAGGGGGAGGGGTGGGGGCCGCGCGTAGGTGGAGTAGACCCTGGAGGGGGAGGGTGGGGGGGGGCTAGGGCTGGGGTAGGGTGGAGGGGAGGGGGAGGGAGGGGGTGGGTTAGATTATGGTTTAGATTTGGGGTTAGGGTAAGGTTAGGGTTAGATTAGGGTTAGGGTTAGATTAGAATTAGAGTTAGGGCTTAATGATGGCAAAATCGTAAATAAAGCTAACGGTGAGTTAACAGAAGTTAGAAAAAGGGCATTTTGTGAACGTTTTCGAAAACTCAAGGGTATATGGTGAATTTTTGGAACATTGAGGGTATATATGGTAAATTTTTTAATTTGTCGGGGGTATTTGGTGAAAAAACCGATATCATTTTATAAGGAAACAAAATAATGAACCATTTCAAATCCGCTAAGATCTTGTTATAGATTTTGAAAGTGATATCCGTCACAAAAGTATGAAATTCACTGTTTAAATAAATAGCTGGTTTTGTAAGAGACCGTCTAGTATTAATTTAAAATTAGGCAACCCTAATATTTAGAAGAGAATGGACCACCTTTTTAATATAATGACTATTTTAATCCATTTAGCATCACGTTTTTTAATCCATATAGTGACTAGTTTAATCATTTCGGTAAGACTGTCGAGTTATTTTTTAAAATTCTTTGTTATAGTTCGAGATTTGAAGCGAAACAATGAAAAGAGAAGAGAGTCAAGGGACGACATGCATATCTCTTCTAAAAATATTATTGTGTCCATGTAGTAAATATTCACTTCCAAAAATTCACCATTCAATGTGATTGAGATTGATTGATTGACTGCCAACGAAATAGATGATTTAACATAGGGGGTTACTAAACGCAGGCAACCATGTTTAACATAATAAGTTCGGGTACTAGTACAACGCGACCATGGTTTTTCTGTAAATAGATTAGTCGAGAGTGGAAATTCTACAATTGTTCGAACTATATGTGGAGGGACTAATTGCAAAATTCAATGAATTCGGTGCAAACAATAACTTATTGTGCACCAAGTGTAGTATGATATTATCAATTTTTATTTGATATAGTCAGTTTTTGTATAATATATATATCAATCTTTATTGAAAAATTTCCTCAGGTACTCCTGAAGTTTGACGTAATTCTCAAATTGCCTCCCACATTTGGGGAATTCCTCAGATACCCCTAAACTTTGACTTTGTGCTCAAAATACCCTTACTAATGACGGAAACCTAACGCCATTAGTTTTTCTCTTTCTCTCCTCCATTTTGTCTCTCTCCTTCCACTTCTTTTAGTGCTACTAAGAAATAAATCTGATATAATGGTATCGTCTTTGGTACTTGTAGATGTTTAAAGTGAGTCGAAAAATAACACGCCTACATGCTGATAACTTAAGTTGCTTAACAACTTGATAATTAGTTTTCTTTGTAAGGTTCTGGAAACACTTGAAATGGGACTTCTGATCATAATCTAGTTGTAAATAACAGTACAGGCTTTGGTTAGAGCAAATTTCACTAGATCATACCCCCTTTCAAAGATAAAAAGATTGAGCATGTTGTAAAAGAAGACGCACTCTATGTTATTGCTATGAAGCGTTGTTGTTGGGCTTCTATAATATAATCTTGCACTTCTGTTTAATAAAAGTACCCAAATAAATATTTCACACACATACAAGAAACCAAGTACTTAAAGTGATATCTGAATTCAAAATTGCAGTAGAGCCATTTGAGTTGTGGGGTGAGGATGGTGTTTATTTTGTACCCCTTGGTACAAGGATGAATAGTGTTTTGTACTCGCACCATGAGTGGTAGAGAAACCAAGTATAGGCTTGGCTTACTTGGTAAGACTTTTACCTTAAATCATCCTCGAAACCTAGGGTTTAAACCTTATCAAGTAGGGGTGCTTGGGGTTAGAGATCTCTTTACCTTTTTTCCCTACTCCCAGGTGCTGACTCATAAATACTGGACCACGACACTGTGAGGATTAAGGTTTAATAAGGTCCTCATTACCATTACAAGAAAAAGATAGTGGAAAAGAGATGGGTATGAAAATGTTTTCTATTTTCACTATCACTCGCTCCTCACACCAC
The DNA here is from genome assembly GCA_947648045.1 of Beta corolliflora. Lineage (NCBI taxonomy): Eukaryota > Viridiplantae > Streptophyta > Magnoliopsida > Caryophyllales > Amaranthaceae > Beta > Beta corolliflora. Next base: position 1,510,480 of record CANSZD010000532.1, on the reverse strand, counting down.
CGCTACCTCATCCCCACTATCATCATGTCGACTTGTTAGTATTTCATAATTTCTCTTATTATTACCCCTCTATTACATCACCTCTAACTTAAACATGCCTTTACCAAGCAAGGCTTGGCCTAGTGGTAAAGATTTAGCCTCATGACTTCAAGGTCATGGGATCAAATCCCACTAGGGCTCTTTGGGGTGAGGTTTCCCTTACCATCCCCCTCCCTACAAGGAGTCTGACCTGCAAACCTAGCTGGTTATACCTTAGCGAGGTGCCAGTTCAGATGATTTGTATGAAGATGGTGCTAGCTCTTTTTGGCACTTCTACCTCTCCCCAACTCTAATTCTTGGGTTCGATTGTTGATAGACAAACTTCAGAAAATAATGAGATGCGAGTTTATCAGTAGTATATGATCATTGCCAAAATGAATAGATCATAATCCTCTATGCTTTTTATTCTAGCTGCCTGGTTAAAGAATTGTAGTTTTGATCTCCAGCATTCTGCATCAAAAATTATAACAAACCACGAACTTACCTGCTTGAACAGCACAGCAAGCTCACACCAACTTTACACTCATATTGTTACACAATCAAATCTATAAGCCCTAGTCTTATATTGTTCACCATACCAGTGTACATCAAAATAAATTCTTTATTTCAACAAACTAGCAAGCTCACCCTTTTCATACATGGAGGTCAATATGTCACATCCTCCTATCAATTCTCCATTGACAAAGATCTGAGGGAATGTTGGCCAGTTGCTGTAGCTCTTGAGTGTCTCCCTTAATCCATAATTAAACTCCTCATCAAGCACATCCACGCTCTCATAATCCACCCCTTGGCTTTCAAGCATCCCAACCACCTTTTGCGAGAACCCACATAAAGGCGCACTTCGAGATCCCTTGATAAAAGCAACAACTTTGTTTTCTTTAACCAGCCTATCAATAAGCTGTTCTAGTGGAACTGTTAGCTGTACATTTCGTCCAGGCGTTAGACGGAGATCTGCCTTCTTCTTAGGTGGTGGCCTAAACCATGTTGTATTTCCTGTCTCATTTCCTGGTGGAACCTTTCCTGTGGCTGCTATGTGTTCTTCCATCCACGATTTCCAAGCTTGGGTCAGGGATTCTCTGCTTGGATCATCAACAATTCCAACCTACGTATAATTAAGTTTTTAAAAGAGAGAAAACAACAAACATTCTATCTCCTTTCATCAAAAAGATAATTCTTGCTAAATGCAACTCAAGAACAGAGAAACTACAAGGATGAAAGACAACCTATGTCATGGTTTTACATTGTGCAACATCAACACAATCCCACAAAACATCTTCTTGTACACAGTGTGAACGGCAGACTAAAATCTAGATTTCACAATTCTATATTATTTGCCTACTATGCTATCAGTCACCACAGTCTGGCAGTAAACCTTGCTTCCATTAGTTGCACCTCAGTTCAATATATTAGATAAATCTAAGATGAGCATGCCAACTCCAATAGATCAGTGCAACATGGATATATAACATAATGGCGATTGTCGAGTGTTCTAGTGCTCCAATCCAATTTGGAAGACAGACAATATCATAAATAAAACACACTCAGCTTCAATTTTTTTATTATCATTTGTGTCCTAGCATTGAATTAATCATAAGGAGCAGATGACCAAGCAACTTTTGCATGCTTCATGCTAGTCAAGGTTATCACACCTTCAGCAACTACTAAAATGTTATGACAAAGTAATTAATTTCCAAGAACAAAAAGGATTTTCATGTACTTGTGCAGACATTTAGCACATCCATGGCTCCTCCAGTATCACTAAGTCATTTTCATATTCTGATAGTAATCTTGGTTACAGTTGTGCAAAGTTACCTTAATGTAGTCACTTCCAGAAGTTGACTTGTTTGCAAAGTGAACATGGGCACTTAATTGGAATTACTAATTGGAAGATACTTCATTTTATTCTACTAAAACAAATGCCCCACTCTCCCATTTTAGGGAGTGTTTAACATAACAAGTATCCTGATTGAAAATATAGGTACAATTTCATTCTTATTATTCCCCGCCTACTTTTGCCCAAAGGCTTTTCAACATATTCAGCTTGTTTAGATAGCAATTTCTAAAAAGTAAGGCATGGGGAGGGGAGGAAAAGGGAGGGAAGTAGGTCTGTCAAATAAAGATAGTAAAATTGTTAATGGGTTTTGGCCTTCGCAGTGAGTCAAATAAAATAAAGCATATGTGAATGGCAGGTCTGTCATCAGATAGCAGCAGTATGGTCTTACACACTGCACTATCTAATTTGATAACACTTGGAAGTTGGAAGTTCGATTGCATTTTGTTAGCTGTGATACCAAAACTTTCTCCCCACAAACAAAGAGAAGCCAGCAGTGATGATTTCGAGATGGTGATAGATAGCGTGGAGTAGAGATTGTATAGTGAGCAAGGGGGGAATGGGAATTATTACCCTCATTGGTATTAGTAACCTACCATTCCCTACAATAATATATTACCCCAAAACGATTGGGGGTAATGATGCCCCTTTCCCTATTCCCTCCTAGCATTTTCGCTACATACTGATTCTATCACTACCTGAACTCATAAAATTTTCCCAGACTTAACTTCATTACCCCTTAATATATTAGTATATCACACACACACACACACACAAACTAAACATGCTTTTAATATTTAACACAAATTCAAATTTCTTCTGTTCCTTTCCCTCCATTGCCTCCGCCCAACTCAATTGGTATCTAAACAAGGGAAAAGAAACCCTTCCCTCCAGTTCCTTGTGCCCAACCAACTACTAGTCTACTACTGGTAGAATTGAACTGCTCTCTCTTAAGAAGGTACAAACACACCAACACCTAACTCCTAAGCAATCTCTTCTCTTTCCTTTCAGTTTCGAGAGATAAAGAATGTGTTTCCAAAAGCCTAAGTGTTTGGAAAGGCTTTCGTACTTTCGCTTAACAGTAAAGTCTAACCCTGAAGATGACTGTTCAAATTCGTATTACAAATGGAGTTATTTGCTTCAATCTTTCCACAATTTGTTTTAAGAACGCATACAGTACAAAATTCTAACCATGATATCCACATACTGAACGAAAATAATTCAACAATCATAATATAATCAAACATCACATAGTATATACACAAGAAATGGAATTCGTATCTTCTACAGCACCTTGAGCGCATTTTTTTCTTTTTAATTTTATCAACTAATAATTAATAAACCAATTAAGCAGTGTCAAGCTCTTCATTATTCATCACCAATCATTCCACAAAAATCAAACCACAAATTTCTACGATTATGGCATGAAAATACAACAAATGTGAAGTTCATATTAGTTAAACAAAACTTAGGTAAAATTTCTCTACAATTCAAAGATTAGGTACCTTAATAGAAGAACAAAGTTCCGGCACCTTTTTCCGGTGAGTATCAACACTAGCGGCGACATTTTTGGACAATCCGATGAACTGAAGCTCGCCATTAGAATCATAGACTGCGTAAACGCCGGAATCTGACGTCAAGCTTACGTCATTTTCCGGCGAAAAAGGAATCGAATCTGACTCCGAGAGTTTCTTGAGAGCTGAGACAATAGAGAGAGAACGAGGTTTAAGCTTTGCGATAGTTGCGAAACTAGTGGTGTGTTTTAGAGAGAGAAAATTGAAGATTGTGAAGGAAGAGGTGGTGGGAGGAGAGAGAGATGGGAGAGGTTTATGAGAGTTTGAAGGGAGTAATCGAAGTGATGGAGAGATTGTTCCGGAAATTATGTTCATAGTCGCCATTTTTGGAGAGAGATAGAGCAACTGAGCAAGAGAGAGATGGGAGTGATAGGAGTGATAGGAGTAAAAGGTCGTTGGGGCTGGGCTCACCATTGTCTTCCAGAGATAAATTCTCGGAAAATTTGTCATAAACTACCTTTTAAAATGAAAAATGAAAAATGAAAAACGATAAGAACGAGCATGTAGTTTCCAGTTTTCAGTTTTCACATTTCAAAATTGACATATTTAGTGTAAGTGTGACTAATTTTAAGTTCATTGTATCAGTTTTTAGTTTTTTATTGTCAATTTTCAAAGTTAATAGAGCTGGTATAAGTGTAAAACTATGACTAATTCTAAGTTCATTACGCCACTTATATCATATTACTTTCAAAATCATAAAATCAAAAATTGAAAACAGACAATAATGTCGAATATACCCTTAGGTATTGTCGAAATTATAAAGGAACATATAGAATTCTACACATGATTATGAATGTGGATATCTACATCATGAAAAGTAGAAAGTTAGTAAAAAAGGACCTAACAAAAAGGACCCTCAGAGGTTATACTTTTGTCGCCTAGGTCGAAAAAGGGATTTGAGTGTTCAATGCGGCACAATTTCATTTATGTTTTGAAATCTCTGAGAAAGAGTAGGAGAGTATTTGAGTTGAGAGATGCGTATTTCGAGAGTATTTGGATGTGTAGAGACTAAGTGTATTGAGAAGAAAATTTGCAAGCTCAATGCATTGTAGCGCGGTGTGTAAGCATGTGCGTCCGTGCAACATTGCAAAACTTCACTATTTTCGCGACTGCCTCGGAAGAGTCAATGTGGGGATAGTGGTGCGCGGCGCGCAAGAGCCTGCGCTTAGCATAAAGTCCTTGCGACCCGTACAAGCAAGTTACAACCAATGCAACTTTCATCAGCCAAGCTCTCTTACATCTTTAAATAACCGTCATAACTTATCTTTATCAATCGTTATCAACTTATCATTGAAGTACGAGATTAAATCCATAAAATCTAATATTATGAAATTAATTTCATAAAAGATTTATGTAAAAATAAAGTAAATATTAATTAATTATTAAGAATAATTAATTATTTGGGCTTTTAAATTGAGTTTCATTTTCAAATAGGCTTTAAGACTTGTTTTTGGGCTCAAAATGGTTTGGACAAGGATTTGAATCGCTCTTCTTCAATCCGAACCAATGAGGTATGTGCCTACACCTACTAATTATTAATGACAACTTAACTAATAAACTAAACAAATCTAACATGTAGAAGTCATAGTAAAACCATGCGGTTCCTAAGAACGAAATAAAGATATAGTTATAAGAAAGGAGCTAGCCTGGATTCACATTAACTTGTGGTGATAATATTTTCAATTAAAGGAAAGACAATTCAGTATCATTAGGATTAGGGTCCTACGTAAATTGGATTGGTGACTGGTACTATTCATGCAAGGGCAATCCAATCCTACACATGATCTAAGATCGTATTGCCATATTTTCGATTGTAGGATCGTATGACCCTATGATCTCGATCGCGATCCTAATAACAATGGGTGACATAAAGTGCATAAAAAGAGAACACCACGTGAACAGATAGTCTATCTAGCAACACCTCTTAATATATATGTATAGATTTGTACACTTCTGGTAAAAACAAATTTCAACAAATAACATATTTTTTTGCTCCATACCTATCAGAAAAGACTCTCGATGTATCACACTATATAAAAATCTTTCTTTTTTTGGGTTTTATGTCACGATTTGTGTATCATGTATGGTAATATATAAATGTTAGTAATGATACTAAATTTATAAGGAAATTAATGTGAATGTCCCTGGTCTTTCAATATCCCTAGACATTAGTTATGTATTCTTAATAAATTTACAATACCACTTGATACAATCTCTAGCTAATATGGTAGTGAATGGTAATCAAAACTTATAAAGAAACATAACCATTTGATAGTGGGCAAATATTACATAGATAATTAGACATTAGCTTCATACTTTCCTAACAAATTTACATGTAAATCCATCAAAATTGCCGCCATTACCATCTAACCACGTTAACCTTCATTGTTTGGCAAACTTTACCAATAGAAATAGAAAATATAATATAAGTAAAATCCAGACAGCTTCATTCTCAAGTAGTTGTGTTACGTACTTACGTACTAATGATATGAATCAGACGAGAACAGAAATTTCTGCTTTGCCAATTTTTGTGGATTTTGCGACTTCGCTTTGGTCCTAAGCAAAAACGACTCTAAAACTGTGGAGTGGATCATCCCCGTCCACCATAATAAAAGAAGATTTTGGTGTCTGTATCAAAAAATTCTTTTCACATTGCATGCCGACGTAAACATGTAGTTTACTAGGCGATGGGATTGTTCAAATCCGGATCGCCTCAGATCATTTGGATTGGATTATTTTCGGGTGTATTCTACATTTGGGTTGAGTTAAATTCATTCGCGAATACGGTTTAGTTTGATTCAATTCAGTTCCATGGATAATGAGATCAAGTTGAATATCACGTGATCAATATCGGATTGAGTGTCATTGTGTGGCTACATGGCTTCTAAGTGGTGTGATACTTGGCCCAAATTAAATTCAACCATCAAATCGCACAATTTCTTGCACTATAGAGTAGTACTATAGATAAAATATGAGATAATACAAATATCATAAATTAAAGACAAAATTTCAAAAAACTACTTTATATATTTTTTTTTTTCAAAAATTACTTTTAATTTTTTTTTTTCAAAAACTACCTTATATAACAAATTGATTTCAATATACTAACATTTTATGTTTATAGTTAGTATTAATCATTAAACGAATGTCGTCTTAAGGGTTGTTGTCGGTGGGGTAGCAAGGAAAGACGAGGGAAACGAGAGAGTAGGAGAGAAAAGCATTTTGTGGTGACCCCATTATTGGTGGTTAAACCTCATTTAAGGTCAAATGGTAGTATATTGAAAGAAATTTGTTATATAAGGTAGTTTTTTGAAAAAAAAAATTAAAAGGCGGTTTTTTGAAAGAAAAAAAAGTTGGTTATACAAGGTAGTTTTATGAAATTTTTCCTAAATTAAATATATTTCATTTACGATAATTAGTATATAAGATATTAGATACTATTGATTATGAGTTTTGCTCGTAAATTTTCTGCCTTAGTCTCCTCCATTTCTAGCAATTTTTTTTGTTTGTTATCAAGTTCTTTTAGTGTGTGTATATAATTTGAGGTGAAGGGTCTTTTGATGTTTTAATTGAATATGATATCATGAAAGGGAGTGCCAAAGTTGCTCAATTTGTTAAAAATTTATGTTATTGTTCTTTCCAATTTAGGGTAAATTGACTATTTCTGATTGATCTCTAAGACGATACTAATAACAAAGCTAATAGAGACATTTTGCCAGCTTACTCTGGGATGTATGTGTAAATTGAGTGTAATTTTGCTATCTGTGTTGAGCTTCATAATTAGCTCCACGTAAAATTGTTCTTAATTCTACTTTATTAGGATCTCGAACTTCGTCCTAATTAATCAACAGGTACTCTCAATTCCTAGAGATTCTTTACAGATTTTATACGAACATGTTCATTGGACAATAGTAGGAATTGTTTGGCATAAAAAATGTACACTTTCCATACCTAAATAATCGTCTGGTTATACTTTGTGCTTGATTTTGTGGGTGAAACTTGTAAATCAAAATATTATTATTGAACTCATTCCTAGATTCATCTCAGTTTATAGTTTCAAATAGTTTCATTACGTTCTTGTTCAATTTCTTTTAATTGGTGAGCATAAGTGCCCTACTGGATCAGAACCTCGCATAGGTTAATCTGACCGACCCAACTACACAGGCAAGGCCCTTTTGGAAGACGGGGGAGAAGGTAAGGGAATCCCACCCCCAAAATGCCTCTAGTAGGGTTTGATCCCACAACCTTACCACTAGACCAAGTACTACTTGGTATGTTACAATTCAATTACTTATACAAATATGAGGATGTATTAGCATTATAATGATCAAAGTAATCTTAGCTTGTATTGCATTGGAAGGTAAAAGTAAAGTATGAAAAATATTTGAGTAAGCTAAGAGAATCTTATTTATACCCTATCTATTACCCTCCATACATGAAGAAAACGTGAGATACCCAACTCAAAAAAAATAGAAAAACCCTGCCCCAACCATATGTTCCTTTAGCTTTACATTTACTCAACGACCTATAAAAAAATGCAACAAACAATTGTACTCTTCATCTTATCAATACTTTAATGATTTTCAACAGCTAGCAACTTAAACATAACTAAAACCCCAATCTCGCTCTTGATTATTATTCACTAGCTATGCTATTCCTAACTCTTCTTTCTATCTCTCCCTTCAACAAGTTAATTTTGATATATACATCCTTAATTAGCTTATTACTACATTGATCATCATAATGATGAAAGTATATAGATCAATCAAACTACCTCTTCCAGTTCTTGCAGGAGTGGTATGTGCTCTTGCATTTTTTGTTCTCTTGTACAATGAAAGAATCAGCTTCCTTTCTTCTACTTCCATCATAAAGTTTAGCACTTGCGCTAGAAGAGGCTCTTTAACAGGTAAGTGAATTAATTGCTATGTTTTTTTGATCCATATGAGCGAGGCGCTAAATTACAAAGAAAGGGAGGGGGATTCGAATATGTAGAAAATTATGCTATGTAGTACAATATGTTAATGCAAATTATTTCATGCACACGGGAGTGTACACAATGGTGATCTCAATTTCGCGTGAAAGGGCTAATGTTCCTTCCATGTGACACGTAACAAACATTTTGGATGCTCCTGGGTGCATTTTATAATTAAGTTTTAGCATAATTAAGGACGAAGCTCATATATGCAACATTGTATATGGCTTACAGTTGGAAGCTCTTGTGTGAATGAACGCTCTTTTTCTTCTTCCCTCATAACATATTTGAGTGCATTCGATATAAGAACTAGCTATATCATTGTGCAACTAATCACATATGTTTCACCAACCAAAACTGCTCTTTTTCAAAATAGTACTATGTTAACTAGCTAATGTGGCAAAGGGCTTAACCAAAATTTGATATGCTTTGAATTTTGATTAAAGCGCATTTTTTTTGACTTATTTTCGCCCGTTCGGTAGTTTCCTCTCACGCTTTCATTCGGTTCGATTCGGTTTCGAAGTTAAGTTGATTAAGTTCGATTCGGCGAGTTCGGTTCCAAGAATACGACCTAACTAGCTTCTTTATTCAATTTTTTTGTATATGCTACCTAAATCTTTCCATTATTATTCTTGAGTAGATGCTAAAAGGGCAGAAATAGATGGGATGAAAGAAGAAGATAAACTGGAGTATGACGCAGACATTTGTGACATAACTGAAGGCAAATGGGTGTTTAATCGTTCTATCAAACCTCTTTATTCAGATCGAATATGTCCATATTTAGACAGACAAGTTTCTTGCGTGAAGAATGGACGCCCTGATTCCGATTATCGCTACTGGCAATGGCAACCTGATGAATGTTCATTGCCTAGGTATACCTACTCCATTGAGAACCCATAATCATATTTTTCTTATCTACTCCATTAAGAACTCATAATCATATTTTTCTTATCTACATATTTTTCTTATCTACTCCATTGAGAACTCATAATAATCATATTTTTCTTATCTACTCCATTGAGAACTCATAATAATCATATTTTTCGATCATTTCACCTTAACAATGTAAGTTATTAGAAAATTAAGTTCAAATAAGTTCAGACAAGTTAGTTAAGTAGTAGTAGATTTAGATAAAGGATATCGAAGTAAATTAGATAAAATAAACTTATAAGAGTTACAACTTGTTTAGATGAATGAGGTTCAAGTGAATTAATGCAGTCATATCTAACATAAAATAAATTGTGAAAATGGTACTCTCTTAGTTCTATAATGATCGACCATAATTGATTTAGGTCATTTTCATTATCTTCACAGATTAAATTTCAACATTTTCACCATACCATATAATTCTTCTAGAGAACTTTATTTGATAGCAACTTCGTTGGTAGGCAGTCATGTATAAATGCCAATATTGGTAATGTGTTCATCTTCTAAGAAAAGTAACATGACAATGTCCTTGATTATTTTTGTCTGTCGCATAATATCTATTTTTATTCAAAGAATCTCATCTCACTTAACAGTGGTTAATATCATATCTAAAGTGGTAATGAATGATAATAGAAACTTATGAAGAAAAAACACAAATTAGGGCTTGTTTGTTATCGTTTTACATTTCTAGTTTTCAATTTTTTACAAAAACTAAAAACAATAGTATGGAGACCAGAAAAGTTTTCAGTTAGTTTTCAAAATTAATATGGTTAATATATATATGACTAATTTTAAGTTTATTATACTTCTTATTTATAAAACCAAAACTGAAAACTGTCAGTGATCCCGAACAAATGAACATCGGAATATTCTAAAACGGAAATGTATTTTCATTAACACTACAAAGATAGCTAGTTTAATCGCATGTTTGGATATTATCATATATTCCATATATTTAGGCCCCGTTCTTTTGGATGAGAGAAACTGAACTGAATTGAACTAAACTGAACTATAATAATAATAATAATAATAATAATAATAATAATAATAATAATAATAATAATAATAATAATAATAATAATAATAATAATAATAATAATAATAATAATAATAATAATAATAATAATAATAATAATAATAATAACAATAATAATAATAATAATAATATTAATAATAATAATGTAATAATAATAATAACTAATATTAATATTGATAATTTTGATAATAATTATTATTATTAAGTAATAATAATATAATAATAATAATAATAATAATAATAATAATAATAATAATAATAATAATAATAATAATAATAATAATAATAATAATAATAATAATAATAATAATAATAATAATAATAATAATAATAATAATAATAATAATAATAATAATAATTAATCAAAAAATGCCGAAAATAAGTCCAAAAGAACAGGGTCTTATATAATAAAGTTAAAAAAAATTACATTAGAAGAATTTTTTCACTGAGGCCTGAGGGGACAACCTAGAGAATCATATATTTCATATTATTAATGGATTCATGTATATAAAACTGATACTTTTAAAATTTTACTTATTAGCTTCAACAGGAATTAAGGTGGTTAATTTGTGATCATCAAACGAAGCATCATTAACCTAAAAATTGTTGCAATTTGATCTTATTCTTTCAGATTTGATCCAAAGAGAGCACTGAGAAAGCTCAAAGGGAAGAGACTATTGTTTGTTGGGGATTCATTACAAAGAGGACAATGGCAATCTTTTGTTTGCCTAGTGGAGTCAATAATACCTGATGGCCAAAAGTCCATGAAACGTGGTCGTGCTCATTCTGTCTTCAGAGCCAAGGCAAGTTAGCACAATTAATATATAATTGGCATGTTTTTATGCATATAGTTTATAGATGGACGTCCCATAACTTCAAACTTTTTAAGAAAATATGATGTTACATAGTACTATAGTAGCTAGTTTCTTTTGGACATTATCACATTATGCGATGGAATGCTTCATCTTTAATTTACTATTGTTTGCTACAGTTATAGAATATTAGAATGCTTAAACTTTACTTCATGATGGGATCGACCTTGCAGTTGCATCTGCCTTAATATCTTTTTGTCATGATTCATGAACAATAAATTTTCAGAAAATCTTTAGGAGCATCTCTAATGGTTACTTCTAAGTATCTACTCCTTGCAATTTTTGTTAAGTGAATAGCTACATCTCAACCATTGGAGTGGAAAAAATTTAACCTGCTTGCAAGTAGGTGTAGCTTAAACAAGCAGACTAGCTTGAAAAAAAATGCGGAAACACATCCAATCATTCAATGACACATGCATGGAAGCTATTTCTATCTTATATTAGTTTTTTTCATAATAAATACATAAAATAAAAATGTGGAAAAAGCAAATATCTCAAGTAACAAATGTTATCTAATTCTAATCTAATTATATAAAGTCAAATAGATTCATCGAGGAATCGACACTAAGCATCTCTTTCCAATGTCATGTGTCCTTTTTTTCTTTAGGAAACTATAAAGATTATATATGGAAGATACTCCATCTGTCCCCCTATAGACTTCCCATTAATTTCTCCTTTCCACGCTTGCCAATGCACATTTTATATCATAAAAGTTTGATTTTCGTAATGTATACAATGACATAAATCAAATAAGACCCCACATGACTATGTTTTTTATGATATATTGGAAAAAATTAGAAGATTTTTCCTTACTTATGAATAGTGCCAAAATTAAAAATGGAAAGTCTATTGAGGGACAAAGGAAATATATATGATACTGCTGACCATAAGAAGTATAATATTTCTATAATTTATAGGTAGTGAGTATAGAAGAATCTTTAGAGAATATGAAAAGTAGTTAAAATTCATAATCACATATACTCTTTCCACGCTATTAATTTTGATAAATTATTGTATAGTCACTTTTTCAATTAATTTATGTAAAGTATTTAATAATATAATGAAGATATAATTATTTAATAAATCTCAACCTGTATATGACACGAGTCCCAAGTTTATTTTTCAAAAAAAATAAAGCTCTAAGATTTTTTTATTTATAAAATAAAACCAATTATTCTCTAGTGATAATTTCTTTTTTGCATGCATTAGCATTTTAGGTTAAATAAGATGAATAAACTCTAAACTATTTCCTTTCATGATTAACCTTTTTTCCAGTTAAGACATCGTTTATTAATCAAACCTTTAAACGTTAACATTTAACTTGTAGATAGCTTCCACAACCGAACCCTTTTATGCAAAATTGTTATACTTTTGGGCAAAATTGAATTTATTTTAGAATGATCAGGAAATAGAGGAGTGGAAGCTCCACTTACCTCCCTTTAATTTGGCAGAAATTAGATTTTTATAGTCTAATATTTGAATACATATTATGAATTAAATAACTTAGTTTCGTTTCTTTATTGACAAGGCATTTCCCTTAAAAATATCAAGGGACTTGTATAGGAGGACTAAAACTCCCTGATTTCTTACAGAATATATATCTCATGATCTTGCCACTAAGTTACACCTTATCATCTTATGTGAAGTATTTTTTTGCTGTTTTAACAGGAGTATAATGCGACAATAGAATTCTATTGGGCCCCATTTCTTGTAGAGTCAAATTCTGATGTCCACATAATTGGAGATCCAAGAAAGAGAATATTGAAGGTGGATTCAGTTGCCAAGCATGCCAAACATTGGTTAGATGTTGATATCCTTGTCTTCAACACTTATGTTTGGTGGATGAGTGGCTTGAAGATTAATTCATTGTAAGTTCTTACTATGTTAGTATTATAATTAGAATCATTATAAGTGGTTCTTTAATTAATTTAGGACATTTGACTTTTCAAATTATTTAGCTATAATCTTAAATGATTAATTTGTGGTTAAATAATCAAACAGATGGGGCTCATTTGCAAATGGAGAAGAAGGATTTGAAGAGTTGGAAGCATCGATTGCTTACAGAATTGGTTTAAAAACATGGGCTAATTGGGTCGATTCGACTATTGATCCTAATAAAACAAGGGTGTTTTTCACAACAATGTCTCCCACTCACATGAGGTCTGATCATCTCTCTTTCCATCTCATCATGGATTTTGATTTACGTACACTTGAGTTCTTGCAAATCTAGTAAGGAGTGTGAACGGAATAAGGTACTAAGTTATCTAAACTGGTTGAAATCTTGTGATCCGACTTTGATTCTATTATAGGAAAAATAAGTACAGATAAAATATGTGCATTTAAGTGTCACAATCAAGTCTTCAAAAGAACCAATGAGAACTCATTGCTAAAGACTAAAGTAGTGGGAGTCGATTTTGGTTTCGCTAACGGGTACTAATTGATTGCCTTTGCTCCTTTGCATTATCAAATTAAAATTTTGATCTTGCAACAAAGAAAATTTTCTTCGATAAAAGATTGGCACATGAAATTCAAACAAAAAAAAATCTTTTTTGCTATTAAATTTGCTTCATAATTCAATAATTTCTTTGAAAAATAAGGGAATTTCAATAAATATATTCCTTCCTTACAAAATTAATTATAACATTGATAGTGTAATTTATACAGTTAATATGATGATTTTGTAAATGTCATAGTTTTGCAAGTATCTTGTACATTCTCTCTTTCATATATATATATATATATATATATATATATATATATATATATATATATATATATATATATATATATTTTATTTTTGTTCGGCACATAGTTTTAGAAGAGTAAAGTGGTGGACCATTCTTTTATGAATTGTACCATGAAAAAGCATATATAATTGGAGATTGTGTATATATTTTTTATATCGAGGGTCGAGAAAGAAAAAAAATAAATGTGATAGAAGATAGTGTACACTTTTTCTATTGAAGACGGAGAAGTAGATGTGATGAGATAATGGGTAATATTATATTGAAGAGAGAATGAAAAAGTAGATGTGATGTTATGTATATATTAGAAGTAGTGCGTAAATATAAACAATCTAAAAATAAAAGCGCATAAATTTTTATGGACATAACGATAAGGAATACTTAAACTTCCTTATAAAACCTAACTATGTAGCATGAAAATTGCATACATGTAACTAGATAATAAGTTTTTCAGTACTCCTATTCCTAGTTATATAAAATTATAGAAAATTTGATTCTATTTTTCAGGCCTGTAGAATGGAATAATAAGGATGGTATCAAGTGCTTCAATGAAACAAAACCAGTGAAGAAACGAGGGCATTGGGGATCCGGGTCCGACAAGCGGATAATGAAAGTGGTGGTAGATGTGGTAGGGAAAATGAAAGTCCCTGTAACAATTCTTAATGTTACACAACTTTCAGAATATAGAGTTGATGCACACACCAAAGTTTACACAGAATCAGGGGGTAAATTGCTCACTGATGAGCAAAAGGCTGACCCTTTACATCATGCCGATTGTATACATTGGTGCTTACCTGGTGTTCCTGATACTTATAATCAAATTTTCCTTTCCCACTTGTAAAATGTTGTAACCTCAAAAAACATGAGAAATTGGTTACAATGTAATTCACCCCCAACTATATATATTGCATTTTCATTTCCTATTAATTGAAATTTTTTTGTACCAAATCTTTTTCGAAAGAAATCAAAAGCATCTTGTTAAGTAATGTTCTATTTGTTGGGGTTCATAAAATGGATGTGGGTAATCCACCATGGTAAAAGCAATATTAGCCGCAAGTTAGGTCAACTCATCTATTCCCTTTTCTCATTTTTTTGCATTTATAAAGTAAAATATTTCAGGATTTAGGGATCATGGTGGTGTTGTGGACCTCAATTTCATCGGTCTAGAGGTCTACAGGATGGCAATCAAATAATGGATGTAGTTTGCTTCTAGGAGAGAAAGGCAAGATCAATAGAGAGATATAAGGTGTTCTAGAGTAATAAAGGGAGTTAAAGGATGGTTTTGGGTTCGTGAATGCAAGTTTGATAAGTTTTACTTTTGGTATTAGTGGGGCTGGTGGTGCCGTTATTACAAGTGATAGGAGCTTAAACCGTATTCTTTGGTTTTTTTTTTGGTACATAAGGAAAGTTAGGACACCCTTCTCTCAAGGGAGACTCTTAACGAATCAAGAAGAACAAATTTTCTTAACGAAGGATCCGTTGAAACATCCACGTCAACCGAGGCAGCAAAACTGCTACCCGATTAGCTTCCCGAAAGATATGCTTAATAGCGTAGAATCTAAACTGACGAAGCAGCTGCCGAATGTCATCAATGAGGGTTTGGATAATCCAAGGGCAAGTGATAAAAATTTAACTAAACTATTTTAAATTGGATTAAATTGGATTAAATAAACTAAAATAAACTTAATTAAACTATACTAAACTAAATTAAATTTAAGTGATAGAAATTAAAAAATAAGTCCAAGAGAACAGGGTCTTATTGGTGGTTGTATTCATTTGGTAAAGTAAAAATAGAGAAGCATCTATTGTTTTTCATTTCACATGTAGGGGGGAAAATGTAGAAGGAAAACTGAGTACTTGTTGATGTTTAGGAGACATAAGAGTGATTATAAAAAAAATTGTATTGTTAAGTTACATTTCGATTTTGATCTGCATATTTGGGCTTCATAGCAGTTCCTCTTTGGACTTAGAAATTTCAAGAACTTCTAGTATCTTACTTATTCATGTTATAATCATATCAAACTAGAGTAGACTAGACGAGATACCTGTCTCAAAAAGTACCCCTAGCTTGTTATATTTGTATTGATAAGTCTAATTGGACAAGTAATCTAACGTTCTAATCTCATCTAGGGTTTAAGTATCTAATTATAGAGTGGGGGGAAATTAGTTCAATTTTATTTTTCACCACTTCATAACAAACAATTTAACAGAAGTTTTAAACCCCATAAAATGAGATTAGAATGTGTAAAACATGTCACTAACATCATACTTTACTAACTAAGGTACAACGTAAGGATATCCTTAACACAATTCTAAAAATCCATAGGAATTACTGGATGTTTGGATGTAATGTAGATTTTCAAGAAAAAACACTTGAACGCATATAGAACATGTATGGTTTAACATTTGTGTGTTCCAATAAATAAATCAATTACCTACTCCAATTCTTCTTGGTAGCAATGGAATCCCCCACTTGGTTACCTTCTCCCCCTCCTTAGGTAACACCATATTCTCGTTATGTTGATTAGTGATTATCTTTTTACTAATAGAACCAAACCAATCTTTTTACCATTTCAATTTCATTGATTGACTTGGACCAAACAAGCACTCCGGTTAAGGGTGTGCACCGGTCCAAGACCGTACTGGGACCGATTGAACCGGTGGACAAGAATCCGGAAGTTCCGGTCTGGTCCGATTTTGGACCGGTTGAACCAGATTCTATATCTTAAAAAAAATTATGTTTTGTTTATATTAAACATATTTATAAATTTGATACATTAAAATTTAATAATTTTAAACACAATAATCCTAAAAGCAATAAAGATTAAGTTTTAACCTTTTTAAATTTCTAATTTTTAAACTTTTTTTTTAACCTTTAAACTTTTTATTTAATAAAAAAATCAGATATTCTGGTCCAATGGTCCGGACCACAAACTCAGAATTACAAATTTTTATGGACCAGAGACTAGACTGCAAATCTGGTTCATTTCAGTTCAGTTTCGGTCCGAATTTCCGTCTCGGTCCAAATCTGCACACCCTTAACTACGGTACATCTCCACTAGTAGAAAACCCACGAAAAACAAAACAATTTTACCCTGACCCGTTAATAGTCGGAGGGTTGCTAGTTGCTACTTCAATCTTAACCCGTTTTCCTGACCCGTTAAGAAGGAGCCACCACCTTTAGCCTCCTCCCCAAGTATTTCCTGTTTATATAACCTTTCCCATTCTAGTTTCTTCCAGAACTTAATTAGGGTTCTTGACTTGTTCTTCTTTCTCAGGTGAGAGATCTCTCAATTTCGATCTCATTTCTTGTTCAATCTTTCTTCCTTGTTTCGTAAATCAAATCGATTCTTCCTAATTTTGTTGTATGCGAAAAACCCTAATTGTTTTTAATCATCCTTTTTTCTATTGTAATTTTGCAGCGGCATCAATGGCGGGAGGAAATTTTATGCACAAAGTGATGTCTTATGTCGTCAATGAACTCGTTGTTAGCGGTCTCGCTAATAGGTATTCATTCTCTCTCCTCCTTCTTAATTTACTTTTGCGCATTTGTTATTTGCTTTAAATTAATGGATCTTGCATTAAATTATGTGCTAATTTTGGTGATTTATGACATGAATTTTGTTTGTGGATTCGATATTGATATGTTTCTAGAAATTTTTGTTTCTCGTGTTGCAGATTTGTCATATGTTCAGGGATTTTTGTTGAATCTTTTGATTTTCTTTGAGCTGTTTTTGGATGTTGTCTTGTATTCGTGTTTGTGTTTCATTATGCTCTGATAATCTGATTGATGATGATAACCTGTATGGATTCAATTTATTTTTGGAGAAGCTTCGATTTCGACCATCGGGATGTTGTAGTTTGAGATATCTCAATCCCTTATTTTTTTATAGAATTGGTTTGTTGATTTCTATTGGTTTGGGAATGTCATTTTGTCTACCCAAGCTTCTAACTGGTTGGCCCAATAGAATTTTCCGGTTTCTCTATGGGCTTTCGTTGAAGCGAAAGATATCTCGAGACTTTCATATTTTGCTATTCTGCACTACAATATAACTAGTGTGCTGTAGCTTGAAAATTTTGAGTATATTGTGCCATAAAAGTAGTAATTTCGAGCGAATAAGCTGAAGATAAATGTTTGCTTGAGTAAACTGTACTTACCAAAGTATCTCTTTGATAATCTTGTGTATTGCAGTAGAAAATATGCTCATTTGCTGCATATTTTTTCTGTTGCTGTTATGATTACCCAGTGTATGTACATATTTTCATGATAGACAGGAAATTGTTTTGATCTTTTTCATATCAGAGTCTAGCTAAGCTTTTAACTGGTTGGCCCAATAGATTTTTTATGGTTTCTGTATGGGCTTTCGTTGAAGCAAAAGATGTCTCAAGAGTTTCAGCTTGGCTATTCTGCACTGTAATATAATGGTGCTGTAGCTCGAAAATTTTGAGTATATTGTACCATAAAGCAGAAATTTTGAGCGAATAAGCTGAAGATAAATGTTTGCTTGATAAATTGTACTTGCCAAAGTATCTCTTTAGTAATCTTGTGTATTGCGTAGAAAACATGCTCATTTGCTGCATCTATTTTCTGTTGCTGTTATGATTACCCAGTGTATGTCCATATTTTCATGATAGACTGAAAATTGTTTTGATCTTTTTTCTTATCAGAGTCTAGCTAAGCTTTTAACTGGTTGGCCCAATAGATTTTTTATGGTTTCTGTATGGGCTTTCGTTGAAGCAAAAGATGTCTCAAGAGTTTCATCTTGGCTATTCTGCACTATAATATTATGGGTGTGCTTTAGCTTGAATTTTTTGAGTATATATTGTATAAAGCGGTAATTTTGAGCTAGTAGTCTGAATTTGTTGAAGGTTATTGTTTGCTCGAGTCAACTGTCCTTGCCATTGTATCTCTTTTAAAATCTTCTGTATTGTAGTAGAAACCATGCTCATTTGCTGCAAGCCTGCAATTAAATTTTCTGTTGCTGTTATAATTTCCCATTATGTGTGCATAATCTGATGATAAAATGGATGTTATTTGATTTGTAGTTTGTGTTTTTTATAAAAAAAAATAGTTGAGCCCTAAATTCTGTTCACGAGTCTTATTGTTTTTATGTTCAAGAATCTTTGATCACATTTTTACTCAAAAAGATGTCATTTATTGTGCCATTGTTGGCTCTTTCTTCTTTGAACTTTTTATCTTTATGTGTATCTATTTATGGGTTAGTATTTGGCTGTTTTTGCATAGAACAATAGTGTTATTCATTTGTTTGAAGTGTTGTGGATTTGCAGTTTGTTTTATGTTTCCATGCTTCTTCTCTGGCCATCTGGATCTTCCTGTTCCTGAATGGTTCGTTCTCTTGAAGCTAGAGTAAAAGAAGAAGCTTTCTTTTAGTATCCAGCTGCAATGTAAAATAAACCCTGTTACACTGTAGCTCACTGAAACTTCTGCAAAATCTTCGCACTAACAATTCTTGTTCCTATTAAACAAGGCTGTGTTCTCAATAACACAAACTAGTGTTTTTTGATTGGATGAACTACCTTGTCTTCATAAATCTATGAATGAGGCATGTTTCAGGACTCGGACTAATTGCTTGAATTGATTTTTCCAGTCGTGCCTTCCAAAGATTTACCGTCAGGACCAACCAAAAGATGGAAAATCTCTCTAAATTTGGTATTATATCAAGACTACTCTTTCTTGTAATATTGTCTCCTATACATCAATCATGACTCGGAAATTGATAATTTCTGCGGCATACCTACAGCTCAAGAAAAAAAATCAGACATCGCTGAGCAACTAGAAGATCTTACTAAGAACATGCAAGAGGTAAGTGAACCTTTCATGAGACGCCTTTGTGCCATTGGTAGCAACAAGCAGGGAAGTATACTAACGATCTCGCTTATGTTTGTTTGCAGACATTGAAGAATCGACAGCGATGAACTTGGTATGGGTGCTGAACTAACCTTGATTCTATTGCGATCTGCCATAGCATTAGCTAAGAGAGCTTGAAACAAGATTGTATATTTGGACTAGTATATTATTGCAACTGGAGGCCGTTGGTCTTGTGGAAAGAATGGTTTCATAACTTTTGATGTCTAATCCACAGAAGTCTGATACTCTGATCGGACCATGATATTGTATTTAGCATCTTGTGACATGGTAAATAAAAGGCTACGGATTGCTTCCCTCGTGTGACTTTTCCATGGATCCCAAAAGTTTATTTATTACTTCCTCCCATAAAGTACAACTAACCATTACTTCCACTTAAAGATGTGAAAAAATGTAATCTTTTTTGTTATGCCAGTGACAATTTTGGCATATTGCTTTGTAAAATAGTTCCACATGTGTACTGTATATGATCACACTCGTACGTTGAACCCAACAATATTTTAGCAAAAGCCATAGTATTTATAACTGAGTAATAGATTCTGATCAAAGTTGGACTACAATGGCTATTTTGTCTATATCAACACCATTATTGTGAAATGATAGAATGCTCGAGTATTTGCTACTAATTCAAATTGGACTATAGTGGACTGCTTGTCTACATGAGCACCATATTGTCAAATTGGGGGAGGATCCATAGGCAGAGAGTTTTGCCGTCAAACAATTCTATTCAATGATGTATATCGAATTATCTATTACCGATTGAAATTGGACTATAGTGGGTGGCCTTTATATCTCAATGGACAATTATCAAATTAGGGATGATTGATAAGCAAATAGTTTGCCAACAAGCCGCTCTGTAAAATTATGTATGAACTATTGTGGTGTTCCGTGTTTCAATGTATCTAAACGAAAATTTGGATGAACAAATAACTTCTAGTCGTACAACAAAAAGAACTAGGGAATGTATAAAAGACGATGAATGTACAATGATCAGTGCATTTATTGTACACCCAGGTGTACCATGCAACAATTTTTTTTGTGTGGCCTCCTTTCGGGAACCCCATGGTAAGAAGAATTTACCTCTGGGTTGTCCTCGCACAGGACCCTCACCCAGACCCCCAACAAGCATTCCAACCTCCCCCAACAACATTGAAATTATGCTTCCACCAAGATTTGAACATTGGTCTCCCATGTGGGAGATAGGAAGCGATACCATTGGACCCAATGGTCCTTGGTAGGTGTACCATGCAACATGATCACGGTACACCCGAGTGTATGAGAAAAATTGTAGTATAAAGACAATATTTTTGATTTACAGATAGCTTGTAAATGTATAATATTGCTTTTGAAGATACAACATAGTTTTTGGATGTATATATACAAATATGTGTAATACCAAATTGATTTCTACATTTTTTTTTTAAAGGTAAGATGAAGGGGACTCACTTGAGTGGAATAAGGGGAAATCCTCAAATGAGTCCCATGAGGTTTGATCCCTAGACCTCAGGGATATGAGGTGGGGAGCGATGCCACTACTCCACCACCTCAACCTCAATTGATTTCTAAATATACACAAATAGCTTCTGCATGCACGTAGAAAAAAATCTAAATGTACCCTTCTTTATTTTTCCATATATAGGTCTTTTATCTAATGGTAATTTGGTCAAACCACTTGATTTTAGCTTATTTTTCTTAACTTTTAAGTATTATTTTATAGCTATTTAACGTTTTGAGTATTAAATTATTACCAATTTTTTTTTTAATATTTTTTCTAACTTTTGAGTATTATTTTATAGCTATTTAACTTTTTAAGTATTAATTTACGGTTATTTCACCAAATACCCCTGACAAATAAATTTATTCACCAAATACCCCCACTTTTTTCAAAATTCACCAAATACCCCCGACCTTAAAAAAAATTCACCAGATACCCCCAATTTTAAAAAAATGACAGAAAATGCCCTTAATGGCTAACGGCGGTTAACTCCGTTAGTCATTAGTGTTAATTAACCCTAAAAAACCCAAAGTAACTCTAAAAAAACTCTAATTAACACTAAAACCCTAATTAACCCTAAGTAACCCTAAAAAACCTAACCCTAACCCCTCTCTCTCTCCAGCCTACCACCCCCAACAACCCCGGCCCACCGCCCCCCCCCCTCCCACGCAGCTCCCCCCTTCCTCCTCCCACGAAGCCCCACCTCCCCTCCCCCCTCCCCCTCCCCCTCCCCGTGCGGTTGTGCCTCCCCCTTCCCCAACCCCTTCGAACTTAGTCGCTCCCCCTCCCCTCCCCACCGCAAAATCGCGATTCCAAATTTCAAAGCATCTTGTTTATCATCCGATTAATCGAACGAGATACTTAAGAGTGAGTGTTGAATATTTTCGGGAGTTTTCGTTTCAAAAATTTTAAATGGAGTTTCAAAAGGAGAGAGAGGGGAGATCTAGGAGAACAAAGTGGAGGAGAGAGTGACGCTTTTGGTAGAATGGAAACCGTTCGAAGCGAGTGACAAAGGGGGAGGCGCGTCGTCAACACCAAAACGAAGAGAGAGAAACAATCCGCCGCACCTCGCAAGTTTGATGGCCGGTCACCGCCATTCCCCGCTCACCGACTTATCGCCATGCCCATTCGCCGCCGAGTTCGAAGGGGTGGGGGAAGGGGATGGGGAGGGGGATCGACCGAGCTCGGGATTCGAAGGGGTGGGGGAAGGGATGGGGGGAGGGGAGGATGGATCACCGAGCTCGGGATTCGAAGGGGTGGGGGGAGGAGGGGGATTCAGGCGGGGTGGTGGAGAGGGAGGGAGGGGGCCGTGGGGGTCAGGGGTTGTTGGGGGTGGTGGGTCGGTGGGTGGGTTAAGGGAGAGAGAGTGTTAGGGTTACTTAGGGTTGCCGACTTAGGGCTAATTAGGTTGACTTAGGACTAATTAGGTTGACTTAGAAGCAAACTTGTAAATAAACGCATAACAGAGACTAACGTCCGTCAACAAAAGGGTATTTGGTGAATTTTTTTAAAGCTCAGGGGTATCTGGTGAATTTTGAAAAAAGTGGGGGTATTTGGTGAATAAATTTATTTCAGGGGTATTTGGTAAAAAAACCGATTAATTTATTACTATTTTTTGCTTATTATTATTTCTATGAGACTGTGTTTCACATGAGTCATGACTTTGCGTTAAAAGAAAGAAGACGACTTGCTGATCAAGACTGTTCTCTCTCGTCACCAAAACAGTAGATAAAACCCGACTCTAAAACCCTGATTTACCATCAAAGGGGTTTAGTAAAGCTAATGGCTGCTGCTACCTCCTCCATGTCCAGAAATTCTCAATTGTTTCGCTCTCTCCTTCGCTTCAATCTTCATCAATGGAGGTCCTTCTCTTCCTCTTCTTCTCCTTCTTATTCATCTCATCTTCCTTCCTCTTTCTGGCACCGTTCTCTTCCTTTTCTCAATACGGTTAGTACTTCTCTCTCTCTCTCCTCGAATTTAGCGATTTCTCAAATTTCGCTCATTTTAACAACTTTTACATTCAATTTGATTCTAATTTGTAGGTGATTTTGCGAGATCAGGAAGTCAAAACCTCGAGATTATATGAAAGATATTTGTCTACTGCTTCCTCATCTTCTGGAGGTAGTTCTTCGAATGCTGCTGCTCAGAATCTAAAAGCGAAGAATTCTTCGGATTCTAATTCTGGTGATGGTGCGAATTCTGAAGGCTCGCAACAATCTGGTGATGCCGGTAAATCGATTCGAGGATCGGTAATTTCGATTAATTTCATTGATCTGATTCTAGTTTTACTGGTTTTGATATTGAATTTCTACTTCTTTTGGTTAAAATTTGTTTTAGTTGTTTGCGTAATTTGAGATTAATGTTCCATGTTATGAATGTTCACGATGAATTTTGATGACGATTTTGATATATCTTATCACAAGCAACTTAATGTTCAATTTGTTAATTATGAAGTAATTGAGTTTATTTTTGAAATTTGAGGTGATTCTGTTACTTCCATATGGAGATGTGTATATTCGTAGTGGTAGTTTTCTCATGTAACTATATGAAGGCTTTAATATTTCGGAAACTGGTCTGGATGCTGTGGAAGTAAGAGAATGTGTTTTTTTGAGGATGCTTGTCCATACTTTATTCGCCTATGCATCTTTTGTTTTGGAGGTTAAGAAATAGATTACACACTTATGCTTTGCTATAGCATCAGGTCAAGATTTCCTAAAGTGTCATATCCATTTGCCGTGTTCTAATTGGCACTTGCTGAGGCGGCATGCTGCAATTCACATGAGTTCTATCCCAAAATCAATTAGTACGGTAGTAATAGTGCCTAGTACTTTTTCCAATTCAAACTAGTGAAAACATTTCTATTTAGCGGAACAAATTTCATTAACTTCGACCACATCTTTTACGAACAGATGTAAAATTATTAATCATAAGGGATCTTGTTTAGTTTTGTTACAATCTGTAGTTTTGAAATAACAACTCTCTGTAAGTTTTTCTAGTACCTGATCAAAGATGTCAATGGCCATGTAATTATGTTGTGCATTTAACACCATAAAAAACGCAAATGTTTCAACTACTTTGAAACGAGGAAGTCGTATTTAGTTTGGATTAGTGAGCCAAATGAGTACTTGAATATTAAACACGGACTGAATTCAACCAATTTGCCTCCAAGGGAAATTTAAAGCAAAACCAAGCACAAATGCTACAGTTATTACCTCTTCCTTCCTCATAGCTGTTGAAGCCAAACACATCAATCATTTTTTGAGATCTACAAACTCAATACTGCAAGCAAAAATTGCAGATCGAAGGATTTTGGAATAGAATAATAAATTGCTTGTGAGTTGTGATACTATTAATGATCAAAATGTTATTTGGTTGAGGTAAGTTGGGTGTGAAATTTCGTACAAATAGGTTTCTCAACCCCCTCTAAACAACTTCAATTTCTTACCCACCACCTCCCATGAATTGAGATCCTCATACGGTCATATTTCCTTTTTCGTAATATATTCTGAATCCATACATTGAGTGAACTAAACAACTGAAATGAAGTAATGGATTGTCAATCCATTTCCAATTTCCATGGGGTGCTCCCTTATCATACCATTCAATTCCAATGTATTGAACCAGACGCTTTTATTTGGATTTCTCCTATTGATACCATTACCATTACTACAATTTTATCAACTAGACCTTATATAAGATGCTTTTGAATACTCCCTTGGTTAACTTCACACTTCACTGTCTTAGATAGAAGCTCACTAATTCGGCAATTCTTTTTTTTTCCCATAAAATTTACTTCCTCCGATTCTTTTTAGTTGCTGCACTTCTTTTTGCTTTTCCATAGTCTCCAACGCATAACTTTCACTACTTGCATATGAATAAAAATCAATGTAGTGGATATTTAAAAAGTGCACATTGTATCTAACAACATCCATTTTATGTGGAACTAACATTTTACATTTGTTTCATCTGTATCTTTGAAGTATTCTCTTTTAGTGAAACATTCAAAACCTACTCATAGATTATAGGAGTCCAAAGTTGGTCTAATGATCTTGGAGACCTTAAAAGAAACAAAGTTAATGTTTGGGGGTGATGGAGTAGTTGTCAATTCTAAGTTAATTGAGGTTTCAGGTATTGTTATATTTCCCAGTTTGTGCTGTATGAATATTTGGACATCTAACATGTTATGTTGGCTGCATTGGTCTTGTAATTTGCTACACGAAGAACTTTGTTTTGGATTTCCCTTATGACTAATGGATGGCCTTTATGTTGGTTTTGTGCAGCCTGTTTCATGGATGAGCCTCTTTTTGTTACTTGTGACGGGAGCAGGGATCATATACTACTATGACCAGGAAAAGAAGCGACATATTGAAGGTAGATTACTATGGTGAGTTTGTTATTCGAGTTTTTGGCTATCTTTACAAAAATGGGATGCGGTTGATATACTCTCGGCGCGCAGAATGTTAGAACTCTGAATGAATGTTTTGGTATGGATGAAATAGTGAAATGCCTACAATATGTATATATGTATGTAACTATGTATATGTATATATATAGATATATATAGTGAGAGAGAGGGAGAGAGAGAGAGAAAGAGAGAGAGAATTTGATGGAACATTCAAACTTGAAGTATAGGTCAACCCCTTTGAAGTTCAAATCTTAGGATGTTCAGATCAAATGGTTATAGCTTTGTCTATATTGTATTCTGTTGCTTGTGCATGATATATATTTTTCTGGAGGTGATCAGGATAATGGTAAATTTATGATTTATTGAATTTCCAAATTTGTGATCAGAAATATCCAAAATATTAGAAATCCGATCCAATGTATATGGAGACTTATCCGATCAGTAATTTAGCCAAATTCAGAACAGGTTTAGTTCAATATTTATCCTCATTTGGATATGTGGATCTAATCCAGTTTCACACTTTTTAGATTAATATTGTAATTAGTGTTTGGGCCGGGGAAATGAACCGTGTTGTTGCATTGACAACATTATGACCTTATCTGTAAAATTGATAATTGTTTCTTTTTAAAAAAAAATTTCCTTCTGGTATTATTTATTCATTTTTATTTTGAGAGAAGTTGCAAGATTACATGGATTAGTGGATTACTTAAGGCTTGTAATGACCCTGTTTGTAATTCTCCCCCTTTTGTCCTTGAGGCCATGAGTTCAAGTTGCAGGAGTAACCTCATCTTTAAGCTAGGTGTTCCGCCATGGGAAGCAAGGAACGTCTGTGGCAGATAAAGGCAGGTAAGGCTGCAAAGAAAATACATGTTAGTTAACATCAAAATTAGTTGAGGATAGCCCTCTCCAGTGCTGCTGTCAGTTAGGTAAACTGGCAAGAGAATTTTACTATTAGGGGAGGTGCCAGAAAATACTTTTAGGAGCAAATAGAGGGGTATTTATAGTGGCGTTTGATCACCTCTTGGAGGACATGAAACCTGCTGATTGTACCACGTAGCGCAACTTGTTTGGCTAAAACACGTAACTTCTCTTATTAGAGTAATGAATACACTAGATGGAATCTAATAGGGTGACTAGTCTTTTGCCGCTGGCACGGTGAGATTGGCAGCACTATCATCAATGTAATTCGGGTCATCTCCTGTAGAGGAGTTGGTATACCTGCACATGCAATGGATGCCGGTGGTTATCACGAGGCTTTAATGGCACTTGTGTAATACCTATACAGTAGGTCTGAGGCTTTTTTACTGTTAACAAACCCATGCAGACTGGCAGAGTAATGAGTTTGTTCTGACACAAGACTTCTGACTGTTGCCCAGTGCCCACTTATCTTAGCGACGAATTTGAATTCACAGTTGGATATGAAATGTGCTTGAAGATTGATATCTATAGTGTGAATTTTGATTTGTAAATTATTTATTTTGTTGGAGCCTTTATAACAAACCCCTTCCCTTCAAGAAAGCAAGCATAGTTAAGGTATCTACACTGAAGACAATCAGGCATATGTCCTTCATTTATTTTGAATAAATATGTTTTGCCTGTTTTGAAGAGGGATTGTAAGTTCTTTCTAACTTTGAGAACTGGCCAGTTTCTTCAGTCTATATTCCAACAATATAATGCTCAATGTAATTTTAAATACTTTGATATTGTCTGCAGAGATAAACAATAAGTCAAATGCGGTGAGACAGGGACCTTCTGTAGGACAAGCAGCTATCGGGGGACCATTCAACCTTATTAGCCATGAAGGGAAGAGGGTGACCGATAAAGATTTTCTGGGTAAATGGACAGTGATTTATTTTGGCTTTACTCATTGCCCTGATATTTGCCCTGATGAGCTCCAAAAGCTTGCTGCTGCTGTTGATAAGATAAGTAAGTCACAACATTTATGTCTTTGTTACACTTGTTTAATTTATTATGTGTATGCCCGTCTTCCTGATGAAATCAGGAATCGATGCTATGAATTGCTACTGCCTTTGTACCTTGACCTTTTGTTGGGTTATTCTGTTGTTAGTTTGTACTAGGTTTTTGGACCCAGGTACGCTCGGGATAATTTCAAGAAATAATGTCAATAAACTAATGATTAAATTTAAAAAAAATCTCAACATCACACAAATACCTTTTAATATTTGCTGTCTCTCTTTTTTTTTATATATCTTGATGGTTTATTAAGAGCATATATACATTTTAAATGACGCTTAATGCCAAATTGAAAAACAATAATGTTATGATTCCAAGGGAGGTTTTTAGTTTTGATACGATAGCAAAATTTGTTTCGTCAATCAAAAAATATTTTGAACAGATTAAATGTAAAGCCAATCTGTAAGTTATGGTTTTTACTCATCCAAATAATATGTGATTTCATTTAGGATATGATTCAGTTGGTTATTATATAAACTTAAAAAAACTTAAAACCATAAAGGTGTTATTTATTAAACTTGGAGTATCAAATTTAGAACATGAGGCTGTGTCCAGTGATTGAGGTATCCCTTTTAGTATCAAGTTGATAGATTGGTACCATAACAAACTGAAAGAATGCTTCGAATTGGTAGTAGCTAGAATGTTTTCCGAATTTGGGGGGAGGGGGTGAAAGGGGGTCAAGTTTTTGTACAAGTTCTTATAGCAATTCATTGCTGTTTAGTTGACTGTCCAGAAATGGAAGTCTCTTAACGCCACTATTCTGTATATTAGGACACTTTTTTCTGGGATATGCAGATATGTTGCATACAGTATATGCTTGGACTAGATGTTGATATACTCTATTATCTTATTACCTGATGCAGAAGAAAAATCGGGGATTGAGATTGTGCCAATTTTCATTTCTGTTGATCCTGAAAGAGACACTGTCGAGCAAGTCAGTGACTATGTGCAAGGTACTGTGTTGAATTTTCTGTTTTTTTTTCCTGTACAAGTGTCCTTTTTGTGGGAAGAAAAGAAAATTGATGTTGAACATGTATAAAAGCAGCTAAATTGCAGCGAAGTTTTTCATTCTAGGAGTGTCCTCGATTTTATTGATAAACCAGTCATGTACAGTAGCGCGAGACATAGAATATCTTTTTCTTGTTGGTTTTGGCCGTGGTAGACTGGTGGTCGTCCCACCTTTCTGCATTGGACACACTGCTATCTTTTTTAAAAAAAAATAATAATTGGTAGGCTTAATAGCTTATCAAAAGATACAAGCACTTAGATATAGTGCCTTGTCTAAATACTTTTTTTTGGTTTTCGTGGATAAAATGCAGAGTTCCACCCAAAATTGATTGGATTAACTGGTGATCCAGCAGAGATTAGGAAAGTTGCTCGTGCATACAGAGTGTATTATATGAAGACAATGGAGGAAGGCTCAGATTATCTTGTTGACCACTCTATAGTCATGTATGTATGAGTTCACTGTTTTATTGCTTCTCCAGGCTTCCCCGTCTTCTTTTTGATTGATTCATCTCAGCACTAGTGGGGCAATTCCTATCCTCATGTTCCTGATGTTAATATTTAAAAGCTTTTGAAAGAATTTTAGATTATGAACTCTTTCCTTAGCGATCCCGTGAGTAGTATCCTTGACTCCTTGCTATGTCGGATCCTGATGAATTTTAATACAAGACATGTTCCTCTTTCTCTTGACCTTATTTTTTTACTCTCTACCAGAAGCTAACCATGTTAAAATTGAACTTTGCTTCAAGTATTAGCCAAGGTGTCCAAGTCCAACTATTAGATCTAGCATTTTTTGAATTATTTTTTGCATGTTTACCACCTAAATTGAAGTACCCTAGCGTCTACACCCATGTCATAACGTGAAGTACTCAACATGGATAGCTAAGGTAAAATGAATTTCCCTGGTGCATTAACATACGGGGTACTGTTTGATGGGGAAAAAAGCTCTTGTTTTGTGCCTCGGTGTCTTGTAAATGAATCTGCTTGCTTTTCCCCGAGGACTGGCATGGTGGGTTGGGGATTCAGCACACTATGTAGAGGTTACTTTTGGATGAGCTCAACAGGCATTGCTAATGAGTATTAGGTGTTGGTTGAGTCTCATGGAGATCAAATAATCCCTCAAAGTTTGTGTTGAACTGTTATTTTCTAGATTCTGTAAAGTTGTGTAATGGTAAAAGGCTTTGTGAAACAATGTGTCTGAGTGACCATGTGATGAGAACGCTAATCAGAGTAAATTGTTTGATGTACCTGCTTATTCATCTATCACATGTCTAGTTGAAAGAATATTGATAGGAATGATGTTATGTGATTTACACTCGTTTTGTATCTTGTAGGTACTTGATGAGCCCTAAAATGGAGTTCGTGAAATTCTTTGGAAAGAACAATGATGTTGATGGACTTGTCAACGGTATGATCAAAGAGATAAAGCAGTACAAGAAATAGGCATTTACAAATTTTGAGGCATTTATTCCTTATGCAATCTGGATAAATTTTGATAAATAATGTTTATTTTACTGATATGGCATGATACTTACAAGTAAAGTAAAACCATGCAAAAATGATTGATTTGGAGCCCTTTAGTTTTTTACTTTGCACAAAATGACATGAAGAAAGCATTCCAAAAATCTTCCCAATTGCAAAATTTTGAGCAGGATGGTTTCTTTGTGGATCTGAAAATTCTCTTGATGGAAGACTCATGCTTGGAGAAGATGCTGTGTTGATAGAAAATGAAGTCCCATAATTTTGTTATTAGTTCTAAAAAAATTTAGAAATGGAAACAATAAGGCATTCTGCACGAATCTATAAATAGAACTCTGCAATCTGCATAATGGAAGCAATCGTAGAAACAACGAGGGATGGGTGCATTTATTTTTCACTATTCAAACAAATGCTACAAAACGCTGTCCGGAACCAAATTCTGCAAACAGAAGTGACTATGACTAAATGGTATCAACAACCACGACCTCCATCATACATACATCTATACCGGTGGAGGTATATAAGGCCAAAATTGTGGACAGTCTTCCACTTTCCTCCTTAAGAAAAGTGCTCCTTATTTATACATAACAACAAGCTCCCACATAATAACAAAACAGTATTCGCTATAATTTTAACCTATTTTAATATGAAAGTTTGATGTATGATTTGAGATTGGACGATAGTCGCAATTTTGTAACCCTCAGACAGGGTTTAAGCCAGCCTCAAACCTCTAGTATACACAACAACAAAATGAACAAAACTCCCTGTAACCTCCGCATTGTGTCTATAAAAAGCCACCAGGATGTGAGGGTAAGTGATGTGCACAGTTGAAGACTTGAAGTATGCAACTCTTGTCGTTTCTGAAGAAATTTTAGTAGAAGCATAAGTTGCTGAATATTTCCATAATAAGAAAGAACCAAGTCCAGGGAACAGGATTTGTAAGTACCTAAGTTAGAGCAGTTCACCGTATCACTGATCACGGAGGACTTGAATATGGCTCACGGATCACTTGTCTACTTCTTGAGGGAGAATGGCTTTTCCCAGGTACACCTGTTGCATCTCCTCCCTCCATATCTACGAAGACAATGTCAATGCACTCGGGTAAAATAATAGTTACAGCAGTTAAAATATACTACTTCCTCCGTTTTTTTTTACAGTTACACTTTTGAAAATTGCGGTTACCTAGGCAAAAATTTAATTGGGGATTAAGTAAAAGTAAGGGTGGGGATTAAAGGGAGTGGGGACCACCCCTCCCCACCCACCCCAACCCCTTCCCCCCCCTTCCGCCTGCCGCGCCCCCCCCCCGTGATTTCCACCCCGCAAAAAATCACTAGTGAAAAACAATAAAACAAATCAACAAAACAAAACAAAGATTGAAACCCATAACAAATCGACTTAGTGTTTTCCAATTTGGGGTTTTTTCGATCAGGGTTTTCAATTTGGGGTTTGATTTTAGGTTTTCGATTGGGGGCTTCGTATGGTCGGTAGGAGGTGGAGATTGTGGTGGTTGGCAATTTGCGCGAAAAAGTGGAGAAACAGAGAGGGGTGGAGGGGGCTAGGGTTTTCTAGAGCGAAGGTGTGCCGTGTGGGTGGAGGGGGTGGGGAGGGGCTGCGGCGGTGGAAGGGGAGGGGGAAATCGACGGGGAGGGGGGTGGGGGAGGGGCTGGGGGGTGGAGTGGAGGGGGGGAGGGGGACTAGGCTGGGCTGGGGTGGAGGGAAGAGGGAAGGAGTGGGGGGAAGGGGTTGGGCTGCTGGGGTGGGTGGGGGAGGAGTGGCGGAAGAGATAGAGGAGGTTTAATTATTTGAGATTAGTATATAATGAGATTAAATTAAGTAGGCTTAATTTTAATTAATTGTTATAAGTAAGGGTAAATTGGTAATTTTGCAGCATAAAACTTTCCATTTTGGGGAAGAAAATAAAGTGTAACATGTAAAAAAAAACGGAGGAAGTATATAATTTCTCCTCTATTCAGTAATCAATAAACTTACCATGTGACGGAACTCAATTCGTATATGAGGTACATTTGTTTTGTGGATATTATTTCCATCTGGACTTCTTTTGAAGTAGTCTTCACCAATCCAGTGTCTCTGTGGAAAGCAATAATGGTACAGCATTCAACCACTATTTTACTATCAAACTATGTCAAAGTTATGATAAGATTTCATTGTTCAACCAGTACTGGTCAGACTAAGAACTTATCGAAATTTTCAGACAGGTTGAATATCTCAGACCTGACCATCTCTAATATTCAACCACCATTCAGGGAAATACCTTCAAAGCATGAGAGAATCCAGATTGGAGGACTGAATTACGGGCGATCTCACATAAATCACAAGAACTTAGCTTCCACACCTGTTGGAAATGAAGAACTTCAGATCACAACAGCATAATTCTTCAACAAGTATACCAACCAAGGACACTTACCGAAGCAGCTATGCTGTATTCTTCCACTAATGGCTCCTTGGTTAAATGGATTTGTAACGGGTCATCCGTAGAAAGAGAAACGTTAAGACCACGCAAGAAGAACATAGGGAACGGGTTGCGATGATAATCCAAAAATAAAGAATTGTTGCTAAGAGGAGACATCGCCAGCCCAATCTGCATGAAAATGAACATCAAATATTATTCACTTGAACAAGCCAACACACAAGGCAAAATGGTCTCGACAATCTGACATACCACCCCTTTAGCGTACCTGTGCTAGATAATAGAGATACTGAAGTACAGGAGATTTTCTCAAATTGATCCCATGTGCAATATTATGGGCAGTGAGAAATGTTGCAGCCAAATGATCAATGTCACCAGCCTGGAACAGCAAATAAGAAAGAGTTCGTCATATGCAAATTGCTTATACATTGAAAGAATATACCATAACAGCTTATCAAAAGTCCATGAACCTTACTCCCAAATTGCAGCCGCTAGGCCCGCTACTTTATTTGGTAAACTTTTTTAAGGAGAGAGGGCATGAATAGCAAAAGCATAACAATTCAAATGTACCTCTCCAGCATGAGGACGGAATTTTATCGTCGTCATACCCTTGGACTCCCGCAGCTACAAGATAAAAAAAGAGATGCATTACATTACACCACATAAAATAAGCATCTGACACAGAAGGATGTAACTTGTAAGAGCCATACTGCAGTGACCATCATCATATACAGGCACGGAAAAAGTGCTTAGTTCTGGAAATCATATTCACCAGTGATAAACCAGTTGAATCAGAAGGAACTGATGATCTACTTGGTTCAACAGGTGAGAACTTCAGGATCTGACTGTATACGGAGTGGGGTTCAGCAGGATTAATGACTGCCAATTACTTCCACAATCATGTCACAGACATCGTGAAATGTGTGTCCTTGCTGTACCTCATCTATATCTTACCATTTTAGAGAAAACTTGGTCCCTTACCCTCTCTGCAAACCTATTGTCAAGCAATCAGATATCCAACTGAAGACCTCAACTCTTCAGTCAGTGGACTTGCTCATAAAATCTACTAAGGTTCATGGAATGACATAAAATGACAAGTGAAAGGTAGCTCCAGGCTTAATTTGATTGCTACACATCACCAAAACCAAAATTCTATATGGTAGGATAGCAAACATACTGGGGAACTAAGAGGACTGCTCTTTACGCACGCAATTCATTTCTCTTTGCACTGTAAAAGGTTTTTCTGCATTACACCCTTTCTTTTTTTTCTCACCTTGTCTATGTTTGCAGGATTTTTTTTTTTTTTTGGGGGGGGGGTGAAGGAGGGCAGCCTGATACAAAAAGATGGAGTAGAAGATATATAGAAAGTAGATGCGTGTATGTGTTATAATCAACAAAGTTTCAGGGCAAACCTTATTCAGAGTGTAGAGGTTAGCATAACAATAATAAGCGTAGTATGAAAACGCAGGATTGAAGATGTTGGTCCATTGTTCTGGCGTAGGCATGTGCTTCGTAGGGCGTCGTTCAGGCTTACTTTCATCATCCACTAAATCTAGCCCAACCACCTAAGAACAAAAGAAACAATCCAACTTAGTAGTATATGAAGTATGTTTAAGAAAATATCACAAACAAAAATATGAAAAATAGCAGGATTTCTCCAACATGCAACACAAACATGAAGCATTTACTGGCCCGGCCCTTTGTTTTCTTATTACAATTATGGAGACGTTTGTGGAGAACGTCTATTCTCGAACATATGCCCTCCACAGATGCAATAGGTTTTTTTTTTGTGCAAAAGAGGGGACAAGCCCCTAAACAGCAAAGAAACCAAGAACTAATCACGCGTGGTTACGCCTACAATGTCTTTATTGAGAATACAACAACTGCAATAAGTAGTAGCAACATATTTCAGTTGATTTGTGCAATAATTGAACAACGTAAATAAATATCTAGGACACTTATCAGGAGCATGATTTTAAGATGACAAGGTGTAAAAAAGTAATTACCTGCTTCAAGAATAGGTGCAAATGAGGATGAGAATCTGGATCAACAGTGACCTCAAACAGGGGAAGGAAGATGTTGTCAAGCATGTTCTGAAATGATGTTACAATGCCCATTTCCTTGTATATATTGTACAGTCTTGGAATCTGAAAATAATGAATGTGCCACAATGAAGACTGCCAAACAAACAAGGACTTCACACAATTCCAAGCCAACAAAAATGAATAACAGAGAAACCTGTAAACACGATCCTATTGACGAGCTTGAATAAGCATCTAAAAGACCACTGATGCAGAAGGGAAATTAGAGCATACCTGAATCAACCAAACAACATTCTCACTGTACAAATCATTATTAACAACCCAACTGGCTAGTTGGTCCCACTCGCTTTGCTTTCTACCATATATTGATACTCTATACTCTGCCATCTGTAGAGGAATATACACTTCATCATGCACTAATAATAAACCCTTCATAATAATAAGACATTTTGAAGAGAGAGTTTCCAGGCAATCAGCCAAATAAGTTGCAATCAGTAAAATTCAGTTTAATCAGTAAAAATTAGTTTAATCACTGGATTCAATTTAATCAGTAAATAAACGTTTGTCTAGCAATAGGTGAAGTAAACATGGCCTAAATATAAAAATGACTGAACAATCCTTAAGTCCACATTTCCATTCAAATCAACACCTTTTAAACATTTTTTCTTAGTTAACTATTAAATTTAGCACAAAACAATATTCGCCTTCAAATTTCAGTGCCTCGCACTTTGTCATGTTCCTATATACAACAATTATCTTACTAGGTTGGAAACAACATTCAGGAAAAGTGAATATTGCTTCTAAGTGAAGGCAAAGTTGGGTTTTCAACTTTTCATGCTAACTTTAGTATTTGAATTGAGAAAACTGCTAAAAGGTGTACATTTTGAACGAATATGAAGAACACTCATTTCCTTTCCCAACCTAATCACTCCCTCCCCTCTCTGAATTCTCTCATCCAAACAAATTGTAAAACATGAAGTGTGCAAGACAGATATTTATTGTTCGGGAAAACCTGCTTTTAGGGCCACAGACAGTTCAGCAACTCCACCACAGTCCACAAGACACTGAGATGTATACACACTTTGAGAGGATTGTGGTGGAGTTGCAAAAATATGCAAAGAAACAAACTCGCAAAGCGCTGATGTAGGTGA
This sequence comes from Beta corolliflora, assembly GCA_947648045.1. Lineage (NCBI taxonomy): Eukaryota > Viridiplantae > Streptophyta > Magnoliopsida > Caryophyllales > Amaranthaceae > Beta > Beta corolliflora. The sequence goes on along the minus strand of CANSZD010000532.1, from coordinate 1,474,619 downwards.
AGCAGGACCTGATATTTACTGGCAGCAAGGTCAGAGAAAACTTGCTTGGTCAGCTCCCCAAGAAAACGTCCTGTTGCAGGAAGATAGTAACAATTAGAATGTAAACATATTGAAAAGCTTTTCTCAATACAGAGCAACCTCAAGTAATACTGAACCGTCAAAACCTAGCAGAGCAGAAGTAAAATGAGCTCAATAGGAAACAAATACCACCAAACTAAAAAAGGGGGGAAAAGTAGAATAGGGAGAGAGAGAGAGTTGTTCGAATAAGCTCAAATGTAAGGGTATAAACTTTATAGAGTACATGTCCACCATGAAAAACATTGAATGATGAGATCTGAAGGATAACAAATTTCTCTATCATCTTCCAGATACCAATAATTCATGAAATGAACTACCCTAAGCACAAGTTCCATAAACCTATAATATACTCCCTCCGTTCTCTAACAATGTCCAATTTGACTTTCACATGCTAACAAACAAGTTTGACCATTATCTTTAACCATTCATATATAAAAATAACAAAAAGTTGATATTTTGAAAATATAAATGGAGACAATCCAATAATATTTTACATAATATTCCCTCCATTTCACTATAATTTACTCACTTTGTTCTCATCAAAACAAGAAGATCGGGGAAAGATTGGTGAGAGAAAGGTGGGTTAAGGAGAGAGAAACAATTATGAAGTGAGGAGAGATGTGAGTATTAAAGTCAAAAAATGTGGTGGACCTCATGTCCAAATATAGAAAAAGAGGAGTAAATCTTTGGGTCTAGATTATTGATAGTCTTCTGGAAATTCCATCCAAATCTTAATTATATTTGTACTTATTTTACAGACAAATACCCGATTATACAAAAGATGATAAAAACTTGAAGTCCCAACCATTTATGCTTCGAAGAAACCGTTTTCTATTTTGTGGCAAAGCTATCGTACCAAAAGGGAAAGTGAGTAAATCTTTGTAAAATGGAAGGAGTAACATTTGTTTTTGTATCTTAGCAAAAAAGAAATATGCTCAAAATGGAGTATGCAAATAGTGCAAAAATTAAACTGAAATAACTATAGGAGGCAGTAATAATTATTAGGCAAATTTGTACACAAGACAACTGTCAACGATGAGATAGACAAAGTCAACCATATTTTTTTAAAGAAAGCCATGGATCAAACTCTTGCCAGTATTTGGACCTGAACTTCTTCTGTCAACATAGATCTAATAATTTTATATTATATTCACGTACACTACTATGTAGCCATCATATAGATGACAGAACAGCCGTCAAAGACAAATTTAAACTCATACCATGAATTGCACAAAGCACATAAGCTCATACCCTTCAAATTGCTCATCAAACAATAATGGAGTATGACCAACCTTGGATGAGGTTATCTTGTTTGAGGAAAATCTCCCTTAGCCTACTTTGACCACAGGGATTGTACTTGAGGTTAAACTTGTCAAATCGATGGAATGTACTCTTGTCGGCATGAACATCCAATAGATCAACGTTGAGGTCATATCTATGCAACAAATTAGAAAAAGATTAAGTAAACATAAATTTAGGAGCCACAACCATTTCAACTACCTAATACAGAAAAACATATGAAGCACAAGAAAAAGTCGATACTAACAGGAGGCATGAAATCACTTCCTTACCCAGTCAAATCCAAGCTCTCAAAGACTTCTTTCAAAGTCAAATAGGTACCATCACGAAATATAACAACCTGGAACAGAACAGGCACATTCAGAGGTATAGTAGGAAAATGGACAAATGTATGAAGGGATATGGTGGGTGAGATTCAACCTAATTCGAAAGAAATCCGTCCACTTATGTCCATGTTATGAATTCAAATATTCAAGCACTAAAGTACAATCCAGCTGAAAAGATAATATCTCTCTAATTCAAACAAAACGACAATGATAAAAATGTATATAGAATCACACAGATTGAAGCATTACTTCATCAGGCTCCTTCCTCAGCTTTGACTTTATAAACCTCAAAAGATGCTTCTGGTTCATGCAAGCCGAATGATGAACATGTGTATCGACTTTTCTGACATTATAGAAATCACGATGGGGCGCACTTTTCTGGGCAAGAAACTCCCTATCCGCATTAAGCATCAAATGAAGATTGAATTTCTGAATTGAAGCCCAAATAATTTTTGTCAGATACCACTCATTTAGGGAAAATATGTAAACACATAAGTAGACTGCAAGAGATTACTTGTTCCAGTAGAACAAGCCGGTGATGGCATAAGGTTCGAATATTTCCAGCTGCTATAACTCGAAGAATGTGATGCAGATCAGTGAAAAATGTCGTTGCATCAGCAACTGGGAAAAGCTTCTTCTCTTTCACTGAGCAGCAAAAATAATTAAACAGAATGAGCTATAGTAAGAAAGTATATATCTGGAAGCTTAATCAGTAACGACTCTCCAAGACGGAATAGATAAGTAGTTTCAGATGCATAAAAAGGAACTTACAGTCTTTACTTGCATAAACTTGGACAACTCCATCCTCCATTTGAAATAAGTGCTGTAAGACCAAGCATTATGTGTTAACAGAACAAACAAGGAGGACAAATCCATTATATTCACAGCTATTCCGCAAAGCAAAAGAACTAATAGGGATGTGACTGAGAACTCACATCAGTTTTTCTCTCGGGAACATAATAGAATGGATTTGGATTGGGCTTCGGCGTACTGGGATCGGATATGATTTCTTTCTTCCATGGAGCAACTGCTTCCCTGAAAACATAACTCTCGCGTAGTTCAAGGCACTCTTGGAGAACCAAATAAGATTCTACTTCATCAGGTGCAGGTGTTTCTGACAGTGACAAAAGAGAGAAAGTAGTTCAGGAGAAATTTAAAACATGAAATTAAGAGCTCGAGTGAAGGGACTTGCTTTCCACATAACATACAAATTGGAGCAGAAGATATGAATCCACACCAGCTATACCACAGCATAACTAGACCATTATAATAATATAATCCTAATCCTCTCTCCCACAACATATTGTTCGTATGCTTTTTCTCTTCTCATAGTCTTTTGGAGGTGGAGACTGTTTGTGGGCAAAAAGTTTTTAGAGCTTTAATACTACAGGATTATGGAAAGGACAAAGCAAACATAAATAGTATCCCTAAATTCCAACAAGTTTTAATAAACCCACCGTAAGGAAATAAGTAAGGAAAATCAGAACCATGAAAGCTTCTCTTACGTCCCGAAAAGAGAAAATCTTATAGAAAAACCGGAAAAATAAAAAAAGAATGGGGAGAACCATTAAATTATGGAAATGAGTACAAAAGAACAAGGGCAGAAAAAGTACAAGATTTGTAGAAGATTAAGATTCAATGGAACTGTACCACTTGGAGAGATTTTTAACCGCACAAATGTTTCTTGCTCCGGCTCCTTCCTCAGAATATCGGCAGCTATCGGATCAGGCTGAACACCATGCAAGTCGCCAGATATGCTGTGAGAGCGTATCATGCTCGGAGCAGCTATAGGAACTTGGTCTCCATTTGTACTATTTCCAGGTAAGTCTTGATATTGGTTCTTCATTTCTGGGCCCTGCTCAAAATTTTCCAAATTTTAATACAATAGCCACCTTTTTCTTTATGACCTTCTCCCTCCTTATGTCCTTTCCTAAAATTTATTATTTTGGAGTTTCAAGGGAACAGAGGATGACAGGAGAAGACAGAATAACCAAGTGAGAAAAGAACAGATTCATGTACATAAAAATTCTGCTCTCTCCACGGTCCAAATGATGGCCATGAGATAGACCAAGAAGCAACTACTTAGGAGGAAACATACTTAGAAAGATATAACAACTACTGCACATGGCATCAACTTACAGCATTTCCATTAGAGTGCAGGTACGTAGTATCCAGTTTAGAATTATCTGTGAAGTCATCTTCATCATCAGATCCTTCAACACTTTCAAAGGCACTGACAACAGGAGACTTTGGAGATGTAGGTCTCATCAGGAAAGATCTACTAGCTGAACTTGCAAGGTTAGCAGCTTTCCCTACGAAAGAAGAGATCACATGGATGAAAAATATATAATTTCGTAAAGAAGAAAAAGCACATAAAGTACAACGCGCAGATGGTGCACACGGTAGTTGAATGAGCATTGTGCGTGCGGATCAATACTGGCACACGAATAAACATCAAATACAATAAAGTGAACATTAAGTCAGATAAAAAAGAACGTCTTAAATTTTTTATAGTTAAAATACTCAATTATCATGTTCTATTGAGTTCTTCAAAATGTTCATTCCAATACAGCGTTATATGTTCAATCAATAAGCATCTTGAATTTTAGAAATGAACATTTTGCATTTTGAAGAACTCGCAAATGTTTCATTAACGACAACGCATGTACATCCAACAAGAAGTAGATGTGCATTAATTTATGAATTTTGTATTTAAAATTTTCGAATTGCACATTTTGATTTTTGAAGAACTCACAATTCGCAAATGTTCATTCGTAAATCGCAAATGTTCATTTTTAACTCACATAAGTTCAAATAACAACACTGCATCTTCATTATACTACCATGTTCATATCAATGGGCTCGATGTTCTTTTGTTTTGTCTCTCTTCAATGACGAGCGCGCTTCATTATATTTTACCTGCGTTTTGGTTTGTGTGTACGACGCTCATCTTACAACCGTGTAGGATCAAATTTACGCATAAAATACTACAAAAGTAGCAAAGCACATATAAACAGAAAACAGAGCCAATTCCCTCGTCCCTGCACATATAAGTCCGAAATCCTTCACCTTACAGCAATGTCCTAGGAAATATACATGTCTAGAAATATTTTTAAAAAAATATAATGTATAGTGCCAAAACGAGCATGAAGCACAAGACACAAGAACACAGGATACATTTTAACAAATTCCTTGCCTCAGTTGGAAAATGTCATTTCCTATCTCAGTTGTTATTTGCTCTCATTCTTTAAAAAGATAGGCTATAAACTTGTTGCATAGTTAGAAGTTTAGAACCAATTATAGTTTCTTATGTTGTCTCGCCTACTTCTTCTATACTTCCTTTGCAAGTCCTCAAAGCAAATGCCCTTGCTTAACTCTTATGTCTTCCATAAGCATCGGATATTTAATAAGGATGTACACTATATAGAATATAGTAGGTGCTTGACAACAAAGTGGCAGCTAAACTTCACACTCTACACACCAGAAAACAATCAGAACTGCTACGAACTACAAAGTTTTTTTTAAACCCCTTTTTGTTCAAGGTACTAAGAAGTCAGAATCTATATAAGGAGGCAAAGATTCAAGATCTCCAAGAAAAGCATACAGAGGTTCTGTATAGTTTCATGATCTAGGCTTAATTATTCAGTGATAAGTATGTCACTAATTGCTAAAGGAAATAGACTAAGAATACATCAATTCTCGTTATGATATAAGCAAAAGTATAACTTCTTTCTACTGAATCGGAAGCCAAAAAATACTTCAGCAGCTTCAAGTCTTCAATAGTAGCATCTATTAGGATTTTCTATTAAAATCATGGTATCTCCTTAAGAATGCGAAGTCCGGACAACGTGACGATCATTTCCAAACAGCAAGTTTAACTCGTTACGATAAACCTTTTTCTAAGTGATCATACAAATGCCAGCATATCCACAAATTAAACCACCTAATCAAACAAATATACAACTATTCCGGACCGTAAAACCGAATTCAACTCGCAGCATACCACTAAACATTCCTAAGAAACACACAAAACCAAAATATACAACTATTCCGAACCGTAAAACCGAATTCAACTGGCAGCATTCCACTAAAACATTGCTAAGAAACACACAAAACCAAAATATACAACTATTCCAAACCGTAAAACCGAATTCAACTCGCAGCATACCACTAAAACATTGCTAAGAAACACACAAAATCAAAATATTCACAAAAACAAAGCAAATTATAGATATGTAGATATATATACCATCATGAATGGTACGGAGCCTAGGCAAACCATCAGGAATTCCATCAACAGGAAGAACACCGTTTCGCTTTTCGGAACAATCAATCTCACCGCCGGAAATCGCCGTAACATCCGGCAACGACGCCGACGCACGACGATAAACTCCGATACTTTTCCGACGACGACGATCAGATAATGGCCGGAAATGGCGAGGTGAGAGCTTCTTTCCTCCTTCCTCCTCTTCATCTTCTCTCTCCAAAGACTTAGCGAACTCCAACAACTGCGACAAAGTTTTCTGGTGCATATAGTATGCTGAAACCGCAACAAACGACGCTCCAACTAACGCCGCCATAGCCAAGTGAAGCGCGTAATTGTCCATTTTCGACCTTGTGATTTTGATTTTAATGGAGGTTGATGTCGATTTTAATGGAGGTTGAGGTCGATTTCAATGGAGGTTGTTCTGTGTAAAACCCTACTAAGATGAAAAAATGGGAGTGAGAAATTTTGTGAGTTTGTGAGGGTGTTTGGGTATATATAGGAGTGGGGGAGAGAAGAGAGGGACAAGTCATAATTGAGTATTTGGTTTTTTTCTCTGTCTATCCACTTTCTCACTCTAATATTCTTACGCATCTTTTTAATTGGGTTTGAAAATGCGGACAAAATTATCCTTATGTGTGTTATCATCAGAGGGGATAAACATGGTGATAGACTGATAGTGTTCATCTACGACTTTATTATAATTTGAATGCTGAGTACCTATCAAATACTATGGTGATTGGTGATGAATGCACCAAGATAAAATATCATGGTGATGGAATGAGTGACCCCATGATTCACAAGGGAGAAATAATAATATCTGTCAAAACATGTAGTGTGTTAGAGAATAGGAATGTTAGTAGGGTGGGTTTGGTAGAGACTCGTTCTGTATTCGCCTGATTTAGGTGGATTTGGGTGATGGGGAGAGAACAGGGATTGGACAGTGTCGTCTTTGATATTTTCTGGGTCCAGAGTGAAAACTAAAAAAGAGACCCCTAAACAACGTAGATATATTTCATAAATAATCTATCAACAAAATATTTCATAAATTTCAAATTCAACCATCAAAAGAATAATTTACAAAACTTTTATATATTAAAAATTCACCAAAAGGGAAGAAGAAAAATTAATGGCATGGTTATGGGTTTAATTAGAAAGAATAAATCGGAAAAAATTGGCAACGTTAAATGAAGAATTTAAGAGTCGTAGCTATGAGATTTGGGAAAGAAGATGTAAGAACTAATTGATGAAGTGAAAGAAAAAGGTTGAAGAGTGAAGATAACGAAGTTTACTTGGAATAACTTTTTTGTATATATTAGGGTATTGAGTTATAGCTCAAGGTGCTCCTCTTAATAGCCGGTGCTATATCTGGATGAAAATTATACCCGTCGTGGATAATGGGATGGATGTGGATTTTGTACCCACCCCATCCCTATATGATATGCCCCATCTCCACTCGCTCTACCCTCGCCTTGTTTTTTTACCAGTCCTAAACCTATTTATTTTCATAACATGTATTTATTTGAGGCGGGTATGCGGTACGTAGGTGTGGAATGTGAATACCCAAGAGTATTACCATGCATTGATTGGTCACTTATCCCAAACTAATTCCAATTTTTCAAGTCAAACAACGGAAAACACTTTAAAAAATAAATTACCCATCAATTCGCTACAATTAGTAATGTGTGCATCGGGTGCATGATAAATTTTAATTTTGTACCAATTCACTAAAATTGGTCACTTTTGATTCAAAATGAGTCATTTTCCAAGTCAAAAGGGGTCACGTTTAAACAAAGGGAAACTTTAACTTTAAATGGATCAGTTGATTCAGTTCTATATAAGAAATTACCCTCATTGCACAATGAATTACTATACATTTTGAATCTTCCAATTAGTTAAAGAGAATGTAGCAAGATGGATGAATGGGGGAGCAAGTAAGTAGACATTCATAATTATCATAAACTTTTTGCTTAACCAGGAATCAAGCAAGGAAAATCGAAAATGTGGTACGGTCCATGGGAATAATAGAAAGATGTTGTGGATAAGGTGAAGGTGCAAACTGATGGTGTGTGGAAGAAGGTTTTTATGGGAGATTGAAAAATAAAGATACGAGTGCTGCAATATTGTGAGTATGGACATATAAAGACAAGACTATGTAGAATAGGGGTGTAAATGAGACGAGACAACTCGCGAGCTACTCGAGATCGACTCGGTCAAAACTCGACTCGAGTAGGCTCGACTCGAGCTCGAGCTCGACTCGATAACTAACGAGTCGAGCTGAGCTAAAACCTACTCGACTCGAAAAACTCGTGAGAAACTCGAAAAAAATTATATATAATACTTGTAATTTCAATAAATAATTCTCAAACTTTTTCAAAGAATTTAATCCATGAAATAAGATTTTTACTAATATAGAAAATATTTTTCATGGTGGACTTTAATCATAATTTGTCTTTAGGTGATGGTTAACATGTCGAGCTCAAGATTTTAATGAGCCTTAGCCTTGACTCGGCTCTAAAGCTCATGAACAAACTGAAAAATTATTAAAAACGATATTTCATGTAAAATATTAAATTTCCCACATTGGTTTTTGTAGTGTAAACAATAGTTTTTTTTTCAATATAAAATGTTACTATTATAACTATCCTTATTATTTAATTTTAGTTGTCCCACATTGGTTGGGAAACAAAAGTTTAAGTTTGTGTTCTTTTATAAATGGAACAAAAATTATTTGTTGCATTTCTTCATTGGGTGGAAACTATTGTTTTCTACTAAAGTTTGGTTCATAAAGTCCCACATTGGTTGGACAATGAAACACTAAGTTTTTTTCCTCTATAAAAGGCTACTCCAAGTACCTAACTCAAGGTACATGGATTGACTCAAGTTTGAGTTGAGCCTTATTGTATAATTTTAGTTGTCCCACATTGGTTGGGAAGCAAAAGTTTAAATTTGTATTCTTTATAAATGGAACAAAACTATTGTTTTCTACCAAAGTTTGTTTCATAAAGTCCCACATTGGTTGGACAATGAAACACTAACTTTTTTCCCTCTATAAAGGGCTACAAGTACCTAACTCAAGGTACATGGATTGACTCAAGTTTGAGTTGAGCCTTGATTCGAGTTCGAGTTCGAGTTCGAGCTTTGGGTTCAAGCTTGATTCGAGTTCGAGTTCGAGCTTGATTCGAGTTCGAGTTCGAGCTCGAGTTTAGGATTTCGAGTTCGAGTCGAGTTTGATTTTTTTAAGCTCGCGAGTTTTCGAGTCGAGTCGAGCTTGACTTCGAGTTTTCGAGTTCGAGTCGAGCTTAGCCAAACTCGAGCTCGACTCGCATCATTTACACCCTTAATGTAGAAGACTCTTAGAGTGTGGAAGCTACATGCGCTTCAAATAGAATCCCTTGCAATTTTGCATGGTTTAATGGAGGGTTGTCGCTTGGGGTTATCCGTCATAAATAGCACAAACTCGTTCCCAATAATTTCTTATTTAAATCAACCAGAAAAAGGCTCCAATATGTATTCAAAGCATATTTAATGATATAAAGTTTCGGGCTCTTTGTACTTATAAAGGAGTCCACAAAAAAACAGAATAACGACAAGTAGAGCAAGCACAAAGGTTAATTGTTAGAACTAGAAAGAGCTAATTAGTTTTGTACTTCTTTCCTTTTATTTTAATCGATGTCAAAAAAATTCTTTTACTATACACCCACTTAATTGAATATTTTGTTAATTCCCTAATCGTATGCTTTCATTTCACCTTCACATCACCATAATCCTGTTCAGCATTACTGTTTTTTCAGTTTTTGGTTTTATGAATATAAAAGTCGTATGATACAATGAATATAATAAACTTAACATTAATCATACTTATATTTAACATGTCAATCATGAAAACTGATAACAAAAAAACTTAAAACTACTTTTTGTAATTTTCATATTTTTCTTTCTTGTTTTTGAAAAAACTAAAAACCAAAAACAAAAAACGATAACGAACCAGGACAAAGCTTCATCTAGGCGCCATGGTCCTACCAAATACCAATCCTTTGCTATACTCAAAATATATTTTCTCCAACGAACCTATACTCACAATTTCACATGCTCACCATTTTCAAAGTTACTCCCACTCCCTAGACTTCCATTGAAGCTAATCCACCCTAATTCTCACCCCATCTAAAAAAAATGGCTGCTTTAATTCATACTCTTGCTGCAATTAAATTATCCAGTCCAGGAAATACCCAATTTCGAACTCGCCCATATCTTTCTCCTGCCTCAACTTCCTTCACTAGTAAGCTTATTTTCCTTGTATTTCTTTTTATTCATTTTTAAATACCCATTTTGGGTGATTTATGTTTTCATTTTTGTTTTTGTTTTAAGGAAGAAGATTCACCATTAAAGCAGCAGATACTGATACCAATGAAGAAGGTAATTTCTATGTTTTTTTAACTTTTTTTTGGTCAAATTATTGTTTCAATTTAACTTCTTTAATTCTAATTCATGTGTTTATGTAGAAGATTTTATGGGGTTTTGAGAGATTTTTCTTTATGTGGTAGTGAAAGCTCAAGCACCAGATAAGGCACCATCTAAGGAGGGTTCCAGCTTCAACCAGCTTCTTGGAATTAAAGGAGCTTCTCAAGAAACAGTAAATTCTTCCTATTTATGTTTTCTACCTATTTGATTGTAATTTATAGGACTAATTTCTGGGTTTTGAACATATATTGTCATTGGGAAAAATTCGGTTTCGGATAAGGGGAGTGATTGATGGTGGACATGAGTGAGATGTGTAATGGATTATAGAAGCTGGTTCTTGTGTTTATAGTTGTAGATAATGGGTGATTGGAAGTTTAAGAACTAATAGTTTTCATTGGCCATATGGCGAAAGTAGAATCGCAGCGATACTCTACAAATGTCTTGGACTCTTTGTGAGGCTTTTAAAGAGTTGAATGAAGCATAGTGGGGTTGAAATGGGGGAATAGTGTACTATGAGGTTGACTATAGATAATATACTTTGAGAACTTCAATAAGATGAGATCAGTTGATTAGATTATACTCCAAAATATTACATTGATTGAGATGTTGATGAGAGAATAAGAGGGGAAAAAGTTAGAGATCTTTTACTCTCTACACTGAGAATTAGTATTCACATATACTATTACACAGGCTGTCTTGAAAATTTGTCACGTCTCCTTAAAATAGTAATGGTTTATGATTAGATTTTTTAAGGTAGATAAGATGAAGGACCCTACCGGGCCGCAACCTGCCAACCTGGCCCGGGTTAGCGGGTAGACACTTTGGGAATTGGAGGGGAATGGTAAGGGGATTCCCTCTTCCAAAAAGCCCCTAATGGGGCTTGAACCCCCAACCTTGAGGTTGGAAGGTCATCCTTTGTGTGGTTAGTGATAAGGATGTTAGTTATTTGCATGCCAGATGTTACTGCAGTTTTTTGCATCTACAATGTAAAGGTAGTAACTAGTATGAAAAAGAGGAAGAACAATATAGAAAAAGGGGGAAGAAAAGCGAAACTATTGCCTCAACTAAATGGTCTGTAGTGCTATTGTTGCAGAACAAATGGAAGATCCGTCTCCAGCTTACAAAGCCTGTGACATGGCCTCCGTTGATTTGGGGAGTAGTTTGTGGAGCTGCCGCATCTGGTATCTTTACTTCATTACTTATAACTTTTATCTTTCCCTGACTTGTTATCTTCTATTTGTTGTTCGCATTGTTCTCTGCAGACTTTCCATGCTCTTTACAGTATCCAATGAATTTTTTAGCCCAACGTCACATACTCACATTTCTCTGATGAGGGGGGGGAGCCAGATAAGCTATTCCAGTTGTAATCTATCATCTCTGTTATGCTTCTAAGGTACTGACTTGTTTTGCTGATAAAGGTCCATTAACACGTCCATGATTCAAAAGATATAATTTTATGGTTACTTGTGTGAACTTAATCTTACTCAAATTGCTTATTACTTTTTCATGCTAGGATAGTGGACTTCCCTTATACTCTTGTCATGCACCTCTACCCCTTTTCTTTAATCCCACATTAAGGAAACTATCGACTCTCTCTCTCTCTCTCTCTCTCTCTCTCTCTCTTTCTCTCTCTCTCTCTTTCAGCACTATGACAGTTGAGACTGATGACAAGTATGTTGGATCAGTCAATCAGTCTTTATATTGCTTGCTCTAATTTTACTTTATGATTGTATATCTTAATATGTAAATATGTTTACTTTCCGAACAAATGACAAGGATGTTGGATGAGCCATCAGTCATATTGTGTGTTACTATATCTTGAATAAACTATTGCTTTAAAGAGTTGAAGCATTATTCGGTTTGCCAACCTTGTAGGGAACTTCCATTGGACTCCGGAAGACGTGGCTAAATCAGTTCTTTGCATGATTATGTCTGGGCCTTGCCTGACTGGCTATACACAAGTTGGGCCTCACAACATTATATATATCTTTATGGACCTGTTTTCTATTTCAAATTTGTTATTTCATGTCTTCATTTGATTTTGTAGACTTTGAATGATTGGTATGACCGAGAGATTGATGCAATTAATGAACCTTATCGTCCAATTCCTTCAGGAGTAATATCTGAGAATGAGGTATGTTGTAGATTTGATCATGGTAATTGACTTGTGGCCACTTGTATTCATTGTAATTAATGACACTTGTTTGAATGCTTGTAGGTCATCAGTCAGATTTGGGTGCTGTTTTTAGCTGGACTTGCTATTGCTGGAGGATTGGATGTGTGGGTAAGCAACTTGGAATTTTAGGCTATTCACAAATTTTGCTTGTACGCTTTAAGTTCTGATCCTACTTGAGTTATTTTCTGTTTCTATGTTAATCCTTCTATTCTTTAGGCAGGGCATAAATTTCCTACACTTTTCTACTTGGCTTTGGGTGGATCTTTTATCTCGTACATTTACTCTGCACCTCCTCTGAAGGTAATTTGTTTTTACCCCCTAGTTCCGTCTGACGTTGGAGAAGGCTCCTATCTTACCAAATTAAGATGTATCTGCAGCTTAAACAGAATGGTTGGATTGGAAATTTTGCTCTTGGGTCAAGCTACATCAGTCTTCCATGGTGTGTTTTCTTCTGTTCTACTTGCCTGGTCTCCTCTCTCTCATACACTCAAAAACTTATGCTCTGGGTTCATTGGAGCTGAAAGAGTTATCATTAGCAGATACCTTGAAGAATGGTCTAGACTTTTAGGAGCAACTAAAACAGCCATATAGCTCATGGTGCTAGTCCACTCAAGTCTATTATGTCAAATAATTAATGATTCTAGAGATGTCCTCTTCTCGATGATGTTTCAAATTTACAGTACAGCAGTCATGAGACTTTCAAACTTGACGATTGAACTTGTGGTAAATTTAGTGACTTTCACATATGCTCTTTTCTTTGGTCAACTTTTCCATGAACACTCTAGTGGTATTCCATTCTTTCCTTTTTTTTGCTAGAATTACTGACTCTTCTGTGCAACATATATCCCTAATCGCTTTTTTATCTCAAACCAAAGATCTTTTTATTATTATCATTATTACTTTTTTATCTGTTTATGTTGCTTGCTCTTGTACTGTTTCTGGTTCTGGTTCTGTCGTTCTGATTCATCACAGCTTATACACCTGATTGTTTTGTTGGTAGGTGGGCTGGTCAAGCTTTATTTGGCACGCTAACACCTGATATAGTTGTCCTTACACTCCTGTATAGCATTGCTGGGGTATTCTTCCTTCGTTCTTGAATGACTTGCTACTTCCTTCGTCCCATAATGAAATTCACATTGCTGGGTTGCACAAAGATTACATAGATTGTTATATGTTGAGTAAAAGAAAATGGAAGTAGATAGGGACAGGAAAAGAAATAAGAAAGAGTGTACGGGAAAGAGAAAAAAGATTGATGGGACAGATAAACAAAATTTAACAAAAGGACAAACAAATTTAATGGTAATATCGAAAATCATTAATTTTAATTTAGTGAGGAAGTCTGAAGTATATTTGGAGGTATCCCAAAATGATAATTGTGAATTTTATTATGGACAAAGGAAGTATTACATACTGGAAAACCAATTTCAAACTAATTTGGCCTTTTCACATCATGTGATAGCTTGGGATCGCCATCGTTAATGACTTTAAGAGCATTGAAGGTGACAGAGCGATGGGATTGCAGGTTTGTCTAATTTTTCGCGTGGAATAAAGTAACACAAGTCTTTCTCCTTCTCTGTTTTTGGGGTCTGGATTCTAACTCTGTATAGCTACTTTGCAGTCAATTCCAGTAGCTTTTGGCATTGAGGCTGCTAAATGGATTTGTGTTGGTGCCATTGACATTACTCAGCTATCAGTTGCAGGTAAATAGCATGTCTATTCTTTTTGTATATTTTATTCTCAAGCACGATTGATTTGTCTTGGTAAAGGAATCTGCTTTGCTTTATTCACAACCTACCCTTTAAAATGAGGTTGATAATGAATTATGAGTTTATGACCCTCATCAGATGTTGAATATATGGGAGCATAAAAATAACGAGCCCTATGCATGAGAGCTTGGTTTCTATTTTGTTACATACCCTCATAACTACTTGACTTTGAATGCTGCTAACTTCATTTATAATGCTTCCAAGTCAATCTGGTTGCATTAGTTGTGATGATTAAAGATTGCATAAACTACATGCAACCAACACAGAGTGACCAAGAGGGTGATACTAATTCGGCAACTCCACTCCATTTATTAGCAATTAATACGATATAATTTTTTGCGTTACCTATGCGAAGCAGATAGATGATATCTTGAAAGGAGGTAAGATTTTTCAAGCAGTATCATGAGCCTTGGTCTCTAGACTCTCTACCTCTTTTGGACCTACACAGATGCATCCACAAATGATGTGAATTTTTCATCCTTGAGTTGGTTTTTTTGGCTGATTCTCCTTGCTTTTAATTCTTTAAGTATTGCTTCTTAATTTGCTAACCTCAAAAAAATCTTATGGAAGCAAATGCGTTTATATTTTTGGTCACTAATTGCTGCTCTGGTAGGCTGGTAATTTGTGGAAAATCCCACCCTTCCTAATGGAAGAAAGGGGGGGGAGAGCAGAAAAAAGTTTCTTGGCTGGATGTTTCTGCGGCTTCTGTGGCTCAGTCTGATCATTCTACTCTATCAAATTCAGGTTACCTCCTGGGGGCTGGCAAGCCATATTATGCCTTAACTTTACTGGGACTGTTACTTCCACAAGTTTATTTCCAGGTATGGATATGGTTGGCTAATATGTAATCATACTAATCATTGCATGCAAATGAGGATTTCACGTCTTCCTCTGTAAATCCTTTTTTCTTCCTTACTTTTGAAGTTTTGATATAACACAGTAGTTTGTGAAAATAAAGCATTTCAAAGGCATAGTGGGATTTATACTTAGCTCAACCCTTCCTGAAGGTGGGGGCTGAGCTATACTGATGCTACATAGCAAACTAATTAAGTCTTAAGAGCATGGTGAAATTAAGGCTGTTTTTCGGTAATGAAATTCTCTTTAGTTGGCAAAAAAAAAAAAAAGCATTTCAAAGGCAGTGTCACCTTTATTAAAGGAGAATTGTTGGCTTGTGATGATATATGATCTTATATTACTTGACACGGGTATGGACGCCTGACACTTCATTTTAGACCAAGGTTGAGGGGTAGCTCGGTTGGGAGCTAGGTCATGGATTGTTAGGGAGGCTGAGGGTGGGGGGTACATAAGGTAGGTTGTATCAGGGCCCTTAAAAGAGGACATTAATGAAGTTTATCTTGTCGCATTTTTTATATAAAAAGACACTTCATCTTGGACCGCAAACATGATATATACTACATCAAATAGTCGAATTTAATACTTGGACATGTATTAGCAATACCTGAGTCTGACTAACATTGTATATGATTGTCTTTGACTTGATTTGATTCATTATCACGATAATTTACATCATTGTTTCCTTATTTCCCCCCCTTGTTTCAGACCCAATATGTCTTAACAGACCCCATCAAGTATGACGTCAAATATCAGGTACATCAGTATCTCTTCTTTCTTGTCCTTATTATGATATTCAAGCCTGTTTTCTTTCTTCTCTTTATTGTGACATTCAAGTCTGATTTTTGGAATTGGATCTCAACTCATTTCTTACTGGATTTCACCAGGCAAGCGCACAACCGTTTCTAATTCTTGGTCTTCTAGTGACTGCATTGGCAACCAGCCATTAAGTACTCCCATATCTGTCGTGTCATTCCTTGATGGATAATGGGATACCGAATATTGGAGACAGAAACCTGAGCAAAAATGGTGTTTCGACTAACGTAATCAGTAGGGGTTATTGGGTGAGCAGCCATCTGTTTGTTCTTGTATTGAAGCAGGAGAAAGTTATGGCTTTCATGCATTCTATTATTCTGTATCCTCTGTATCCATGATTTTGTGCAAGTGGAAAACCGCTGAACCTTTGACTTAAAGCATCTTCTTTGTCTGATGTTTTAGGTTGTGTAGTAGAGATTAGAGTAGTTGTATTCGTTATATCATGAAAAAACTTTTGTTTTATTTTTCTCCTTTGTCTTCTCTTTTTTATTTGAATCTGTAGCTTTGGCTGTTTAACGTAAGAACAGTAATTCATTTGCAAAGAAAATGTAAATAGTACCGCCTCTGTTTTCTAATATCTTTAATCGTATAGGTAAAAATTATATAAAATGATGTTTAAAAACATATTTCGTATTACTCAAATATCAGAATACAGGACAATTTTTTCCTATTTGGACAACACAAAATGGTCAATGATGAGTATGTGAATAGTGTCAACATGGTAGAGGTTAAAAAATACGGTGAACGTAATAACTTAGCATAATGCAGATAATATGTTCTTGAACTCGCCGAGTTCACTCATGGTACACCCGGGTGTACCATGAGCATGGTACACCCAGGAGTATTTTTGTAATAAATTAGAACTTCAGGGGCGCGTTGGTAATTTCTGCGACATCAAATGACAAAATCTGGTTCGTATTTGACATTCAGCCATAATCACTCATTTTCACTACTTTCTTCGCCGATTCCCTGCCATTCTTCACCACAATCACTGAATCTCTCTCCTCTTATTCATCTTCTGCTTCTTCACCGAATATCTCTCCTCTTCTCCCATGACATTTCGATTTTTGACTGAATTTCGGATAATTTTAGAGATCTGAAATTCGCGAAATGAGGCAACTGAGGAGACCCACGACCTCAAGATCCTCCTCAAAAACCCTTGATTTTGAGAGTTTCAGCTTACCAAGATGGGATTTTGAGGTTGATGAAGATCCTTCATTGAATCCTCCAAAAAAGCGGTTTGAGGTTCCCAGTGTGATTGAGAGCAGTTTTGAGGAGAAAAAGTTGTATTTACAGAGGTTTTCTTAGGAGAAAATTGATGGGTTTTGTGCCATTGTTGTTTATTCAGCTGATGGGGTATGAAGCTGTTCTTCGAAAGGACCCATTTGAGGTGTTTGTGAGGGAGAAAAATGAAGGTAAGCGTGTGATTTCGATTAATTCACATGGTTTGTTTGATTTTGAACATTTGAGGGTGAAAAAAGAAGGTGATAATTCGCGAAGACGATGATGAAGACCCACGACCCATATCTGATTATGTTTTTGCTCATTTGTTCTGTTGTTGTTTTGCTCATTTCCCCTCAGTCATTCGTATTGTATAAACCAGATGTTTTTGGTTGTTTTACATGATTAGGACATGAGTAAAATTATGGGTGCTGATTTTGAATTATCATTGTAGGAATGATCAAATGTATTTTGCAACTTATGAATTCTAATGTTCAAATGAGTCATGCATCTATGCTCATTTAGAAATATTGAAGAGCAAGAAAGAAATAAGCGAATTGCTGATGAGGAAGATGATGATGAGCAAATGACAAGTTTGCTCATTTGGGCAAAAGTGTTTGCTCATTTTCTTAAATGAGTAGAAATGCTTGCTCATTTGCTCATTTTGCTCATTTGGAGAAAATAGTCTTGGGTGTACCATGAGCATGGTACACCCAGGTGTACTATAAATATTCCCTGAACTCGCCACCAACTTAAAATCTTTGTTCAAGCTCGGTCTTAATAAGTATAATTTGAGTTCGAGCTAAACTCAAGCCTCACTTTTGATTAATCATGTATTTTTTGTTGACATCAGTGAAATTTGCATAAAATTGAAACCTGAATTACAAACTAGCTAGGGATAGTAAATCCATGCAGAAAATAAACTAACACTGAAATGAGCTTTACTAGCTCTTACACGCCATATTAAGTAGAACCGACAAGGGGTTGTAAACCATTTTGTGATCATACCAGTCCAAAGTTCCGCGTCGAGGATATTATAGAATTCGCTAAGGGACCTCCTCTTGGGCGATTTTTGGTGGGGCTTAATTGTATGTCTTGTTGAAAAAGACCTGTTGTAGCATGATGGAGACAGTCGAGAGTCTAAGCAGAGACGATCTTTAAAGATGGATTGCTACATTTCATCTTGTAGAACCATATGTTTCCAAGACGATATATCCCAAGACCCATAAAATGATAAATCTTCTTGGGATTCTACATATTGACCTAACGAGAAACTAACGATAATTTCATGTAAGTATATTAGACTACTACTCCCTCCTTTTTGTAAGATTGCTCCACTAGAGTATCTCCACATCTTCTAAATTTTGGTTATAGTCGACGAAAGAGCAAACTGGTGTGACCAAAATCAGTATACATAAAGAGTTAAGTAGTAAGCTTCAATATCACTTACAAATATGAGGCGAACTCATAGAGTCGAACAAAAAATGAAAATTAGGACTATCTCAGAGATAACCGAAGGACTAATAAATATTCCAACAATAAGCACATACTACAATATTATTACATGTATCCGTACTTATGAACAACTCATGTCAAATTGTCAACAATCACCTTCTTTATGGTAATCCATAGGGTGACAGGGGTAAAGGATATGACTTTTTGCTCATCAAAATTTGGAAGATTTGTCAATTAATGTAAATTGAATTTAGCTGGCTACGTATTCAAACCAGAGTTTCACCTGCCTTAGCTAAAACCAGGGCCATCTCGTACAACTTAAAAACCCAGCGCTAAATTAAATTACTATAAAAATGGAAATTTTTTGTGAATAGAAAAACACGGAAGAGTTGGAATTTTTTTGAAGAATAGGAAGAGATCACTAAGAAATTAACCTCTTTAAATCTACATCCACACTCAACAAATTCAAAATGAACATGTAATTAGATTTGAATCTGCATCCACACTCAACAAATTCAAAATAAACATCAAATAATTAAATTTGAATCTGACACTCAACAAATTGAAAATGAAATGTAATTAAAATAAACTTTTTTTTCAAAATTAGACAAAAAACTAATAAAATTAACCCGTTATATTTTTAAAAACCATGTACAATTACTCATCCTGTACATGACCTTCACAGCCCTAGCTAATTCATTGAGCTGAAAAACCGCAATGACTTCAAGCCTAACTTCAAAAGTCTCGCATAGACGTATAGTTAAGGCTGCTTATCGGTCGAGCCGAGCCTGAACTATGGTCTGCTCGACTTGTGTTCGTTTAAGTTTATTCGAGCTTAACGAGCCGAGCTTGAAGCTGAACGAGCTGAACTTTGTTCGAGCCGAGCTTTGCCAAATGTTAAACAAGCCGAGCTCGAACTGTTCACGAACAGACTTGACTCTTTATCACCCCTCGTTTTTTACATGTTTAATTTGTTTTTTCTTTTTAATATTTGTTTTTTATAGGTTTTGTTTTAGACAAAGGAACTATTAACTTTTTAATTTTTTTTTTCTATATAAAAGTATAATCGAGCCCGTTAACGAGCTCTCGAGCCGAGCTTTGCCTAGCTCAGCTTGGCTCATTAAAGTCTCAGTCGAGTTCGAATCCGAGCCAAGCCACCACGAGCCTAACTTTGACCGAGACGAGCCCGAACTGTTCGCGAACTGAACATGCTCATTATCACCCCTACGTATAGTCATATACTCTTATTCATGTTGTCCCAACTTTGTTACTTATTTTTCCAGGCCTCCTGCAGAATAAGTAGGAAAGTGATTGCACCTACCTTCTAATGAAGCCATTCAGCGCATAACAGAGTTTGGGATATCAAAGCACACTAGAACGAAATAAAAACAAGTTGTACAAATATATCCAAAAGGTTTGCACACTAAACTTCCCCGCAAAACACATAATCAGGCATTAAGTTAACCAAAATATAAAAAAAAGCAGAGAAAAAGGTACACTTGCGGCCAGGGCCGTCTCGTATAATTTAGGGGCCCTGTACTAAATTAAACATGAGGCCCCAAAGGGTAAATAAAAAATTAAAAACGACATTCACACCATTACCATCAATGTTATCACCATTATCATTCAAGTTCCCACCATCACAATCAACATTATAAGCATTCTCATTCAAATTTTTATTCAAATTCACATCATTGCAATCAACATTATCATTATGCACATCAGGATTTTGATTTTCATCAGAATTTTCGGTAACAAAATCTTCCTCGAAAACGACACGCAATTCAACCTACCTTCTTCGTCAAAGGTCTCTTCGGAGGAGCATAACTTTTCTGAGAGAGCAAATACAGGATGACAACAAACAGAAGAACTTCAACAAACAGATGACCTTCAATCAAACCAATAACAAACAAAAAAATAATCAAAAATTTGCCAGAAAAACTAACAATGTATCAATACCTAATCACAAAAATTGATATAAAGAGATTACATTACCCCCAATTTGCACTCCAAAAACAACAGCCCTAGCAAAAGGAGCTTCAAAAGCCTTTGTAACCCAATCCACAGAAGTTTGCAGCATACTTGTGATTGCTACTTCCATCTCCTTGAAAAAAAAACATTTCACCAGTTCACAATCATACAATGATAATTCGAACTTTTGTTTTCCAGAATTATGCTAAAAAATTGATGCATTCAAGTGCGAATTCCATATAATATGTAGAAGATCTAAGTTTTCAATCATATATTAAGATTAATTGTATGCAAACCTTAAAATTTAGAATATCCAAGTTTGCGATCTCGTCGAAAAAGTTTAATCGTCTTATTTGTTCATTCAACTTCCCACCATCACAATCAACATTATAAACCCTAAAAAAGTAAGAAATAAGTAGAAAATAGTAACCCAGAATTGCAGAATATCAAATTAAAAAACAACACAATAACAAAATGTTCAGATTTAAGAAATTACCTTCAAGTACTAGGAGAATTATTATATATTTAAAGTCTGAAAATCAAAGAGAAGGAATGAAGGATGAAGGAATTTCAAACATCAACTAAACTCAGAAATTTACAATTAAGGATTAACGGATTTTTTTCTCTTTGGAATTCGAGAATTAAGCTGTTGAAACTAAAATTGAATTTAGATCTAAGATTTTCCGGCGTGGAACTGTGGAAAAGAGCCATTAATGGTGTTTTGGAGGAGGAGCCATTAATGGGTTATGGAGAATTGAAAAAAGCGAAGAGGTGGAGACTGGAGTAAATGAGGTTAGAGAAGCGTGATTGTTGTTTCACCAACTGCACGTGTTTGTCTCATTAATGAATCAGAATTTTTTTTTTTTTTACATCGGGCGGCCCACCCAAAAAATTGGGCCCTTATATTTTTAGAGGCCCTATGCAGTTGCTCACCCTGCACAGGGCCTTAGCCGGGTCTGCTTGCGGCCAAAGAGTAATCATAAACAAAGCTAATTAATCAGTTGCACGGATTTTTTCTGCGCAGCTGAAAAAACGTAAAAAAAAAAAACACTCCTTAAACCTTAAAGGTTATTATATTACATTGCTAAACCCTGCAACACACGGCATACAAACCAACTAAAGATGCTTAAACGCTTGAAGTAAAGCAGCAGCGGTAAGTTGCGCGGTAGCTGAGAGCAGCACTGCGCGCAACAGCAGCAGTAGAAGCAGCAGCGATTAAGAGCGAGTGTGGTACTTGGACTCGTCGATGTCGATGCCTTGCTCCTGCGCTCGCTCTTCTCCAGACTGGTCCATGGTGCTGAGGCCTCCTTTGCGGCCCATTTCACTATAGCCTTCAGTACCCATCTGCTCCTTACGGGTTTGACCGCCCTTGGTGCCTAGCTCTTGGTATCCCTCGTGTCCTAGCTGCTCCCTCCTTGTCTGTCCTCCCCTGCTCCTGCCTGTTGCACATTTTTTCCGCCCAAACACACGTAACATATGGTGAGCATTGAGCTATTATTTCAAATATCCTACAATAATACATTTCATATGAATAAATTCTACAATGTACACGTGATCACGTGATGTTACCCCCATAAAAGCTTTGACCATTTCATTAAATAATACTTCCTCCGTTCCATAATAAGTGAAACACTTTCTAGTTTAGAACTTTTCAAAATAAGTGAAACATACCTTAAATGGAAAAAAGAAAGTGACAAAATGACGAGAGTACCTATCACCAGTGGCAGATCCAGGAATTGAACCATGTGGGTTCAAACATATAGCCGAAACTAGCCTTATATGCACGCGAAGTGTGCGGCGAGATTTTAATATTACTTCAATTTAGGCGTTTAAAACATTTATACCGGTTGATTGTATTTTGAGTTAGACAATTTATTTCAATTTTAATTTTTCAACGAGATAAACAAACATGTATTTACAACTATTATTTTAAATTTAGGTATTAAAAATGAACATAATCTCCCTGCATATATTAATCTTCTTTCAATCAACTAATGAATTAAAACTCTACTATTTTTACCTTATATTTATAAGTTTTAGGTAAAATAAGTATTGGAAACTTATATTTAATCATTTAATGTATAAATACTCGGTGAGAGGGGAATATTTGTACAGAAGGGAAGCTAAAAAATGGAGGATTAGAAGAAAACAAGAAAAAGAAAACCAAGAAAAAAAAAGAGAACTGAAGTTGTAGTAGTAATAAAAACACAAAGGCAGGAAGAAAAGGGAGACAAGAAACTAGAGGTGATCATGGGCCGGGCCGGGCCGGGTCAAAAAAATTTACCCATTGACCGGGCCGGACCCAAATCCGGGCCAAACAAATTGTGCCCCAAAGTCCGTTATTTCGGGCCGGGTCGAGCGGGCTTTTTCGGGCCAAAAAATTAGACTGAAACGTCTTTTTTGGCTTGTCCAAAGCCCGCCCCCAAAAAAAAAAAGGACCGGGCCGGCCCTGCCCTCCCGCGGGCCAAAAAAAACTGCCCAAGCCAGCCCAAAAACCGGGCCAGGCCGGGCTAGAGTTGATCACCTCTACAAAAAACTAAAAAAATGGCACTTGCTCTTGCCGGGATTTGATCCCGCGATCATACGATAAGTCCAAACCTCAAGCTTCCGTGCACTACCATGGCGCTATGGATGATTCTACCATGGTCTTTTTTCAAAAAAGACCATTGAGACAAATGAATGTGAGCCACCTATTTTTGTTAGTGGACCCCTCTCTTCTTTTCTTTTAATTGCCAAAACTTATTTCTTTTCATTTTGTTTATTTACCAAAAATTATGAAATTAATTTTTGAAAATTGAAAAAATAATAAATTTTTTTTTGGCTTCCAAACAGTAATTCACGTTTGGAAAAAAAAATTTGGAGCCAAAATGTTTTTTACCCATTTTCTCTCTCCTCCTTGTTCTTCACCAAATCCACCATTATCAACCGAATTTCTCCCAAATTCGACCCATTCTTCCACCTTCTCCCTCAATTTCGACCCTATCTTAAATCTTGTTCCTCCATTTCGACCCATTCTTCTCCATTTCGCCCCAAAAACCTTCACCTCCATAGATTTCGATCTAAACTCTTCACCCGTAGATGAAATGGATGTAAGTTTACTTGAATATTTAGTATATAGTAACGAATTAATGATTTTCTATCTTCATTTGTGTGTTTAAATAAGATTAAACTTGCAATTTATGAAAAATTTCCCCAAAAAAAATTCTAGGGTTTTAAGGAAAATAAAATGACGGTATTGGTGACTAAATTGCTCTAAATCAATGCACTTCACACTTTTATACGACAATTTGTGGTTACATTTGAGTAGTTCATACTTTAGTTTAGCTATGATGCAAAAAAATTCAGCTTTTTCGCGACCTCCATGGGAGGTTGAGCTGGTTTTTAGTCTAAGGTACTGCAGTTGTTTGGTAATTACTAAGGATATTTTGGACATGACCAAACTTAAAGATGTTTTGGTAATTACTAAACATATTTTGGACATGACCAAAAATAAAATTAAGGTGTGTGAGATAATTGCAATAAATCAATGCACTTCACACTTTTATTGGGTCACATTTGATGCGTAGATCATACTTTAGTTTAGCAATTAGATGAAAAAAATTTGTAGCATTTTCGGAACCTCCATTGCAGTGGAATGTTACTTGTTTTTTGTGCAAGTTAGTGCAGGGTATAGGTAATTACTAAAGATATTTTTGTCATGACCTAACATAACCACTATATATGTTAGGTAATCACCTAATTAGATTAGGATATTACCAAAACTCTTAGGATATTACCTAAACCATTTTAGGGCATTACCTAAAATCTAAAATAATAATTGTCTTGAGCAATGGCCTCAAATCATGTGACTATAACATATATGACGAGAGAATTGTATTGTTCAGATGTGGGTTACTGATAACCTAATCTATGACATTTTATGTGGTTTATATGATAAGATTGCATCGGGGTAAAACATTGTATTTTTCCCTTTTTCTTTTGCTTTCAAATGATTGAACTGAATGACTTTTGTGATATGAAAGGTTCATCGATAGAATGTTTATGTGAACATCGGATTGAAATGGTCAAACAATCTCTCAAAAGAATCCTCTCCATTGTAGTGGAATGTCAATTGTTTTTTGTGCAAGTTAATGCAGGATTTAGGTCATTACTAAAGATATTTTGGCCATGACCTAACATAACCACTATGTATGTTAGGTAATCACCTAATTAGATTAGGATATTACCAAACCTTTTAGGTCATTACCTAAAATAATAATTGTCTTGGACAATGGCCTCAAATCATGTGACTATAACATATATGATGGGGGAATTGTATAGAAAATTCTACCTCCCATAAAAATGGAAAAAGTTGTTTAGCTAGCCTTCCTAATAGACAAACATGGAAATTTCAACTTCATATGTTCAATCAAACAATATTTTTTCAACTCCTAAAAAGTGAAAATATATAGGATTGCCAAAAAAAAAGTATACCTTTCCAATTACAACCAAATAACTAGATTATGAAGTATAATATGGCAATTATCCAAAATTTGATCATTGTTCACAATTGCACGTCAACGGTGACAGTCGGGCCTGCACACGACACAAATTAAGTTCTACTTTGTGAGAACTATAAGGTACACAAATTCAACCCTAAACTTAAGCATAACTGTCAGGAAACGAGCGCAAGCGGAAACGTATTTGAACGGAGAAATTAATGAAGTATAAAGACAAGGAAAGCAATAATAGGAACTAGTCTTATATGCACGCAATGCGTGCATATATAGTGGTATCTCTATTATATAAGGCAACTCTTGAGCATTTGGTGTCCACCCTCTTTACCCAAAATACCCCTAATAATCAAACAAAATTACATAAACTACCACAATTTAAATTAAAAACGGAAAACTAAATTAAGAAAAATAAAAAGAGGGGGAACTGATCCCTTAGCAGTTACTAGATTTCCAGTAAAAAAATAGTTACTAAATTTACAACCACCAAAAAAAAAACCCAACACACTGAAACACGAACACTCTTCATCTTCGTCCTCTTTCCAAACTACAATTTAACCGCAAATCCTCAATTCTTCCTGTGCATATCTTCAATTAACTGTACATTCTCCGTTCTTCCTCTTCGAAGCCCCTACACAATTATAAACTGAAAATCAACAACAGGTAATTACAAAGTAGAAATATAATTGATTTCTACATAAACCCTCTATAAATTTAAAGTCTTACTTTTTTTTTTTTGTTATTTTAATTTTGGAAGCTAAGAAATTGAAGCACCATAGACAATCAAGAGCAACAAGCACAGCAATTGCAAGTTCAATGAGAAAAATGAAAAAAGGTATTCTCACTAAACTTCAAATGCAAATTGTTTGTATGAACAAGGAAGAAACCAAATTTTACATAATAAGAGTATAAGACTGTAAATTTCTACCTCCCCATACTCTAAAAAAGAGGTGCACTATATAATTTGCACTCCAACACTCCAAAATTTCTGATAAATTTGAAAACTATTCCCAAACAAAATTTCAAATAAAAGTGAAGCCTCCTGAATCTGATTCTGACCAATCGCATATTTATTTTCCTTGATGCCCCAACAATTTAAGAAGGTGTAGTGAAACCTCTCTTTCTCTCTCCTAAAAATGGTTGTGTGTGTATGTGAATTGAATTGGTTGAGAGGAAATGGTTGTGTGTGCAGTGTGTATGTGAATTGAATTGGTTGAGAGGAGGTAATGGTAATTAAAAAAAATTTGCATCGAAAACACCTTAATATAGGCTCCAACTAAAGTTAGAATTGAATTGCTATTCAAGGTGTAGTGAAACCTCTCTTTCTCAACTCCTACAAATGGTTGAGAGCAGGAGGTTTAGAGAGAGAGGGGACGAGGATTTAGAGAAAGATAGCAACTACAGTAACAAATAACAAACCTTAAATAGCATCACAAATCAATAGAAAAAACTCATTACTATATGTCTATATGCATTTATATTATAATGGTGTTTAAAGGACCTTCCAGACCAATTTAGTTTGGTTTGGGTTTTGTTGGGCTTTGGCTATGATGTTCTTCATCATTCATTTTATCTGATTAATTTACCTATTAGGAATTGGGACACAATTAAAAGTTATGGCTCCTTTGCTGAAAACCAGTATTTTATATGTTTATTTTGTATACTTATGTTTATCTTCTATACTTTGATGTTACATTTTGTTGCGATATTGTGATGTTTGCTAATTACATAAATGTTGTTACATTTTACTTTACACGACTTTGTGATCAAATTGTATTGGGCTTTCAGATCTATACATCAATTTTAAGTTTATTTTCTTTGACATTGATATGCACTAATAAAGTTGCCATATATAATAGAGATATTACTAAAGTTTGTGATCATATTGAGCTTTATACCGGGCTTATTAGATATTCGTTTAAAAAAGAGATTATTATCTCAAATTGAGCTTCGTATTGAGCTTTGAGATAAAATCATTTGTGATAAAATTGCATTCAAAATGATATAAACAAAATAAAAGATATATAACACTAAAGGTTGGAATCGAGTTAGAATAATAAAAAACGTGAAAATCCCTATAAGAATTCAATACAATAAGAATATTAATCATTGTTAAAATTAAAATTATATGACATGGGTGGAAAAAGAGGAAAAAATAGATGAGACATGTTACCAAGAATGGAATAAGTAACAGTGTGTATATTAAAAAGAAACAGACCAAAAAGAAAAGTGTGTATATTAAAAATAAATGGAGGGAGTATAAGTTATCAAATATGAGTAGGTAGTCACTATCTCTATTCTATAAGGTTACTAATCATTCTTAAATAAATTAAAAGTAAGTTATTGATCCTTAAAATTATAGAGTAAAATCGAAAAAAAGGTATTAATATATAGTGGTGTCAAACTGTATTATATTGCTATAAAATGCAAATAAAACACTAAATATTTAGGTTAAATAATATTATAAAGCTATAAAATTGCATTCAAAATGATATAAACAAAATAAAAGATATACAAGGGATAGAACTGAGTTGGAATAAAATTTGTCAAATCTCTATGAGAACCCATACTATAAGGTTATTGATCATTGTTAAATAACTTAAAAATAATTGTATTAGTCCTTAAAAGTTATAGTTGGATTAAAAGATAAAAAATATAAACATCTAACTTTGATAACGATTTCGCACGCATCGCGTGCATATAAGGCTTATATATGGGAACTCTTGAGGACTTTGGTGTCCACCCTCTTTTACTATTATACCCCCAACTAAAAACCAACTATAACTTCTCTAATTTTGGATTTTTTTTAAATAAAAGAAAAAATAAATATAGTGAACCGAACAACTGCAATTACAACTTACTAGTCTTATATGCACGCGATGCGTGCGTATATAGTGGTATAAGTTGTAATTGCAGTTGTTCGGTTCACTATATTTATTTTGTTATATAAGGTAGTCTTTTGAACTTCAGAAGAAACTTCTCTCCCTTCTTTCCCTTTCTCTCCTAAACCCTAGCCTCCATTAGTGAATTTCAAAGGGGATTCCATTGATTTTGTTTGTGGATAGCCCCACCTTAATTTTAATTTTCATTGTAGTTTAGCTTTGTTTATGTTCGTTCTTGTTTGAATAATACATTTTCCTTTAAAGAGAGGATCGTTTCTTCCTTGAAAGAAAGGTTTATTCTCTTCTCCTTGGAGAGACTTTAGTTTACTCCTTTGTTTGTAGATGAATTATCGTAATTTTAATTTGGATCATTGATGAAGAATTATGTGGTGTTGAAGCAGATTTCAGATCTACAATTACAATTAATGGTATCAGATTTAATTCTATTTCAAAACTACAGCATATCGAAAGACCCCCTCGTTGAAGGTTGTATCAAACAGCGATGTGGAAGAGGGTATGCATAATTGTTAGATCTACTACACAACGATTGTGGTTTTGCAAATTCTGAATTTTATTTGTTCAAAATTGTTATGTATTTGTTATTCCTGATTTCTATTGTAGATGTCGTATGACTCTTTTATTAATGAATTAATTTTACTTTAAAAAAAGGTAGTTTTTTTGAAAAAAAAAAATTAAAAGGTAGTTATTTTTTGAAAAAAGTTGGTTATAAAAGGTAGTTTTTTAAAAATTTTCCTAAAATTAATGCAAGTACAAAGACCCTAAATTATAAGGTGTGAAATAATACAGTATAACTCTCACAAATAAAAAAACCTCACTAAAGAGTAATTAAGAGGAATAGTGGAATATTACAAGGAGGAAATTTGAGCAAGGAATTGTTTAGGTAGGAACTAGAAGGCTTATGAGTGTGTTTGTGAGTAGGGGTGTGCACCGGGCCAGAACCGGGCCGCAACCGGTTAGATCGGTGGACCGAAATCTAAATTTTTTTTAAACCGAGACCGAAAAATTTCCGGTCCGGTCCGATTTGGACCTGTTGGACTGGAATCTGCATTTAAAAAAAAAAAAAATTAATTTAGATTTATACATATTTATAAATTAGATATATTAAAATTTAAAAATTCTAACACCGATAATCTTAAAGTTAATGACTTTGAACTTTTTTTTAACCTTTAAACTATTTTTTTTTTTGCTTTAAAAAAAAACAGAAATTCCGGTACACCGGTCCGGACCGGATCGGACCGGATCAAAAACCCAGAATCCTGATTTTCGGCGGAACAGGGACCGGACCGTAATCCTCGGTCCGATTAGATCCTGTCCATATTCCGGTCCAACTCTACCCTTTACACACCCCTATTTGTGAGTATGTGGCTTTGGAGTATGGCTATTTGTGTATGCTCAAAATGTTGTCAAACTCTTATAGTTGAAGTAGTTATAGTTGAAGTTTGACAGTGAAAATGGGCTAATGTCGGTGCAAATATCAAAGTAATGCCGGTAAGAAGAATCTATCACTAGAAACATCTGGCTACCAAAGTCAACCATGAGACTTCTAGTGAGCTTTGATTATTTGTTTAGTAAAAATCTTTGAATGCACCGCCATTAATCGAGATTGATGGTTCTAGAATTACAGATGAAATTTTGGGCTATGGATTTGGGCCACTTCTTAACCCAACAATAACATATCTAGTTTAGTGTCCAATTTTCGCTAAATACCGGTCGTCTAAGAGAGAGTGAAGGGGGAGTGGTGAGTTTGAGTACCGACTACCGAGCTAATGAGAGAGAGTGAAGTGGAAGAAGAAGAATTAGAAAATAGCAAAAAAGAAGTAAATAAAGCAAAATTACAACTCCTTTTTAAATTATTCTAACCATGTTAAGAGTTAAGAGTTAAGAGTTAAGAGTTAAGAGTTAAGAGTTAAGAGAGAGTGAAGGGGGAGTGGTGAGTTTGTGTTCGGTGGCGAACTTCGCGCCATCTTGATCTAGCACTAGATGATGGGTTATTTTTTTAACCTTATTTTCAATTTTTACAAGAAAAAATAAGTTTTGATAAGGTTTTATAAGGTCTAATAAATTCTGATAAGTTAACATAAGTTTAGATAAGTTTAGTTCAGCAAAAAAATATAAAAATTAAGGTTTAACACACTCACAAAATAAGAGCTAATAAATTTTAATAAGGTGTAAAAAGTTCAAATAAGTTGAAAAAGTTCAAATAACTTTAGATAAACAAAAACAATTGAAAAAAAGGACCCGATATGGAGGGAGCCTTGTATGGAGTCCATGGTATATATTTGACTAATACCTAATGGCGACAAGGGGGACAGCTAAAGGTGGCGTGGGCTGGGCTGACGCAAGGGTCATTCAAGCCCGACCTTGTTTTGGCTCGGCCTGCCATGAACTCACCTGATGCCCGCCCAACTTGTGTCCGCTAAGTGGAACGTGGACCTGCTGCTTTTAGGAATTTTTTTTAAGCCTGGTTCGTACAAGCTCGCCTAAATGGCACGTGGGCCTAACGTCCGCTTCTATTAGTCAAAAATTGCCAAAATTCAGAAAAATTAACATAAATCACGGACCAGGCACGCAAGGCCAATGGGCCATATCGTGATGTGGGCGAAATTATATGATTTCATGCCCGACACACTACTAATAGGCTGGTGCTAGACCCGCCATTGCCAAAGCCCCGACGCAGCACGACATGTGCCGAGGTCTGTCGACGGCCAATTTCAGGATATTGGAGAACGCTTTCAAGACCATCTTTACTGTTATACTTTCAACTAGTGCGGATTTGACTGCTGTTTATATAAATGTGTTTGGTAACATTTAGCTGTTTGATAAATATTTTATGGCGTAAAATGACAATTATAGATAGGGGTGTTCGCGGTTTGGGTTGGTGCGGTTTGGGATGTAACCCAACCCAAACCGCAAATATACGGTTTGACATTTTCCCAACCCAAACCGCACCGCACTTTTGCCCAAACCAACCCAAACCGAACCGCGCAAAACGGTTTCGTGCGGTTTGGTTTGCAGTTTAACCATTTTTTCCTCCGCGACATTAATTTTGTAATCTAAGAGTAAAAAAGAATTTGTTAATAATATAAAGAGTCCAAATAAATATGAAGTTACTTCATAATTAAACATAAATAATAATTTATCAAAAGTATCCTCGTTCTTTATCTCAAACTTCTTTTTTCTGTTGTATACTTGTATGCCACCTTGTCAAGTGTATTTAAATAAAATCAAAATAGATAAAAAAAGATGTTAAAGAAAAATCATATAAAATTGCGGTTTACGGTACGGTTTCGGTTTACAGAAATTAAAACCCAACCCAAACCGCGGTTTGCTTGAAATCATAACCCAAACAATTTTGAAACCGCAATCAACCCAAACCGCGAAAAAACGGTTTGGGTTGCGGTTTGGTGCGGTCCAGACCGCACTTTGAACAGCCCTAATTATAGACATTGGTAGTTTTATTATTAATATTATTATTATTACTATTATTATTGTTATTATTATTTGATAAGTCATATTTATATATAGTTTTAAGGTGCATTTAGGTTGCATTTTAGAGCATTTAGATTCATATTTAGGTTCATTATTGCATCATATTCTTAAGTTATGTTATTCTACTCCTATTCGGTATGTTTTCTTGTTTTTGATGAATTTCAGGTAATGAGAACGTATTTGGAGTATATTTAGCTGAGCTTGAGGATTAGGAGCACTTGGAAATAAGCTACGATGCATAAGGATAGTATGGATACGTCTTAGTACGAGTTTGAGCGAAAACGAAGCGGAAAATCATTAGAAGAAATGTGAAAAAGGAGTCATGTATACTATTCTGATCATAACTTTTGATGTGCTTCTTAGAATCAAGAAATTCCAATTGGGTTGGAAACTAGACTTGAAGGGCTTTCCAACGATAGGTCACACGCCCCAAATGGACTTCTGGTTCGAGAGATACAGCCTTCGCAAGTTGACGAAAAATCGCTGTTTTCCCGCCCGGTCGACCGGGCGGTTTTGCCCGACCGGGCGAAATGAAATTTTCACATGATGCAAGGCATGTTAGCCCGGTCAACCGGGCGAGAAAGGAGCCAAAATCGCTTGCGCGCCCGACCGGGCGGGCTCGCCCGGTTGACCGGGCGGATTCGCTTTTCTGTCGTAGTTCCTCAATCACCGTCGCCCGACCGGGCGGATTTCGCCCGGTCAACCGTGCGGTTTCTTGACGGGTTTATTTGCCTTTTTTAGCCGGTTTTGTAAAAACTATAAATAAGTCTTCTCTCTCTCCCAAGAGACCCCCCCCCTTATTCTGACATTATTTTTTGTATTCTTAGGTTTAGCTTTAGTTTCCTTCTTCATTTTCTCTCTAGTTTTTCATGGCAAACCCTAGTTTCTCTTTTCTTCATTAATTCATGAGTTTATAATTTTCATCTCTTTTCTTTCATTGATTTCTTTGATCATGCTTTTCTTTGTAGATTTAAATTTCTTTATTTATTTCATGATTGAGTAGTTTATATTCTAGGGTTTGGGAATCCATGTTTATATGCTATGATTCTTGATTGATATTTATTAATGGTTGGATTAGTTATTGATATCTCTAATTGATTAGTGTTTTTATTGTTAATCTTGCAATCTGATCAATTGTCTGATTAAATATTGCTAATATCGAGTCATAGATCGAGAGATAGTACTTTTTAGAGGCTTACCTACAATTAGCAAATCTGGTTATGTTGAGCGACCGTACTGGCATATGTTGATTTGAGAGCGTTAATGCCCGACCGTAGGATTAACATGTGCTCTAGATATCTGATTAATTGAATCATTGATGATATTTTGATAGATTATAGTTATGAACTTGGTGAACCATTGCCCTAGATCCTTTTTAGCTTGATTTTCGTAGTTTGACTAGTTTAGAACTTCAATTCATTATTCCCGATCTTGTTTAGTTTCTCCATGCATTAGAAGCTAGATTAAAACAACCATCTCTCTCGTGGATTCGACCCTACTTACCCTACTACATTGTTAGAAGGTTTTGCAGAATTATTTTTGACAGTGTACGACACCCTATCAAATTTTGGCGCCGTTCTTGGGGAGACGGTATAGTTTTATTTAGTTTTTATTGTTGGTGAAATTAAACCGCATATATATATAGTTTTCTTTTTTCTTTCTTTTTGTGAATATATATATTTTGTTGTTCTCTTTGTCTGTTTTAGTGTGTTGTCATGGAGTGGAATAATTATAGTTCGAGAGGGGGTGTTTTTTCTAATTATCAAGGGCAATGTGATTATTCCGGGGTATTATAATGCGAATGATTATGTTTATGATGCATCATATAATTGTCAAAATTTACAAAATCGTGCATGAATTCCTATGAATATTCCCATGACCCTAATGAGTCTTATTTGCTCGATTATACTCAATGTTATCAACCCGAAGTGAATAATTATTTTCAACCCGAATAATCGGAGCGTCGGGAACTATTTAACATGATGAAAGAGTATATGGTTAAACAAAGATGAAGATTTAAATGAATTAGCTCATGATTATCAAAACATAGCGAAATCTATTGAATTACTTGTTGTGCAACAATCTACTAATCAACAAGTTATACTTGATGATGATGATTTTGGTGTTGAGAATTATACTCCCGGAGGAGAAAGGCGTTGATATGACTCATGATAGTTTGGTAGAAGGTAAGGGTGTAATTGGTGAAGTTGGTAGTGAGTGTCTCTATGTCGACGAATCCTTAGTTGAGAGTGAAGTGTCTCACACTTCTTCTATAAACTTTTCATCTGCATATGAGTCTAAAGTTGAGAGTGAGATAATACATGAGTCTTTGTCGGTTCCATCTGATACTGTTTTTGAGTTTCATGTTCCCTTCTCTAAAAAACTTGATCTTATTCCTTCTTCCCCTTTATTATATCCTCCATCGTTCCTTCTTTCTCCCCTTTTGAATGACTCTCATGATAATGTAAATAATGTACAATTGGTTTCTTTTCCTTCTTTTGAGTCCTGTAAAAAGACTAACGATTTTTCTTTTTCTACTTCTTGTAAATCTAATTTTTCCTTTGATTTTTCTTTTTGTAGTTTTAGTAATTTTTTAGGATTATTTTTTTTCATTTTTACTTTTCATTCTTATATAATATGCTCTGAGTTGTTTGCAGGAACGTATGATAAGCTTCTTAGAGCATTGAACTATTATGAGTGATCTACTAATCTTAAACGGTCATGCAAGACCTTAAATCAGCGCTTATCGGGAGGCAACCCGACTTTGTTCATTTTTTATTTTTTTTTTTATTTTTTTTTTATTTTTTTTTTTTGGTTTGACTAACTTTGCTAATGTGTGATGAAGTCTTTTGCTAGGTGCAAGCATAGCCAATTTTTTTTGGCTAAGTTCATTGCCTCATTACAACTATCGATTGTGGTGGAGGTGTCGATGCTTTTTGACACTCCCTTTGATTACCCACCCCTTTTGTAAGTTGTACCTCTCCCTCATTTAATTCCTCTTTGTTCACATTGAGGACAATGTGTCATTCAGCTTGGGGGAGGATGTTTGTCATCATTACTTAGCGCATGTTAGTTGCATTTAGAGTAGTTTTTTCATTGCTTCTATAGGATGTTGCACGGTTTGTACCGCTCACTAGGAGTGGGAGTTTACGTGTAACCAAAAACATTGTACTGCTTTCTTAGTTGCATTAGCATATTTCATTTCATATTAGACTTCATCTCATTTTAGTTGCATCTATAGGACTATTGCTGGCACTCTTTGAGAACTTTGATGATATTTTACTACATTTCCTAAGCGTCATTCATCTTGAGCATGATACTTTATAGCACGATTGTTTCGCAATTGATTGTTTGTGGTAAGATTGATTGATCTCTCTCTGGTTCGATTTAACTTTATTGTGCAGACACCTTAAACTAAGTGAGCTTCTGTGCCTATAAACTGACGTATCTGTGTCAGTTATGTTCTTTCATGTGTGATTAGTTCCTTAGTTGTTGCATTGATCTTGATTTTGACTTGGTACTCTTTGATATTTGATAGTGCATACATTTTGATATGATTGAGGCATTTTATTTCATGATCTTAGCTCCAGAGTTACTCTTGTTTTCATATTATCCTTCCTCTAGCCCCGCTGAGCCTTTCTGACTATGTTTGATTGCTACCTACATTAGAAGCCATTGGCCTCATTTGATATTTATCCTAAGCCTAGCTTGGGGGAGCGAGTAATAGTTTTGGTTTGGTTTGTATTGAATTGAAATGCTCTATTTGTGGTTTAGAAGGATGGAAAAGTATGTTTAGTGAGCTTTGAAATTGAATTGTAAGTTCGAGAAAAAAAAAAGTGAAAAATGAAATGAAAAAGAAAAAAAAAAGTTGTGAATAAAGTGAAATAAAAAGGGTTATGATTGAATTTCTTGAGTGAATAAGGTTGTTGATTATATTTGGAGATTGTTGGTTGTTGCGTGGAGTTGTTGTGATCTTTCTTGGTCATGTTTTCAGTTATATGATGCTCTCCCTTCTTGGTTTTTCCACCACAATTCCTAAATTATTCCATACCTTTAACCTCTGCCCCATTACAACCCTTAAAAGTTCTCTTGATCATTGTGTATTGTATTGTTGAGTGTTAAGTGAGTCAAAAAGTCAAAGTTAAAGAGTATTTGCTTCATCTGAGTCGACTTAATTAGGTTGAGTGTCATCATTTATGCCTTAAACACATGAGAGATTTGAGTGCACATAACTATAGTGAGGTCTGTCAGGTTTTGTTAAATCCAGCTTGGAAGAGATGGTATGTGGTATGATTGGAGAGTCGATTGCGATACTTGACATGCTATGCGGCTTTGTTCGAGATTGTTTCGATACTTGGTTTGTGTAGTGATTATATCTCTTGTGTTTTCAGTTGAGTGTTTAGCCCTGTTGTAGTCCTATATTGTAGGTCGTCTTTCTTTTCCAATGTTTATGTCTTATTGCTTGGGGACAAGCAATGGTTTAGCTTGGGGGAGTTTGATAAGTCATATTTATATATAGTTTTAAGGTGCATTTAGGTTGCATTTTAGAGCATTTAGATTCATATTTAGGTTCATTATTGCATCATATTCTTAAGTTATGTTATTCTACTCCTATTCGGTATGTTTTCTTGTTTTTGATGAATTTCAGGTAATGAGAACGTATTTGGAGTATATTTAGCTGAGCTTGAGGATTAGGAGCACTTGGAAATAAGCTACGATGCATAAGGATAGTATGGATACGTCTTAGTACGAGTTTGAGCGAAAACGAAGCGGAAAATCATTAGAAGAAATGTGAAAAAGGAGTCATGTATACTATTCTGATCATAACTTTTGATGTGCTCCTTAGAATCAAGAAATTCCAATTGGGTTGGAAACTAGACTTGAAGGGCTTTCCAACGATAGGTCACACGCCCCAAATGGACTTCTGGTTCGAGAGATACAGCCTTCGCAAGTTGACGAAAAATCGCTGTTTTCCCGCCCGGTCGACCGGGCGGTTTTGCCCGACCGGGCGAAATGAAATTTTCACATGATGCAAGGCATGTTAGCCCGGTCAACCGGGCGAGAAAGGAGCAAAAATCGCTTGCGCGCCCGACCGGGCGGGGCTCGCCCGGTTGACCGGGCGGATTCGCTTCTGTCGTAGTTCCTCAATCACCGTCGCCCGACCGGCGGATTTCGCCCTGGTCAACCGTGCGGTTTCTTGACGGGTTTATTTGCCTTTTTAGCCGGTTTTGTAAAAACTATAAATAAGTCTTCTCTCTCTCCCAAGAGACCCCCCCCTTATTCTGACATTATTTTTTGTATTCTTAGGTTTAGCTTTAGTTTCCTTCTTCATTTTCTCTCTAGTTTTTCATGGCAAACCCTAGTTTCTCTTTTCTTCATTAATTCATGAGTTTATAATTTTCATCTCTTTTCTTTCATTGATTTCTTTGATCATGCTTTTCTTTGTAGATTTAAATTTCTTTATTTATTTCATGATTGAGTAGTTTATATTCTAGGGTTTGGGAATCCATGTTTATATGCTATGATTCTTGATTGATATTTATTAATGGTTGGATTAGTTATTGATATCTCTAATTGATTAGTGTTTTTATTGTTAATCTTGCAATCTGATCAATTGTCTGATTAAATATTGCTAATATCGAGTCATAGATCGAGAGATAGTACTTTTTAGAGGCTTACCTACAATTAGCAAATCTGATTATGTTGAGCGACCGTACTGGCATATGTTGATTTGAGAGCGTTAATGCCCGACCGTAGGATTAACATGTGCTCTAGATATCTGATTAATTGAATCATTGATGATATTTTGATAGATTATAGTTATGAACTTGGTGAACCATTGCCCTAGATCCTTTTTAGCTTGATTTTCGTAGTTTGACTAGTTTAGAACTTCAATTCATTATTCCCGATCTTGTTTAGTTTCTCCATGCATTAGAAGCTAGATTAAAACAACCATCTCTCTGTGGATTCGACCCTACTTACCCTACTACATTGTTAGAAGGTTTTGCAGGAATTATTTTTGACAGGTGTACGACACCCTATCATTATTTCTCTCCTCATATTCTCATTCATCACCATTCACCACCTCATTTATCTATCTCCTCCATTTACTTTATTCCACAGACCACCACCCACCTTCAACCCTTTCTCTCTTCTCCATCATCTCTCCGCCGTTTTTGTACACCCACCACCACAATCACGATCTCCTTTCTCCACCACCATTAGCATCACGATCTTATGTATCCTCGTCTCCATCATCACGGTCTTTTCTCTCCTTCAGTTTTTCATTTGTGGTGCCGTGGTGGTGTTTTTGGATGGATCTTTTGGGTGAAGTTCATATTTTTGTGGGTGGATTTTAGAGGTGATGTTTGGTGTTTTTTGGGATCTTTTGGGTGATGTTCGGATTTTTTTTGGGTGGATCTTGGTGGTGGTGTTTAGGCAGATTTGGGTCTTGGTGTTTGGTGGTTTTTTTGGGTGGATTTCATTGGTGGTGTTTACGGTGGTGGATGTCGATGGAAGTGTTGGTGGTTGGTGATGGAAGTAGGGGTGTAAGCGGACTACAAAAAGTCCAGAGTCCAGTCCAGTCCAGTCCAAACTTGTCGGACTGGACTTGATTTTTTTTGGACTGGACTCGGACTCAAATTTTCGAGTCTAAATATTTTCGGACTGGATTTGGACTCACCCCTTTGGAGTCCAATAAGTCCAGTCCAGTCCAAAAATATTTTTATATATAATATATATATAATATTTTTATATATAATGTAAATATATTTAATATTTATATATATAATGTAAATATATTTAATATTTATATATATAATATAAAAGATGTACGTGACTTATTTTATGGAATGAATATAATGAACTTAATTTTTCAAATTCAATTATGAGAAAACGTTGTGAATCATTGAATCTAAATTGGCGGAAAAAAATAATATAATAATCGGACTGGACTGGATTGGATTCGGACTCAAGAAAAAATTATCGGACTGGACTGGACTCAAAAAATATTTGGATCGGACTTGGACTCAATTTATCGAGTCCAAAAAACTTAGAACTGAATTTGGATTTGGCAAAGTCCAATCCAGTCCAATCCACTTACAAGTTACACCCCTAGATGGAAGCTTTGGTGGTTTTGCTTTAACTTAATAATGATAAATAATCATAACCGGGTTCCAACTTCCAAAGATACAACCCAAACCATGACGCAGCCCAAAACCCAAATTCAATCACTAAATGTGTGTTTACATATTTACCCACCACCACCCACGCAATTTGCACCCTTCTCTATTTTGGCGGTCTTTTTATATACGGAGTATTACGCTAGAACGCTACTTTTACCATTTTCTCACAATTCATATTCAAAAATTTCTTCTCTCTTAAACTTGCATCTAACAAGTGAACTCTCTAGTCTCTGATAAACCGTGACGAAAGTGGTGAATTTCTTTGCGATTATGCTCTAATCTAACTCTCTACATTTCTGTCATTCGTACTTTTCTCGCAATTTTTGAGTTTCTTGCTTAATTTCTTACTTCAGGCTGATATCGCTGAGAAAGAATCGCTACTGGTAATTTTTTCTTTTCATTTATCAGTCATCGCAATTGAATCAATCGCTTGATGTTACTTGATTCATGTGTTGATCATTAGAATTTGGGTTAATTGGCTAGAACATCACAACCTTTGGCTCAAGTGCAAGAAACAGCACAACCTTAAACGGGTGCAAAGCGTAGCACCAACTTAAATACGTGGTGCAAAAAATAGCATAAATGGCACCGGAGCACGGAGATTCCGCCGGAGCTAGGGAATCTCCATTATTTTAATATTTTCTTTTTATTCCCTCCCTTTTTTTTTTAAAGTCACGTGTCTCCCCCATTTCTTTTCTATTTATCTCTCTTCTCTTCTTCTTCTCCAATTGAACTTCCAACTTCCAACTTCCAACTTCAATCTCTGCCATTTGAGCCAAGGAAGACGAAGAAGAAGAGATTCCACCTCTGCACGCGAATCAAAATCTGAACTGGAACTTGGTTAGTTTGCCTAAATTGAATTTTTTTCCGTTAATTCTCTAATATGCGGTGCGAGAACTAGGGCTTAGTTAGATGAAATTAGGGTTGTTTGAAAGATGTTTGGTTGATTGCTTGAAATAAATGTGTATGCTTGAAGTGAATGTATGTGATGAATGTGTTTGATTTTGCTATTTCGTACTTGCAGTGAGTGTGTTTTTAAACTGTGCTTTTGTGTTTTTTGCAAAGTAGGTGATGGCATCCCTGTTCAGTATCAAATTGAATCATGGAGGGATTTTGACTGATAAATGGGAATATGTAGGAGGGGATGTACATTATTGGGATATTTGTAGAACAGTACGAGACAATACATGCTCCACGCTACTATGTAGAAAACGGAGCTAAGAGAGGTATTGAAACCTGAAAACACTAGCGGCAATTTGCGGCCTCTGCAGTTTAAGAAGCCATAAACATGTTCCTAATAAGAGCAAGTCCCTAAAACATGATATTTCTTCAACATATTTCACCATCGCGAAAAGCACTACTAGCAAATTAAACTTCTTTTGGCAGAAGCAAACTATACTTCAAAGGATTTCCACCATGTCAAAAAGTAAAAGAGTAGGATTGAACTAATTTCACCAAGATTATCTCACCATGTTAATTGAGAATTGGGGATTTTAATTAGAAATGGAGTTGGCAGTTAGAAGAAGAAGAGAAGAGAGAGAAATAGAAAAGAAATGGGGGAGGCATGTGACTTTAACAAAAAAAGAGGAGGGAATTAAAAGAAAATATTAAAATAATGGAGATTCCCTAGCTCCGGTGGAATCTCCGTGCTCCGGTGCCATTTATGCTATTTTCTGCACCACGTGTTTAAGTTGGTGCTACGCTTTGCACCCGTTTAAGGTTGTGCTGTTTCTTGCACTTGAGCCAAAGGTTGTGCTGTTCTAGCCAATTAACCCTTAGAATTTCGCAAATCTTCCTTGTTTCGAGCATTTGAGGTTCAAATTTAGTCTATGTTCATCTACTTGCTAATGTCGTTTATAGTCTATTGATTTCAGACATTGTTGTTTGTATTTGCAAACATTTCATCTGTAAAGTTTTTCTTTACATTTCAGTTTTCTCAACTTAATTTAACTTGATTAATTGAAAATTTTACTTGTTTGCGTAGTGGATGTTACTCTTGATGTTGATTTAGCTTTTATTTGTAGTCTGCATTTGCAAAAAAATTCTGCTGTAAGTTTTGCTTAATAATTCTCTTAAGAGTTTTCTCTACTTAACTTGATTAATTGAAAATTTTACTTGTTTCCGTAGTGGATGTTACTCTGATGTTGATTTAGCGTTTATTTTAAGAAGTTTCGATCGTCGAAAACGTTATGACATGAAACTCAAAAAACGTGAATAAAATATACTTCAGAGATTAAGTTGATTGTTTTGGAGATGTTCAGAATAATTTGCTGACAGAAACAACTCATTGCAGACAAATTTGCTTCCGATTGCGATATTCAATATCCATAACATAAGAGGCCTGTCTCCGGAGAAATATGATAATAATGTTCCTGCTTTGGGTAATTTTCTGGTTGTCTGTTTGTATGTTACGAAAATCTGGTAGTCTGAACTGTTGTATGTTACGAAAATTCATGTGTAATGATCAGAGATGAAGATAAACAAGCTGATGGCAGTGGATGCTGGGTGTCGTGGACTGATACATTCGATGGAGAAAGGCGAGTACACTTATTAGCTGATGTGAATGTTTAACTAATCTGGCTATGTTACTA
Organism: Beta corolliflora; assembly: GCA_947648045.1. Taxonomy (NCBI): domain Eukaryota; kingdom Viridiplantae; phylum Streptophyta; class Magnoliopsida; order Caryophyllales; family Amaranthaceae; genus Beta; species Beta corolliflora. The sequence goes on along the minus strand of CANSZD010000532.1, from coordinate 1,433,274 downwards.
TTGCGCATTTTAGCTTCATAAAGTTGGCTGTGTTGTGTACTGCAGGTGTATATGATGCATTGCAAAATAAGTATCTCAGGACACTATTGTTCAGCATACGCAAGGCTATAGATGGACCAGTCATTGAGGAATATGGATGTAAGATTTTCTGAAAAGGAAAAGAAGAAACATTGTTGCATCTTTAACTTGTTAATTAGCATAACTTCTACATTTTATTAACTTAACAAATGTCATCCATAAACACTGTTGGTACACATGTTGCAGTTTTTTTTAGCTATCATGCTCAGAATCAAAAGTTTGTATGACATTGAACTGCACTGGAAACAAAAAGCAAGGAGGAACTCCCAAGTGCAATTCCACTGATGAAACTAGTACTCCTAATCAAATGAAGTAATTACCTCTTTTCATTTAAAGTATTCAATGTTGCACTGCGTTTCAATTTTTTTTTGGAGCAGTTTTGTGACCTAGCTAATTCGATGTTGATGTTCTTGTTACAATATCAGATTATTGTAATGAAGAAATGCTGAAAATAATCCAGCTCAAGAACACAGAAGATTTCTTCCTTCACAGCTCTCAATTCTGAGCTCGGGATCTAAAACTAATTCATCATAGAAGAAAAGTTTCTCAGAGAGAATTACAACCTAATCTCTAATTTTCTGAATGAATGAACTAATGTTTACAGAAGAGTTTATATACAATCAGACTAGAAGAGAGGGAAAGGAAAAGCTAACTAACAGAATTAAAAACAAACATTTCTTAGTTCTAACTAACTGAACTAACTCTAACTAATTATGCTGAGCTGGCTACTGAGCTGTATCATTGCTGAGATCTTGTTGTAGCTTCTTCACACTCTGTGATATTATATTTAACAGTTCTGATGTATTGTATTTAAATTCTGACTTCGGGAGTAATTTTGCAGGAGTTCAGCTGGTAAGATGGTTCAAACCTTATTTCAACGGTTGAGAACACTTGATGATAAAATTCAGCTAACTATAGTGATGAAACTCCAATACTATGACGATGTTACGGTATGTGTGAACATTTTTTGGTACTAATTCAGCGATAAATAAACTAGAACCCATACATGAAACCTAGTCTATCATATATATTGTGATAATATCATTAATGGAAATCAATCTTTCCCACATTCACATGGTATCATAGCAAGGTTCCTAACCTCTATCAATTTTTTTTTCGAGCACCCCCTTCCTCACCCATGACCATGGCGGCCCGATCCTCACTCTCTCACTAATACCTATGAACCATCCAAACCACTCACAGTGATGAATGCCCAATCTGTCCTGGCTCGTCCATCACCCCTCCTCCCAAAATTACCAATAATAGTGACGTCACGTGGGTTCGCCTTTGCTTTTCACGTGTTCTCTTTGATCCTTTTCTCTGCATCTTTAACACCAGCTAAAATTGCAGCCAGCGGACTATGAACCACCATTCTTCAGAGGCTGCACAAATGAGGATGCTCGTAACCTGTGGGAAAGAAATCCCTTAGGAATGGAGATTGGAAATGTGAAAAGCAAGCATTTTATATTGCCTCTTAAGGTGAGATATGAAGATGTGATATTATTGGACTATGTTGTTCTCTCTTTCTTCATAATGACATTGACATTCACCAATCTTTGGCTCTTTACAGGTCAAGAGTATGCTGAATCCTTGTCAAGATGACAACGAAGAAAACAATGATGACGGTGTAAATTTAGGAGCTGGTTCTGTTCAAAACAATGATACTTCAGGCAGTGAGGTCTGTACATTATCTGTGTTTTTAAGTGACAAAAGGTTACTTGGATTCGCACTTTGTTACTCCACTTCATTCCTTTTTTCTCTCGTACTTACATAACTGTATACTTTTTTCCCAATGTTCATTAGAAAATCCAGGACCCTGAGTATATGTCTGATGAACAAGAAGCAGATGACCAAGTTCCACATATTGGAGAGAAGAAAATTGTCTGTGGTTCTGGAGAAGATTACTTGTATATGAAGGTTTGGAAGCATAGTTCCCTAGAGAGTGATGCTCACTTCCTTGGGGCAGAAGATGAGGTAGAGATGGAGGCAGGGGATGAAATAGTGGAGGGAGGAGAAGAGGGGCCACTGGGGCCGGAAGGAGAAGCTCTGGAAGAACTTATTGATGTCTTATTGAGAAAGGAACCTGAGGCTGAGTTAGATTTAATAGGGCAGATTCCCCGAGCAAAGTGTGCCGAATTTCAGAATTTTGCTATGCTAACTTCGCATATTGGGAAATTTCTTAAAGAAATTGATTATCCGCGCATCCCCGACCCTTTCGAGCTCAATTATGAAGTCATATTGGAGGAGCATCATATGGACGATGGGTTTTATCAACTGCCACATGATTATGGAGATGGAATTGCGGTGTTATATCGGATTATAGTTGTACCGGAATTTGATAATGGTGTAGAGGGTGAGTATTTTTCTGACGATGAGGTTGATTAGTTAAGTGATACAATTTGCAATTTGTTTTAGACTATCATGTCACCTCATCGGTATAAGTCCTGCAAAGTTCTATGAAGAATGAGAGTTTCCTTACTTGAGGCCAACTTCCAAATTCTACTCAAGAGTGGTACAAAGAGATCTGAGATTTGACTTACTCCAAATAAAAGATTCATGAATCTTCTAGCTTAATTCAAAGTAGTGTTGTAATTTTGTGTTTTTAAAGATCAAATACCTTTGAATGTACACTTTCCATAGATCAAATAGCTCCGGAACAATGGTTTTCCCTAGGTTATTGCTTTTTTTTGGTTGCTCCATCTATGATCGGTTATATACATTTTATCTAGTTGATGTTGCTCCAGAAATATTGACAATTTTCTTCATGAAGTGAAAAATGAATGCCAATATTATTCTATATATAGTTTGTTGAGTTTGCTGTTTCAATTATACTTTGTCTGCATATCAATACAGAATGCAAAAGTTTACTAGAGACACCATTCCACAAGTCACCACAGAAATTTACCAATTGGAGAAGCTGTAAAATAATGTTTATGAGCATAAACCAAGTATATGTCCTCCAGGATATCCTTGCTATAGTACCTATTTGTTCTTATATTTGTTTTTCCCAATGTTCATTAGAAAATCCAGGACCCTGAGTATGTTCATTATGAATAAATGCCAAGGGATCGAATTTCTAAATATTTGCATAATTTCAAATAATTTTCCAAGTAGGGGTTAAATTAGTTACTTAATCTTACTAGATATATATTGTCTATTATGTGAAGCAAAATATACCACTATTAAAATGTGAGAGGAACAATTAAAGCACGTCACATGTCACCTCATCGTTATATATTGACATGGAGCCGCGTAAGTTATGATGTGGCATGACATTTTTTTGTCAATTATTTGTCCCAAAAAGTTGCGTATAAGCTTCCATTTCCACAACAATTTACTTAATAGTATCATCATTTTATTAGTAACATGGTTTGTATAATATGAGATTTGAACCCTTGATCCTCAAGTTTTCAAATTGAAGTCATAATTATTAAACTACATAATATTATATGGTATTATTTTATAACAAAATATAATAAATGTCAACACAATCAAGAAAAATTAATGAGAAAACAATTAGATTATGCTTTTCATCTTCATCTTCACCTTTATCTTAATCAGTTTAGAGAGAGAATTTCTATCTCTCAAGAATTATGTTATTGAAGATCAGAAAAAGTAAGTAAAAGTTTATTACATCTGAGTACTTAGGCTATGTTCAGTTCACCTTATTTTTACTTATTTCAGATCAGATTAGATAAGATCAAATCAGATCAGATAAGTTCAGATCATGCTTATATTTAAAAAACTTATTATTATTGTTATTGGTATCATGATTATTACGATGATTATTATTATTATTATTATTATTATTATTATTATTATTATTATTATTATTTTATTGTTATTATTATTATTATTATTATTATTATTATTATTATTATTATTATTATTATTATTATTATTATTATTATTATTATTATTATTATTATTATTGTTTCTATTATTATTGTTATTATTATTGTTATTGTTATTATTATTATTATTATTATTATTGTTGTTTAGTACTCCCTCTGTATTTTTTTATCTTTCTCACTTGGAATCTTGACACTATTCACAATTAGAGAGAATCTTTTAAATTTTTCTCAATATATAAGAAAAAATATAGTCATGTGGGGGTCTTGTTTGATTCGTCTCAATGAGTATATTATTAATATTCAATTATTATAATTTTTACTAATATGTAATGAAAGATATTTAAGGTAGAATAAGTGCATTGGCAAACGTGCAAAGTCAAAGTAGGAAAGATAAAAAAATACAGAGGGAGTATCCTTGGCTGGTAAGTATACTATTTTCCCTCAAGATGTTCTTCAATTGGAGACTTGTGCAACGACGTCTGAATCTGGTATTATTATTATTGTTTCTACTACTATTATTATTATTATTATTATTATTATTATTATTATTATTATTATTATTATTATTACTTTATATGATTACTATTATTATTATTATGGCAAAATTGACCTCAACACCCCAAAGTATAGCGCGGGTGCACCCAGCACCCCGAACTAAGACTTGTAGCCAAAACACCACCAACTACGGGCCTGGGTGCAACGCGTACCATAAATGACGCCGGAGCCCCAATTTCTCGCCGGTGGTGGGGGAATCTTCTTATTTTATTAATTTCGACCCATTTTCCCCCCTTTTCTCAAATTTTGATTTTTTCACCTTTTTTTTTTGCACTGAACACGTGACTTCATCTTCTTCTCCACACTCTTTTCTCCCTTTCTTTATTGCTCATCCACCCCACCTCTGCCACCCATCTTCGCCATCTCCTCCACTACCCCATCTTCGCCCGTCTCTTCCACCACCTCCACACTCTTTTCTCCCTTTCTTTCTTGCTCATCCACCCCATCTTCGCCATCTCCTCCACCGCCCCATTTTCGTCAATTGAGAATGATTCTAAAAGTACAAAGCAAGCAACTTGCGCATAAATAAACAAAAAATTGGGGAATGAAGAAATTGCAGAGAAGGGGAATATTGCACAGAAAATTCAGGGCTCTTGATAAGGAGATAAAAATTGACAGAGTATTTAGTGGGAAGAATGATTAGGGTGAGAGGAAGGAGGAGACAAAGAGGAGGTTGTTGTTATGCCGACAGTGGTTGAGGAGGAGGAGCAAGTGTAGAGCAAGAGGGAAAGAGTGAGGAGAGATAGGAGGACGATGATGAACGAAGAGGGGAGCTAGTGGGGGAGTGGGGGTGTGGTGGGAGGAGGAGGAAGGAAGGGAGAGACAGAGAGAGAGATCAGAGAAGATGCTGGCTGGAAAAGTGGACAGAGAGGTTGTGATGATGGTGGTGGGGGTGGTGGGTGGATGAGTAATGAAGAAATGGAGAAAGGGTTATGTTGGGGAAGAAGAAGATATCACGTGTTGGGTGCCAAAAAAAGATAGGGTGAAAAAAAGAAAATCTGAGAAAAAGGGGGAAAATGGGTAGAAATTAATAAAATAATAAGATTCCCCGTCGCCGGCGAGAAATTGGGGCTCCGGCGTCATTTATGGTACTTGTAACAACCTGAAATTTTAAGCAGGTTCAATTATTTTATTAGCTATATTAAGTCTTCATCAGGCTTTGGTCCTTTAAGTAGATAGAATTCTCTCCAACATCATACTAGGATAAAAGTGGATAAGAACCATCATTCTTAGTGGTTAAGAAAGCAAGTGGATAAGCTTTAACATTCTTAGTGGTTAAGAAAGCAAGTGGATAAGCTCTAACATTCTTAGTGGTTAAGAAAGCTTGTGGATAAGCACTATCATTCTTAATGGTTAAGAAAGGTCAAAGAGGATAAGCACTATCATTCTTAGTGGTTAAGAAAGCCTTGAGAACCAATAGATAAGTTAAAAAGCATTGGAGAGCCTTAATTCTTAAGATTATGAAAATTTCATAGAGACCATTTTATCGGGTAACAATGAACCTCCAGTTAAAGAGCCTTTTTGGGTTGAATTCGAGCTCAGAACCTATTCAAACTTGACATATGTTATGTTTGGGATATTGTAAGGTTAAAATAGTCATTCACCATCAAAATTTACGTGGCTAAATAGGGTGAATTCCTTACTTAGTAAAATCTGGCCAGCTAAAATATCAGTTTGTACCTATCCTCAAAGAATGCCTCTTACCAGCTGCTTGAGTGTCGATCTCTTAAAGATCTTTGCATGCATGAAAGCCAACACATTAAGCTAACACCTCAAGCAAGAATCACCCAGAAACTCCAAGAAACCGACCTTACCCAGAAGAGGTTTCCCTCCCCTTAGGGTACCGCTGCAACGAGGCCCTATAAAAGGGTGTCATGGTTTTTCGTCCTTTTCTCCTAATTATTGTTCTTCAACACCTACTTATCTTTACATACAACTCTTCTAGACATAATTTTCTAGCATTTCAAGCTTTTGGTAGAGTTTTCAAGCCTTGGGAAGTTGTAGAAAACTCCATAGAAACATCAAGCAAACTGTGTAAGTACAACTTTATATCTCTCTTGTACTTAGCTTAGTATTTCATGTTCTAAAACTTATGAAAACTAATTCCTAGCACTTTACATATTCAGGGGAAGTTATAGGAAGGATAAACCACTTGGAATAAGGAGTTTGAGTTACATTAAGCGGCCCTAAGTGAAGGTACACACTTAGTTTGGATTGTAACCTAGAGATTTTCCTACCTAGGGTTAGATGATTGTTTCTTTCTATTATGAAGCATGAATATGAAATGAATCTCTTCTGATATGCATATTAGTATGTGTTCTTTGAGTATATGACATGGATTTGGCATGCTATGGTTCACTTGAGATGTTTCACTTTGCCTAAGCTAGGCTCAAACACTAAATTGTCATGTTTATGCTTTTAATTGGAATTTGTTAAGTATATGGAATTGTATGGTAATGAAACACTAAATGTCTTGGATTTTAATCGCGGAAGCGAGGCGTGAGCATACACCCGGTTAGGGCGGGTATTCCCTAACCTGTTACCCAACCAAGAGGGGGAAATCTTGGCGGAAGTGGGACATGTCCGGTTAAGTCTTGCAAGCGTACAAAAAAAAGGTGGGGTGACGACCCTCAACAGCTTGCTACGCTCGCGGTCATATCAAAAGATTGATCTTATGACATCTCTAAGTAATAGAAGTGATTATGACTACTTGCTATTATGATGATGTGTTATCAATTAGTTTTCAAAATACACCTAAACTTGTATTTTCTATTACACAAGGTGTACTCGGCTTTTGCCGATAGTGTTGTCATTTCGTGGCCTCGTCACTTGGTGGGTGGCAGAGTCAAACTTTGTTGCGGGATTGTGTTGGAAGCCAGAAGCGAGTTGAGAGCAAAGTTATTATTCGAATTGTGTATTGTGGGTTAAATTCTGAGATTTAAGTTTGTATATAGAGGAGTTTATTCAGAATTACTTACAATATAGATTATTCTTTTGCCATGGAAATTGAGATTGAATGACTATGTAATTGAAGTCTTATATAAAGGATATTGTTTTGTGGGCCCATAACCCACGTGTCCAGGATCGTATATTTCGAGTTGTTTCCGCTACGAGTGTTATCTAATTCATAAGTGATTATTATTATTTTGGTGCCAATTGAGATTTGTGATTGCTAAGCGAGTTAAGCTAGCAGCTCGGGAATCGGGCTGTTATCAGAGCAACCCTGCGACCGTGTGCTGAGTTAGCCACATAGCGGGGGTAAAAGATCGTTGGGAATGTGTGTCTGTTACTTGGATAATTAGAGTTCAAGTTTTGAGCTATAGAATAAGAATAAGAGTTTAGATTTGTGTAAAACTTCGGGAATAAGAGTATGGAGTTCAAGGTTGAAATTTGAGGATATTTGAAATTTATTGGTAGGGAATATTGAGAAGCTCTTCATGGAAATTTATTATGGACTATCGTAGGCCGTAGTGCTTGATATCTGGATACTTAAGGTTGATCTATGAGTTTATATTTTGAAGTTTCGAGGGCGAAACTTATTTTAAGGGTGGTAGAGTGTAACAACCTGAAATTTTAAGCAGGTTCAATTATTTTATTAGCTATATTAAGTCTTCATCAGGCTTTGGTCCTTTAAGTAGATAGAATTCTCTCCAACATCATACTAGGATAAAAGTGGATAAGAACCATCATTCTTAGTGGTTAAGAAAGCAAGTGGATAAGCTTTAACATTCTTAGTGGTTAAGAAAGCAAGTGGATAAGCTCTAACATTCTTAGTGGTTAAGAAAGCTTGTGGATAAGCACTATCATTCTTAATGGTTAAGAAAGGTCAAAGAGGATAAGCACTATCATTCTTAGTGGTTAAGAAAGCCTTGAGAACCAATAGATAAGTTAAAAAAGCATTGGAGAGCCTTAATTCTTAAGATTATGAAAATTTCATAGAGACCATTTTATCGGGTAACAATGAACCTCCAGTTAAAGAGCCTTTTTGGGTTGAATTCGAGCTCAGAACCTATTCAAACTTGACATATGTTATGTTTGGGATATTGTAAGGTTAAAATAGTCATTCACCATCAAAATTTACGTGGCTAAATAGGGTGAATTCCTTACTTAGTAAAATCTGGCCAGCTAAAATATCAGTTTGTACCTATCCTCAAAGAATGCCTCTTACCAGCTGCTTGAGTGTCGATCTCTTAAAGATCTTTGCATGCATGAAAGCCAACACATTAAGCTAACACCTCAAGCAAGAATCACCCAGAAACTCCAAGAAACCGACCTTACCCAGAAGAGGTTTCCCTCCCCTTAGGTACCGCGGAAACGAGGCCCTATAAAAGGGTGTCATGGTTTTTCGTCCTTTTCTCCTAATTATTGTTCTTCAACACCTACTTATCTTTACATACAACTCTTCTAGACATAATTTTCTAGCATTTCAAGCTTTTGGTAGAGTTTTCAAGCCTTGGGAAGTTGTAGAAAACTCCATAGAAACATCAAGCAAACTGTGTAAGTACAGCTTTATATCTCTCTTGTACTTAGCTTAGTATTTCATGTTCTAAAACTTATGAAAACTAATTCCTAGCACTTTACATATTCAGGGGAAGTTATAGGAAGGATAAACCACTTGGAATAAGGAGTTTGAGTTACATTAAGCAGCCTAAGTGAAGGTACACACTTAGTTTGGATTGTAACCTAGAGATTTTCCTACCTAGGGTTAGATGATTGTTTCTTTCTATTATGAAGCATGAATATGAAATGAATCTCTTCTGATATGCATATTAGTATGTGTTCTTTGAGTATATGACATGGATTTGGCATGCTATGGTTCACTTGAGATGTTTCACTTTGCCTAAGCTAGGCTCAAACACTAAATTGTCATGTTTATGCTTTTAATTGGAATTTGTTAAGTATATGGAATTGTATGGTAATGAAACACTAAATGTCTTGGATTTTAATCGCGGAAGCGAGGCGTGAGCATACACCCGGGTTAGGGCGGGTATTCCCTAACTGTTACCCAACCAAGAGGGGGAAATCTTGGCGGAAGTGGGACATGTCCGGGTTAAGTCTTGCAAGCAGAACAGTAAAAGGTGGGGTGACGACCCTCAACAGTTTGCTACGCTCGCGGTCATATCAAAAGATTGATCTTATGACATCTCTAAGTAATTGAAGTGATTATGACTACTTGCTATTATGATGATGTGTTATCAATTAGTTTTCAAAATACACCTAAACTTGTATTTTCTATTACACAGTGTGTACTCAGCTTTGCTGATAGTGTTGTCATTTCTGTGGCCTGTCACTTGGTGGGTGGCAGAGTCAAACTTTGTTGCAGGATTGTGTTGGAAGCCAGAAGCGAGTTGAGAGCAAAGTTATTATTCGAATTGTGTATTGTGGGTTAAATTCTGAGATTTAAGTTTGTATATAGAGGAGTTTATTCAGAATTACTTACAATATAGATTATTCTTTTGCCATGGAAATTGAGATTGAATGACTATGTAATTGAAGTCTTATATAAAGGATATTGTTTTGTGGGCCCATAACCCACAGTCCAGGATCGTATATTTCAGGTTGTTTCCGCTACGAGTGTTATCTAATTCATAAGTGATTATTATTATTTTGGTGCCAATTGAGATTTGTGATTGCTAAGCGAGTTAAGCTAGCAGCTCGGGAATCGGGCTGTTACAGTACTCGTTGCACCCAGGTCCATAGTTGGTGGTGTTTTGGCTACTAGTCTTAGTTCGGGGTGTTGGGTGCACCCGCGCTATACTTTGGGGTGTTGAGGCCAATTTTGCCTATTATTATCAATACTGCTACTATTTACTAGTACATTTGTTCAAAAGGATTATTATTGTTGTTGTTGTTGTTGTTGTTGTTGTTGTTGTTGTTGTTGTTGTTGTTGTACTTATTAATTACTAGTTGTTGTTCGACGCGCGTTGCACGCCGAATCCCAAGAAAGCGACACTTAGTATGAATAGTTTTATGGCAATATAAGCGAAAATAATTTAAGGCATTTTAAAGTATCTGAACGGATAGGTTAGATAATAAGGCAATCGGATTTTAAATTGATAAAAGGTCCCATTGGGTGTTAATTTTGCCAATGAAGAAGGGTTTAACGGTACGATTAACGGACCGCAAAAAAGTTACGGGTCAACGGCACGGGCACGACTATTATCTTTGAGTAAGTGGCTAACCAAAAATCCCAGCTTTTTTGTCATGTATTTGATTATTGTGAAAAGTTGTCAACAATTATATGAATTCTAAGAGCGGTATAATCTGATTAGGAGTAATGTAAAGGTGGTAAATTCTTCATAATGTATATTTTGTTTTGTGGTTGTAAGAATGAATGTAATGATTTCTTGCAAGGTATAATTGTAATGTAATCATTAAGAGGAAATTGTGCATAGTAATTGTTCCTAAAACAAAGGGTACTATGTAATTTTTAAAAAACGCTAATTTTTAATAGGAATAGGGAATTGCTCATAGTAACATTTTTTTTAAAAAGTATTAAGGGGAAATTATGAGTACATTTTTTTTTGGTGTATAATATCTATCATGGCTTATCAGTGGGCTATTACAAGTGGTATAAAGAGTTTAAAGGGGTGTGCCAAACTGAAGACAATAAACTGGCAAAGCCCAAAGAGAAATAAATTTGGCTAACTTGCAGCAAAACAAAATGCATCGTTTGGTTTACTTATGGTTGGCACTATATTGGCGCCACAAGACATTTTTGATGTAACAATATATAAATAGCGACAATAATATTGTTAAACATAAATTCTTGCTATTCTATTCATGTCAAAAAAAAATTGCTACATTTAATTTATATCTAAAATAATTTCTCTCAAAGCATCCATTTTTTCCAATGTCCTAAAAATAAAGTTTCTAAATCAAATAATATCCATTAAAAATAAAATTCTAAGAAATCTAATAATATGTACAATTTAAACTTGACAGTCAACACCAAGTTTGTGGCTGTGACACCATCCCGCAACTTTCCAGTCACCTTGAATCCAACAACACCAGGCAAAACCATGCTCATGGGCTGTCCAAATAAACCATTACCTAGCATCGATGTCTGCAAAAACAAAATGTCCCTATAAAAATTGGGAAAAAAAAGGTAAAAAGGAGTGCACTAACACATACTTTTTCCCTCAGTAATCTTCACATCTTGGGTTTGCACAGAGATCATAAAAAGTTGTTAAGTGGATAGATAAAAAAAAAAGTAAGATTAAGCGAATAGAGTGAGAAGATTAAAGAGAGATGAACATTACTTTGTTATAACCTAAAATAGATGATGTTGAATTTATTGAAGACATAAACTATCATTTAGAATAAGATTTTTGGTAAAGCAAGCAAACTTACCAATGAAACACTTAACTCTTGAGCAACACCTCTTCAAAATTTGAACTTTGCTCCCCCTCTTCTGTTTGGGTTTCATGAAAGGTAGCAGCTCCTGTAGCACATATTAAATAATTGCATGTCATCCTCACATGTTGTATCAAGTGAGCATATTGAGGCAAAGATGGCATATTACTTGATTTAAAAAAAACCTACCAGAAAGAAGGCCACTAATATATATATCCTCGATCCATGGCCTTAAACAAGGAACTACAAACAACCAATGAACATTTAAGGCTTACACACTAAGCACAAACTACTTATAAGACTAACCAGCTAGGGGTGTAAGCGGACTGCGAAAAGTCCAGAGTCCAATCCAGTCCAGTCCAAACTTGTCGGACCTGACCGGACTTAAACTTAAATTTTTTGGACCGGACTCGGACTCAAATTTTCGAGTCCAAATATTTTCTGGACTTGGATTTGGACTCACCCCTTTGGAGTCCAATAAGTCCGATCCAATCCAAAAATATTTTTATACATAATATATATTTAATATTTATTTATATAATGTATATATATTTAATATTTATATATGTAATATAAAAAATGTATGTGACTTATTTTATGGAATGGATATAATGAGCTTAATTTCCAAATTCGGTTAGTGAAAACGTTGTGGATCATTGAATTTAAATCGGGGAAAAAAATAATACTAATAATCGGGGTGGGGACTGACGGATTCGGACTCGAGAAAAAAATTATCGGACCGGGTGACTGGACTCAAAAAATATTTGGATCGGACTTGGACTCAATTTCTCGAGTCCAAAAAACTTTGACCGGATTTGGATTTGGCAAAGTCCAATCCAGTCCAATCCACTTACACCCCTATAACCAGCAATTTTAGAGGTCGAGGCTGATGAACCATGTCCGAGAAGGCAGGCTGATAAGGCAGCCATTTTATAGACTGCAGTTGCTCACCCTAGAAGCCAAATACAGAAAGTAATTAAAAGCATAAATCAGCTAAGAAACAAAATGATATAAAATTAAGCAAAGCAATTGTGGAAAGTAAGAAAAGGAGTCCACATGTAATAGGATTCCATTACTATTAGCCCTTTCTATTACAGAGCAGACATTATCCCTTAGATATCATGTATCATGTATACAGTTGGGAAACTATCTAAAGTTTTTTCTATCCCGCAATGTCAACAATCGAGTCTTTTAAGTCTTGAATCGAGCACTATGCCTCCACGAAAATAACCGATGCAAGACAAACATTAAAAGTGGACGTTGACCTTCATTTTTTAAACATGGTGTTCGAGTTGATTTATTTATGCACTCTGTTTCATTTTAAGAAATTATTCCTACTTCATTTTCTAGACAGAAACCTTTTTTGCTTGAAATAAATCGAAGCACTCCAAGCTTTAAACTTTGTTTCACTTCAAAAGTCAAAGCTACGAGGTCCCTGTTGGGTCCCGAATCTGATACAAGATGGCAATTCAAAATTTGAGGTGAATAATGAAGCAAAATTCTAGAGACACCGCAATAACATAAACACCACTATTGCTCCTCCCCAGCTCCTCGTGATGTTATCTAATGTATCTATCATAAGGTTGCTTTTAGATTTTCCTGATTCACAAGAGAAAACCCGGGGAGGAAGAGCTAGAGGAAAATGAGAATAATAACAAAACAGGAGTTAAGAAGAAGGTTGCATCTTTTCAAAGGATTTGCAATTGCAGAAACGACCGCTAACAGAAAAAGGAAAGCAACTTTGCATGGTTATAGTTAATGGTAGAAGGTCCCTGTTACTGTTAGTTTCTTGGCGACTTCTTCTCTTTCTTGTTCAGATTGCGCACAGAATGCTTTCTCTTCAACGAGAACAGGTTCTATTGCTTTCTCATTACTGGTTCATTAGTTGCTAAAACAGTAAAAACCTCCTTTTCTAGTGAGAGTTATGTGCAAAAAGCATGCAATCGATTCTCCAAGGTCCTTAATCATACTTTTTTTTCATTATTATTATACAGTGTATAGGCTATATCTTCTAATTGATGATCAAACCAAAGAGATAAAGGTCATAGGCTTAATGTATGACAATCTACATCATTGTTTTCACAATAAGAAAACTACAATATCTTGAAACAGGGGTAATTTCATCATCTCATCATTGTCAACCCCAAATATGAATTCATAAAGAGATCAAACAAGCCATACACAAAAGGAATTTGGTTATTCATAATTCAAAAAAGAACGAAAAGAATGAGGCATAGGATAAAGCAAGAAAGGTTGAAGGCCTCATAAATCAAGGGAACAAACAACAGCAGATCCAAAAGAGACATGGGATTATCTGAGTTTAGCATCCCACCTTGAATTTTGACTAAAGAAATAAAGTGTTCAATTGACAAAATCAACCAAGACTATAACAAGATCGACAAATTCGTAGCCGGTTTGATGAAATCAAAACCTCAAAACTCGAGAGTGGAACAATGAAACCCTGAAATAGCAGGTTACGTAATATGTCTTTCATTTTTAGTATGCAGAAGAGAAACTCTAGAAGTATATAAAAAGAAAACTCGATTATCATGTTTACCAAAATGAAAACATCTTATTTCCTAGGGAAAAAAATCTCTTAAATTACCAAAACAAAAGCTAATCTTACCCATAGTATAGTTATGAATACATATGTGTGCCATGTGCTTTCTTCAAGGCCCAACTCAAATCCAGGCAAGAAATGCTTTATTGGCCTAAAAATTGAAATAGAAGATCTGAAAAACAAACACACAATTCTCCTAGTCATGCCATTGTGAACCAAATTCTCCTAACCTGTAACAAATTAGCGAATCCCACCCACTTCGTCATTCAGAATTTGGCATACCTGTAGACGTAGCATGTCGTGGAAATCGCATATTCTTTGCCCATCTCTAACAAATTGGCAAACTCCATCCATTTTCTCTCCTCATCTATTGCCTCCTTTTTGGAGAAATCACATATAAGTTGCTCATCTCTAACAAATTGGCAAATAAATTAAGCCGAATTTCCCTTAGAAAAGGTAACAATATGAACCAAGCAGAATTTAGAAAAAGAGTAGCAATTTTAGAAAAAGGAAAAAAAACATCAAATGCAACAATAGTGAAGAAGACAAAGAGATAGAGGAAAAGAAGAAGAGAAATGTAGGAATACCTTTAGCAATAGGCGATGGTCGAACTGATAAACCCTAGACAAGACATAATAGACATCTATAGAAGGAAATGGAAAAAAATAAAGATAATACATAAAGAATAATCAGGGAAGAGGCAATATATTAACTCTATAAGATAGAAGCAGAAGCAATCCTCACAAGTTTAATATTGTCATGTGAGACTCTCTTACACCCGTGGCTCGAGAAGGATGAAGCTGAGTTGGTTTGAGCCTTGGATGCGCTGCGTCCATGCTCACCATCACAGTCATGCACTAAGTCAATTGGTTGTCTCTCCGATATTGGCAGCACCTTCTTTCAAACCTTAAGTAGTCAGCGATTGTAGCTAAATTGCATAGTTTGTCTACCATATACATATCAAGAAAAAGCCAAGTTCGTAGGAACGATAGATACAAATATGAAATTAAGAATGCTCCAGCAAGGCAACAATAATGCTAACCATGACCTTGACAAAGATCAACTCATACTAATCCTATTTATCCGTGCTCTTATAAGTAGTGAGTGATTGTAGCTAAATTTTATAATTTGTCTACCATATTCTTCCTCCGTTTAGAAATAGCTGCACCATTTCATGTTTCCACGCTTGTCGATTCATGTTTGTGCACTAATAATATATTATAGAGAGTGAGAGGAGAAACAGTAAATGCCTGGCTTTAAGGGAAACAAAATATGAATAATATGAATTCTGAACACGAAAAATATTCTAAAAGAGTGTGTTCTCATTCATCCAATCAAAAAGAGATGACTGTAGATACTCATAACATTTGCTCTTCACAAGAAGTAATAAAAAATAACATTAGCAATAAAGAAATAAAAGGAATCACACACAAGAATTATCAGGCCCCAAGATATTCAATTGGTAATATGTTCACAAACTAGGGAAAAATTGCCACCTCCAAACCATAACACACTTATCTATGGCTAAATTCTCAAATAATAAATAGGAAAAAAGAAAAATACAATTAGAAACCAAAATGCTTTTTATTTACAGTCCCTGGTTCTTATGTATACATATCAACACATCAAGATATCCTTAAAAGATATGACATGCAGACTACTTGTTTTATTAGATGTTGGAAATCTTATCTCTGCTAGGAAGATTTCCACTTCATACAAATTGTTGGGTACTAATTTCCCATTAGGGTAAAATTTGCTAGGTCTACATCTCCAAAATAATTTTCTCTTGTTATGTAGCACGCATAATATTTTCAAACCTTTGTGATTGCCAGAAGCGAAATAATTGCTTAAAGGAATTTTTTTTAATTATTTGCCTAGGTTGGATCTTGGAAGATACACTTTGCTACGAAAGAAGGAACCTAACATTTCATCCCCCAAAAAATTCTGTTTTTCTCAATTGTCTTTCATTTTTGGTTCCTCTTTAGTCTTCATTCTTCACTGTTTCTCTCTCTCCCTTCGATTGATTCCCTTATATTTTCTCGTCTCTAACCACCTCCCACTATAGCTCACCGCTTTCAAGTATCTCTTTTAGTACACTATTATGTGAGCTCCAAAATGCTATAAGAAAAAAGAGCCTTTTTTTGCCAACCACCCAAAACACTAAATTCTTTAACAACTATTTCTAAGGATATCTATTTTCTAAAGTAATTACAAATTGATTAAAAATAATTTTTTAGCAAGTCTCAACCACATACAACCTAAAAGAGGAGTAGGACGGTAAAAGTTACAATTACTACAAAATATCAAAAGTATGTCTAGCTAAAATTCACTATTTCTTAGGTTTGAAGAAACTATTAGTCTTTCATAGGGAGCTGCTTCACGTTAGCAATCAATCAACCATTTGTTCCTCTACATAATGGCTAACACATTTTCTTCAATGTTATATTTTTTAGAGTCACCAAGACAGGCCAGACAAAACAATTTAGTGCAATGATGCCAGACGAAAACACGAGAGAATCAGAGATTGCAGCACCCTGTTGAGTGTTGAGCCATCCTTGAACTACTTCCTCAATCAGCTTTTTTCCCCCTTTCTAATTAGCTAACTCTCACCAACACCAAGCAGCTAAATTTTAATTTAAATCAGCATTCAGTAGTTTTGGTGGAATTTAAGAAGTTCAGAAGTTTTGCTTCGTCCCAGAGGCATTGCAAACATAATTCTTCCTTTTTCGTTTTTTTCCCATAATTATTCTATCTCAAGTTCACCAACCCACCTCCTTCGGTGCTAGGCTTGCTACTTGCTAGTATAGTACATCTGAGTTAAACAGGAAAAAACACAAAGAAAAGCTACCTGTTGCAGTGGAACTCACAATTGTCACTAGTCTGCTTGATGCAAGGAGCTGCAGCTATTGCCTTAAACTAATTTCCTGAAAACAGAAAGTTGGACCATAATTCACATGAAGTCATGAACCCAAACCTAATATTTCAGCTGCAACCAGAAGGCCATCAATTCTATCACATGAGAAAAACAACAGGTGAAAAGGAAGGAGAGAGAGGAAACAAGATGGGGAACGACTCCATTTCCCGGAAAAAAGAAAAAAGCAAAAGTTGTCAAAGAAAAAAACTAAGAAATCATTCACTCAATTGACTAACTATAACCCAAGAACAGTAATCAAACAAAAAGTTTGTATTACAAATTGAAAAAAAAAAGAACATAGAAAAATCTAAAAAACCCATAAAATTAAACCAAAATTAATATTCAAATTAAATAATAAAAAATGATTAAATCAATAAAATGAAATCTGATTGAACAAGTAATTAAATTACCTTTCTAAGAAGCTTGAATTTCATAGAACTTGCAGTAATGGAGTGAAGCTCATCTTCAACATCAAAACCCATTTCACTCCCAATGAAACTCAATCGTTTAATCTCACATCATCACGTTGAAACCCTAAAACTCGAAATAAACAATGAGAATCGACATTAAGGACATGAGAGGAAGAATAATAAACAAAAAAAATTGAAACTCGAAATCATAAACAACATAAATGATGAGAATCAGTTTGTGCACCAAAAAAATTAGAGGAATTGCTAGGCTTACCAGAGAGTTGGAAGAGAGGAGAGAGAAATATTGAAGAGTTGGAAGAGAGGAGAGAGAGGGTATCTAAAATCACCAAAGCAGAAGTAGAGAAAATTTTGGTTTTAGAGTGATATCTTTGGAGGCTGATGTGAATTATTTTAGTTTGTATCACTTTCCTCAGCCTCCTCCACCCTTTCATCTCCTTTCTCTTGCAAACCTCCTTTTGCAACTTTCTCCTCGTCATATTCACCACCGTATTTTTCTATAGAAAACATGCATTACACAGGAGTATGAATGAGAACAAAGATCTAGGTTTTAAAAAAATGAGCACGGCTGCCAGATTCACGCTTTTCCCATTAGGCTAAATTTATAGCATACCTTAATAAAACATTTAAGACAAGCATGGGTCGTAAATATCCTTCAAGGGTATATGTCCATAGTCTATGAGCCTCATTTCTACCTAGCTTCAACTTGAAATTCTCATTTCAAACACCAACCTCAAACTATTAGGTTCCCGTTATCTTTACCCCAACCTCAAAGACTCTTTTAATTTATCACTTTATATGGATCGAATACATCAACGTTTTCAGACTGCCAAAGTTCTAAAACAATTAAGGGAGTAAAAAGGAAATAAAACAAACCCCTTTCATTTCTCACATTATAAGCTAAGGATCATATACATCAACATTTTCAGACTGTCAAAGTCCTAAAGCAATCATGGACGTAAAAATAAATAAACAAAGGTGGCACAATTTGTAAGAACAAAACTCAATTGTTACATTTTACTCATCTCAAGTTCACATTTCCTTCATAAAAGCTAGAAAAAAAATAACCTAAGAAAATCAAGAACAAAAGAATTGTACTCAGAAACAGAGATATGTAGATAAAAGGAGGTTATAGATCATAAACCAAAACAAATCACAAAAATCATTATTTAAAAATAGCAATCAACTCCATTTTCACAATGAGACCAGATTTTCGGCATAAACAAAATTCATTTGGAAATATGAGACCAAACTTTCTTATCCCCCCCCAAAAAAAAAAACACACACACACGCACAATTATCTCTGAGTGTGTAAATGTACATGTGCACCGGTTCAGAAGCTATGTAGCACAGGTACTTCTTCTAGGTCACGTACTCGTACTCGTACATGTACCCGTATTTATGCCGAAAATCTGGTTAGCATTAGGAAAGAGTGGTGAAGGTGGAAGATTTCAACCCATAAGCAAACAGAAAGGAACAAAAGATAATTGACCAGCATAACGCACCAGCAAAAGCAAACAATCACAGTAACAGAAACCTGGACTTTCAACCTTTTCTTGCTACAACCATATGAAAGCATGAGAAATCTTATCCAAGTGTCCAACTAATGAGCAGCCATCATGACCTTGGACTTGATACCTTAAGGTGATACCACAAGAAATACTACATTAGCGAAATTGCAGAAAATATACAAGCAAGAGCGATTAAAAGAAACTATCGAATATCAGCATCTAAAACTCTAAAAAAAGCTAATCAACACCATAAATCACAATGAGCTAAACCCATTTGAAACAAGAGTGAAATTGTTATCACCAACAACTAAAAAACATCCCAAAATCCAAAATTGAGACATAAAAAGTCAAGCATTAAACATTAACCTGTCTCTAATGTCGCTGTTGTTGTTGAAATGCTGCTGTTGTTGCTGCTGTTGCGAAGCCGTAGCGGAGGATGACAACAACACCGGCGATGCAGCAGCAGACTCCAGATTCCGGCCATTACGACCGGCGTCAGTGTGCTTGAATGAAGTGAAAATCAAACAAGCAAAACAAATACTGAATTCAGACGACTTAAAAAGAAGAACCACTTGCTTGCATTCGGGGTAGAGTCACCTGACCTTTCCAATACTGCAGAGTACACAGTGATATCATAGTTGTTCAACTCATCACTGTTGCAACAGCAAGGAACGGTAAAATCATTAGTCAAGCTGACAAAAACTCTACAACCATCGCGCAACGGCAATGGTTATCTGTGAATGATCGCTAATTTTGACACATAGTGTATCTTTTCAGTTAATCTTACACACATAGCAAGATTAATCAGATCAATATAAACTTAGTAGCATTTTAACATTGCATCAATACAAAGTGACACTTATATTGCATCGATTTCGAGAGCAATAACCTAGTTTTGTAGAAGATTTTCCCAGTTGGTTGATTAATAGGAGGATTAGGAGTTGTTCTATAAATATGATTCATGAATTGATCATCACCAGAATTTTTTGGCCTTCTCAATGGAGGATTATCATGATCGTTATCATATTGGGAATTTACCTCAGGTTGTTCATTTGAGAAATGAAACTATTTAGTCAACAAATAAATTCCCTTTTCACCGAAAAATAAATAAATTCAAACAGATTAGATTATCACAATGCAGTTGTATTCAAATCCTGTACCATATGAGAGGTGAGTAATTGCTACATCATCCAGGATGATATTGAAATCCTTTGCCCTGCACATGATAGCAATATACAATTAGATTCAACCCAGTGATTAGAAAATTTCAGAATCTCAAGTTACTTTCCCCAAAAAGTAGTCTATTTCAGAAATGGTAGAGAAATTTTAAGCATATTGATAAGGGTCTTTGGGCTTAGTTACCTTTGGCGCCAAAATAGAATTTAGAATTCTGTTATGATTGTTACAGTTAGCTGCATTTTGTTATGCACATGTGATTGAGAGCAATTGTATATAATCAATTGAAATAAGTTTGTAGATTTCATTCAATCATTAATAAAATCATCTCTCTCTCTCTCTCTCTCTCTCTCTGAATTATTTCTTCTCTCTCTCTAAATTCTGATTCTCTCAATCTCTCTTCTACATTCTGTTTTCTTGTGTAGTTCTTAACTGAACTAATATCCAGTAGTTGAGCTTAGTTCCTGCATCACACACATACTGGCAGCAATCGTCTTCATCTCTTTCCAGAATCGCACATTAGGTCTAAAATAGCTAAAATCATTTCTCAAAGCATATAATATACAATTCCTGAACTATTACCAATCATATTCGTCTCAAAACCTCGATTGTTCTAACAACCAATTGTTTTGCAAATCCACAACAAGAAATCTGATTCAAAGAATATGGATATGAACCGAACGATTCCAAAACAAGTAACATAAATCTAGTTCAAAGGTTGTGACTATTATAACAAATAATACAAATATTTAAGGAAAAATGGATGAAAATACCCCCAACTTTGGCCCGTCCGCTTTTAATACCCCCAACTATGAGTTATTTCAGAATAACCCCAACTATATGACATGTCTTCCAAAAATGAACCGTGACCTGAATGAACCTTGTTTAACGAAGTTAAAAATGCCATGTGTTGAACTCTTATTGGCCATCTATTAAATTTTTTTGTTTTTAATTTTTTTTATCACCCCCTTTCCCTCTTCCTCCCCCACCCCAGTCATCCCCTCCCTCCAAAAAAAAGAACCCCCCCACACCCGTCACCCCCTCCCGACCACCCCCCTCCCCCCCAAAAGAAAAAACCCCCACACACTACCACCCCCTCCACAACCTCCCTCCAGCGCCAAATGATCAGACACACTCAAAGCTCCAATTAGAATACAAAATTCACATAATTACTATCAAACTCCTCCTAATCTGCTTAATGTCAAACTCCAGAGCAAGAAAATAGACGATTAATGAAAAATCACTAATCTTACAACCAAATTTCATCAAATTATGAATCTCTAAACGTCGAAGAACTGAATTGCAATCAGATTGAAAATGCAAGTGAGGGACAAGAAATCTGACCGATAAAAATCGACGGATTTAAGCTTGGTAGAAGAAATCATGGTGTTTCCGATGAAAATAATTCCGCAAAAAATGCCGAGAATTGAAGAAATGGAGAGTGTAAATGAGAATTAGGGATCTGAAATTGAGGAGCGAAAGAGATGGGAGATCTCAATGGAAATGGAAGCTTCGTTGTGTTTCACTCTTGAGAGATGAATATTGAATAGTGTCAAACGTACGTCGCGCACGCATTTAAGCGCATTTAGCAGCGTGTATCATATGATATGGACTGTTGGAAACTTGGAATGTTGGACTGCATTCAACAATCTCATCTCATTCTCTCTCCTCCTCTGCATTCAACAGCAACAATGGCGGCGGCCTATCTTCGATCGCTTCGACACTAATGGCGAAGGAACGAAAACGCTCGGGGAGGGTAGGGGGGAGTGGCGCTGCGGGGGAGTCGGCAGAGGGGGGTGATGCGGGGAGGGCGAGGGGGGGGCTGGGGGAGGAGGCGTAGGGGGAGGAAGAGGAATTTCAGAGACTGGTGGTGGGTGGGTGGTGGAAGGGGTAAGGGTGAAGGAAAGATAAACAAGAGGAAAATTATAAAAATTACCTGTTTTATAGGTTTCAAGTCACCTGGGTATATTTTTGGCGGACCTACCAATAGTTGGGATTATACAGGAATAACTCATAGTTGGGGGTATTAAAAGCGGATGGGCCAAAGTTGGGGGTATTCTGATCCATTTTTCCAATATTTAAAAGGAAGACAGATTTGACTGTCAAATGATTTTAGTTGCTAGTATTATCAAGGGAATGTCAATGATGAACATGTAGTTGGAACTTTTAGGTGATTTCCGTAACATTTTTCCACGATCGAAATCTCCTATTGAAAAGTTCCCCCTTGGGATTCAATCATCCATCTGTCAAAGACTTCTTAAAGAGAAGGAAATTGAGTTCTACCATAATGTAGTAGTTGTCGAGGGCGAAAGTTCAAGTAGCTAATCTTACGCCCAACCAACAATGTTAAGCAAGAAGATTCATGCTTAACACACTTGGACATCAATGATATACTAAAACTCTACAAACCTAAAATCGAGTAGATAATTTAAAGTCAACAAGATGTTCTCTTGAGATGCACAGCTCTAATGATACTACTGTTAATGAGGAAATTGATCATTTCAAGTCTACTGGTTTATGCTTACCATTTACCTGACTATAAGATTTGATTATCTATTTTCACCCAATTATAAAATATGATAGACATAAAAAAAATCTGATTCAATTAAATTGATTCAAGGTGTATCTAAGATCATAACAAATCCAAAAAAAGACTAAAACTTTATTTACATATAGCATCATGGGCAATTCCTAATAAGGGGAGTTCAAATTTACCAAAACATGGACATCAACCAAAACACGAGATACAACACTTGGATAGCAATACAACACGAGATAGCAAACAGCAGTACAACAAGAGATTTTTTTTATTGAATGAGATAGCAAACCAAAACAGAAATACAACACAAATCAGTTTAATTAAATCAGATTTTTTTTTACGTCAATACAACACGAGATAGCAATACAACAGCAATACAACACAAGATAGCAAACAACAGCAAAAAAACGAAAAATTAGAGCAAAATTGAAAAAAAAAATGGAATAAATTTGAGTAATACCTGAGCCAATGAATTCCACGAACACTTGGATGATTGAAAAAATCGAATCACTGATAATTTTAAAAAAAATTGATTAAAATAAACTGAAAATTGAAATACCCAATTGAATTTTAGAGTAAAGTTTAGGAAGAACCACTGTTCAATCGCTGAGTTAGAGAGAAGGAGAATTGTGTTAAGAAAAACATTAATCTACACTAAAAAAAAAACTGCAACAACTCTTCAAATAACTAAACAATTTACACCAAAATTAAGACTTTATTCAAAAATAACAACCACCCATAAACAAAATCACCAAACCCTAGAAAACCCAAAAGACAAAACACCAAAAAAATGAAAATTACGGGTGAAAAAATGTAGAATTACCTGCAAAGAAGCGAGCTGGGACTCAAGGGAATCAAAAGCGTAGCAAATGTTCAAAAAAGCTTCTGAAATTTTCATCTGTTTCTTCAGCAGTTTCTGCAGAAGAAGGAGCGTTAGTTGAATCTCCATTAATTTGAGCTCCTTCAAGCTGAGATTGAATTGGGGTTTTTGTTTTGTGAATGCAATTGGCGATTTTTAATGGGTATAGAATCTGTAGCTTTGGCTGTTTAACGTAAGAACAGTAATTCATTTGCAAAGCAAATGTAAATAATTCCGCCTTTGTTTTAATTTCTAATATCTTTAATTGTATAAGTAAAAATTATAAAAAACTGGTGTTTTAAAACATACTTCCTCCTTTCTTTTTCTATTGCAACAATGAGATTTTTACACTATTCACTCACCGCTCTTTCACTATCTTTTGCAATTCTTACGTTAGGAAAAATATAGTCAT
Source organism: Beta corolliflora (assembly GCA_947648045.1). NCBI lineage: Eukaryota > Viridiplantae > Streptophyta > Magnoliopsida > Caryophyllales > Amaranthaceae > Beta > Beta corolliflora. The sequence goes on along the minus strand of CANSZD010000532.1, from coordinate 1,409,032 downwards.
GTGGGATCTTGTTAGATTCGTCTCGATTTATACTTTCAAAATATCAAATTTCTATAATTTTTACTAAAAAGTAATTAAAAATATTAATAGTTAAAGTTGTGCATTGGCAAGCATGAAAACTCTATTGTTGCAATAGAAAAATAATGGAGGTAGTATTTTGTATTGAGTTAAAACTCAAATATAAGAATACAGGACTAATTTTTCCTATTTGTACAACACAAAATGGTCAATGATGAGTATGTGAATAGTGCCAACATGGTAGAGGTTAAAAAATACAGTGAACGTAATAAGTTAGCATAATGCAGTTAATTTGTTCTTGAACTCGCCACCAACTTAAAATCCTTGTTCAAGCTCGGTCTTAATAAGTATAATTTGAGTTCAAGCTAAACTCAAACCTCACTTTTGATTAATCATGTTTTTTTGTTGACATCAATGATATTTGCATGAATTTAAAACATGAATTACAAACTAGGCATAGTAACTTCAACAGCAGAAGATTAACTAACACTGAAATGAGCTTCACTAGCTCTTAAATGCCATATTAAGTAGAACCGACAAGAGATTGTAAACCATTTTGTTATCATACCAGTCCAAAGTTCCGCGTCGAGGATATTATAGAATTCACTAAGGCACCTAAAGAATCTAGATAAGCTCAAAGCTAGAGAGAGAATCTCATTGATGGAAGAAGAAAACAGAAAATACAAAACTAAATTCTGTTATGAGTAACTAACTCTATCAACTACAATATTACAGCATGTGTCCTATTTATACAAGATGAGCTAGATATAATTTAATGCTGACTAAATATATCTTATACACCCCCTTCAAGCTGGACTTGAGAAACAAGACCAAGCTTGGAACATAATTGGGAATGTTGACAAGAAGCAAGAGATTTTGTAAGAACATCAGCCAATTGAAGAGAGCTAGGCACATGAGCAGTATTCAAGAAACCTTCTGCTACTTGTTCTCTAACATAATGCATATCTCTTTTAAGATGCTTTGTCTTCTCATGGAACATTGGATTATGAGCTAAATGTTCTCCAGAGATGTTATCACAATGGAGAGTGATAGGAAGTTGAACTATGACCTTTAAATCATCAAGCTAAGTAAACCATGAATCCATACAAGTTCACTAGCTGCATTTGACATGCTCCTATACTCAACTGCTGTGGAAGATTTGCTTAATGAAGATTGTTTCTTGGTTTTCCATGATACCAAGTTAGAACCAATGAATACTGCATAAGCACTGAGTGATCTGCTACTGAATTGGCATGCACTCCAATCAGAATCACTATAAGCTGCAACATCAAAACTCGTATTTGCAGTGTAATATAAACCATAGTCTGATGTTCCTTTCAAATATCTACCAACATGAAGAGCTGCTTTTAAATGAGGAGCACGAGGTGTGTGCATAAACTGGCTTAAGTGTTGCACAGCATAGGAAAGATCTAGTCTAGTAAGACCAAGATATAATAGTCTGCCAATCAGCCTTCTGTAAATGTCAGGTTCTTTCAGAACTTCTCCTGAATCTGTAGCAAGCTTAAGACCAGTTGAGAGAGGAGCAGATACAGGAGAACAATCTTCCATATTTGTATCGATAAGTATATCATTGATATACTTCTTTTGAGACATGAAAGTACCATGTTCAGTTCTTGAAATCTGAATCCCTAGGAAATAATTAAGGTCACCTAGATCTTTTATTGTAAAGGCTAGATCAAGGGACTTCTTTACATATTGACCTAACGAGAAACTAACGATAATTTCATGTTCGCTAGTAATAAGCATATTAGACTACTACTCCCTCCTCCTTTTTGTAAGATTGTTGCACTACAGTATCTCTACATTTTCTAAATTTTGGTTATAGAATCCACGAAAGAGCAAACAGGTGTGACCAAAAGCAGTCTACATAAAGAGTTAAATAGTAAACTTTTCAGTATCACTTACAAAATGAGGCGAATTCATAGAATCGAACAAAAAAATGAAAATTAGGACTATCTCAGAGATAACCGAAGGACTAATAAATATTCCAACAATAAGCACATACTACAATATGTCAAATATTATTACATGTATCCGTACTTATGAACAACTCATGTCAACAATTACCTTCTTTCTGTTAATCCGTAGGGTGATAGGGGTAAAGGATATAACTTATTGATCATCAAAATTTGGAAGATTTTTCAATTAATATATATTGAATTTAGCTGGCTAAGTATTCAAGCCAGAGTTTCACCTGCCTTAGCTAAAACCAGGGCCATCTCGTACAACTTAGAGACCCAGCGCTAAATTAAAATTATGAAAATTGAAATTTTTTGTGAATAGAAAGAGACAGAAGAGCTAGAGATTTTTTGGAGAATATGAAGAGATCACTAAGAAATTAACCTCTTTAAATCTGCATCCACACTCGACAAATTGAAAATGAACAACATATAATTAAATTTGAATCTGCATCCACACTCGACAAATTGAAAATGAACAACATGTAATTAGAGATAAACTTTTTTTACTTTCAACGAACAACTAATAAAATTAAACTCTTATATTTTAAAAACCATGTACCATTGCTCATCCTGTACATGAGCATCGCCGCCCTGGCTAAAACGTAGAGCTAGAAAACTGCAATGACTTCAAGCCTAACTTCAAAAGTCTCGTATAGTCGTATACTCTTATTCATGTTGTCCCAACTTTGTAACTTATTTCTCCCTCCTGTAAAATAAGTAGGAAAGTGATTGCACCTACCTTCTAATTAAGCCATTTATGCGATATCCAAGCTACACTAGAACGAAATGAAAACAAGCTCTAAAAAATATCCAAAAGGTTTGCACACTAAACTTCCCCCGCAAAACACATCATCTCGCATTAAGTTAACCAAAATATAAAAAAAAGGCAGAGAAAAAAAAAGGTACACTTGCGGCCAAAAAGTAATTCTAGAAAATCCGCGCAGCTGAAAAAAAGCATAAAAAACACTCCTTAAACCGTACTTAAGGTTATTGTATTACATTGCTAAACCCTACAACACACGGCATACAAACCAACTAAAAAGCAACAGCGGGGAGTTGCGCAGTAGCTGAGAGCAGCACTGCGCACAACAGCAGCAGTAGCAGTAGCAGTAGCAGTAGCGGTGATTAAGAGCGAGTGCGGTACTTGGACTCGTCGATGTCGATGCCTTGCTCCTGCGCTCGCTCTTCTCCGGACTGGTCCATGGTGCTGAGGCCGCCCTTGCGGCCCATTTCACTATAGCCTTCAGTACCCATCTGCTCCTTACGGGTTTGACCGCCCTTGGTGCCTAGCTCTTGGTATCCCTCGTGTCCTAGCTGCTCTCTCCTTGTCTGTCCTCCCCTGCTCCTGCCTGTTGCACATTTTTCCGCCCAAACACACGCAACATATGATGAGCATTGAGCTATTATTTCAAATATCCTACAATACATTTGATTTCATATGCACTTGAAGTTGCTTTACCAAAAAAAAAATTTTAACAACAGAGTAAATTCTACAATGTACAAGTGATCACGTGATGTCATCCCATAAAAGCTTTGACCATTTCATTAAATAATATCAATTTTTATGATACGAAAAATATATAGTGCACTCCATCCCTCCGTTCCAAATTAATAATTAACTAGATGATTTAACTCTTTAATCTATATCAATTGTATTATGTGGAATACTCCGATACTATTCAGATAACAATTTTGATCTTTTTTAATTTTATTTACGTAAAGAAAACCTAATCATCTTATGTAAATCTCTCAATATATATATTTTGAATATATAATTTTATAATTTTCTATTATAGATGTCTCAAAATATTCAAGTTATGCTGCAAAAACTATGAAAAATAAAATGTAACAATTAAAAAAAATGAAAAGAATAACACTAAAAACAACAATAAAAAAAAGCCAAATATCACTCTGAAAAGTTTCTTATACCACTGTTCTATCACGTGCTAATACAAAACCCTCAAATGACCCAAAAAAATAATTTTTAGAAAATGATTGTGTCATGTAAATATAAGACGAATTCATAATATTATAATGGACATGAATTTATATAACATGATGCTATGTGTTATAATTATATGATGAGAAAACATATTTCATAACATGCATAATAGGAATGCTACAAAACTCATGCATAAAAAAAAGGAGAAGAGAGAAAAGAGACCTTCAGCAAGATGTTCTTGTGCTTCAAGAGACTTCCCACCAGTACCACCAGGGACAACAGTCTCACCTTGCCTAGCCCTGCTATCTAAATCTTGCCTGCTCTCTTGTCCTGATGCCATTTTCTCCCTTTTTTTTCTCACTCTTGATGAAGTATGTAGCACTAATTCTAAATATAGCAAGTTTTGTTAGTTAAAAAGACAGTTACAACTCTTGAATATGGAAAGTTTACTGTCTTATGAGTTTGACTTATATAGAATTAGGAGTTTCTCAGTAAGTGTGTGTGTGTGCACGACGCCTTAACTAAGCAGGGTTACGTGGCAAGAGAACGAACATCATGCCGCTATTTTACAAACACGTATGTGCCTCATCAGTAAATTACGAGGATTTTAGCTCCTCATTTCATGCCACGTTTAGTTTTTATCTGTATGATTTACTTTGTTCGAGGATTATTTACTTTGTTCGAGGATTTCACCAATGGTCACTTATTATTAGGCCGAATATCTTCGGTGAGATTGTACTTCATTGACATGAGTTATCTTTCGGGCTTTTGCACCTCCTGATCTTGATCTATACGAATAAGTGTTGCCATTTTTTTTAATAGGTGAGAAGAAATTGTCTCAGTTGCCCTTGGGAAGGGTCTTTAACCAGAGGCCTATTACAACTATATACTTCCAACTTCCCCAATCCTGTTTTAAATCTCAAGTAGATATTTATGGTCCGTTTGGCAGTCGTTAATAAATTGCGGTAATGGGAATGAATTTTAGGTGTAGGTTACAAGGGAATCACCCTTACAATCTCCATGGGAGGCAATTTCATCCCCCAAGTTTGCGTTTTTTTTTCATAGGGAAGCAATCTCACCCCTAATTTTTCATTACCCCTCATTACCACCTAACAAGGTGGTAGTGGATGAGAATGAAAATTCAAGAAGAAAAATAGACACTTTAGGATAAATTAACATTACCATGGGAATGAACAATGATTTTCTTCACAACTTTACAACAAATTCATTCCCATTATCACCGTTTATAATCAACTACCAAAGGGGATGTTAGAGTAGGAATTGAACCTGTTGCCAAATTATAATAAGATTGATGACCGAGAAGAATCAAAAGGATTGAACTACCTACTCATTATTCGGAGGTCAATTATAGAACACTAACGGCCTGTTTGGTTAGTGGTCATAAATAGTGGTAATGGTAATGAAATTTAGTTTAAATTTATAAAGTTCTCATGTCAATGACCATGGGAAAGAAACTTTATCACAAAACATGGGTTTCCCTTTATAAATTTCCATTACCACCCAATACCACCTTCCCAAGTGGTAATAGATAGTAATGAGATTTTAGGACGAAAATGGATATCTTGAGATGGAATAGCATTACCATAGGTAATGACATTGAATTTCTAGTACAAATTTACACTATAATGCACAATTTATGGCCTCTTACCAAACGGCCCGTAAAAGTTGTATGTTACTCTTCTTTCATGTTATGATTTCCATATTATCTACAAGCATCTAGTTAAAGGCACGTTGTACTAATTTCAAAAAATAATTTCTATCTGGTGACAATAAAGTTTGTTATGGTAGTTAACTAAAATGTAAAATTTGAAATCACGTTGTGTCATGTTTCACTTATTTCAATCTATCAGAAGAAACTAAAATGAACGATCTCAACTATGACTAATCTTTTATTGTTAGGAAAGGGTGTTGTAGTGTTTGATTAATGCGGAACAAATCAATGAAATAATAAGAACGAGAAAAGCAATAAAGAAGATAAACAAAAAGAACACAAGGATTTACGTGGTTCGGTCAAATTAGACCTACGTCCATAGGTGGGAGATTCAAGAGCTTCTTCACTATAATAGAGAAAACAAAGAGAGAATAATTCAAGGGAGTCCTAAAATACTAGAGGCTAAAAGTGTGTGTCTATAATGAACACCAAGAGGGTCCTTTTATAACATAAGGAAATCCTAATAAACCATTGAATATACTCCGCACAAAATCCGGAAAGAAATCGTGCATCCCGTGTCAAAATCCCCGCCGCCCGATCGGACGGTCATTAAATTCAAACTGGCTGATGTCTCGGGCCCGATCTTCGCTAAGGGTGCCCGGTCGGGCAGAATTCCAGTTCGACAGTGCTTTGTAAAACAACCATAACTTTCTCGTTTCTCAACGGAATTGGGCATATAACCTGTCGTTGGAAAGCTCTTGGAACAAGCTATCACCTCCAATTTGAATCACATCAAAACCATTTACAGATTGATAGATATGTTCATTCAAATTCAGCCTATGCCATTTTCACAAGATTTCAAGTCACAAATAACATTTATAATAGCCTACTTATGGGTTGTTTAGATATGTACTCCCTCCGTCCCTTAATAGAGTGCCCATTTCTTTTTTGGACACTATTCAAAGGTAAAGAAAGCCCTCAAAAAAAAATTCCAATATATAAAAAAACATAATCATAGGGCTTTGTTTGATTCGTCTCATTGCGTACATCAAGAAAATCAAACTTTTATAATTTTTACTAATATGTAATTAAAGATATTAACGATACAAAACGTGCATTGACAAACGTGCATTGGAGAAATGGGCACTCTATTTAGGGACGGAGGGAGTAGTTGATATACAACACTAAAAATAAAGATCGATCACTAAACGCGCAAATTGAGAGAGTTTTGAAACGTGTAAGCCACAGGAAAAATGATAAGCATTCGCATGTGAATACTTGAAAAGCAAGCAAGCAAAAAACTAAACAAGTGTTGCATGAATTATGGAACGAAGGACGAAGGTAGTTCACCTCATAAACATTATTATTTTTATAAATAGTAAACACATTCACATAAGTCGGTTTCTAATTCCAACTTTCAAGAGCCTCACTTATTACTATCTCTCTTTAAAACTTACTCCCTCCTTTTCATTTTAATCTATAAATTTGTACTTTGACACTATTCATATCTTCCTTTGACCGTTATTGGTGATTTAGACATAATGAATATATAGTCAAGTGAGATCTTGTTAGATTTATTTCAACATATATATATTCAATATGTGGATTTAAATTTTTATTTATTGTAATTGAAGAAATTAATTGTCAAAGTTCCGTATTGACAAACATTAAAATCAAACTTTATAGATTAATAAAGAAATAGAGGTACTTACTATATGCTAACTTGATCATCGGAAAAGTCTAGGGTCAAAACCCATAGCCAGAGATTTCATTGTTTTGTAGGATCTGAGTCGATCCAAATATGACCCTCTCATACTGGACATGAGCATAGCTCGAAACCACACCTCAAATATCGTTCAATTCCTAATTTCTTGAGCAGAAATAGTAAAAAATAATAATTTACTCAATCAATTAGCATATATATGTTGAATTTGAATATTTTTTGACCTATCACTTGCAACTATTTATTTTAGATGTTGATTACACTTTCTAATTAAAATCACTAATATTTTACACGTGACGTAAAGAAATCTTAAGTATCTCATTGCTCACCAAATCCCCATACTTCATTTGAATTACTTATTGTTTAGGTCTAAACTCTAAAGTGTCTAAGAGACCTAGATGCTTCTGGACCCATGGAAAAGTAGCAAAAAGGGCATTACATCTCCACGATTGTGTGGCTATGAGAAAAACTTAAAATTTGAGTGTGGGGCTAAAAGCCTCACATAAGTGGTTAATATAGAGTCCACAACACCCACTTCTAATATGTGTGCTCACATGGATCTACGTGGCCCCATAAGTTGTACTAAACGACGTGGATCCAAAAGCATCCGTCAATTGTATCTTACCCACCCTATTATAAATGAAAGCGTTACACATGCATAATTCATCAGCAAATATACTTGAATCTCCCTTGTTAATTGTTAGCATTCATTGCACCTCTTCTTATACACATATTTCTTCTAATCTCTTTGCAAATTCTAAGCCACAAAATTTGGTAATAATGTCGATGCAAATGCAATCCCTCCTTGTTAACCCCGTTGGTGCCGTTGCTAATGGCTCAAGGATGACCCGGATGACTTATGCATTAGGGTTTAATCCTCGAATGAGCAAACGTGTCAATTTCGGGGTGAAGTGTATGGCTGAGGAGAAGGCTGACGGTGAACCGAAGCTCGACTCCGGTTTACCAAAGACAAATCCCACTACATCTTCACCCACTCCAACTCCTACTCCAACCCCCAAGCCTCAACCAAAGGTATATAATTAATTTGTTACCACAACTAACCTATTTTCATTCTTATAGGCACAACCTTGACTCTGCTGGTAGAATTTAACTTTTAAATTTATTAGCAAAATTTCTAAGCATGTGTTATTTATAGTTTTATAATATCAGTGTTTGATTCTTTTTGGAAATTATCACAATTTAATACTTCGTATTCTCGATCTAAAGTTTAGAAGTAACATTTAATTTGTTATGTTCCTCTAATAAAATCGACATATTTTGGTTAGATATTTATATTACAAACTCAAGATCTAAAGTTTGACGTGTACTTCAAAATTAAAGATAACTTGCCCTAGATAAAATAAAATTGCACTCATCTATAATAATGAACTAGTGATGGTATCTTAGTATACACTACTTCTGTGTTTTTTTTAAAATTTACACAGTTTGAATATCACGCTTACAAGGTGTCAACTTATAATTTCGACTATTATTATCTCTTATTGGTATAAGAAAGAGTACAGTTCACTAAAAAAACTGTGTTTGCATCCAATAGGTAAGCACAAGCTTCGGAGACTTGTTCGCCTTCAGCGGCCCAGCACCAGAGAGGATCAACGGACGCCTCGCAATGATCGGCTTCGTCGCGGCGGTAGCCGTAGAGGCATCTAAGGGAACAGACCTATTTACGCAGATTTCCGACGGCGGAGCACAGTGGTTCCTAGCAACCAGCATCCTTCTTTCAGTAGCATCACTTGTGCCATTGTTCAAAGGAAAGAGAGCTGAGGCAAAAACAGATGGCCTGATGAATGCCAACGCTGAGCTATGGAATGGTAGGGTTGCTATGTTAGGCCTTGTTGCCTTGGCACTCACTGAATTTGTCAAAGGTGGAGCGCTTGTTTAAGCAACGTTATGTGGATCGCCAAATTGATTATTACATCATATATGGGATTAACTTTTTGAGTGTAGATTGAGTTTGATCTTTTGTAGATAGGATATAGAATTATGAACTTGTGGGATGTATAAGTTAAAAGAGAAGTGGTCATACTTCACTACAAAATGTTGATATTTCTAAGGCCGTGTTGTTATCTATGTTTTGTTGATCATCAGGAAGTTTTAGAAATATGTTTTGTATAGTAAAAAGTTTTTAATGAATGAAATCTTAATTATTAGAATTGTTTATATCAGGTTTACCATCATACCATTGAAATTTCGTTTTTTTTTCGTGTGGATCTACTATCCCTCGTTTGTAATTCGGGTTTTAATTAATGTCAATTTTTCCGATGTTAAAAAAAAATTAGGTGAAAGCTAAAAGGGATATTAATTATGTCGGATTTAAGAAAAGGAAGAGGGGAGGAAATTTGGTTGGAGTACAACGTATAAACTGCAAAAATACAAGGGTATAACATAGAAAAACCCAATTATTTTTATCATCTTCTCAATACAAGAGATCGAGTATGTAGTAGGCTTAAATAACTTAGACTTCCGAAAAGTAAAACATGCTCACAACAGTACTAGTTAATTTTGAATATTGACATATGATTATATAACCACTAAGGGCCTGTTCTCCCCAACTTAAACATATACGTATTGATGAATCTAACACGTACTCATCATGATAATATTTATTTACACTTAACAATTAAATTTTACAATTAAAAATTGTGAATTTTGACTCTAAGAAGGAAATGAAGCAATACATTATGAGCCAGAGGAAATACCAAATACGATTACCAATGAATTAAACCACTTTCAATTCAAATTTAACAAAAAAAAAAAAAGGGATAGATATCAGCAAAGACTCCTAGATATAGATGCGAACACTATTTGTGTATAGATAACTAAGGCACAACTCCTTTCGTTATTTTTTATACTTTTGCGCTCTATATATACCTCACATCGTCAATATTTTATTACTAATTTATTGAAAAAATAGTATATTATTGTGAATTTTTTCCTTGAATAATGCTAAAATGAGTATTAATTCCTGAAATGTGCCCAAGTTCAAATTAATTCCATGGATACCGTCCACGTAGGACGGCGCGCCAGAATTTTGTTTTTTTAACAAAACCGCTACTCCAAGTAGCGGTTAATACCAATAATGTAAAGTTGACCGCTACTTCAAATAGCGGTTATTTTATGTCCCTAAGACAAGTTATAAGGCATGCATATAAACCGCTACTCTGAGTAGCGGTTTTGCCTAGTAAACCGCTACCCCCAGTAGCGGTTTTACCTCATATACCGTTTTCAAATAACTTCAAGTTAACCGCTACTCTGAGTAGCGGTTTGCTTTGAAAAAAAAAAAATTCTGGCGCGCCGTCCTACGTGGATGGTATCCATGGAATTAATTTGAACTTGGGCACATTTCAGGAATTAATACTCATTTTAGCATTATTCAAGGAAAAAATTCATATTATTGTAACATGTTATTGAACTTATCTCAATGTACATTATTTTAAGATATCAACTATATAAACTTTTACAAATCGATTGTTAAAAGATATGGATAGTTAAAGTTATATATTGAAAAATGTGATAAGTCAAAATAGTGAAAATGGGGAAGGGAGTATATAATTAGAGACATTGATAGTGATTGGGGTGTGGTGATATATATATGGACTAGTCCTCTATTTTTTTTTTTTGGGTAATGCCCTTACGCATATGGTAAAAAAATTATATACTGGTCTTTGAAGAAGCATCAAGTGTCATCTTTGTTAGGAATTGGGTTGGCTCAATTGGTGAACTTTTTCATTTCCTTGGTGAAGTCTAGGATTCAATTCCTACCCTAAGCATTTGCTTGGGATTTAGGAGGAAGAGAGGGTTGGGGGGTCATTGGCTTGTAATGGGCCTCACAGGTGGGGGCGCATGTGCGAGAAATTTCGAAAGATTTCTTCTTATCTATTTTTTCAAAAAAAAAAGGTGGAATCTTTGTTATATACAGAAGCTACTAGTTATTGTGCTACCATGTAGTTTGGTTTGAAGAATTGAAGCTTCTTGGCGTGCTAATCGATCAAGTACTCTTTCCGTTAAATAATACCTGGCTTCAATGATATTTCGATCGGGGAAATTAAAATACTTCTACCGTTTCTTTTTATGGAAATAAAAACAAGCTAGAAAGAGTACTTGCAAAAGAATTAGGCTTGTTTTCTTCAAACTCGAAAATTCGTGAGCTTGAAAAATCAAACTCGGCTTAAACTCAAAATTTTAATAAACTCGAGCTTGAACTCAAGCTCGAACTCGAATCAAGCTTGAAAAAGGGTAAAGTCCGGCTGCGCTTGAGCTCGAAGCTCATCAAGCTCGAAAATGTCGGCTCGACTCGAGTATGAGAAAACAAACTACAAGCTCAGCTCAACTCGAGTTTGAGAAAACAAACTACAAGCTCGGCTTGACTCGGGCTTGGATTATTGATTGAAGGCTCTACTCGAACTCGAGTCAATCCATGTACCTTGGGACTTTATGAATTAACCTTGTATATAGAAAACAATAGGCTTTATTCCCCATCCAATGAAGAAATTCACCTTTGTTCCATTTATAAAGAACAGAGGTTTAAACTTTTGTTTCTTAACCAATATGCGACAAATTAAATTCAAACAATAAGATAAATTAGGAGTAGTAAAATTTTAAAGAATAATAAAAGTTATTCTTTACACTAAATGAATAATCCCCTTTTTATAATGCACTTGATCAAAAATTAACTTGAGATATCACTCGAGCCCAAAAACTAATTACATGAATAAACTAACCTAAAATAGCAAATCTCCAAATTTTGACTATTTCCAACCTAGCTAAGATACTTAACAACTGAGAAACTCTAGATGCTTCTAGTCCTATGGACAAGTAGGAAAAAAGTACCACCCCTTCACGATTGTTTATAAGGCTACGAGAAAATGAAATCCTCAACTTTCAGAGTGGGGCTCACAGCCTCACATAAGTGGTTCATATTGAGTCCACAACACACCACTTACAAGTTCAAATGTGTACGTTCGTACAGATCTACCATCTACGTAACTCCGCAAGTTATACTAAGATAACGTGGAACCAGAAACATCCGTCAATTGTATGCTACCCACCTATTATAAATCAAGGCATTTCACATGCATAGTACCTCAGCAAATATACTTGTATTCCCCTTATTAGCTTTCATTGCACCTCTTATTCTTGTTCACATTTTGCTACTATTCACTTGGAAATCCTAAGTCACAAATCACAATATCTCAAAAATGTCAATGTCTATGCAAATGCAATCCGGCCTCCTTGCTAACCCCGTTGGGGCTTTAGCTAATGGCTCGAGGATGACTTGCATGGTGTCTCCCTTAGGGTTTAATCCTCGAATGAACAGACGTGTCAGTTTCAAGGTAAAGTGCATGGCTGAGGAGAAGGCCAAACCTCAACCAAAGGTAGGTTGATATAGCAATCAAAATGTTGTCATGCTTAGCTTGTTTGATTATTATAGGCATATAACTTGTTTTTGGAGCTAAACATATAATAACTTTATCAGCAAGTATTCTAAGTTTGTTTTAAACTACTATTAAAATTTATCGCTGTTTAGTATAGTTTTATGATATAGGGTTTATAATATATATATGTATGTAATTATGTTAAGATAACTCGGTCAATAATGATGTGATATTTGAGAAAATTTCAAAAGATTTTTTGACAATTTTCTTCCTCGTCCTAAGAGGACCTAGAAATATAACTTGACCTCAAGATAACATGAGTGCACTCTTTTATAATAAGTTGACCGGGTTATTTTGTGCACATATTCTTATAGAAACTCTTTCATCAAAACGATAAAAACCAATTAAACTGCTTTAGTAATGATATCTCAGAGAGTATACTTCCTCCGTTCCAAAATAAGTGAGACACTTGTCTCAAAAAGCTCTCACATAAATGAGAGAAGTGTTTCACTTATTTTGGAACGGAGGAAGTATAAATTATTGAAGTATTTGTGTTTGCATCTAATAGGTAAGCACAAGCTTCAGAGACTTGTTCGCTTTCAGCGGTCCAGCACCAGAGAGGATCAACGGACGGCTCGCAATGATCGGCTTCGTCGCGGCAGTAGCCGTAGAGTTATCCAAGGGAACAGACCTATTTTCGCAGATATCCAACGGCGGAGCAGAGTATTTCATAGGAACTAGCATCCTTCTTTCAGTAGCATCACTAGTGCCGTTGTTCCAAGGACAGCGAGCAGAAGCAAAAACAGATGGCCTAATGAACGCCAACGCTGAGCTGTGGAATGGTAGAATTGCTATGTTGGGCCTCGTTGCATTGGCTTTCACTGAATTCGTCAAAGGTGGAGCGCTTGTTTAAGCCATATATGCTACTTCGACACCTTCATTTACCTCAAGAATAGTGTGTCGTGTCGACACTGACACGTCACTTGGATACATTATTTCAAACTAAAAACATTACTTTTTTTCTACAAAATAGCCTAGCTAGTCGGACACTTGAATTGGATGCATCTATCCAAGTAGACACCTGATTCATATCGGAGTAACATGGTTTTAATTAAGCAACATACATGGGATTAACTTTTTGAGTGTAGTTTGTATGATTATATTTTGTAGATAAGAAATGTTATAGGATAATGTTACGAGTTAAAGAGAAAGTAGTGATTAGTTCACTATACAATGTAAAATATTCATGTGGCATTTGTTGATCAAGGAGTTCTAAATATATGTTTGTATACTAAAGAAGATTATCTTTTGTAGTGAATGAAATCTTGTCGGAACTGTTCTCCGTTCATACTTCCTCTATTTTTATTTTCTTGCAACACTTTCTATATTGGTTGTTTTAACTTACTTGCAACATTACTTTTATTGGATATTCTTTTTGATCTCTATCTCTTTCCTCATCATATGAGTTAATTACCTTTCTCTCTCTCTATCAACTCACCTAAATCATTGTGTCTCTCCCCATGTTCCAACTAAATCAAAACAGAGGAAGTATTATGTTACTATCATGATTCATGCATGGCACCAACCTACGACCTTTTCTTTTCGATTTTTAGGTGAAAGCTATAGTGGGAATTAATGTATAACTTCTTCCAATTTTTTTAGTTGTACTATTTATCTTTTGCTAGTTTCTTACACACAACTTTGAACATTAATAATTTTAATTAGTTAAGAGCTTATATATAATTAAAAATTTGCAAAACCTGATTTGAGAAAATAATATGCAGAAATTTAAGAAGAGATGCAGTAGAGGGATCGAAGACCAACAACGCAGTAGAGAAGCAATAAGAGAGAATGAGAGAGATGTTAAAATTTGAGATAAGTTAAAAAAAATCCAAGATTTTAGGTACCTGATTTTGAAACGTCAAATTTTTTACCTTGTCAATTTCAATCATTTTAGCACCTGAAATTTTATTTTATATGTTTTCCAAACACACCTAATTCATTTTGGCACCTAATTTAGCAACTTATCATTTTAGGCACCTAATATACCTCCCCAAATAGATTTTTAACAAGATTCTACATGATTTTTTTTTTTACATATAAATAATTTAAGAAGGTCCAAGTAATAAATAGTAATTACTAATAATGAACAAGAAGTATATAGGCTATTGTCATAAGGAATTTTGAGTAGCTTAAAATTATGTTGACGTTACATGACCAACTTAACTTTCTATTTTTAAAATCTATGGTTTTTAATATCTTACAATATTTCAAGACAAAATAGTTGTCGGTGCTTAGGAGCAACGACCCCTCACCCTTATAAAATCTAAAGAAAGGGATTTAAATTGTTTTATTTTTTTGAGAAACAAGAAAGGGATTTAAATTGCAAATTGAAAAAAGGACAACTACTATTAAGAGTTAAGACCTATAATTCCGTAATTTGAAATGTGATAATGAAATTATAATTCTATGAATTGAAATTTTGATGCTTTGATCGATATTTTCTTGAAATTGCAGGGATATAAGCATATTTTAATAGTTTCACTAGTTCTTGGGTCCTGGCAATGTCCCATAATATTAATGTTTTCATGTTAAAAGAATAAATACCAAGCAATGTTGTATAGTTTATTGGTTAGAACTTTAGTCTATTAAATTGAGGTCACGTGGTTGAATCTTATATAAAACATGTTTCTAATTTTGTAATGTATGTTGATGACATGGAATGAATCCATTAAAGAGAGCGTGCCACGTAGCGTTTAGACTTGCTTAAGAACGCTTTCTAATATATTAGTATAGATCAAGATATTTTGTGTGTATTAGATTCGATAAAATGTTATGAATAGTCATAAATCACGAAATAGTGAATATGATGCTATGAACCTGCTCTGATACCATGTAAAATAAGTTTACGGCTCAGAGGTTGTGTATTCTCATTAGATTATCACAATATATAGTACAAGCTATTTTAGGAATCCTGCAATGAAAAGGATTTCTACTATACATACAATACTCCTTTTTAAAAGTTATCTCTTGTATTTATACATATCCTCAACACAACACACTCTCATCATAATCTTAGTATTATTAAATTACATTTTGATGGTTTTTACAAATATTACTTTGCTCCAATTGGTATGCTACTCCTCAATAATCAAGGTATGGTTTAATTTCCCGGATACATAACATAGGAACACTTCGAATTACTTGATTACCTTCCGCGATAAGGTTCTCTTGGCCATTGTAAATGCTTGTTTCTATCTTGTCATTGAAGGTGATTTAAACTAACATAAATACTTGGAAAAGAAAATGTCAGTATTTGCAAGCTCCAGCTCCCATTTCATGTAGCTCATTCCTAACAAAGCTAAGTTTTAGAAGATTCGCCAACTCCAAGTATATCTATAGAGAAGTCAATTGTGTTACTGATGACTAGCCATCTGACACTCTTGGGACATCCTATTCAACAACTGAAGATCGCTTTGATCAGAATTTTCTTAATTCTCTTAGATTAATTAATAAGATCAATTATGACACAATCTTACAAAAACATTTTTATAATTACATATTACCTTTAAAAAATATTACAAAAATCACCCTCCTTCATTTGAATGACTCATTGTTTCTAGTCTTGTAGAGCTGTACTTGTAGGATTAAAATGTCTAAAATGCCTTGATGCTTCTGGTCCCATGGACAAGTAGCATGCATAAAAGGTATTACGTCTCCACGATTGTGTCATTGTGTGGCTATAAGAAAAACTTCAAATTTGAAAGTGGGGTTCACAGCCTCACATAACTACATAAGTGGTTAATATAGAGTCCACAACTCCTCACTTCCAATGTGTGTGCTCATTCAGATCTACGTGACCCCATAACCATAAGTTATACTAAAGGACGTGGAATCAAAAGTACCCGTCAATTGTATCTTACCCACCCTAGTATAAATTAACGCGTTTCACATGCATATTTCCTCATCAAATATACTTGCATTTTCTCTTCTTAGCATTCATTGCACCTTTTCTTGTACTCAATTTTCTGCTAATCACTAGCAAATCCTAAGTTACAAATTTCGGCAATAACAATGTCGATGCAAATGCAATCCCTCCTTGCTAACCCTGTTGGTGCCTTTGCTAATAGCTTGAGGATGACCCGCATGGTGTCTCCACTAGGGTTTTATCCTCGAATGAGCAACCGTGTTAATTTTGCAGTGAAGTGTATGGCCGAGGAGGGAGGCCAGGGTGAACCGAAGCTTGACTCCGGTTTACCAAAGACAAATCCTCCTATGGCTTCACCTACTCCTACTCCAACCCCCAAGCCTCAACCAAAGGTAACTTTTTATCCTTTGCTCGTTTTATGCTTTCAGACACAACTTGGATATGGTGGTGGAATTTAACCGTACCTTTATTAACAAAATTTCTAAGCATCTGTAAATTATAATTTGATAACATTACACTTTAATTTCATTTTGCTTATTAAAATCTATTGTCACAATATAATACTATCTTCTAGGCTCTAATTTGATATAAGGTTCAGAAGTAAAATTTGATCAATTATGTTTTACTTCTTGTTTAATGATTCAAGATGTAAAATTTAACATGTCATATTTGAAATAAATTACGACCATTTTGACAATTTTGTTCCTCCATCTAGGAGGACTGAAAAAGATAACTACTTGCCCTGGGATGAAAGTGCACTGTGCACTCTTCTGTAATAAATTAACCAAGTTTGTATTGTGCACCTTAAATCTGTATAATTTCTCTTATAGAAATCCTTACACATCCATATAAAACCAACCAAACTGGTGATCGTAACTTTAGGGCAGTGTTAATTCACGCTACGGCTTTCAGATTATAAGTTCATTAGACGACTTGTTTTACCAGTATTAGTTCCTACATAACTAAGTAAACAAAGTTCACTTATATATCCGTGTTATCATCCAACAGGTAAGCACAAGCTTCGGAGACTTGTTCGCCTTCAGCGGGCCAGCACCAGAGAGGATCAACGGACGGCTCGCTATGATCGGCTTCGTAGCAGCAATAGCCGTAGAGTTATCCAAGGGAACAGATTTATTTTCCCAGATTTCCGACGGCGGAGCACAGTCGTTCCTAGCAACCAGCATCCTTCTTTCAGTAGCATCATTGGTGCCGTTGTTCAAAGGAAAGAGAGCGGAAGCAAAGACTGATGGCCTGATGAACGCCAACGCTGAGCTGTGGAATGGTAGAGTTGCTATGTTAGGGCTTGTTGCCTTGGCTTTAACTGAATTCGTCAAAGGTGGAGCGCTTATATAAGCAACGTTACGTTGTATGCATCCATCACCAAATTGATTCATATACATGTGATTAACTTTTTGAGTGTATATTGAGTTTAATCTTTTGATAGCTAGGACATGTTATATGGGATATATGTTACAAATTACAAGTTAAAGACAAAGTGATTAGTTCACTCTACAATATATGTAAAGTATTCCTGTGCCTGTGGCCGTGTTGTAGTCTATCATTTGTTGATAAGAAAGTTCTAAAGATATGTTTGTATACTAAAGAAATTTTTGTAATGGATGAAATCTTATCAGTATTTTTCATATCCGCTTACCATCATGCGCATTGCCATGGTCCAACTAATGTGGAAGGTAAAATAAGAGTACATCAAATTGAAAGTAGATTTGTCAAATGAGTAGTGTGGGTAGTTGGGTTTCAGGTTCAATATAAGCATGTTGGGTAGAATATGGGTCAGTTGTATATCGATATAGGTTGGGGTAGGGTTAGTAACACCTTTTTATCGCCCTTGTTTTCACCTGATTTTAACAAGGATGAGTGAAATATTTTCCACTCATATTTATTTTTAAAAGGTAAGGAAAAAGAAGGTTAGGAGACCCTCCGTACGGGGAGCTCCAATCTTATCGTTCTGAGGATTGAATGAAGAAATTTGAATGAGTACAATTTTCAATACAAAAAGTAGAATCTATGAGGTGGCCAACATTGGCAATACAATCTGTTGCTTTGTTTGCTTCCCGGTAGACATGTCGAATCGTCCAAGAAGAAAAGGAGCGGAGAGAAGTCTGGATATCCTGAATGATGTGGGCGATCTGCCAAGGGGGGGACCAGATGCCTTTGATGGAGTTGATAACCATGAGGTTATCTCCTTCGATGTGGAGATGAGTAATAGCATTTTGAATAGCTAGCCTGGACTCCATCTTTGAAGGGTTGTAGCTTCCGCCACCGAGACTGAAGATGTACCAAGGTTTAAGGCTGCGGCTTTGACTAGGTTGGCGTCGGAATCTCTGATGATAAAACCTGCTGCTGCTGAAGAATCACGAACAGAACCGTCGAAGTTGAGTTTGAAAAATGGAGATGATGGAGGCTCCCAAGCCACCAAGATTGAAGAAGGGTATTTGGGAGTGGAGGGATGGAAAGAAGAGTGGAAAAACGGGGAGCCAGAGGAATTGCAATAATCAACTGCATTCCTAAGACTCCATTCTGAGAAAAGAAATTTTGCTTTATGAAGAATCATATGAATATTAAGCGAGTCGTTATGAAAGATGATATTATTTATTTCTTTCCAAATACTCCAAATTAGGAAGACAAATTTAGAAGCGTAGCTTTTATTCTTTTTAATATTAGAAAAGTATATAATAAAGTGGCACTATTTAAGGGATGGGGCAACCAATCATTAAGATCTTTAAGCTGCCAAAGGGGGAGGAGCTTGGAACAATGTCCAAAGATGTGATCTATGGATTCCTCCTAGGTGGCGCAAAGGGCACAATGACTAAAAGGGATGATATTACTTTTTGCAAGGGTTGCACGAACCCCAAGACTATTATGACAGATTTGCCATAGAAAAATCTTTAGCTTTGACGGGATATCGAGATTCCAAATCCAACGATGATGCCATTTTTCCTTGCTAGGTGGGAGGTTATGAGTCAGCCAAGTAGCGGACTTAACTGTGAATGGTCCTGAAGGACTAGGGCCCCAAATAGGTTCATCGAGAGGAGGGAGGGACGGTAACGGAATGCCTTTAATGCATTTGATGATGTGGTCAGGGAGAAGAGTTTTTAATTTGAGAAGATCCCAAGATTTATCTGGTAAAATAAAATCTTTTAATAGCAGGTTAACATCAACCTGGTTTTCATTTAACTTTAAGATGGTCATTAAGTTTTCCTCTAGGCACCAGTTATGGAGCCAAAAAAGAATTTGAGAGCCATCTCCGATTTTCCAACGAATGCCTTTATGGAGTAATGGGCGTTGAAGTAAAATATTTTTCCAAAATGGGTGAGTCATTTGGCTTAGGTTTGTAGTTAAAAAACTATTGATTTTGAAGATATTTGTCGGAAATGAGTTTAACCCAAAAATTATTAGGTTCGGTGAGAATTTTCCAACCAAGTTTTGTAATAAAGGCTTTCTTCATTGGCAAAGTTTTTCTAAGGCCTAAACCCCTTTGGGATTTTGGTCTGCAGATTTTATCCCAGGCAATTAGTGGGGTTGTATTTCTTTCCTTATTTTGACGCCAGAAAAACTTCCTATGAAGAGAATCAATAGAGGTAGTAATGTCAGGTGTCAACATAGTTGAGGCGCATGTATATGCCGGAAGGGCCTCGAGGTTGGCCTGGATCATAGTTAATCTCCCTGCTTTTAAGAGGAAGCCAGATTCCCACAGATTAATTCTTCGCTCTGTTTTTTGGACAATATGGGCGAGATCTGCTTTAGAAGGATGGTGGGAGCTGAAGAAAATTCCAAGATATCTGCCCAGGGACGAATTGGGGAGCATGTTAAAATGGCTAGCTAAAGCCCCTTTACGAGGCTGGTTGACCTTTTTGGAGAAGATGATCGATGATTTGTGGAAATTAATTAATTGACCAGAGATGGTACAGAAGTCATCGAGTACTCTTTTTAGATTGGTACAAGCTGACGTAGTAGCTTTGCAAAAGAGTAGGCTATCATCCGCAAAAAGGAGACAACGAATATTAGCAGTTCTCGGAAGGAGTTTAAAGCCAATGCCTGAATTGGGGACATGACTTGGCTTTGTTTTCCACTCATATAACAATTATATAACCATCAGTATTTACATAGTTATCGTATATGCAACATATGATGCTACTTAAACCAATAGAAAAATTAAATTAAAATTAAACTATAACTCGTAAATGAACAAGTAATTTTATCCATCTGATAAATGGTACCAGATTTGAAAAGCGAATTCGTAATTTTTTATGAAATAATTTTAAAGAAAAGAGAAACTTTGAAGTTAGTTCAGCTCAATCGGCCAATTTTAAAGGGTTCTTGACTAGCTTTTTAATTTGTGATTCAGATTCAGTGATCGACCGATGATCCTTAATTTGTCCAGTCGAGTTTGACCTTCAACATACTAAGAAAAGGTGACTGTATATAGAAACTAAATATAAACTAAAATGAATGTATCTCAATACAACGGGTTGGGTGGAAATTTCTTGGGTTGAACAAATTTAGGTAACTACGGTTCCCGAGTAAAAAATGTCTAGTCCAAAACCATACGTTAAAAAAGGAGTTCATTTAGGCTGGGTATGCGAGACGAGTCGGCTTTTGACCGATTTGAATGAAAATTAAAATAGATTTACTTTGTGTACAATTCTTAAGGTGGAATTTGACTTATAATTTGGGGTGGTTTTAGAATTGGATAGTTTTGTTAAGCTGAGTAATAATTTCATGTAATATTGATTTTGATATTAAAAATGTTACGAATCCATCTAAAAAAAACCCATTATTATAATAGGATTATTTACAATATAAAACCACATTTATATTTTGTGTCTTCTTGATTTCTCATAACTCTAGGTGTTATTAAACGCCTTCCTTTTTAAATGGCAAAATTGGCCTCAATACTCAAAACTATAACTCGGGCGCATGAAGCAACCATAAATTTTGGCTAGTAGCCAGAATATCACGAACTATTAGACTTAGTGCAACACGTATCATTAATGATATCGGTAATAAGTTTTTTTGGAAGGAACGTAGTGATATTACCTTCAGTAATGAAAAACTAAATATCCAAAGAATATTCCACAAAGCACATAATTCTATTACACATAATGGATCCTACGTACAATTATTGATCAATGTCACTTGACAGACTCTCCTTTCTCTCCAAATCCCCATCAGATCTCCCTCCCAATTCTTCCTTCAAATTAAACTCAATTTCCATGGTTCCATTTGCTCCTCCTTTGCTGCAGTTGGTGTGATCATCCGCGATCATCAGGGAAGCTCCTCAAGGCTTGCATCTACAGTTTAGGCAAAGCCCAAGTCTACGTAGCCGAACTGCCGAAGTGACAACTCTTCAACAAAGAATTCTACTTGCCATTCAAGAAGGTATTCAAAATCTGCTAATAGAGAAGGAGACAATATGCAAATTGCAAACATCATAGAAGACGTAAAGACCCTCCTTAATTCTTTCAACAATTGGAACATCAAACACATCTACAGAGAAGCAAATAAGGCAGCAGACTGGATAGCAATGTTGGGCACTTAGTCGATTCTTATTTTTACATAGAAACTTGCAATAATTCGACTTTAATGTCTATCCTTATAAACGATGCATTAGGAGTTCTCCTCATGCGGAGGGTCTTCTAATACTCCTTTTTCTTACCTTTATATAAAAAAAATATAGAATACCCGAGTGTATAATCAAGATTTTTTAAATATAATGTATATCCTTATAAAAGATGCATTAGGAGTTCTCCTCATGCGGAGGGTCTTCTAATACTCCTTTTCCTTACCTTTATATTAAAAAAAAATATTGAATACCCGAGTGTATAATCAATTTTTTTAAAAAATTTGGTAAGATAAATTACATTAACGCACTCTCACATGGCACCTAATACAACCTACCCCAATGCCCCCAACCCCCCTAATGAGAATCGAACCCACAATATGTGGGTGGAAGATGAAAAGGCTTACCACCCTTCTACTCCCTTATTCTCGAGTGTATAATCAATATACTCACCATTGTACAATCTTTTAAACATATGAATGCATTGTTATTTGTTAATTCCATAATTTGGAAAAAGTTGATAATTTACACAAACGGCGTCTTACTAAGAAAATTCCAAATTTCTTGCAACATTTATAAGCACGTGAGCCGTTGAACCCAATTATACACACACACCCACGTCAGAAACAACAAGAAGAATTAATTAAACTATTTTAAAACCTCAACAATATTCCACTTAGAACAATATTGGAAATTGTAGAAGAAGAGGTATACTATTTCTCCAAAAAAAAAAAAAGCTCTTCTTCTTCTTCTTCTTCCAATCTTGTCAACAAATTAATCAATGGCAGACCCTCAAAACAACAACAAGAATTCAACCCAAATCACAACAACAACAACAAAAGTAACAATTCCACCATATATGAAAGCAATATCAGGATCAATTGGAGGAGTAGTAGAAGCAAGTTGTTTACAACCCATTGATGTGATTAAAACTCGTCTACAATTAGATAGAGTAGGAAATTACAAAGGTATCCTTCATTGTGGGTCCACTGTTGCTAATTCAGAAGGGATACGTGCACTTTGGAAAGGATTAACACCATTTGCAACTCATCTTACTCTCAAATATGCCCTTCGTATGGGCACAAATGCTGTCTTACAATCAGCTTTTAAGGACTCTCAAACTGGGGTTATTAGTCATCAAGCTCGTTTGTTTTCTGGGTTTGGTGCTGGTGTTCTTGAAGCCCTCGTTATTGTCACCCCTTTTGAGGTACTTTTTTTTTTTTAATAATGGGTGGTTAGTATTTAGTACTTATCATGTAATTCTAGCTGTTTTCGGGGTTCGTTAGCATGGAAACAGCTCAGATTTTGGTAATGTGATCCACTAACTTAGGGCTCGTTCGTTATCGTTTTCTGTTTCGAGTTTTCGGTTTTTTTAAAACCCAAAACAAAAACATGGGAACCAGATGAAGTAGTTTCCAATTGTCTGTTGTCAGTTTTCAAATTTGTAATGTTTAGTATAAGACTAATCAATCATATGAGTTTTATATTCATAAAACCAACAACTGACAGTGTCGAACTGGCCCTTACGGTCCGTTATAGATCACTGTCAGTTTTCAGTTTTATGAAAGTAAAAATCATATGATATAAAGGGTATAATGAACTTAAAATAAAACTAGAGTCATGTCAATTTTGAAAATTGACAACAAAAAATGATAATGAACAAGTCTCTAGTTTCCGACTTTCCGTGCTTTATTGGTTTACTATTTGTGGAGTGGTGGAAAGTTTGGATAGTTTAAGATATTGTATTTTTGACTTGCTGGATGATCTTTATGATATAACTTAGTGGATGAATTGCTTTGATTAATATTTGGGTTAGTGTGTTCTTACTTCTTAGTGTGAGAGAATTGCTCTTTTTGAATTTGTGGTTGCTTTTGCAAATGGATGTCTTTGTGGGTCACCCTCTTTACTTCACCAGAATTCAGAGCTGTGTTTGTTATTGTTTTTTGTGAAGGGTAGTTTTGATTTATTGTTTTTGGGCTTGGTTGATGGTGGATGAATTATTATATTGAGTAAAATTCGATCTCCATTTTAGTGAATTTGCTTGTTCTTAGATTAAGTGTTGGGTGGAGGAATTCTTTTGGATGGCAAGTAGCCAGTTTAATATAGTTGCTTGTTCTTGTCAACCACTTGAAGGTCACTCTTGATTGAGTTGAGTTGAATTTTGATGGAACTATAGAAAGTAGTTATTGGGATCAACATGGATCTTGAGATGGTTTTTCTAATGGGTACTTTTGAATTTTGATTACTTAATTAGGTTCGGTTGATTCCCGATATGATTCAAGACCTTTTCTTTATTTCCTTAAATAAGTGCTCAAAAGTTAATTAAGAATCAAATATCGATTTACAGCCTTTCTTAGAACTCCGATTACATGTATGTTTTTGTCTTTTGGGTCAATGTTAAAAAGAGCTAGAACATTTTTCCCTTTTGGTTAGATCAGGTTTTGGGGGAAGGGGGTTGAATTTCACAATAAGGTTGAAGGATGTCTAAAGTCAAATACTAATTATTAGTATGGCTGTGGATGTGAACTTGTGTGGGTTGTAAGTTTGTAACCATGACGTGGGATTGAATCCCATATTATCACCACGACACCGCCTTTATGGCCCCCTATACACCAAAAAGAATGTTAGTAAGGTTTCTCATTGAGAGATGTGTTCTGGGTTCTTTTGGATGTCACCACGACACCGCCTTTATGGCCCCCTATACACCAAAAAGAATGCTAGTTGAGAGATGTGTTCTGGGTTCTTTTGGATAGTCCTGAGATCATCTAATAGCACATAGCTACATACTCTCCTTGGGGACGAATAACTTGGGAAAATGGCATTGCTCTTCCCATAATGCTTATCTACTGCCTACTCTGTGTACAAAGTGGGAAAAGATTGTGGGATGGAAGGAGTACAACAAGTACTTAAGGTAAATGCCACAGCACCTTCTTATTGGACCAAACTTCGTTGACAGCCATCTGGACGTGGAAGATCATTTACAATTGCAGAGACACATCTGATACAGATTATAGTGTGCAGAGGTTAAGAATCATGAATTTGCTGTGAACTTCAATGAGATGATGATCGAATCAGCTTGCTATTTATCTTTGTTAGCAGGAAATAGTGTTCTTAGGCTTTTTAACTGTATATCATTATTTAAGGGTTCTGTTTCGTCTATGCCTATCTATGATACTATGGTAGTGTTGCTGTGAGGTCTATGTACACGGTCAAATTGCACTTTTGAGATATCGAAACACATGTGCCCATTCTTTATGAGTTGTGTACTTGTATCATTTATGTTTATTAGAGTGAAAATTACAGGATACTGGATTGGAAATGGAAAATAAATTGTGCTATGTTATTTGGGTTCACATTCCACCAGAGACTTGAGAGATATTTCCCATTTCTTGTGAAGAAACAAGATGTAAGAAAACAAGTTTGTATCGTCTGTACGAGGATAATAAAATTAGCTCATCATGATATAGTTATAGGATTCAAGTTTCATGCTTTAGAACTGTATGTCATTGTGTAAAGGGCTGATTTCTGTGTGTTTAGGATCACCTCTACTTTCTTTCAGACTCATAGATTGTCTTCTTTACTTTTTATTTGAGAAGTCTATATTTAGCTCTATTTTTCACTCTCAAGAGTTGGTTCCTAAGGAACTTGAGGCAGTAGGAATGGGTAGGGAGGGTTCAGATGTACACAATTGTACCCTTGTGGTACTGGAGTTGACGAACATCTCTCTTCACAATCAATAAGAAGTGCAGTCAGATTGATAACTCTAATTAACTGTACCCATTTTTATCCAAAGTCAAAGAATTGTGAATCTCTGATTCCAATGGAAGTGTTCAGTACTCAAATCTCTCTTTGTTATCATGCTAGACTAGGCATCTCTGCATGATCGTTGTGTGCATAATATATTTTACATGATTAAGGAGGGTAACGGGTAACCTGGTCCCCAATGCTTAGAGTCCTAGCTAGTGCTAATCTGCTATTGTTTGCGGCAACTGTCTCTCTAGGCTTGGATAGATTCTCAGGTGTTTTCTACACACAAAAAAAGATATTCAGGTGTTAGAATAGGGTCAACTGTTTTTTTTTTTATCCTAGATGCTTACATCTTCTCGGGGATGAACTAGAGCATCACATGAAAATTGCAGCTATACTGGAGTGGCATTGCAAGTTATGGACTTGTAGATTTTTGTACTCACTGTGCTTAAAGATGTTGCTTGTTTTGAAAAAAGCTACGTTATCTTTTTACTGTTTTACTATTTAGGACTTCGGTTTGTTATTTGCTGAGTATCTTTTATCTGTGGTATTTGCTGCTGAAAAAAGTAGCGTTCGATTTTTTTATCATCCCTGTAGCTCTGCTCTTTGATTGTCCCACAGAAATAAATTAAAGGTGTTCTCGTATCTTCCATTTTGTTATGGATCTACACAGGGCCGGCCATTAGGGGGAGCACCCTGAGCGACGGCTCAGGGCCCCCCGATTTATGGGGCCCCGGAATCTATGGGCTCACTAATTTTTGCAATATATCCTAGTCTGCGTAATCTTGTATTAGGTAAATGGGTTGTGGTGTAGTGGCAAAGATTACATCTCCCACATTAGAAGTTGCATGATCGATTCTTCACATGGGTTTTTTTTGGAATAAATTATTTGCATTTTATTGCTTGTGCTGTTGTGCGTCTCTTTTTCTTCCCCCAAGAAGTCATGGTTCATAACTGGTTTTATATTTACAAGAAGTCATCAATACCCAACAATTTAATTTCATCTATGTAGTATTTGGTGGTTCTTATTTTTAATAAATCAAATTTTTTTAATCCTTAATGTTAATTTTACTCTCTTTCTCTCACATACCTCTTGGTCTCCTTCCACCTCCCTCTCCTTGAACCTCGTTGGAGCAGCCAATGCTTCACGGTTCACCATATAGCCTCGTCGGCCGTGCCAAACCACCTCCACCAGCCATCCGTTTCAAGGTGCATGCCACCATTCCATTCTTTCCTTTTTCTCTCTTTCTTGTTAATTTTGTTTAAATTGCTACTGCTTGTTTATATGGTTTGGTTTTTGATTGATTTTGTAAGGGTTTTCTACATGCTCTAATTATTTATTTAATTGTTAGTCCATCAATTGAAATGATGGGAACATTTGTTGTTAAGAATACAATTCACTGATATTACCTTGTGAACTAATTTTCAGATTTATGATCTCAACATAAAATACTTGTGTTTGATGCTAATGGTTTGTATATTTGCTTTGTAATAGTTTTGACTATTCTAGTATATTAATCAAATTTTCATAATGTTCATGTGAGAATTTGATGTTTAAGTATATCTCTTGGTCTATGGTTATATAAAAAATGAAGGATAACTTTTATACATTATTGGAAGGGCCAAGGGGCCCCATTTATATTGTTCGCTCAGGGCCCCCAATTTCTTTGAGACGGCCCTGGATCTACATTAGTTTGTACCAGAAATTCGAAGTGTCTTTTCATGTCATGCTACTATATAAAATATGTTGGTTATGAGAAGCAGACAACTGTCATGAAACTTGATTTTCTACATGCTTCTTTACTTGTTTGATTAAGTCGTAAAATTGTGTTTGCAAAACTTTATCCTTGTTGAACTGTAGTTTCACTTTTGAGCCATATAGTTTCAGTAGCAGCCAAGTAGAATGGAGAGAGGGATAGTGGCAAAGACCTACAGAGGTATAGGGATACGTTGATGCTCATGGAAGAGCGAAGGGTAAATGGGTTAATGGGGAGATGACAAACAACCACCACCCAATAGTAAAGAAGAGAAACATTTGGATTGTCCTTCAAAAGAAGACCTGATGCCATTCAGGATGCCCAATTTTTTGCCTAATTCCAGCGAATATCATCCTTCAACTATTTGTTGCTCCACTTGCTTAGTGTTGCACTAGTGCTTTCTTCTTCAGCTTCCATCATCGGGAAAAGCATCATGTACTAACATAAATCATCTTTGGTAAAATGGTTCCTTAAGGTAAGGACCTATGATACCAAAAAGTTGTTTAAAATTGAGAAGCAGCATTCTCTACTATAGAGAATTAGATATATCTATATCTCTATACAACTTAACTAGGAGTTCCTAAATATCCCAAACATAATGTGTATGTGACTAGCTGTTCGCAACTTTGCATGAGCATAGATTGAGGTCATTTTATCCAATATAAAAGCTTCCACTTTGGAGGCATTTAGAGAAGAGTAACAGAGAAGAGTGTCTATCCCCGTCATACCTATCTCCACTCATCACAATGTAAAAGTAGAGATTACTTTGTGGAAGAAGTAGATATGAGTTGACAAGAAAGCACAAGAAGGGATCAGGAAAAGTGATGGTTAAGACATTGGAGGGTATGAGAAACTCAAGCTGTAAATCTCAACGACCTGATTGGTAGCCGGTAACAAATGGTGGTACTAGTTATGAATCTAAAATGTAATTTTCTAAAGAAAGTCTCGTACTGATTTCCATGGTAATGAAACATGTCATCTCTAAACATGTGTTTTTCTTCATAAATGTTCAATAACACTCAATACCACCTTTGAAGTCTGAAATGATAATTGATAGTAATGAAAGTTCATGAAGAGAAAGAGGTATTTGGGAACGTACTAGCATTGCCATGGACGTTGGCTTGAACTTTTCTTCTCACTATTAGCTCTAAATTCATTACTGTTGCCAATATGTATTACCATCTACTAGGCAGGCTGTAAAGAGAATGAAAAGAAAGTGGCAATTCTAGTTTCCGTTGTAGCTCAAGTTTTTGCTTTCTTGAACGGTCTAAAATAGCGTAGGTGGTGACAACAGTTTATAGGTTTATGCATAGGTGAAACTAACTATTGTATGTTTGATGCTATAAGAATTTTATTATGTGCCGCTTTAGGGGATAGTTCTTTTTCTCCTTCCATATGTTTAAACAATCAACACTATCTAGCATTCTCTAAGTGTGGCTGCTATATTGGGTGTCTTATAAATGGCGCAGGTTGTGAAAATTAGGCTACAACAGCAGAAAGGATTGAGTCCTGAACTTCTAAAGTACAAGGGTCCCATACATTGTGCTCGTATGACAATTCGTGAAGAAGGAATTTTAGGGCTGTGGGCTGGTGCTGCTCCAACAGTCATGCGCAATGGAACTAATCAAGCAGCCATGTTCACTGCCAAGTACATGTTTGATAAGGCCTTGTGGAACAAGCAAGAAGGTGATGGGAAGTTTCTCCAACCATGGCAGTCTATGATTTCAGGTTTTCTTGCCGGGACAGCAGGACCCATATGCACTGGTCCTTTTGATGTCGTAAAAACAAGACTGATGGCACAAAGCAAGTCTGATGGTGATGTAAAGTACAAAGGTATGCTTCATGCTATCAGAACAATCCATGCTGAGGAAGGACTACACGCTTTGTGGAAGGGGTTATTGCCGAGACTCATGAGGATTCCGCCTGGCCAGGCCATCATGTGGGGTGTTGCTGATCAAGTTACTGGATTTTATGAGAAACGGTTCTTACGAAGTGCTCCCTTGTAAATAGCTTTTCTTCTGCCTTTATTCGACTACTTTGCTCTCCAAGGGGTGTGCAAATGCACAATTTCTTTTACAAATAGTAACTTAAAGGTAGGGATTTGTCTTCTACCATGAAAGCGATTGCGCTATTGTGAGTGTATTTGACAAGTTTCAGGGAGGAACTCACCGGTGATACTTGACAAGGATTTAGGCTTTTTGCTAGAATAACTTGGTTTACTCAGATTTTGGTGCAGAGAAGTCATATTTTTTGTGATCAGTAATGTCAATTTTTTTTTGATGTCTTTTTTCTCTCTTTAGTCCAGAGCTTATGTAGAGATCAAGGTGGAAATGACGAGGTCATACTCATGGAGCAGTTGTAGGTGGATTTGCGAAATTTTTTACCAAAATCAAGCTTGTTATTGGAAGACCCTTCTATTCATTTGTAGAAAACATAAATTGGTTAATGCGTGCATTGTGCTCCCAGGAGCACAATGAGAACTGTGCTCCCACAATATAAAATAGAACATTTACGAATACAAAAACGAACATTTACGAATACAAAAACGAACATCTTACTGTTGAAATGGAACATTACAAAAATTTATTTACGAAAACGAACATTTTACTGTTGAAATGGAACATTACAAAAATTCACTTGCGAAAACGAACATTTTATCGTTGAAGTGGAACATTACTAGAATCCAATTACGAAAATGAACATTTTATTGTTGAAGTGAAACATTACTAGAATTCAATTATTTAATAGAACATTTGCTTATCAAATATAGAACATATTTTCAGGAAAAATAGAACAAAATTTTTTGCTGGAAAATAAACTTTAAAAGAACATTTTTTAAAATAGAACATTTGTCGAAAATAGAACAATTTTCACGAAATATAGAACATAATTTTCTGCTGAAAAATAAGCTTAAAACGAACATTTGTTGAAATAGAACATTTGCTTATTGAAAATTGAACATTTTTTTATGGAAATTAGAACATATTTTTTTGCTGAAAAATAAGCTTAAAACGAACATTTGTTGAAATAGAACATTTGCTTATTGAAAATAGAACATTTTTTAAGGAAGATAGAACATATTTTTTTGCTGAAAAATATGCTAAAATGAACATTTGTTGAAATAGAACATTTACTCATCGGAAATGGAACAAATTCACTGGGTGCATGGTGTGCACCGTGCTCCTGGGAGCACAATAGAATTTTCATAAATTGGTTTCAGTTGATAGCTGTAAGCCTGTAATAATACTATGCTTGTTGTATGACATTTTTGGTTTTGACCTTTAGTTTTTTGTCTAAAGATTAGGTAAAATCCTTATTTATTCAAATCTAAAGATAATGCATGGTTCTACCATGCACATGATTCGTTCGAGTGTACAATGAATGTAATTATAAAAAACAAAGAAGATATATTAGTTATACACTTTTTAAAAACAGCTTTACATGGATATATCATAAGTCCAGGCCCAATATGCAATTTAACCCAGTCCATATATTGAAATTTGCAGCATGGTCAACCTTTTTTTTATTTAACTTGGATCTGAGCCATAGTAGTGCTAAGGACCATTATAAGACAGCTATCAGGCTCTATTTCAAACTTGTGTCTACAATTATAAGAAAAAAACGTAGAGGCATGAAAGAGCAATTAAGAGATTGAAGTAATTGCAGAAAAGTCCATGCAGATCTCGAAATACTAAAGCTTGACCAATAGAAACAAGGGTCCGTTTGAGATCACTGGTAGCATCTACTCCCTCCGTCTCAGAAAGATCTGAACACTTGTTGGGACACGTAGTTTAAGGTGATAAGTTATAGCGTAGTTATCAAATGTTATTTTATTTAAAGAGTAGATGTGATAGGAGTTGGCAGGGTACTTTTTATTGGAGGAGAGAGAAAGTTGGGTAACTTTTTATTGATAAAAGGTAGAGTGTGGGCCAAAGATGTGTGAAAGAAATAATATATTAATAGTGGGACCATGCCAAAAATGGAAGTGTTCAAACTAATTTGGGACAAACATAAAAGGAAAATGTTCAAACTATTATGGGACGGAGGGAGTACTAGTTTTTTATTTTATGAATATAATCCTCCGTTTCACAATACATGCACCATTTCTCATATGGGCACTATTCATCAACCAACTTTGACAATCTTTCTCTCAAAATTATGTAAGAGAAAACATAGTCAAGTGGGGTCTTGTTAAATTCGTCTCAATGCGAGGATTTCAAATAGTATCAACTTTTTATAATTTTTACCTATACACAATTAAAGATATTACTGTCGAAAGAAGAGCATTGGAGTGCGTGAAAAAACAAATAGTGCATGTATTGTGAAACGGAGGTAGTATATGATATACTTCATCCGTTCTGAATTATTTGCAACACTTTGATAAAAAATGTTAAAGCTTTTTTGTCAAAGTGTTGCAAATAATATGGAACGGAGAAAGCAAGAGATATAATGATCTTAAAATTAGTCATATTCGTTATCATGTGGTTTGAAAACTATTGAAAGAGATCAATTTTGAAAACTGACAATAGAAAACTGAAAACTACGGACCTTTTCGTTATCATTTTTGGTTTTCAATATCAGTTTTTAATAAAAGCTAAAAACAATATACCCCTCATATCACGTGACTTTGATGCATTTATAAAACCAGAAATTGATCAGTATGTCTGAACGGGCCTACATTTTATAGTTTACATATTAGCTTTTAGTTTAAAAATAACTCTAAACCAGAAACACAAAATGATAATGAGTGTGACATTCTTATCCAACTTTTTCAAATATTCTATATATGTAAAGCGTTTTATAACTTTTTCGACAAAGAATAATATAAGTAGGTTAACAAGTCTCAACCAGTGTATGGTACAAGTCTCAAATATGATCTATTGGGATAGCTCGGTTGGTTATAGCTTCCCTCCCGGTTATAGGAGATCCTAGGATCGATTCTCACCACTTTCCCTTGTGGCTCTCTAAGCACCAAAAAAAAATGCGAGAAGTGATTGATGCATGCCACATGTGACCTCATTTTTATATGTTGATATGAGTTCGCGTAAGTTATGATATGGGTTCACGGAAGTTATAACATGGCGCCCATTTTTTCAATGTCCAAAATATTGTGTAAGAAAACACATGACCATTTACTTAATGGTGCCATCATTATACCACAAAACCACATGTCTTTTTTTTGTAACTAAAGTAAAATTTATCTATTAATCTTAACACACACGCACATATATATATATATATATATATATATATATATATATATATATATATATATATATATATATATATATATATATATATATATATATATATATATATATATATATATATATATATATATAAAAGCTTTCCCAAGAAAGTTTATGTGTCAGGTGGCACATTCAATAAGGGTGAGCACGGATCGAATGTCCGATATTTGAAACTGCTATTTGATATATGTATCTGATTCGAAATTTTTGGATCTGATTTAGTGGATACCGGATGTCAAATTCTTCTTGTTTGTAATAATAAAAAATTCCAAAAAGGTAAAAAAGACAAAAAGTTAAAAGCAAATATGATATAATACCCATTATTTTGGATATTGGATTGGATACCCGATATCCATTATCGGTTTGTGTTTCGGATCAGATATCCAAATATATGGATCGAAATCGAATCGGGATATTATATTCGGGTAGTTTTGCTCAACCTTAGCACTCAATTGTTCAATGGATCTCATTACATGTAATTCATACCTCTAACTCTCAAGTAATAATAACATTTAACTAGTTTGTATGCCCTGGCTATACCCCGAGTACCTATAGTTTTCATTATTAACATTTAATTTTCATTAAAATAATATCACCAAATATCATTTGGTTTAGTCACTAAACTAAGTGCTCCCTCATATTATCATTTTAAAGTAAAATATTACTCCCTTTGGATTTTATTAGTTTACCCACTTTCATTCATGGGTTGTCCCTTATAAATCTAACCACTTTTGTTTTTTCTATTTTAAAAATGGTCCCACCAATTATTTTATATTATCTTTACCTTCTCACTATACTTTTCTTCGCTCACAACATTGAGTGCATTCATCATACACCCATGGTACATCCAAGGCTATTTTTTGCTCATTACTCATTTGAAACCTCCAAATGAGTACAATCACATGGTACACCCGAGCGTATGATAAAAATTCCCACAACTTTAACTTTAATACAATATGCCAATAAATTAACAGTTTTTTCACCTGATACCCCCGAGTTTTCAAAAAATTCACGTGGTACCCTCCATGTTTTCAAAATTCACCAGGTACCCCTAAGTTTAAAACTAATTCACGTGGTACCCTCAAATACCCTTAATGACTAACGGCGTTAACCGCCGTTAGTCATTAACCCTAATTTCCTGTTTTAAACCCTAATTAACCTCATAATGCTAACCCTAATCCTAATCCTAACCCTAACCCTAACCCTAATCACCCCCACCCTCCCACCACCCCTGCAGTTCCCCCACCCCTCCCCCACCATCGCCCCCCACCCCCAGTGCCGCTGCGGCCCAAACCCAGTTTCCCCACCCCTCCCCCACCATCGCCCCCTCAATTTCAAAACAACCCCCTAACCCTTCTCCCGTAACCCCGTGTCCCCCACAAGCACCACCCCCCACCCCCGCGCCCCCACAACACCACCCCCCCCCCGCGCCCAAGTAGCACCACCCCGCTTCCATTTTCGCACCCCTCCCCCACCCCCAGTAGCACCACCCTCCTCCAAATTGCGTGAAACACAAAGTAATGAGATTGCGAAAAAACAGAGGGAAGAAGAAAATACGGGGGTTGCGGGTGACGCGGGCGGTGGGTGGGGGTGCGAAAATGGAAGGGGGTGGTCTTTGTGGGGGCGCGGGGTAGGGGCGCAATGGTGAGAGAGGGGGGGGAATACCGAACTGAACCTGGGGGGGGGGGGGCGGCGCGAGGGTGGGGACTAGCTGAACCGAATCAGGTGGGGGAGGGGCGGCACGGGGGTGGGGGAGGGGGCGGCACGGGGGTGGGGGGGAGGGGGCCGTTGGGGTGGGGGGGAGGGCGGGGGTGGGGGGGAGTGGGCCGGGGGTGGTGGGAGGGTGGGGGAGTGAGTGGTGGGTTAGGGTTAAGGTTAGGGTTTGGGTTTAGGGTTTGGGTTTAGGGTTAGGGTTAGGGTTAGGATTAGGATTAGGGTTAGCATTATGGGGTTAATTAGGGTTTTAAACAGAAAATTAGGGTTAATGACTAACGGCGGTTAACGGCGTTAGTCATTAAGGGTACTTGAGGGTACCACGTGAATTAGTTTTAAACTTAGGGATACCTGGTGAATTTTGAAAACATGAAGGGTACCACGTGAATTTTTTGAAAACTCGGGGTATCAGTTGAAAAAACCAATTAAATTAATACTTTCACTTTCCTGTATGACCCACATACCTATTTATCTTAAAACTCTATATCCAAAGAAGTTAGTAAAATAATAAAAGAGAATAATACATAAAAGATATAGCTATATAAATATCCGAGGTACAACCCAAGCCTAAAAATTAGTTAAGGGGTGTAAACGCAACATGAATGTTGAACCTCAATCGCTCAACGTGAGGACAAATGATAGGAAAACCTGGATGAAAAATGTGGCGTATGCTACAGTAGGACAAGCGGAGTATAGTACTGGACTTTTACTGGGCCTGTCTTTTTCTTTATAAAACCCAAACACACTAATTTTCTCACCCACTTTCTCCTCCTCCTTAAAACCCTAAAACTCAACCCACTTCTTCACCCGCAGCATCCTTTCACTTCCAATTTTCTAACTGGTTCGCCCTCTTTAAACCCTAATTTCCTCACTGTTTCTTTGCCCTAATTTTGTTCTTCATCTGATTTTTCCCCCCTTTGTACAAATCACTCTTTCTCTTCTTATTTACTTTATTTCCGATTGATTGATTTCTCTTAAATTAATTGCTGATTTTTTCTTCTGTTTTTGCTGTTTCAGTGATTTCGAGTGAAAAAGAGGGGTTTAATTTGACATTTTTGAGTGGATTTTTGAGGAATCATGTCAGACGATGAGAGAGAGGAGCAAGAGTTGGATCTTACTTATCCTGAAGTTGTTACTAAATACAAGAGTGCTGCTGACATTGTCAACAGTAATTTTTTCCTCTGAATGATTTTTTTTTGTATGTATTTTGTTGAATTTGATTAGAGTTTTGAATTGAAAATGTTAATTTTTTTTGACAGGGGCTTTGCAGCTAGTGGTTGCAGAATGTAAGCCCAAAGCTAAAATTGTTGATATTTGTGAGAAGGGGGATTCTTACATTAGAGAGTAAGTGTGTCTGAATTTAATTTTGTTTTCTTTGATAGCTTTTTAAAGTTTGTGCAAGTTTTAATTTATTGTTTCTGGGACTTTTGAGTTTAAGGAATTTTTTATTGAACTGGGACTTTTGAGCTTGATTGTTGTAATGCCTTTTAAGAATGAATTAAACAATACCCTAAGGCTAATCATGGAGAAAGAATAATGGGTTTGAAATGTTTTTTTGTTTCTAGTGGTTTCGATTCCGGTGTTTTTGAAAAAATTGTCTTTTTGATTGTATGAGATGACAGTCAATTTTTTGATCAAATTGATGTGTTTTTTTAAGTAATATCTGGATTGCTGAGTTTTTTTGAAATGTTGGTGTATAGGCAATCTGGTAACATGTACAAGAATGTGAAAAAGAAGATTGAGAGA
This sequence comes from Beta corolliflora, assembly GCA_947648045.1. Taxonomy (NCBI): domain Eukaryota; kingdom Viridiplantae; phylum Streptophyta; class Magnoliopsida; order Caryophyllales; family Amaranthaceae; genus Beta; species Beta corolliflora. The sequence continues at coordinate 1,372,581 of CANSZD010000532.1, read as the reverse complement.
GGTGTTGCCTTTCCAACTTGTATTTCTGTCAACAATGTTGTTTGTCATTTTTCGCCGCTAGCGAGTGATGAATCAGTGCTGGAGGATGGTGATGTAGTGAAAATGTAAGCTTCTTGATAGCTTTATTGTGTAGAAAGTTGACAAGAAATTGTGTGTCAATTATTGAGATTGGATGCTTGTTTTAATGCAGTGATTTGGGATGTCACATTGATGGTTTCATTGCTGCTGTTGCGCACACACATGTAATTCAAGAAGGCGTAGTAACTGGTAGGAAAGCGGATGTTATTGCAGCTGCTAACACTGCTGCTGAAGTTGCTTTGAGGCTTGTCAGGCCTGGGAAGAAGGTATGTTCGACTTTGCCTTTTCTGTTAGTCTTGACTATATTAATTGATCATATTTTGCTGATGCTCTTCTGCTTCTTTTTTTGTGTTACGGTCTTTACTTGCAAACTTGTGATGGTCCTTTGTTGGTATTGCTGTAGGCCTAATGTCCAACTTGCTTGAGTAACAAAAAATTAGTTATAGGCCCTTAGCTGCCATTTATATGATCTGGACTTTGCTTCCAAGTTTTGAGGTTAAGAAATCTAAAGCTTAGGTCTTCTTATAGGATCATTCAAATCTGCTTAGAAATCAGATTTTCAGTAAAGTCTATTGAAATATCTGATTATTTTGCTTTATATGTGCTTTTTGGCCAACTTTATGTAAACAGCTGTACCCTTGTGTTTCTTTAAAGTAAGAAATTCTAATAAGATATGGAGATGCTTTGGGTGGTGCCTTTGTCTTCGTTCTCATCCGTATATCATTGTCCTTGGGTGAATGCCTTTCGTTTTAACTTGTATTTTCTCAATAGTCGATAAGAACTTCAATCCTGCTATCTAAAATTGTGGTTTGTTTTACCTTATAAAAGTGGTTGTTTTTTTATTTTTTCCCCATACACGTAGAGATCAGTTTGATTTTTTTTGGTTAGCCCTCTTTTCCCTGTATGATGAACACCACAAGAAGCTATGGACCATGGTCCAGATGAAGCTTTTTTGTCATAGTTACACTGACAGGAAGGTTATAGATTATTTACTTGTTGTCAGCAGAGATCAGTTTGATTTTTCGTGGTCAGCCCTAGTTTCAGTCCTTCCTGTATGATGATTACCACAAGAAGCTATGGACCGAGGTCCAGATGAAGCTTTTTTTGTCATAGTTACACTGACAGGAAGGTTATAGGTTATATACTACTTGTCATCAGCGTGGGGTCCTCCCTTTTGACATGTTTTCATTAATTGAAATTAATGTCCATACAAGGATTGTGTCATGGAATAGGCAACCTTGCTAAGGTTCCTGATTCCCTACTTTTCCAGTTGGAGATGAAGAATGAGTTTTTTGTACTACTTTTATACTTGTGTGTGGAACATATGCCTTCTTCCTACGTTGAGACTGACGCTTCTAGCAACTAGACTCTCATGAGTCGTATGTTTCTAGTATAGCAGAGGGCAACTACGCCGAGGTTATCAATTTTAAAGTGGATAAACCTGCTTTCCTGTTGCCTATATTATTTTTTTGCCAAATGTGAGGTTTTCTGGAACAGATTGTTTTGTGTTGTTTCCATATTCCTTGCTCTGGCTAAATGTGCAGACAGATAACTCTTGCTGTGCCTAAATTGCTGTGCATAGTTGACATCATTGTATCAGTTTTGACCTCTCGGACCTGTCAATTGCAAGGTCGATGTCTTATGGGTCCTCAATTTTTTTTATCCTCTTTTTCAATTTTTTGTTTTTTGTTTCTTGTTCCCATGAATTTTGTAAATGAGTATCTCTACAATGTATTAATTTGACAAGAAGTTTGTTTGTTACTTATTTGGTTTTATTTCCAACCTCTTCTTATAACTGACAAGTTCCTCATCTGAGTTATAAACCCATTTTACCATTTGTGTTGTGTTTTCCTCAATGCTAGATGTAAATTTTCAACGTTAACATGATTGCTCTACATGATGATCTTTATTTTTGCTATTTGGATCTTGATCCAATGAAGCTTTATAGTCATAGTTACACTGATAGAGCATCATGGTATTTTCCCGCTCTCCCCATTGTTGTTGATCATTATCATGATGTAAGTTTGATCTTTCTATCAAACTTGTAACACGTCATGCAATATGTGACAATAGCAGCAAAAGAGGCGGGTCCAATATCTCTTTTTCCTGAAATGATTTTTTCTATCTTTGATTTAAGCAAAGAACTGCTTAATTTATGTGGGCTTTTGTCATGCTTTTGATCAGAAGCGAGATCCAACCCCTTCAAGAATATTGGCAATATGCATCATCGAATCATGCAACAATTAATTTGTTTTAAAAGGCAACCAAGCTTGGTTAACGTGATGGCTCTATATGATGAAGAAAGCCTTGGCTATATGGATGAATATCCTATGAAGCTTTTATGTCATAGTTACACTGATAGAGCAACTCTTCCTTGCATATCACTTGCCCGTAGCTTGGTAGCTGAAACTACTTTATACGTCTATCACATGTGCCTAATCTATGGTAGCTTAAACTACTTTATACGTCTATCACTGCTGTTTACAAAAGTAATTTAAGTTGTTAAAAATGAGAAGATTGGAAAACATGTGAATTGCAGCTCTAGGAATATGAGGAATTAGAGCTGTAATACCTTGTATATATACTTTTCTGCTGGGTTTTACTACTTTTGAGCTGGCAGAGAAAGTAGTTGATTATGTTGGTCCTTGATAGAAAAAAAGTATCACTGTGGGTCCAAGAAATATATTTATCTGATATTTGACTTTGCCTCCTGATAGTCTGTTATTAATTCTACTAGTTAGTAGCACTGCAATTATTTTGGTTCTGTATATGAAGGATTGTTTATTGTTAACGAACTGCCTGTCAAGAAATTAAGGTACCATTGATACAAAATTTAATCTGTAGCAGTAGTTATCTAATCTCTTGTTGGATATCGATCATGATTTGTCTTATTATTGATATGGGAAGATCCTTGCTTATTGATTCCTCGTGCTTTTTGTGAGTATGATGGATGGAAACCACCCTTAGTTGATTGCTGTGTATTTCATGCCAGTGCTTTTGGGTCTGATCTGTTCTGTTTCTTTGAATTCCAAAAGATCATCTTTTTGCTTCCGTGGTGTCCTTACTCCACTTTTTTGGTTATTATCAGAACAAAGATGTAACAGAAGCTATCCAGAAAGTTGCTGCGGCGTATGACTGCAAAATTGTTGAAGGTGTCCTTAGTCACCAGCTGAAACAGTTTGTGATTGATGGAAACAAGGTCGTGTTGAGTGTATCAAGTCCTGATGTGAGAGTTGATGATACTGAATTTGAGGAAAACGAAGTTTATTCTATTGATATAGCTGCAAGTACGGGTGAGGGGAAGGTAATGGTTGGAATTTTGTGGTGTACAAGTTTTGACTGAGAATACGGTGATTTTGGTTTCATCAATTCATGTCTAATGTTGTGTTTTGGTTTTTTTTAGCCTAGAATGCTGGATGAGAGACAAACAACTATTTACAAAAGAGCCGTGGACAAGAACTATCACTTGAAGATGAAAGCATCGAGATTTATATTCAGTGAAATTAACCAGAAATACCCAATCATGCCATTTACAGCAAGGTTTGTGCTAATTTATGTCATCTTTGACGTTTGTCTGTGCCAGTGGCTGTTCTGACATGTAGTGGGGTTTATCTGATAGGGCTTTGGAGGAAAAGAGGGCTCGCCTTGGACTAGTAGAATGTGTCAATCATGACCTGTTGCAACCCTATCCTGTTCTTCATGAGAAGCCTGGTAAGTAGCAACTCATATGAAATTAGCATGCATGTTTGTCTAATAGACTAATACTAGTAATTACTGGTGTCCTTATGCCCATCTTTTCTCTTCTTTTTTCATTTGCTTATCAGTAATGTTGACTGTGCAGGTGATTATGTAGCTCATATTAAATTCACTGTTCTTCTCATGCCAAACGGGTCAGATCGCGTAACATCCCATCCTTTGCAAGAGCTGCAGCCAACTAAAACCGTTGATGACCCTGAAATTAAAGCTTGGTTAGCATTGGGAACCAAGACAAAGAAGAAAGGTGGTGGGAAAAAGAAGAAAGGTAAAGATTGTAAATGTGGAATGATAATAGGAATTAGGAATTTTCTATTATTCATGGGGTGTTTTTGCCAACTGAAGTAAGTTTTGCTTACTTTTTGGATTTTGGTGTATAAAGATTACCGTGCTTCATGTTGATTTTCAGGCAAGAACAAGTCTGGAGCTGAAGAGTCTGCAGAAGCAGAACCAATGGCTGAAACCTCAAATGGTGCTACAGCTGAAAATTGAAAAGACAAAAAAAATGTCGCTTCAAATTTTGTTACTTGTTGATTCTCTTTTGTATTTGCTTGTTGATGGGCAACTTAAACATGTTTAGATGTTGATCTTTCTATATTTCATGTTGCCTCTCACTTCTGTGTAAAGTTCTGGGTTTGAGCCCAAGGAATGAATTTTTCTTGATACACAGTATTGGGGCGTGTTTCTGGTTGACTCGAGCTTACGTTTCGGTTACATTGCATGGCGATATATGGATTGTTGGCCTGGGAACGAGGGCCGGTGAATGAATTCAGTTCATATTTCTCGTATGGTTTGTCATGGAGTAGTGAAACATCCATCTCGAAGATGGGCTAAGATTTGCTCATCTTAGCCCCCCTTGGTTATTATTAATAAGTCATACAGACACATTATGAAGCATCAAATGGCAAAATTATCCCTTTTTGAGAGGGAACATAATTCGTTTTATTATGACATTCCTTCATAAAAGGGGAGAAAATAATTCTTACCTCGTCAATCTCATTTAGTTGAATTTTAGGTTGGTCCTAGTTGCACCTAAAAGCACTTGCAGTGCTTAGAATCTCGTTGGGCACGTCTTGTGTCCTCTAAATTTTGTTCATTCCAATTTCCAATCCTTGTGTATGTTTAAGAATTTTCGAAAAAAATCAATAATACCTTTAACATTTAAGTAATCTTTAACTATGTTTCTATTCTTTTACCAACTTTAGGATGCTAATTAATCGGAAAGGGAGGTGATTTCTCACTAACATTAAAGTAAAATGTTACCAAAAATAACCCGTATACTAAATTGAACGGAGGGAAAGATATCAACCTATAAATTATCATAAGCTAATAGTTTAAACATAGTATAACTAAACTAACAAGACTTATATTTTTTTTGGTGAAATATGGAAATTAGATTAAAAGTTAGTGGCTAAAAGCCTAGTACAAATTTGTCCCATAAGTTCGAAATATAACTAGGAGGGTTGGGGATAAGCCTAGTTACATTAACATCTAAGTTGTCCTTCCTTCCTTTGCCAACTAACAAGACTTATATATATGATGTATTGTATTTCTGCAAGATATTAGTTATATTTTGGTCAAATTTTGATTAAAATGCTGTAATTAAAATAGGGGCATGGAGGAAAATTTTCATGTAATTCATTTTGTCTCATAAAACGGCAATATAAAGTTATAAATCCTACTAGTTTGTTTTTGTTTTATAGAGTAGGTAAGAGCAAAGGAAGTTCCTTTAGTTTCAATTTGTTTTGTTTTATGTTTGGTTATATTAACATTAGCTGTACTTCCATGTTTAATTAATGCAAGTTTTCTCGATGTTAAAGAACCTAAGCAGTGTTTCTCTTCGCATAAAAAACAACCGAATCGAATCGAACCGAATTAAATTATAATTAATAGTAAGGTTAAAATTTAGGAATCGAACCGAACCGAACCGAAAATAAACCTAGAATGCGCCCTAAGTCGCATAAATCAAACTTTACACTAACACTAACACTAACACTACTTGGCAGCTGGACAGCTGGACTTGGAACCGACTTGGAATTTGCACATCGTCTCTTTGCAAGTATATCACTAAAATTCACTCTAATACTTAAGATTTCGATCGTATGATATAAATTACGCAGCAAATAAAGAAAATACTATATGAAGAAATGGCCTGCAACAATGGAGAAGAGATAGTAGAGCAGGTCAGCAGGATGAAGATTGAAGAGGATGTAACAACTGTGCTCGAAGATAAATCTTCTTTCATAGATGATGAAACCCAAGATTCCATCCTTCATCTGTTGGACTTTTTATCTCTCTGTTTCATTTTTCGTTTTTGTGTGTGTTTTTGTGCTATAGTTTTTCTTTTCAGGATTTTTTATCCATAACTACCTTATTTACCCCCGTTTTTTTTTTTTTTGAAAAAACTACCTTATTTACAAAATTCTAATATGCAACCATGTTTCACAATGAGTTGATGGTGCGATAAGGTTTTACAATTGATTATTACACCAAACAAGACTATTATTGGGTTACCAATACTATATGGCAAAAGCAAAGCACAATTTTTATATTGGGGTTAATAATTAGTAATTTTCATATATCCATTGAAAAATAATGTATTTGCGATATGAAGTATAATATTATCATTCCTTCAATTATTCTTCCTCCGTTTTGAATTACTTGCAATACTTTGACAAAAAAATGTGAGAGTTTTTTTATCAAAGTGTTGCAAGTAATACGAAATAAAGAAAATATATTTTCCGGTTGGTAATGTTAGGACTAATTTAATGTCGTGATTATTGGGTAGGAGATCGAAACTTTGCATTTGTAAAGAAGGGAAGGAATGGGAAGAAAAAGGAGATGTGTGTGTTGATTTTGTCAAGCATAAAGAGTCTGGGACACTTAGACTACTCATGCGTCACTATCCTTCTCTTCAAGTGATTGCCAAACATCTCAGTATTTATTCTCTCTACTCCTAAATAATTGCTTTTGCATGACTTTGTTTTATGGGCATAGAATATGTACACTTTTAGATCACTTTCACAGGAATTTGATCCCATTTGACAGACGTTATAGCTTTTATTCTTGATGGTTTAAGAAAGTTCGAATATAATTTTGGTGAGCACAGTAACATGATGATGAACAATTGAACATGTATGATTATTGTAACGAAACTTCTAATGCTAATGTTTATAGTAATGCAACTCTATGCGAAAGCATTCCTATATGCGTAATTTTCATAATAGTTTTTCAATATCACCCATTATCACCTACATATATTAAGGTCGTTTCAACTTATCTTATCTTATCTTATCTATCTTATCTTATCTTATTTTATTCAAACGAAAAGATAAGTTAACAAAACATCTTATTTATCTTGGATTTTTTATTTTTACCACCTTTTAAAATCACCATTTTAAGATAACCACCTTATAAGTTAATTTTTTAAATAACCACCTTATATGACCAAATCTCTTTAAATACATACCAATTGGCACATTTCGTCCAAGAAATCGGTCTTAAATAAGGATTTAAACCTTAAATACATTCTAGTGAATAAAGGTGGAGGTGATGAAATTGTTCTTAAACCCTTTTTGAGGATGATATCCTTGACGAAATCGTTGATTGATAGGTATTTAAAAGGATTTAGGCCATATAAGGTGGTTATTTAAAAAAGAACATATAAGGTGGTTATTTTGAAAAACATGATTTTATAAGGTGGTTAAAGTCAAAAATCATTTATCTTATCTTATCTTATAAAATCTTATATAAAATTAAAATAAGTTAAACAACTAACCGTATCGCTAACGAAAATTCACTAGAAAAAACACATAATTAGAGGCTAACAAGTGTACTATAGACACTATTAATAGACTTGTTTGGAAAATTACCTACAAAGTTATTACTATAACTGCTATCTATTAGACACTGAAAATGAGCGTCGAGGTCATCAAATCTTTAATTAATGTGTTAGTAACCAATCATAGTCCACATATACAATGATTAGTGAATGCGCAATTTTTTTTGTATTATTGGCTTGAAAGTTGTTATATTTCTACGATCTAGATTATAGACCTATGAACTCTTGTGTAGTAACGCCTACAATGGAATTAGAGGAATATGCTGGGAAAGATAACTCGTGTATGTGGAATGCTACTGATTTTCAAGATGGGGAGTTGAAGAATCAGAGTTTTCGCATCGAATTTTTTACAACGAAGGGTTAGATTTTCTTTGTTGCAACTTTTCTTATGAAGTAAGTATATATTTGTGACAACAAATTCATCATTCTCTTGAAACTGCAGACTGGGAAGCATTCATTGAAAATTTTAAAGACGTGATTGAAACACAAAGCAAAAAAGAAGGAAATGAAGATGCAAATGCTGCTGCTGGGTTTCTTGAGAAACTAGGTGTTGATGAGACTGAATCAAAGGAGGCTTTGAGTAGACATGAAAGCGCCAACAATTGAACTTCAAGCATAATAGCTTTCAAGAAGAGATTGTCTAAAACTGTGTTTGTTACATTGTATTACTTTCATTCCTAGTTATGTAATACACTGTTGAGTTTTTCAATTTTCATTACAGTAAGGTTTTCTCTGATACATTGTTGAGTTTTTCAATTTTCACCTTAGCACCTTTTCATCAAGCGGTTTGATAGCTAACTGAGTGTCTTTAATTTATCTTATCTTATTTGAGCTTATTTTATCTGAATTTATTTTATCCTATCTAAACTTACTTAAACTTAGTAAACTTAATTATGTTCGTATTATTAGTTTTAATTGTTCTTATCTGGACTTATCTTATCATCTGAACTTATTTTTTCTAAAATAAGTTAAACAAGACAAAGCCTCCTTTTGCATTCATTTTCCCATTACTTTCTCATTGTTATAGACTTATTATATAATACTTGGTCTATCATCAGATTAATTAATTACAATACGTTTCAATTTAACCCTAACCTGGGGGGGGACAAGGATGATTGAGATATTACAATATACTTCTATTACGTGAGAGAGCGCAAGAAAATTCCAAATTTGCACACTTCGATTTCTCTCACCATATATAAACTATACAAAGGATAGGAGAAAACAATCATATGGCATTTACTTCTGTGAAAGCTCATTACTTGAGTAATATCTGTTAGAGACTCTTACGTAGGGAATCAAGAATACATACAAAGGCATGTCGAATGCCTATGTGCAGAGTTCCTATCGCCACAATCGGCATGTACAAGAGGCTAAGATATCGATTATAACTTGATAAGGCAAAACAGAAAGAAATGGGGAAATAAGAGGTAAATTAAAGAGGGAAGAAAAGCCCAACACCAATAAAAAGAATCGAAAAGAATGCGCGACACACGACAAGCTTGCCACCAAAAATTTGGCAATGATCTTCACTCACCTGTAAAGCAACAAAAAATCAGGTCAGGTTAAGGCATCAAGAACACATAGATCAAGCAAAAGAGGAATTAGACAGACAAACAGCCAAATGTCTTCCCCAAATTCTATCCAATTATACCCAAGCTGGAATTGTAGACATGCTGACATGGGTATCAATTCCGTATATGATCCATTATAAAGGTAGTGGGGTTTGGCAAAAAGAACCTATGTAATTTGGTTGGTGGATAATTAATGATGAAATTAAATAGACATGGGCAATGTAGTCCAATTGAGTAGCTTTTGTTACTAAAAGAGAAAATGTTGCAATATATATGAGACTACCAAAAGAAGTATATGTTGCAATAGAAAAAGAACGGAAGAAGTATATTAAAGGAAGAGAGGACAAGGATCCGTAGAAATTACTAACAAATGGGCTTAAGATAAACTTTTTAAGGATGAAAAGCAAAAATGTTAATTGAGATGCATATTTCTGAAGTAGCAACCCCATTTTTTCAACTAGAGTTTTGCAACATGAATAACATGAAAGTCACATGCAAATATCTTTCAGAATTCAAATAGACTAAATGAATGCCGTATCCACAAAAGTTTGACGTTCTTTTAGGACAAAGCACCCAACTGTTGACTATGTACTCATATCCAACAGCATTGAAAATTGTGTTTTGGTATATACTTGCTTATCACTTAAGTTAACTTTGAACTGCAATGATTAAAACTAAGCAGCATATGAAATTCTTGTGCCCTGAGATTGCAGATACAACAACATATTTTCTTTGGGGTGGAGATGGGGGGGTAATTGCAAGGGGAAAAAAAAAGGCAAACTCACAATAGATATATGACGCTCAGGATATAACCTTGAGTTCTCCAAGCATAAAATTACCAAAAATTGCAAGGAGTAAATATGTCGACAAGAGGTAACAGTTGCTTTGTTATGACATCTTTAATGCCTGCTTCATTTGCGCAAGTGCTGAAGGATGCATTCTACTTATTGCAGCATTAAAGGTATCTCCATGAAGGGCAGCACATGTTTGAAGGTTCTCTCTCACTGCATTCTCTACTGACATCTGGTTAATAGGGTCCGATGATTTGATCTAATATGAAACAAGCACACAAGTCAATCTCAGTAGCTACGCCACCCCCACCTCCCCCCCACCCCCCTTCCCATCTTTCTCTCAAAGATAAAGCCTCTTTTGTAAAAACATAAACAATGTTTCTTCGGTGCTTACCTGCCTCTTCTTGAACTCTTTACTTAATACAGTTCCTTCATTTTGAGGCCTGATGAAAGTCATGTTATCACCACTTAATCAGGAGAAAAAAGAAATACTACGATGGTATGGCGTGAACAAGGTCACTCAACCCATCAACCACCTGTATTTCAGAAAAACATATGAATATATGGCTATCATACCTGGACTCTCCCTCTGACAAGTCATCATTACCACCCAATATCACACTTGTACACGCACTGAGTAAATAGAGCCAGATGATCAAATTGAGAGCTTAAATATTGGATAACATCAATCAATCACATTAATAATCTGATTACCTTAGAATCTGGTCAAGTTTATCAAGAACTTGAGGCAACCTTAGGGACAAAATAATAGAAAGTGCTAAACCAATTGTTTTCCTCTGAATGGAAGTCATATTATCAACCTGTAGTAAATCAAATCCAGACTGAGAAAAAGATAAGGAACAGACTCATATTATATCAGCGAATCAATGCAAAAATTGTCTGAGTAATTGAAAATTCTCAGTAAGCTTGATATCACAGCTGCATGCAGTTTGCACACTCTTCATTTTCAGATGAAAATTGCTTGACAAACAAATTAGGACAATGATAATGGATGAGATTCCTTCCACCAAAATTGGACTCCTTAAAAACAAGCAAATCCATTTATGATGAGAACCAAGTTACTTGAGCTGCATAATAATGTCTGATTAATACCTTTTACATTCAGATGAACATGACAAGAACATGTACAAATTTGGAGCCTTCTCTGATAAGAATGATCGTGCACGTCATAGACCAAACAAATACAAATTGCCTCCAGGCAGAAACAATACTTTCTACCAAAATCTGTTTCACCTATATAAGAAAGGACTCAATAGCTAAATTTCCCACAGCAGATCAAACAAAATCCAGCTTCAGGGTTATCACGTAAAAAATGACCAGTGACACCTCTATAATGTCAATTAGGCTCCTGAAATAGATATCCTGTGTAAAGGTCCTAAAGTATTATAAACTTCATGCAAAATTGTCAAAGACAGGATGTCAAACTAGCGTACGTATGTTTCAAACTTTTAATTATCCTGTTAGGTATATTCGGTGTAAACAACTATAACGTCATATACAATCAATAACACACACTGATACTGCTGTATATTAGTCTATGAAAAGTTGGCAAGTACGGACTTAATGCAGCACACCATTTGACTTTACAAGATAAAAGGACTCAACTATAGTTCTTTGACCAACTGCCTCAAGATAAGCCTCTCAACACCCCCTGCCCCGACATTACAGTATTACAAGTTCACAACCCTTAATGGAAAGATATGAATTCTCAACTAATGGAAGAAAACGAAAAAGACAAACACATGCATTTGGACAAAAAATTTAAAGGGTTGACAAGAGAGAAGAGATGCATGTCAAACTGACCTTCTCTAGCCATATATCAACCAGACAGAGGAGTAGGTTCTCCTCCAGAGGAAAACCTGCACCTTGGAGCAGTAACAGAAGTGAAGATTCTGATGTTAACTGAGCAAGGTAATTGGTATTCAACACTAAAATTCTTGCTAAAATGGCGGCTGAGGATGATTTTACGGCTGTTTTAGAGGGGTCACACTCATCTCCTCCACAAAGACAGACAACAACCAATTTCTGTAGGCACAAAAGGCACATATTAACAATTATTATGATGCTATAAAAAGAGGCTTGAGATCTATCAGTAAAAAGATATAACCCACCTGAAGCGTACTGCTGATAAGTGGAGGTACTTCCATAGGGTAACACTGCAGAAGAAAAAAAGTAGCATCTCAGAGAAGTAGCAGTTATATCTACTATAGCACTGATTTTTCAACGGCAGTCAGCAGCAGTGCTGATGCAATGTTGAGAACGCTTCTTTTCACTGCTACTTATGTAGTATTTCAGTGCATGAGATAGGAGAGGTGGTCATACAAGCAATCTGTGTAGAAGCTTATAAGATTATTTTAATAATATTGGTAATGATAGAAGAGAAGTGCGATTCAAGGAACCAAAGGGAAATAAAAATAGACGGCCATGGGTGATGGGCCATTAATGTCACTATTCTTAGGCTTTGGAATTACAACAGACTACATTAATGTGGCTCATTAGGACATCAGTTCTTATTTAGAGCGAAGTAATAGATGGCCATGGGTGATGGGCCATCACATATCAGATCAATCGTTTATAAGACACCCCCCCACCCACATACACACACACACCGAATGGGGGGGTGTCCAATAAACGATTGATCTGATATGTGAAGGCCAGTCCCCCCCCCAAACACACACACACACACACCCAAGGGCGCCAAGTCGTCCCAGGCAGAAATTCTTTAGAGACTTTGGGGAAATGTTGCAAATACAAATATTCAGGGCATGCAACCTATTCAATACAAGCAATACAATTAAAGACTGAAACATATGACTATGTAAAAAGAAGGCATAGAGTCACTTGAATACAGGCTAATATTAGAAAATTGAAATTCTGTGTTACTCGTATAATCTGCTGATGACTCAAATCACAAAGTAGAATAGTAATGCATAAAGTCAATGACAAACCTGCACCAGAATATCAATGACAGGAAGAACTGACAAAAGGCCCCGATCATTTACGTTTCCAACTATCATATCCAGAAGCTTAGCAACACTAGACGCATGCTGATTTAAGAATTCAGTTCCACCCAAGATTATATAACCCTCAATGATTTCAACCGCAACCTGCATTTAAGCCGCATAAGAAATGATGAGCACAAATTGAATCCATCAACAATTCAACATGATCAGGATGATGTTACCTACCTTATAAACCCCCTCAACGGCTCAAACTACTATCTTTGAACATAGTACTTAGTTATCCAATTTATATAAAAAATCTAATAACAGATTTTCTAGATTTAAAACTCCCTTCGTTCCATACTAATAAATACACTTTCCATATCTGTCCATCCCACATTAATTGATACACTTTCTAAAATGGTAAGGTCCCACCAATTTTATATTATTTCTCTCTCTTTACGAGGGTCCCAAACAATAATAAAAAAACACACTCCCCAATCTCCATACTCATCCTTTAAAAAGTTGAGGCCCCACAATCGACTAACTACAATAAAAACAATACCCACTATCAACTACCAACAATAAAATAAGAAGTCAAATAGAACTCCTAAAACTTTGTGCCGGTCAAAGTGTATCGATTAATATGGACAGAGAGAACATACTCTTTTACAAACTCTTTAGGTAGGTTGTCCCAAAATCTGTCACACTTCTATTTTGAGTTAAAGACAACAATTTAGATCACGTTTTCACTCTACTCCTTACATCACATCAACACTATTTCTTTCTCCATCCCAGCACTTTCTCTTACCATTCTCTTGATGACTTTCAAAACTCTTATTCTACTTTTATTATTACTTGATCTGCATGTCAAACCTGTGTGAAGAAGTTAAGGGACGGAGGAAGCCAAGGGAAGTTGTTTGCAGTAACCTATACAACAAAAATGCATGCAACCGAGTAAATTAAACCGAAACATGCAGATAATCTAACCGTCAGGTGATCAAAACTTCTTTCAATGATATCCACAAGACTCGGAAAGAAGTTCAATAGCTGTGGAACCATCGACGGCGCATATGTAAGGGTAGCTTCCCACAACTGCAAGATACATTAGACCAAGAGCATTCATGAGCATTCCAGAATCGAAAAGTACAGACCCGTAAAATGAGATAAAGGCTTACCACCATACTGTCCTCCATAAGATTGAGCTCGTCTGGGCCATTCACATCGATTCCTCTTTGCAAAATGGGTAGTAATATGTTGTAGCATATAGGTGACTGATAACCAAGAGCCACAACAAAGTTTTTCAGTGCAATAAGAAGCTGCATTTGCAGAAGACTTTCTCCGGAGGATTCTTCCCATACCTTCATGTGTATAAAGTTGTTAGAAGGTGAAATCCTATACAAGACGATCTAAACTACCAATATTTAAATTGTTAGTAAAGGCAGAAATCAAAAGTATTTAAGGGACAGACACAGCCCCACTGACAGCAAAAACAGTCTCCAACATGAAGAATTGCGTTTTCATTGAGCGGGGAGGAGGGGGGAGCCTGGGAGGGTTTAGTTTGGTTTCCCTTATAACGCAATTGTAAAAGAAAATGGAGGATTAAGCTTAAAACGTGTTCCTTTTCATATATCTAAAGAATGTTAATAAATCATATAACCAGCCCCAACTTGCAGAAAACATCAAAAGAGAAACTAAAACATCACTTAAGTTGAAATACTCAACTTCATTTTCATTTTCGTATAGCAAATATAACATCCACAAGGAAAAATGCCTTACCTCTATAGCAATATTCCCACTACAGCTTATTAGAATTCTAAAGCACTGGTGATCTATTCTTGTATCTTGAAAGCAGAAATCCGTGCTTCATAATTTGCTGATTACAGATCCAAATTCACTAGTCCCATATTAGTTTATGCACTGTCCTTTTCATCTGTCCCAAAACACTTTTAACACATCTATTTTAGGAAGAGTCCCAGTAATATTTTAATACCATTATCCTACCCCCCCTTTGCCCACCATACCAAACGCCCTCTCTCTCTCTCTATTTTAATAAAACATACCCCACTTTCTCTCACCTTCAATAAAATAATACTCCACAATTGCCTATCACATCTAACTTTCAAATAAAATAATAATTGATAATCATCAACAACTTATGTCCTAAAACTATGTGCCACGAATAATGTTCAAATTAATCTGTGATTAAAGGAGTAATAATAACTACTTCCTCCATTTTTTAATAGCTATCCATAAGGAGTTGGCATGTTTGTCAGTGCACACTTTGAGGATTGACATTTTAAATTATACACAAGTAAACTTTGTAAAAATACACAATAACACAAATCTAACAAGATCCCACATAATTATAGTTTTCCTTAAGTATACATATTACACAAGAGGGTCAAAGAAGCAGAGAATGTGAGAGTCCATATGGTACAACTATTATAATACGGCGACAATATATTCTTAATTGCAACATTAGTTGTATTAACAAGACCCTGATAAGCTCTACTCAACAGCAAATAAGTAAAGCCAGCCTTCTGCAAATAAATCACAAACGGTCAATGTATTCTTTTTTACTTCTACCATTTTGACAAATCGCGTTTTCCAATGTATAAGATTAGTAAAATTTATAAAAGGTGATGTTCTGAAAATACACATTTTACATGATAAAATTTAAATTACTACATTAGTTTTAATATAAAGTCAAAGAGGGGTATGTGAATAGTGCAAAAAGTCAAGATAGTAGAAGTTAAAAAACAGCTGGAGTTAAACTTTGACTTCGCCAGACTCCATCTTAAAAGAATTTATACTGGCAGCTAGCGGGTGGTGGTTGAGTGGTTTGTTCTTGCTGCTGTTGTTTTAATTTGTAAACTAAACCATTTATAATAAACTGATAAATGGAAATCTTGCGAGAACCTTTTCAACTCTCAAAATTTTATTGGACTAGCAAACCGCATTTCCAGGAACTCATATCGAGAATACTGACTGCGTTCGTCCCTCTGGCCTTTGGTGGACTAAATTACGTCCATTATTTCGCAGAGTGGCAAAATGAAGCTCTTACAGATATAGAATTTTTTTTATGTATCTTACTAGAAAAGGAAGGAGACAAACAGATGACTAAAAGTGATACCTTCTGGAAAAACTTTACCAACTTGTCCACATAAGGAATCACTTGACCGATATGTCCAAGAAGAACGGATATCAAATTTAAAACCTGGACCTGGTAGAAGACAAGCAATAGCAGTAGAGAAAAATTAGCACTTATTTTGGGTTCAGGATGTAATCATGAATCACAGCCAAAAGAGTCACAAATATGTAAAAAACCACTACACACATAAAGTACTACCACAAAATCTGATAGATCAACATGATAGATAAGATTTACTAGAACTAAAACTCTCAACACATGAATATATATGAAGATAAGCTCTGAGTTTAGTAAAAACTAAAGGCATACGAATATGATACCCCTCAACCATCAAAAATCAAAGCCCCCCCACCAAATAGAGAAGAAAGTAATGAATTTTATACAGTTATATATCAGTCAGCTATGAACGCTAAACAAAGCTCTCTCTGATGTGTGTAGTGTGCACCTTATCCCCTGGTGCTGAGATAAGACTCAAATACTTGCTTCATCACAGTCCTTCCTCTAAGCACAATTGATAAATGCACATATTATAGATATGACAATTGTGGAGAGTATTGCATACATCTTGCCAGACAGGACAGATTGCAAACTTACAACTTAGACTTGTATGAAGGAGCATATGTGATACTCTAGACATGTGTTTTCATGTGTTGTTCACTATAATATGGAGGGGGAGGGGTATATGGTTGGAGCAGATCTGTTTTGGAGAACCAACATTTTGGACGAGTGGTTGCTTAGAGTCTAGTGACTGTAATCCCTCTGGATCAGGAAAACAATGTGTTCCCTAAGATCAAGGCCAGCTAACATCCAAGAGAACCAGAAGACTTTACTAATTTTTTTGGAGCTTAGTTGTTTGTTTCTAGAAAAGATACACCTCACAGTAACAGTTGAGCCATGCAAATGTATTTCATAAGTTTTTGATTTTTGTACTCATCAAGCTTATTTTATTGCCCATCAAATTTGTTACAATTTGTTGATTGTTTACCACTAATGGTGACTTAAAGCATATCATCCACACCAGCCACCATGAGAAAGAGTGACTAGCAGAGAAAAGAGACTTGTTCTTGTAAAATGTCAGAAAAAATTGGGGACAGATAGGTTTACCTTCGAGTCAAATTCGAAACTTCCTCAACCAAATTAAAACACGAATCCCAACATAGAGGAAGAAGATCGGTGAAGTCCTTCTCAGAGAAGTTTGAGTCTTCTATAAGCAAGCACAAAGTCCTACATGCTGCCAGCTAGAATGGAGAAAGAGTGAAATCTCATCAGCAATCATGTCATTTTGGAAACTTTTGTATTAAGAAAAAAATAATTAATGAAGTTAACAACAGCCAGAAAGAGAGATTCAAATTCTCGAAAATATTTTAAAAAGAAGAAACTGTGAAAGTAGAAACCAGCTGGAACAAAAAGCAACTCTCAGCAAGGAGGAGATGGGTTCCATACCCTCACAGCAAGGTCTCTATCCTGGAGCAGCTTGATGGCAGCACAATACACCGATCTTTTGGTATCATCTTTAATCTGCCAAGCAAGTCAGTAAAAAGAATCAGTTAAAAATGTTAAAAGACATTGATAGAATGATAGGAGCAAGCTAAGATGTGCCGCTGCCATCAAGAGAACAAAAAAGACCAACTTATAATGATTTCGGTTTTAATAAGGTTCAACGCCACAACCTTCTTTCCACTAACAAAGTCTGGAAAATAGGACAGAAATAAATGTCCTTCACAATTCTTATCTTTGTACCAAGGAAAGAAGAGAAGGGGGTGGGTGGAGAGGGGATGCCCTTTCAACTCAAATCGATAATAAGGCTTCCAACCCACAAAAAGTATGTTAAAAGTGGCAAGTTATTCGGGACATCCCCAAATGAGACATTAATTGTAAAACAACGCATCTCTAAACATCTCTAAAACTACAATACGATGTTCTGGGCTTCACATAATCTTATAGAGAACTACTATCAAGTACAGTTACCTCTGAGACCCATTGACCAAGTATCAATGCAACCTTTCGATGGATGACACGCATGTTCGGATGATCGTTGGTTAATTCCAATGACAAGGCACCATTAAACCTGAAATTTTGATCAAGGGTCACAAAATTTGTTACAGTGCTGACACCATTAAATCACTAATAATGGCAACATAATGAAAAGCACAGGCAAAAGAGCAGATAGAACCTCACTATCAGAAAGAAACAACATAGAAGCAAAAAACAATCCGAAAAGATTGCAACAATCATACAAATGCCAGCTCACCACCTTTCATGTTGACACAAAATTTATCTTATGGTGAACTTACTTGTGTTACTTATGTTAGTTTAACACACCTTTATCTTTTAGGAAAAATTGACGAGAATAATCTCAACTATTGGTTGTCCGCTAAAAATAATCCCAAGTTCCAAACTATGAGTTAATTCAGAATAATCCCAACTATATAACAAGTCCTCCAAAAATGCAACATGATCTGAACAGACCGGTTTAGCAGCCTAGCAGGTTGAAAGAATGCCATGTGTCATACTCTTATTGGCCATCTATTCAAAATTTTTATTTTGAACTTTTTTATCACCCCCCTTACCATCTTCCTCCCCCACCCCAGTGTCACTGTCACCCTCTCCCTGACCACCCCCACCACCCCAAAAAAACCCTCCACGCACTACCACCCCTCCCTCACCTCCACCACCCCCGAAAAAAACCCCCACACACTGCCACTACCTCCCTCACCCC
Organism: Beta corolliflora; assembly: GCA_947648045.1. NCBI lineage: Eukaryota > Viridiplantae > Streptophyta > Magnoliopsida > Caryophyllales > Amaranthaceae > Beta > Beta corolliflora. Next base: position 1,353,708 of record CANSZD010000532.1, on the reverse strand, counting down.
ACTGCCACCCCCTCCCTGACCACCACCACCCGAAAAAACCCCCCACGCACTGCCACCCCCTCCCCACCCCACTGCCACCCCGTCCCTGACCTCCCCCACCCCCCCGCAAAAAAAACCCTCACACGCTGCCACCCCCTCCCCAACCTCCCCCCCCCCCAAAAAACCCCCCACACTTAACCTCCCGGCCCATCCTCGAAAAATACCCCCACCCCATTCCCAACCCCCCTCACTCTCACTCTGTTCCCCCCTCATTAGGGGTGAAAGTTATTCGGATAAAATCCAAAATCCAATCCAATCCAATCCGAATTAGTAATTCGGATCGGATTCGAACTGTGTTCGGATTGGATTCGGATTGAAAATTTTTGAAAAATAGGATTTTCGGATCGGATTGGATTGAGGGTAATTGGATCCAAAAATCCAATATAACCAAATAGTAGTATGCCTTGTATTATGTATCTTGATTGGGCTTAAGTGCTTAACTGAATTTTTTTATAAATAATAAGCCTAGTCCATACCCCAAGAGGGCGTATCACTTCAACCCTTCCCCTAAAACCCTAACAGCACTTAATTCCTCATTTCCTAAATCTACTAGGTTGTTGTTGTGCTTAATTTATTTCATCGAAAAACTAAGTTAAAAAAAATCGGATTTTCGGATCGGATCCAATCTAGAGTATGAAAATTCGGATTGGATTGGATCGGATTCAAACTCTAATTGGTTTGGATTCGGATTGGAAAATTAAAATCCAAATTCTGTTCGGATCGGATTGGATTAGGCCCTAATCCAAACCGTACACCGAACTTTCACCCCTACCCCTCGTCTCTTCCCGCTAAATATCACCCGTCACAACCGGGTTCGTATTAACGTGGTTGAGGTTACTCTGTTTCAGAGAGGAGCCTGGTGGGGTGGGTTTTTCAGGTGTTGCTGGTTGAGGAGGGGAGGCCTCATTTCGGGGGTGGGGGCGCAAGAGGAAGGGGAGAAGGGCTGTTGGATAGAGAAGAGGTTTGGTGGCAGTGGCGTAGGGGCGGAAGAGGAAGGGGAAAGGGCTAGTAGTTGGGGTGGGGGGATGGTGGCTGGGTGGATGGTCGAAGGGGTGAGGGTGAAGGAGAGAGAAAGAAGAGGAAGATTAAAAAAAATACCTGTTTTGCAGGTTTCAACTCACCTGGGAGCATCTTTGGAAGACATCCCCTATAGTTGGGATTATTCTGAAATAACACATATTTGGGATTATTTTAGTGGAACGCCTTGGGATTACTCTAGTCAATTTATTCCTATCTTTTAAATGGATTTGAATCCAGTAACAAGATACCGTGCCTCAAAGCACTTATCGCTGACTAACACAGATCAGTTACACAATTTACATATATGGAAGAATTAAATAAATCAATCTCAATTTATGTTCTTTAATGAACAAAAATTAACCAGAATGAAAGCTGGCCATGACGACGAACATTCTTTATATGACTCTTGTTTCAACTTCATGAAAAAAAATTATTTACCAGATATCCAAAGCATAACCAAGAAACTTGATACTTCACTAAACAAATATGTGAACAGTCAAAAGTTCCACAAAACATCCTTCTCAAGAATCATCACCAATCAACAAAATTCCAAACCAGTAACTATGTTAGGTAAAGATTTAAAAGAAGATAATAAGCATGATAAATGTTGTGTAAAAAGCACACACCAATCTTTGAAGCTTAGGTAGTTTGAGAGTTCATAATAAACATATGCAGCGGCTCCATAAGCAGCATCTTTGAGAAGCAATCTTGAAGTAATTTCAGTCACTGAAGTAGGGCAACCGCTCATCGCTTCTTGAAGAATAGAGACAACCACAGGACCTAGAAGCTATAAACAACCATTGTAATGTCAATATCACAAGGCATCTTCTAGTCTGCAAGCAATTGTAAAGCTACATCATATAAGCATCCTAGAAATATAAGGTACGTCTATGAAAGATAAATCTTCACCTACTTGGCTGTACTTGTGAAATAAAACAATATAAAGAGCTTCAGCACAGGGTCTTAGTTTCTCAGTCCACTGCACCATGTCCTGTTCATGATGAAAGCCTTCAGGATTTTGGCTCCATTCTTCCAAATCACTTGCTGATAAAACAAAATACCTGTGTGATGTCACAACCTTAGCTAGATGCACACAATATATTGAAATTAATGGCCAACTATGAAGAAAGACCATACAAGAACAGCAAAAGTATGTAGTCTAAGGAGGATCGGTGCGTGTTTTGGCCAATTTAGGCATTTTTTCCCTTTTTGGAGCGAGGAGAATTTCCAGCAAAACATAACAGGAAACAAATAGTGATACATCCACCTACATATGAAATTCAAGTTCGACAAGTAACTTCACTCTTTGTACAACTTCACCACTAAGAGTTCCAATACATGCTTTATTTAGGGAGGGCCGAGGGGGCTACAGTTAACAGGGCTACAGCTAACAAATCTAGTTACACGATCAATCTAGAAAAGCAGAAGGAGAACACACATGACAAACAAAGAAAATCAAGCCACAAAGATCAGTAGCATCCCAATTGGTGCACCTAAGTTATTGTGCCTAAGTCAAAAATCAGGCAGCGGTTAACAAACATCAGTATCAGCATCCCTGCTCGATAATTAAACACCCAAAGGCTATTGATGAACTATGTTTATGGCTTTGATGTTTAGAAGCAGGCAGCTATAACAAATTCATATAATCTGGAGGTCCACACAGCATGCAAAAGAAGTAGCAAAATTAACTGCTACAAAATTACCTTCGTACTAATACATTGCACAAAAGTACCACAAGATCATTGGGGAAGAGCGAGGCAAGGTTCCCAGCAATGGCAACAGAGATACTTTTCTTCCTTTGCTCTGAAGTGAGTGCATTTTCATCCACCACACGACCAATTAAACTAGGACTGTAGTCTTTGCATTCCAGTGTAGATTTTACCAACACCATACACTGGATAAGGAATTGCTCAAATGAAAAAAGCTCAGCCTCGGGATTGGTGATCTTATTTAAACAGAAATCCATCACTGGTGAAAGGACACTCTTATCACCAAATGAGTAAGGATGTTTTCCCTGAAAAGCAATTAGAACCTTCATCATCTTTGTGGATGCCCTTTTTATGAAATCCCAGAACCTAGGATGCCGTTCTTGGAAAGATGAATCTGCATTTGAGTCCAAAACAAACATTTTTTTGAATCTAGTGAATATCAAAATAACAAGCTATAAGATTAAATTAATGAAAATAATGATTCTGTGAGCAGGAGCATGTTGCTTAATAGACTGGCACTGACACAACACACAGCAAGTGGAACTCTGAAGACCACAAATATCTTCATGTTGGAGTAAGAAACCTTGCGCAACAATCGGACATAAGCAGCAAGGGAAAAGATACTTCCTAATGTGCAAAGAAATAATCAAAGTTATAACTTGGTCTAGCAATCATATACCCAGTAGGCACGTCAGCTGTATCAGTAACTACCACCTAAAGTATTGCAAGCCATTCAATAATGTACTCCATTTTTCAATTCATGACCAAATGTAAAATTTCCAAAAGATGGTCTCCAATGAATATGGTGTCAAGGACACAGTTAAAAGACACAGAATCAACATAGGTGTATGCTTGCATCATAATTTAAGCTTTACAGAATGGAAGATATCACAGAGTAATGCAACAGCTACACTTCATCCAGAAGGATGCCACTATGCCAGTTTATGCTGCTTTCAACTAGCAGCTGGTGCTCGGTCACAAATGAGCCAATGCAATAGATGTAACAGCTACAATGTAAAGTTTTGAGTAAGCAGCAGAAGTCAGGCTGTCAGAATTCAGAACAATATGAAAGACAACCAACATAGACAATCACAATAAAAAAAAAATATATAAGCACTTTAAAGTAAATGTCAAATCCCAACCAAATTAACCCATTGAAATTATAAAACGCCTTAATTATTGTTCATGTTGATTCTTTATACTAACTGTATACTGTTTTCGGTTTAAAATCGTGGTAATAAGCTAACAATAATCATCAAGAGATATACCTAAGAATTTCATTTGAAAATATTCCAGGACCATGAACCACTAATTGTATCCTAAATCATGAAGCAAAATAGTAATGCAGCTTAAGGTACAACTCTAAAAGGAATTGGCATTGACCGACTCTTCTGGATAGATACGTCCTTATATTACACTACCATAGTGATCATAACACAAAAGAAATGGAACATAATAGTTTCCTGCATCCTCCTATCTGAAGGGACGTTCCAAATGTACAGAACCAGCATACAAATAGATAAAAGACACTCACTCAGTCCTCTATATATGTTCTATTTAGGCTATTAGATAAATCAGTAGAAAATGGGCCGAAATGTAGTTAAATGTGAATAAAGAAATTGAAAGTGGGTAAGTTATTAAGCGTAAGCGCATACTTTGAGAGACTAAAGGGTTGATGTGTTGCAGAGAGAAAAACTAGTAAAATAAGAAGTAAGATCCACTTAACTTGGAAGTTGGAAGGGTGAGCAAATATTTTCCAAAGTAGGCAAGTCGAGGAAAATTTCAGGACGTCCCAAAATAATATAGCAGAAGACAAATGTGGCAGGGAGGGAGTAAAAGAGCGTAAAAAATGGGTAAAAAGGAAACATCATACACGGAACTGTAATCAACCCTTTTTTTGAATCACTCAAAGGTGATAACAAGAGCGCACACAACCACAGATGGCCACAAGCAAACATTACCAGATTAAGTGAAAAGATATCTAAGATGAGAACAAACCAATATCTCATGGTAAAGTTATGTAAGGAAAAAGAAATACTCACCTTTTCTTCATCTCTCACCAGTCACCCCTACCCCGAAAGTTCCCCCTAATACACATGTATCTCTCTCTTTCTCTCTCCCTCCCTTCCTTCGCCCCCCCCTCTCTCTCTCTCTCTCTCTCCCTCCCTCCCTCTCCCCCTCCCTCCCTCCCCCCTCTCTCTCTATTCCCAAGCTATGTCAATTTGGTGGAGGTGATGATCAACTCGGTTTCCTCCAGATAGCAGAAGCCCTATACTGAGCTTCCACCAATCTTACAATTGATGCTTTGATTTTCAGATTTAGGAGTTTCAATCTAAACCTTAAATTTGAAATTACTTATCAATCTAAACCCTATATATCAGATCCAGAATATAGATTAAAACCAACAATATGTAAGAGAACACATCACGTTTTGGGACGTGCGACCCAGTTCGCATTTTGTGGGGGCTACCCCGTCATCGGGTAACAGTGGAACAAAAAGTACTCGCCAAACCCTAAAAAAGTGTATTAGTGGTCATCGAAAAGTCATTAAGAATAACAAACGTTTGCAAAGAAGGACAAGTATAGAATTTTAATATAAAACTAGAGCCTAAAAGAGAGGAATATATATACTTCCCCTATCCCAGATTCAAGTTAACATCATCCATTTTGTGATGACCCAGATGATAAGTTCATATCTATTTTTGGTAAGCTTTTTTCTTCAAAGTAGGGACCCACAGGCCATGCCAACCCACTTTTCTCTCCTCTTTCACTCTCCTTAATCTCAGAGCAAAAATCTGAGTGCATGCTGCATCAGATGCTTATAAATAAATAGTAGGAGGGTTAAACCATGCTTAGACAATAAGTCAGGAAGCCTTACAATAAGGAATTAGTGATCGAACGGCGCTTAGTAGCATGGGAGAAACCTCCTTGACCTGTCGGACTTCCTGAAATGTAGAAACCATACTCATTCTCAATAGTACATATAAGTGCCCAATAAAGACAAAGAATGTTGTTTAAAAAAATTAGAAAAAGACAATCTAGGAGGAGCACCTGCAAAGACTTGGAATCACTCTGGTTTCCAGAGATAACTAGCTGGCGTATTATCTTTAAACACAAATACCACCGCTCACACATTAGATACAACTCATTTTGATGTGGTTCCAAGACATTTGAACTCATATTATGCACCAGTTCAGAAAAACCATGCAATATTCTCTGCACATCATTTTGCCAAAGATGCCAGCAGTATTCAAAAAATTGAGAAGATATCTGCCAAGAGACCAACAAAACATGTTATTTAAGGCAATAGATAGAATAATTGTTTGCTGCAAATTGTCATGGTAAATAAGCAACATCCCTCGGTGGCAACACCAAAAGTATTATTTATTACTAGAGCTAAACGAATAAAAAAAAGTGGAACACCGAGAAAATTGAAAATGATGTTTAAATTGGAACAAATTGGCTAAGCCAACCTTACCTCTGCATAATTCCGTTGGTCTGAAGTTAGCCGTTTAGTTGACAGTTCCTTCAAAGTCCGGAAGAGAATCAGAAAAATTCTATGCGAAGAAAGAACATCTGCTGATTGAAGTCGTTGGGCTAAGATAGAAAAAAGGTCAGGCCTGCACAAGTGATCAAAATTAGCATAGATCACATGGATAGGAAAATAGAAGAGCATAAATAAAATAAAACATAAGGTATAATGCGTTAAACTGTTGCCATACCATATCGCCACATAAAGCACATTGCATTCATTCATACAACTATTTATAGATCCGCCAGTACGGCTCCGAGGCACTAATTTAGGACAATGCCCTTTTCACTGGATTCTGAAATCCTGAAATTTCTCCCTCCATTGTGAAGTATGTCTTAAGATTCATTATCGGATGATGGCAGAAGCGATGTCTACCCCAAACAAACAATACAATATACAACTGTAGTTCAGTTATGTACAACACCGTTTTTCTTTTGCAGGTCTTAAGTATTGCATCTGTCTCGGATTAATGGGCTCCATAAAAAGTGGGAGTCCGGGTAAAATACACCTTTCAAGGAGGTATGACAATAAGAAATTAGAAGTCAAAAAGGTTAAAAAGGAAATCTTTGTAGGATAGTTGGGGTTTTTGTAAAAAGTTTGTGGTTGTAGCCAATAAGATAGAGAGTTCATGAGACCTCTTCCTAGTCCAGAATGGTGATGCTTGGTGAGACTCTCTTGTGAAGTGAGGCATGGTGTTTCAATCCAAAATAGAGGTAAGTCTACAGTTTGGGAGGTTCAGTCCAATAATGTTAACATAAATTTAGTAGGTAGATGGTTCAGGATTCTTCCTTTGAAAATTGAAACCAGAGTCCCCTAGGCATTGCATAATCTAAAGCATATATAGATTGTGCCAAAATAGTTAGAGTACGCATAAAACTAGAGTTGCAATGGCAGCATGTCCACAGAAGCATTTCGCGGTTCGTCAATATAAAGGTAGAAAATAGGCTAACATATAGTGGGTGTTTGTTTTGCAAGTTTTGGAATAAATTACGGGTTTATAATCGTTCAAACGCATACGTATTTCTTTGATAAGGAAATTACAAAACCAGAAAGAGGACTGGTACATAATAGTCATCCAGAACCACCATCATCCATCAAACAGCATCAACTCTACGACCCCTCCCCGTTTTCCACTGCACATTTATAATCTTCTAGATCTAGAAGTTTAGTGTACAAAACCAAACATCAAAGGCAAGCCCACAATTGAGTGATACGAGGACCAAAGAGGAGAAAGTGAAGAGGGCAAGGGGACAAGAGAAAAAGAAGGTGGAGGGGAGGAGTATGAAGATCTTACAATGGAGAAAGAGGTAGAAAGAGCAAGAAGAAAGTAGAGGGAGTACCAAAGGTGCAAAGATTAGAGAAGAGAGGTAGAAAAGGACAGGAATTTCAAGTAGGCAAGATGAGGGCAAGCTGTAAGGTGGGCAAGAGAGAGAAAGGAGTATATAAGGAGGGTAGTTTCTATGATTTAGTAGCCATTAAATGCTGGGATTCTGTAATGCACAACTGCAAGTCAAACCCCCTAAGGTATTAAGAGGATGTCTGAGAGGACAACCTTTTTGCTTTCATACTTCTCATCTTCTCCAACTTGTATGATGCATCTTCATGTTGAGAATTCACGTTATTGGACACAATAGACTTCTAGGCTAGTAACTCCAAAGGGTAGATGGGTGATACCTTACAAATCTTCTTGGGAATCTAATCTTGGTTAAACTGCCATCACGAAACCCACATAAACTATTTAAATTTGAAGACTGAAGTTCCTATAAAGGTGAAATCTTTCGTGTGGATGTTGGCTTTAGGCTGGACTTGGTTATGTTGCCTAATATATTTTTGCTCTCCCATTTCAGCACTAAACCTTGCTCAAATATTTTGTCTTCGTTGTATGTAAATCAATATTTTCACATTCGACGAAATTCTTCACCTAGGGTGGGAAGTTATGCTCTGATCTTTTCCTATTTATTGTTAGAAATAAACTTTAGGGGGTTTGCAGTGACCAAAGAAAAGAATTTGCACCGAGAACACGGAGTACATATTATGGAGAAGCGAGAAACCCACGCCTACTTATGACGGTCACATCAAAGCACTTGCACTATATTAAGGCAAAAAAATTGGTTTAGCAAAAGTAATATGTTGCTAGAAAGGGAACTTCTGGCGTATTACGGGTATGTTTAGCGCTTTTGGGTAAATTTCACATATTTCAGTAATATTTTAGTGAAGAGATTGTTGAATCCATTGTGAACCTTCCCATCCCATAAAATCTTTTGCATGAAGAGAGTAAAATTAGTAATCAAGGGAAAAAATCCCTTGAAATAGGAATTTCAGTAAAAGGACAACTGCTTAAACCATGAGACCAGTGTACACAGAAGTTACTCAAGGAAGACATAGCCCCCTTTACAGGAACTTGAGCCAAGAAAATTGCTTGTTCAAGCATGGTGCATATGAAATACATCATCTAGTAAACACAATGAAGGCATATATCACTAGTATCAACATTGCCCAAAGCCTCGAAAGAGGTTTCCATCCAAGGATAAGTAAAGAAGGTTCAATTTTAAGGTCTTCCTGTAAAACCCATTTATGTTTTCCTGTAAAGAAGATACAAGAAACCACTGAACTAGAGACATTATTCAATTTGAGTCTCAATCTTAAAGCCATTTTGATTCAGACAATTTTGGACCGAGGTTAAAGAAAGGATAATTCAGTTCCACTGGATATTGGGTCCCCCTGATGAAGGTATGTTTCTTTTTCCACAACTATTAGTTATGACTCTGTCAGAGTAGCAATGCAAAATAGTAGTGCCTTACAAGATAGATGAGCAAGTTTCGATTACGTACTTACCACTCTTTAGGATAATCATAGCGTGCTATTTTTGATATCAGTACTGCCAGCATCAAAGCTATCTGCAGCCAACAAGAACAAAGATTTTAGCAACTATACTCTATGATGCAACCTAGAAAGAAAAATACTGCAATAACCTAAAGCTAAAAATCGTTACATGAGAGCAGACAAAACATTGGACCACATAATTAGACATCATAGCCTCTAGCTCATCTAGATTGCAGGCAAAATGAAAGTTCAGTGAGTAACTGTATATACAACCTTATCATTTTCTTCTCTCAAGTAAGATAACAATTTTTGCCTCAGATAAATCTTCTCATCACTGCTGATTCCCCTGAGAAGCATTAAAAAGATGAGTTCCAGCTAAGGAGAAATGAATCAACTAATAGTTTTCTGCAAATCAATTTAAATTTAAGACACCACAATTCAACCAAAGAAAAATAACCATCTTTCATCTCAAAGGCAAGGAAAGAAAACAATGAATAGATAAGTTAGGAAGAGGAAATGAAGCAAAGATCGGGTAATGGACAAATATTGAAACAGAACGTATTGTATCATAATTCTACTATTCTAGATCAGGAAATCCTTTTTCTGAATGTGTATGACAGAGACTCTAGAATCTAGATAACATAACTTGATTCGCCAAATGCCACATAAAACTTCACAGCATGCTGCATAACCCAAAACATAGGCGAGAAAAAGCAACTCTTATAGTCTTATCTACTAATGAAACCAAACAACAGTAATCAAATATCATAACAAGCAACAAGTAGCAATGAGAAATTTTCTTTTAAAGACAGCAAAAAGCCCTTTGAGTCTAATAACTAAGTAGAAGGTACTTAAATTAAGCATATACAGCTTGCATCTTGATGACGAGGGGAGTTAATCGGTGCCATCAGTTTGCATCGTGATTAACAATTTAACATGCACCATTAACAGGTAAAAAACATGACATCAAACTCATAAAATCTGTACAATCAGTGTCACATTATTCCAGTTTGTTTATCAGGAAATGGTCAACAAATCAACATAACAGACGGCAGTCCAATACCAAGGTTATACACTTATACAAATAAACCTAATCCTGCATAGAAACCACGGGAAATCCAGTTTGACTATTAGGCAAGCTGATGCTGCTATCCATGCAGTTTTTTACACTACTTCATCCACCTCAAGTCCATACATCTTCATCCAAATTGGGCATATTAATAAATCTCCCTTGGCAACCAACTAACCGATCCAATTAACACAAATTGTCTTCGGCTCGAAACATAATTAAGGACTTTCAATCTCAGTGCAACAAGATAAAATCCAACATTTGACAACAACAACAATAACACTCAACAAAAAGAACAAAAAAAGTATCTTACATAGAATCCCGTCTGTTTCTCCAATACCGATTAATACTGTTCTTGAAATAAACAGTCGCCATCAAACGAACATCAACCTGAGCAGCCAAATCTTGCGAAGTAATCACCTCCTACATTCATGCAACCAAAATTTCCATCACCAAACAACAACAGAAAAACGCAACAATCTGATAATCATAAACATAACAATCATCGACAATAACAGCAAAAAAAACCCCTAGAAATCAAGTAATCGAAGAGAATAATATACCATTAAACAAGAGCAGAAACCAGGACGACTCTCCGACTGCGAAAGCGCCGCTTCCGCTGGTTTACGTACAGTTTCGTCGCCGCTGAGAGAATTCGCGAGCAATTGGTACATCATCGGAAGGTCGGAAGCAGACAACGCCATTGAAATCCTTTAATGTTTTCTCCTTCTTCGATTTTATCTCTCTCTTTCTCTCTCCTCGATCGTTTCGGCGATGGAAGTGAGAGGAGAGTTCGTTGGAAATGGCGAAAATGACGAAGATGAGATTTGAGGAGAGAGAATTGGAGAAGATGAAGAGGAGGTGAGTAATGAGTAACAGTGGTATGAAATGGAAGTCCGCCTGAAACTTCTGTCAGTTGTTAAAATCAAAGAGATTGAACGACACAGACGGGGGACTCGGGAGGTTTCACTGTGAAGACTGAGGGAGTCGTTAGCAAAATGTTAGCGTTCTTTTTAATCTTCCCACTTTGTACTTAAGGCCGAGCGGCAATAGGTATTAAAGAAAGATAAGATACAATCAAATAAGAATAAATCAAATTCGAGAAACTACAATGAACCACATCGAGTAATACAGCGCAACTCCCTTGTATTTGCTGAATCAAGCAGCTATTGATAAGGAAGTCTATCATTCTGACATAGTTTGGGGAGAGCATTCTTGATCGAGCCACGTTGTCCGCATCCGAGATTCCAATACCTTCATGTTGAGTCTCGAACTTCAACCAATGAGAACAATTTCTCATACCTAAAGACCAAAAAACTATATTCACAACTCACATAGGGGAGAAGGAAATCTCCATAACAGGGTTAGAAAAAATCTCATAAAGATAGACTGATTTATTCAACAAAACAAGAAATAAATGAACTAAAAACTGAAAATAAAAGGGAAAAAGGGGCTTACAATGAAATCATCCATGGCAGCCCCTAACGGATAAAGAAGGGGTAGGGGAGGCTAGGGTTCGAGAGAGAAAAAAGAGATAGGGCGGCTAAGTTTTTTTTATTTCCCACTTTGTAATTACATACAATAGAGGTGGCAAAATCTGACACGACCCACTAACTCGACATGAAATTAGCGAGTTTGGGTCAAAGTTTTCAACCGTTTAGTAAATGAGTTGGGTTAGGGTTGAACTTTCTAACATGAACCCGACACGACCTGTTATAAACGGGTTGGGTTAGGGTCAAATTTTTTAACGAGAATTACTATGATATTTTTAATATTATCATTTTGGGTTGAAATAGTTTGAATATCTTTCTTAACTATATAATATTTAGTATTTGGTTGTTTGATTTAGTTTATTTCGGTGCAATATTAGTAAATCATAATTGGGTTAAAAATATACATGAGGTTGATTTATTTGGTTTATACATATGTTCACGCTTGACAAATGGGTTAATAAACGGGTTGGATAACCCGTTTAATAAATAGGGTCGGGTTATGATTAAGGTTTGTTGACCAGCTTAATATATGGGTCCGGTTAAGGTTGAGAGGGTTCAACTCATTTACTGGTGAACACGATACGAATGTGACTGACTCGACCCGTTTATCAGCTGTACTTTTAATTCATTAGCCGAAGTATTCATTTTGACTATGATAGATATAGTTGTGTGACATTTTCGTTAGATTCATTCTAACTTAATTATTTTTTAAAAATATAAACATTTTATAATTTAATTTTTCATAAATAAAAATGATTGTGATTAAGTTTTGTGTTCACAAGAGTAAAAAAAAAGACCAAGGTAGTATACCCGATGACATAAACAAAAAGAGAATTTTGATTGTACAACCTGTTGGTGCGGGGTTCAGATTTTATTTCCTCCTCCCAAAGGGTGTAACCTCTCGTATGCTTAAGATAAGTAATAGAGAGGTGAGCCCATTGATTTACAAAGAAATAACCTCTATAAAAGTTATCAAAACTAATAAAGATGCATAAGAGTTAATCAAATAAAATTATAATTTAGCAAAATCAAGATTGTTACTGATGAGATAAATTCTCACTTCATCTCTAATATGAACAAATTTTGTAAAATTTAAGGCATTCTTGTAATTAGAATGCACTAAATACTAACATATCAAAGTTTCAGTGTAAAACATTAGTCTTGTGCAAGCTATAGACCGTATGATTTCATGTAAATTGCAAGAAATAACACCATTTTGTTCCTAATATTGAATGTTAGTGAGGAGTAAAAGGAGGGAGGAAAAGATGAAGGAGGTGACTGTATTTTGATACTTTGGTGGGTACCCTTATTAGTAACGTGGAGTTTTTTTTTTTTTAATTGGTAAGATAAATTACATTAACGCCTCTCTCCTGCGCCACCTAAATACAACCTACCCCAAAGCCCCTCAAACCCCCTTGATGAGAATCGAACCCACAACATGTGGGTGGAAGATGAAAGGGCTTACCACCCTTCCACTCCCTCATTCTCATTAGTAACGTGGAGCTGTATTAAATAATTAACCATGTATCGAAAATGTCCTCTCTCCGTATAAAATAATGCCAAACCAAAATAATATACAGGAGGAGGAGTAGTTTGGTGTCGTCGGCATCTCGAAGTGCTCAAAATATGAGTCTGGGCATGGTGGTGGGGAAACATCAATTGATGATTATAGGATACAATTATACAGTTATATAACACTCTGCAGCCCCACACCCTTGTTGTTTTCGGTTTCTCGGTAGATCCTTACCCATATTATAATTATTATTCCCCTTCCTCTAATTACTCAAATACCCACCCCCCTCTCTCTCTCTTTACCTAGAACCACCACCGCCACATCAAGAATCGTCGTCTCCGTCGTAGTAAAGATCACCACACCAAGCAAATTGAAAGTAATTGGAAAATTGAAATCAGATGTTCGACGGCAATAATTGTTCGATTTTTCTGTTGAGTTGTAGCAGATTTTGAGCAACTCAACGTCGCAGATTTCAATCGGTAGCCTTGTAGTTGTAGGTGAGTTTGTAATCTCTTCATTTGTTTTTTTTGTTTTGTTTTTGATTAATATTGTGAGATTATATTTTTGATTCCCTCAAAATTTTGATTTTTGATTCCTTAAAAAAAATTGTAATTTGATTCCCTTACAACATTGTACTATGATTCCTTCTATCACCTGAAAAATACTCAATTGAAACTGTACTATCTAAATCTCTGTTGCGAAGTTCACTTTCTTTGTTTATTGGATCATCTCATCATTATATGCCATTGGCAACAATAAAACATATGTCCTCGTCGGATAGCATATGCAACAATGACCGAAAACAATTTTTTTGAAAAACATACTTCCTCCGTAACAGAAAGAATGCAACAATTGAATATTTTATACCTCATAAATAATACCCAATTGTTGCATTCTTTCTGTTACGGAGGAAGTAAAATTATTTCATTACGGATTTGGATAGCATCAAATTTTGACCATCACACAAAAAAATATATGACATCATAAGGTTCACCTTGATTCAAATCGATTGAATTTTAGGTAATCATAATACAATTAAGTTGAAACTGTTAGTTTTGAATGTGGCTCAATTACATAGTTTTAAAACATACCTGTTTGCCTGTTTTGATAGTTGAATTTGAGACTGCCCTTTGAACTTGAGACTATCCTTTCTGATCCTCTTAGTAAAATTATGTGGTTGGATTACGTATAGAATCAAACCAAAAATTAAATTACTTGATATTGTATAAGGTTTGAGAACAAAACACCAAGTTTTATGATTTGTAATTACTTGATATTCGTCTGGCATTTCTTTCGGAAGTAATGAATGGGAGCTTATGCTGATAATGGATAGGAGAATAGGAAGAATGGAGAAGAGGAAGAAGTGAGAAGGCAATGTAGTTTGGAAAGTTACTAACTGCATTGTAAATTGCATGGTTACTGGCTTACTGCAATTATTGCCGTGATTTTCTCCTCTCTTTTTTTTTTTCTCTTGGAAAGTTTTTGTTGTAATTTAGTTGATTTAGTGAGGGTAAAATAGGGGTTTTAATAATTTGGTGTCCTACCCCTCTTCACATATAGAATAGAGATATATGAGATGTATCTGGGGGAGGGTTTAATTTTGAATTAAATGACGATATATTTGAAATTACAAAAATTGAGTACTCAGCACATGGTGGTTAACATCCAAACTTGAAGTGCGATTAGAATTTTTTTTGTGTATATAAGAGTGCTAACTCAATAGAGGAAAAGGTATTTGTGATGAGTGATGTTTGGGGAATTAGATTATCAAATTTAACTTATAGACTACTAGCATAAAGGATAAGTTTTTGTTATGAAAATCTATTAAAGTAGATAATACTTCATCTAGTATACGTTTAATAAAGAGATACTATCAAAAAAGAAAACACACAAAAAAAAGGGATTAAAGCAGTAGAAAGTAATATATGTAGAGGTGTCAAAGTCGACACGACACGACATCAACCAAAAATGGGTTGGTGTCAAGCTTATTTGACACGTTTATAAAAACGGGTCAACACGTATTTTACCGTTTAATTAATAAACGGGTTGGGTTAGTGTTGATATTTTCAACCCGAAACCGACACGACCATAGTTCGAAAATGCGGTTTCGGTTACGGTCGCGGTAACGGTCACAGTGATGCGGGAATGGGGATGATGCGGTTGGCATACCGCCAAATATCGGCTTAAATCATGAGATATTCCTAGAACCCGCCTAAAATGCTATTTTCTTACACCCTTACGATGCGGGTAGTATCGGTTCAGTAGATTTGAAAACCTTTACGACACGGGAGATACGATACGATGCGGCCTTGTTTTGACACCATGGACACGACTTTACAAGTTGAACTTAAACATATAGGAAAATTTGACATATTTGCACCATTTTGGGTGTAAGTTGGCAAAACGTTAACGAATTCTTTAAATCTTTCTAATATATCAGCAAGTTATTACCTAAATAAGCATGGATCAATAAATATTGGACATTAAAAATTCTATTTATTGTTAATTTTTTTTTAGGAATTTTAAATATGTAGGTTAAATGGGTCGACACAGGTAACCGCTCAATTAAACGGGTTGGATGAGTGTCTAGGGGTTTCGACACGATTAGTTAAACGGATTAATAAATGTCACGAACACGAAATAGACACTACTGGTAAATATATGGAAGCTGGTAAGATTTGAAATGATTGATCAAGGTTAAAAGCCTGATTTTTGTATTTTTTTTTTTTGAGGAATAGGGGAGGGATGATTTCATTCATAAAACATTATAGAAGTGCAAACAACAAAGACTCGAAAAACAATACAAGTAATATCAATCCTCGAACTAATAGCTCCACTGACGACCTGCTCCGATATCATGTAATTAGATGTCTGAAATACATCCACCTCATCGGAGATCCCATTTGGTATAGTCTTCAAATTGATTAGACCGGATTGATTTCCAAGAGAACCATCCCGAACCCAATTCACCACCAGCGCCATATATCCGTCAGACAACGCTTCCAAATATGCGACCCTACAACTAGATACAACACACACGTACAAACTAACACACCCCATATAGGGGACGAAAACCACCATAAAGGTGGAAGCCCGGCAACCAACAAGGGAAGGGGAGGGGGGAGGCCCGACACATAACTAGGGGAGGGGAAGGGGGAAGCCCTACAAACAACCAGAGACAACGGAGGAGAAACCAAACACAGGGGAGGAGTAAGGAGGCCCAACCATCGATCAACGGGGAGGAGGAAAACGGCACAACACGTGAAACCGAACCACCGATAGGTAAACTAAGTAGGAAAGGGGCGACGAGGGTTCGACGGCCACCGTAGGAGCGCCGAGGCGGCTCCAGGGTTCGTCGAACCCTAAGCCTTGGCGGCGCTAAAAAGAAGGGACCAGAAATCGCACAGAGAGGGTTTTGTTTGTTTTTGAGAGAGAAAAAGAGAGAGACCTAATTTTCCTCCCTTCAACTTTGCATATTGATCTTTGTATTTAATTGTGGTTAAGTTCTACAAACCTTAATTTACTGTTTTTTTGGCTGTATATAGAACTTACGTCCCTCTCTACTCTCTCCATCGCAGGACTCAATACACTTGACGGCTTCCATGCTTTCATAACTTAGGAGAAGCTCTACGTTTTTTTTACTACATTCTAATTTCATATTCGCAAACATGGGTTTACACGGTATGATTCTCTTTCCCCTCTATTTTTCTCTTACACACTTTGATTCTAATATCCTTATTGTTCAGGGGATAAAAGTCGACCTAGCAAGAAGCACAAGTCTAAGGTTATTTCTTTCTCCTTTAAAACCCTAATTTCCGTTCATTATGTCGATTTTTCTAATTGGTTTTTTGAATTTTACCCTAATGTTGTTTTTTTCCCTTTTTTGTGTTGTTGTCGTGATAGGATGATCATCAACGAAGTGGTGTGAGTATGACAGAAGATGGCAACGCCTACTTTGCCGCTGAAGATTTCGATGATGATCGGAATCCTGACGGTTCGTTGCCTTTTGCTTTTATGGCTTTTGGATCATTAATCTTTACTAATGAATTAAATTAGAGCTTTACCCAATTTAGAACCGTTATATTCTTTTTCTGATCAGATCAGAAAAAATAGTAGATCTAATGAATAAAGTAGCATATTGGAACCAAAAACAATAATGTGATAATATACCTCGTAATATGCTGAGTTGTTGTATACTACTTTTTATTTATTTATTTATGAGTATACTACTTTCTGTAATAAATTGGAAAAATTGGGACGATTGAATTTGGAATCTTTGATTGAATTTAAAAGGTGAGCCAAAAAAGAGAGACTTCACCAAGTTGGAACTCAAGCCTGATCATGCGAATCGTCCTTTGTGGGCTTGTGCTGATGGGCGGATATTTCTTGAAACTTTCTCGCCTTTGTATAAGCAAGCTTATGATTTCCTAATTGCAATTGCCGAACCAGTCTGCAGGTATATAATTCCACCTGTCTTCAGAATATAACTTCTTGAAGTGATCCTTCTCTTTCCCTTAGCATAAGTAGTAACATTCACCTGCAAGATCCTAATTGTTTCCAGGCCAGAATCGATGCATGAGTACAACTTAACTCCGCACTCATTGTATGCTGCTGTTTCCGTTGGTCTGGAAACAGAAACAATCATAACAGTCTTAAATAAGTTATCGAAGACTAAGCTCCCTAAAGAAATGATTGACTTTATACATGGATCCACTGCAAATTATGGTAAAGTGAAGCTTGTGCTCAAGAAGAATCGGTACTTCATTGAATCTCCATTTCGAGAGGTACGTTTGGAAGTCATATAATCCATGTAGTTTTTGCTTGTCCAATACTTTATACTCTTTTCTGGCTTGTGCAGGTATTAAAAAAGTTACTGAAAGATGAAGTTATTGGCAAGGCGAGGATTTCAGCAGAGGTATGAATGCCCTTTGTACTCAGTTCAGTTTCCCAGGCTGGTGTATTGTTTGCGGGAATTTCGTATTTATTTTTTTATAGTATTTTACATGATTCGCACCCTATGGAGTCCTCCAATGGAGGCCCATGCTTGATGCTTGTGTTGGAATTTGGATTATATTTTATGTTTCTGTCGTGTCTTGGCTTACATAGTTGTTTAGAGTACTTCATTTTAATAGCGTCTAGCAAAAGCTGTTCCTTTGGAGTTTGTATTTATAAGTTGCCTACCTAGCAAAAATGGTGTGGGTGAAATTTATTTATATATTTTCTTTTATATATTGCTTTACTCACTGTGCATTTTATGGTTTTCCTTTTAGACTGCTCATGGATCAGATGGATTTACGGTCAGCAAAACGTTGAATGAGATGGGAGGAGGTAGTCATGGTGATCTGTTAAGTGAAGCTGAATTGGCAGCGGCTGCTGAGGAGAAAGATACTCATGCATTTGAAATTGATCCCTCTCAGGTAAACTCTAATCTATCATCGGTTCCTTCTTATTTCTTGTGTTTTATTTTGGCATAAGCTCTGATTGGTATTGGCCCTTGTCTTAACTTATACAAACTTAACTGAACTTATATGTTTTAAGGTGGAGAGAGCGCACCTTTATCTGTTCATTGAGAGTATTTGGCTAGAAGTTTTAAGTAGTGGTTAGCTTTTTTGACTCAGTTTAAAACTTTACTATTGCTGAAAAGTGGCGCTGAGTTTTTTTTAAAATATATCTAAAAAGCTTTGGTCACAGTTCTATATTTCTAGAATGTTGGGTGATATAATCTTTCTTCCAAAGGCTACTTGTTCTTTTACTTCTTTAAATTCACATTCTTTTAGAAATTTAAACAAAATGCTAGTTGTACCAAAGACAGATTTATACAAATACCTTGTCACATATATGTGAAACAACTATCATGAATAGCAAGAGAAGAGCTGTTGCTAGAATCGCTAGTTTTTCCCAGTTCCCCTTCTAATTAAATTTTCAGAGTGAACGCGTGGGTCTTTGCAGCGAATTTTGATTTCTGTCATATGTTAATACTTATATGCAACAAGGAGCTGTACCTATGTGGATGTTCATTTTCTTGGCTGTTTCTTTTGTTTACATGCAGGTTGAAAATGTAAAGCAACGATGCTTGCCAAATGCTCTAAATTATCCGATGTTGGAGGAATATGATTTCAGGAATGATACGGTGAGTCGGTTGAAAATATGTGTGTGCGTGTATAAGAATTCTGTTTAATCTTCCTGTTTAGCTGATACTGGAGCATTAGACTCATTGCGGTCGAAATGCTTCAAAGTTCCTTTTCATACCATCGGGTAATGACTTGAGTTTGAATGAGATCTGGTGCATGGTTTTATGCATTAGCGGTGCTTCAGAATGGCTTTAAACTTGCTTCAATGAGCATTTATGCATTTGGATTTTGACGAAGAAGTGTTTGGGAGCATAAGGAAGGTCGTTTGGGGCTTAAGAATTAAGATGATAATGGGAAAACAAATAATCCACATAATTAGGTTGTAAGGTTGTTAGGTTGTTGTGCTTTTTCTATTAAAAACTTTGCACAAGGATATCACTCTCATCATTTGTTTTTAAGGTGATTCATAGTACTTTGCAAGGAGTCCCCATATGCAAAAGAAACCAGAAACAATTTTGAATGAGCAATTTAAAATTGAGCTCTCGTAGAGACCCGTGCATGGCTGCGCACTAGGTCTTGCAGCTAAAGTTTTGTGAAATCTGTCCATAGATGCATGGTGGCATACTAGGCCTTTGCATAGCTCATTTTCGGTCGTATTTCTCCTATTTGTTTGATAATGGACCTCAGCCTTCATTATTTGTAATCAATGGCCAAGATTAGAGATTCCTTAGAGAGTTAGAGTTACTTGCTTAGTTCTGTGGTATACCTTTTTTACGAATAAGGGAAAAGTTAGAGTTTGTAACGGCAACACATAGCAAAGGCAAATTAGTGAAGATGATTAAGAATGGAGGATGAACTTTGATTGATAACCTAGAAAATTGCATAAGATAAATATGTAAAAAGAAGCTTTCGAGAGGCTTGCTGTCCCCCAAATACAAAAGAAAACTGAATGGAACTATCATATTCATCATGCTTTCCTGTCTTTGATCTTCTCTACCTATAAGATTTTTTCTCTAACTAACCACCTATCTTCGTCTTTAAGCTACTATTCCTTATAAAGCTACTTCCTAAAGTGTCCCTTCCTTCTTATTTCCAGTAGAGATTGAGTTGTGTGTTATTCCTCTTGTGGACCGATGGGTCAAATTTGTAGTGGTATTTTGTTCAATCCTTGTGCTAGTTAGTGAGTTTTGTTCGTAGATTTTGGGTGAAATATATCATCATTCTAGTCAAGAATTTTGCAGCAAAATATTGGAATCCTTTATTCAGGCCAACTATTGATCATTAGCCAATTCCAATCTTCCTCAAGATTCTTGGTTGTCGTGGCAGTCCTTTTCTCTCTTCTGCTTAACTGTAATTGCTTTTACTACATAGGGGAGAGTGCAACTGGATTGTCCAAACCATAGAAAGAAACCAACCAAAGGATTTTATTCAATGTGAAAAGAAAATTAAGAATTCCTTTAATTCAGATGCCGGAGTATCACGATCCCAAAATGTTGCCCGAATTGACTTCTCTATTCTGTCTCATGTTTTTCTAACGGTTTATGCTTATAGCAGTGGTCGGTCTATTGTACATTGTGCTCAGTCAAAAGAGAGATAAGGACTTGATTTACCACAATCATCCGATGTTCTGTTGATATTGCAGGTCAATCCTGATCTTGACATGGAATTGAAGCCTCATGCACAACCGCGACCATACCAGGAAAAGAGTCTCAGTAAAATGTTTGGGAATGGTAAAGCCTTTTGCTCCTTATTTTTATGACAGAGAGATGGGTTATGAGGTTTAGACCAATTTCTTGTAATTGAGAATTTTCTATTTTATATCAGGTAGATAACTGTCTTTAGCTTGTCACGTACTCATAAACTTGTGTTCAACACTATCTATCTGCAGGTAGAGCAAGATCTGGTATCATTGTCTTACCATGTGGTGCTGGAAAGTCTCTCGTTGGTGTATCTGCAGCATGCCGTATAAAGAAGAGCTGCCTTTGTTTGGCCACAAATGCTGTGTCTGTAGACCAATGGGCATTCCAGTTCAAGCTTTGGTCCACTATAAGAGATGAGCATATATGCCGTTTCACTTCTGATAGCAAAGAGAGATTCCGTGGGAATGTTGGAGTTGTTGTGACAACGTACAACATGGTTGCTTTCAGTGGTAAACGTTCTGAAGAATCTGAGAAGATTATTGAAGAAATAAGAAGTAGAGAATGGGGATTGCTTCTCATGGATGAGGTAATCACTTGAGTTGGTGGATTTCAGATGTTTCGATGAAGATGAATCATAAGATGTCTAACTTCCTCTATTTTTTTTAATATTATGTTAATTAGGTGCATGTTGTTCCTGCTCACATGTTCCGGAAAGTTATCAGTATTACCAAATCACATTGCAAACTTGGGCTTACTGGTACTCATTTATACTGTAGTTGGATATATGAAATGAAGTGATTGGTCAATCATATTTGGTTAAATAAATGATACCTGTTTATGATCAACAGCTACACTTGTGAGAGAGGATGAGAGAATCACTGATCTGAACTTCCTTATTGGTCCCAAATTGTACGAAGCCAATTGGTTGGATTTGGTAAAGGGTGGCTTCATTGCAAATGTGCAGTGTGCTGAAGTTTGGTGCCCAATGACAAAGGAGTTCTTTGCTGAATATTTGAAGAAAGAAAATTCCAAGAAAAAGCAGGTATGTAACTGACTGATTGTATTACTGGTTGAGTTCCGGTGTTTTGTGGAACTTCTGTTTGGTCCTCTTTTTGTTCGACCTCTTTGGTATTGTTCTGTGAACTAGTATTCATGTCTTTTTATGATACATCATGTTTGCTTATCCCTGAGTTCCAGTTGTTTTTCTTTTTTTCCCGCTCCACAGCCCTCTATCTTAGAGGCAACTACAGATGTAAGATCACAATTGTAGGGGGAACCAACCAGTTTTGCTTATTACCTCATCAGACATAACTCCTTTACACAAACCAAAGTTGGACCTGGGTCTTGGTGATTGAAGGTAACTCTGCACGAGGGTTGCCAGAATCACTCATCAGTAAATGGATTCTGTTCCAAATTGGGATCCATGAATCTAAATTTAGGGTTACTACCAATCAAAATCTCCCAGAGCGAATTCAGTATGTTGTAAACCATGTTGGTGGCTAAAGAAAAAGGGTTTATGGGATCAATACTTTCATAATAGTTAATGATCAACTCAATTTGCAATTTGATTCATATTGGTAGATTAGACAAAGAATTATGGTTTCCCCCAAGTATTTAAATGTATTAGTAATTAATTCTTAGACCTAATTTTCTGCATTCGACAAGAATAAGCAATCTACATGTGTTTAGGGATAATAATCCATGTTCCTGGAAGCTCTGCTCTCGGTCAACTCAAAGTTTGTTTGTGTATATTTTTGGTTCTGTAAGTGAAGTTTTTCTCCTTTCTCTCCAATATGATTTCTGTTCTGGTCTTTTCTGTCTGTCTCCCCTAGGCAAAAAAAAAAAAAAAAAAAAGGGAACAAATCTATTATTGCAAGATTTTAAGTCTGCAATGTATATTGAATATACCTTTGTGTGTAATATAGTTACTTATAGTTATCTGGCTATAGTTACTTCGAGAACTTAATGATCTGTTGCTACTTTTCAATAATTTCAGGCATTATACGTGATGAACCCTAACAAGTTTAGAGCATGTGAATTTCTGATTCAATTTCATGAGCGGGAGCGTGGTGACAAGATTATTGTTTTTGCTGATAATCTTTTTGCTCTCACTGAGTATGCAATGAAGCTTAGGAAGCCTATGATTTATGGTGCTACCAGGTATAATCGGTGACTTGTACAGATGCACAGATTCATCTTGTCCATTATAGGGTTTACCTAGTAATACTAATGTGATCCTTTTTTTTTTTTTCTGGAAGTCATGTTGAGAGGACAAAAATTCTAGAGGCGTTCAAAACTTCGAAGGATGTGAATACAATATTTCTTTCTAAGGTGTGATGCCTGAAATTGATTATCTCATCTTGTTTACAAAAACATCATACAAGAGATGTTGTGTATGTGATGCATCATTTCATTGTATATAAGCATGTCTTTTGGCCTTTCGAGGTGCCTATGCATTTTCACTTAAGTTTATGGTGTTTTCTCTTCCTTTTCTTTCATTATAGTACTATATTTGACATTCCATTGTCTTGTTAGTTTTCAATTCTGATTCTCTGAACAATTTCAATTGTTATGACGTCTTTTTATGGAGATGAAAATAGATTATGGGTCTTAGGAAATTTGTAAATTTGGCAGACACTTGTAGGGCTGGCAATGATGCGAGTCGAGCTCGAGTTTGATTAAACTCGACTCGAACTCGAAAACTCATACCCCAACTCGACTCGACTCGAAAACTCGCGAGTGTCAAATTTGCAAGCTCGAACTCGAACTCGAAACCTAAACTCGAACTCGAGCTCGAACTCGAACTCGTTTAAAGCTCGAACTCGAACTCGGTAAAAGCTCGAACTCGAACTCGGTAAAAGCTCGAACTTGAACTCTAACTTTGTTCCAGCTCGACTCGGTTCCAGCTACCTTAAGGCATTCTTTGAAGATTTTTTATGAACAAGAAATATCAAACTGAAAACAAATCCCTTAAAAGTACTTAACCATACATGAAACATCATTACATCAACATGAAAAGTTTTTCAATCAATCCCAAAAAAACAACTAATACAAATTCGTTATCATCATATCACTACAAAGTGTCAAAGCCACAACTAATACAATTTGCACATCACATGATGGCCACATTTTAGGTTCCGCAACCTTAACACCAAATCATGCACCTAGCTCAAACTTTTTCCACAAAAACCTGTCAAGAAATAAAATGAAACCTCGTTAATAGGAGTTATTCATAATAACACTATTTTAAAAGTGTAGTTGATATAATTAACTTCCAAAAATGAAAATAAATTCTACTCACTAATTTTATCAACTAAACCTATTCATTATCACTTTGTTGGCTCCTTGGATGCTATCGGGATAGAGATTTCCTTTGGTTGTTTTTCATTCTCCTACAATAAAAAAAAGAATTAGTATGCATAGCAAATATAAAGGTAATGAAGTGAATAATTGATGAATAGATATTAATACCTTGTTCTTTCTTTTCACCCCATGGAAGGATCTACACCAATCACCTGTGCATATCAACATCTGAACTGTCTCGGGAGCAAGAGAAGCCCTATAAGGATCTATTACACGACTCCCAGCACTAAAAGTTGCCTCGAAGCCACGGTAGTGATAGGAACGACCAAGATATGTCTTTGCCATACGAGACAAAATTCGAAATTTGTTGGACTTATCCTTCCACCAACCTAAGACATCAAATTTGCAATCTTGACTAAAGAAGCACCCCTCATCGAGATAAATATCAATTTCAGATTTCACATGAGGTACCGATGTCTCTCCACTAAAAACATCTTGTAAAAGTTGAGACAAACCACTAGATGTACCACCTCCATCACGATCATATGAAGAGAATTCACATTCTCCACTTTCTTCCACATTACATGAAGAATACATTCTCACATACTCATCAAAAAGTTGATGCATGACTTCTTTCACCTTATTGATATTGTCCCGAACTAGATGTGAAGGAAACATTTTTGGGAATGCAATCTCTACTGCCCTCATTTTCAGTCTAGGGTCTAACACAGTACCTATTGCCATTAACAAATTGCATTCACCCCAATACTTGTCAAACGTCTCTTTCATGTTCTTCACCATACTCTTAACAAAATCATCATGAGACTCAAATTTTTTATCCAACAACACCTTAATCCTTTGTACCTCAGCAAGAAACAAGTTGGAAGTTGGATATTCGGATCCCGATATTGAGTTAGTAGTCTCTTTGAACACTCTTAAAACATCGAAGCAATTTTTCTATTTTCCCCCACTCTTCATCATCCCGGACAAGAATCATAATTATGGTCATGCAAAGCATATCTAGGAAACACCTTCCTAAACTTGATAGCACAATCTAGCATGTCAAATGTTGAATTCCAACGTGTTTTACATTCAAGAACTAGTTTACGATGTTGCACATTATATTGGCTAACAAGTTCACCAAAACGCTTAAGTCGTGCATCACTTGCATTCAAAAAATCAACGGTATCATGGACTTTCTCAATAATGTCCTGAACTTGTTTAAGACCATGTTGAACCATAATGTTAAGAATGTGTGCACAACAACGCATATGAAATAATGTTCCACCACAAATAAGTCTCCCATTTGATGCAAAATTATCCTTTAAAATCTGAATACAAGAATCATTTGCAGATGCATTGTCCACAGAAATAGTGAAAACCTAACATATAAATAAATATAATACTTCATTAGTTTGAAAACATACCAAAAATACAAACACAATTATACTAGTATAGATAAGAAAAAGTTGGATACTTACTTTGTCCTCGATTTCCCACTCCTTTAAGCATGTTAAAATGGCATCGGCTATATTAGCACCCTTACGTGGAGGAGGCAAGTGGACGAAGTTAATCACTCTCTTTTGAAGTTTCCAATCAAGATCCACAAAATGAGCCGTAAGTACCATGTATTCAATTTTTTGTGGCTTTGACTTCCATAAATCCGTAGTCAAACTAACCCGTTCCACCTTCTTGAACAAATCTTTAAGTTTCTTCTTCTCCAACTCATAAACTTTAAAAGAGTCCGCTTTAATAGTGTTTCGAGTAACACTAGTCCATTGCGGTATTCCCCTTTTCATCATCAAGTTAAAACCTTCCTCCTCAACAATAGCAAAAGGATGTTCATGCATAGTGATCCAATGGGCTACCCCTCTCTCATCTTTAACATGTCAAGTTTACCATTATGTAAAGCACTAACAAAGTTAGATTGGTTTGTTCCGTGCTTCGAACTAGATGGCATAAAGTTAAGCAATTGTTGTTGCTTCATTTGTTTTGATTTCATTGAACATACTTCCAAGTGTCGGTGCAAATGAGTAGTACTCTTAGATTTCAAGACGAAAGAGGATTTTTACAATGTTTACACCTTACTTTCCATTGATTCTTTATTTTTTCGGGTTCAAGAAATTCATCCCACACTTTTGATCTTCGTTGTCTCTTAAAGTCGGGGAATTCTTCAACCTCATCTTCTTTATTTGTGGTATCAAGAGGGGGTTCGAAAACTTCTACATTAGGCTCACCTCCTACATTAACTTCATCTTCTCCTCCATTATAATCATCCTCAACATTCACAAAAAACTCCTCAACTCTTGAAACACCAACCGGTGTAGAAGATCTATCTTGCCCACTAGACATCTCTAGAATATAAATGCAGCCTATTTTAAAAATATTTAAGTTAATACAAACTGAACTTAGAAACTGAACTTAACAAACAGAACTTGCAAACTGAAATTAACGAGAAACATAATGAACTTAGAAACTGAACTTACAAACAGCATGAGCGACGCCGAGGTGAGGTGGTGGTGTGCGAGGGCTTTCAGTGTCGCCTGGAGTAGCGCCGCTGTCGTGGTGTGCGGGAGAGTGGTGGGATGAAGTGCCGTCGCCTAGCGTGGTGGGAGCGTGGTGGGCTGAAGCGTGGAGTGAGGGAGATGAAGATGGCCGATGGAGAATGGAGAGGGAGGCGTGAGTGCTACTGTTGTTTTACTCGTTTAGGGCTAGGGCTGGGAGACTTGTTAGTCTTTAGGCTTTACTCTCTCACTCCTTCCTTACAATGGATGGTTAAGATTAGATTGTTGTGTTTCTTTAAATCTCATCCATTGATAATAGTTCTATTTCTTATAGGAGAAATCTTTCACTTTGCCTTTTACTCATTTAATATATTTTTTTCATTTTTTTTTAAAGAAAAGTTCAAGTATTTTTACAAAAAAAAGGTTAAACTTTTTTTAAAATAGTATATATATATATTATTTTTTAAAATAGTATATATATATTATTTTTTCGAGTATCTCACGAGCTTTTCGAGTCGAGTATTGAGTTGCTCGACTCGACTCGTTAACATGTCGAGTCGAGTTCGAGCTCGAGTCGAGCTTTGACCGAGTCGAGTTCGAGTAGCTCGCGAGCTGTCTCAACTCATTGCCAGCCCTAGACACTTGGTCTTTAAATGAAAAAGGTAAAGATAAAAAGATATTAATAAGGAAAATTTGGTGGGAAATAGATTACTGTTGTGACGAACGCAATAAACCAACAAAGAATTGAAGAACAATCGACACAAGAATTTAACATGGTTCACTAACAATGTGTTAGCTACGTCCACATAGCAGGGAGAACAAATTTTATAAGGTTTAGGAGAGAATACAGATTACTGAATATGGAGGCAAAAGTTATTATAGGGTTTATATACAGATGGGCCTAAACCCGAAACTAAAACAGACTCGCTGACCGGGCAGCGAGACCCCCGTGCGGGCCGTGTGTTAATCCTAGCGCCATATAATTAATTCAAGGCATAGTTCAACAATTACCTTTTGAAATAGAACTGTATAATTTTTCGTCTTCTGTTTAAACTACCTTATTTATTTGGGCGTTTTCCAACTACCACTCAAAGTTTTCCGTCCCAAAAAAGTCCATATTGACTGGTAATTTGCTTTACTGGTTAATCTGTTTTTGCTGCCAAGTGACATCTTTTTCATTTCTTCTTGCTGCATTCTTCCCCACCAACCACAAACCTCCCTTCACTACCTGTCCGTCCGACCCGACTAGCACCCCTGCGGCCCTGCCACCATACCCCTCATCTTTGTGCTCTTCACCTTCATTGGCAGCCCTCCCTGCTCCCTTCCTCCCCCACCCTATTGGCTGTCTTTGACTCCACTCCCTATCCTTAGTCCTTATATCCTACCACTAGAAACAACCCCCCACCAACTATCACACTTTTTTCTCATCTTGTGAACCACATCAAGTCATCAATTAACATCACAAAGTCTTTCTCACACCTTACCCACTTCCTCCCTCACTTGTTTTTGCCCTCCTGCTGCCTAGGCAACCAACAAGCTTATCATTTTTTTCCATTCCGTCCGACTCACAACCAACATGCATCACCACAAAGGATTTATTCCGGCTGCGTCAACTGTAGAGTTTTTGAGCTTACCACGACCAAGATGTAAGCTCGCAAGGCTGCCAAGTAGCGCGCAACAGCTGCAAATCATCCACATTACCTGTGAAAGTGGTTCCGCGACCGTCACTGCAATTGCGATTGCATCCGCATTATCTAACTATGATCTCCACGGTAGCTAATAATCTCATGGTGCATCTGCCACGTAGAGCATCACCTCCTATTCATTGCATCATATCGTTTTAAATTTAGGATTATACTTTGACCTCTGCTGGACGGATGTGGTCATCAAGGAACAATCCAACAATCAAAATTCAAGATCTAGACATGTTTGTTTTTCCTCCCTCCCTCTTCGACTTTTGGTGGTTGTTTTAGAATATAAGTGATTTATGATTATCTTTTGTTTTGGGTTTGGTTGCTGGCCTACTTGGGTGTTCGGTGCAATATATGGTGGGTTGGTTCGAGGGTGGAGACTCTGACGGCAGTAATGGTGTTTGCCAATGATAAGGGCCTAAGGGGTGGTGGTGGTGATGTACGTCAGTTGTAGGCTTGGTGTTGGTGGTGTTGGCCAATAGTAGGTTTGGTTGTAGACTTGGCTGTGGTGGCTCAGTGGGACTGGGGCTGGGTTTGGTGGGATCAATAGATGGGGGCTGGGTTTGGTGGAGAAGGAAAATTAGAGATGGGAGAGGGAAAAGCTACAGGAGACGAGAAGAGGGGTGGACTGGTGGAGGTGAGCTGATTTTTGTCTCGTAAAAGAAAAAATTCTAAGCTAATAGAATATACCATGCGGACCTGATGACGTGCTATATTGGTTTATGTAGACCAGTGGACTATTTTGGGAAGCATGCCCCCTAGTTAGAGCTTTTTCGAGAATGTCAATTGTCCGGATTATCCCGGATAGACCAATTATAGTTGGAATTATTAATTATTCATGGCATTTTCTGATACTCTCTATTTTATAATGAGTGGTACTTTATAAACACATGGTATAAATTCTTTAAATCATTGGTGCTGGATGAACTTACAGGTTGTGTATGGGAACTCCAATTATATATCAAATGCCAGAATTCAGATCTGAAATGTCCAGTTTTAAATTTTAATTCATTTGGGAAGTCAATTGAATTCTAATCTTAACAATACAAACCTCATATAGAAAGCTCTTGTTTTTGTGAGAGAAAACTCTTGTTTTTGTGAGAGAAAGCTCTTGTTTATATTGGTTCTAAGAATTAGTTATATTTAATATATAATCATTACTTAGCTGATTAAAAAAAATGACTGACAAGAAAATAAGATAATTCGAAATTGAAGTTCAAAACAAAAGGAAAAAGAAACTGACAAAAGGATCCTCCACCTTCATTATTATATTAGTCTCGTTTTATCACTCTTCATCAATTAAGGCACTAACAGATGAAGGAAAAGAAAAGATAGATTTGAAGCAGAAAATTATAGATCTTTGTTTTCTATAGAATGTGGGTTTGGGAGAGGTGAGAGATAGAGAGAGTTGAGGGATGGAATTTGTATGTGAAAGAGAGAGCGCGGTGGGGTATGTGGTGTAGTTGATGGGTATGAGCTGGATAATTTCAATTGACATGTTCTAATATGTCATTTGTGAATCTTCATCTATGAGTTTTTAAATTGCTCTAGGATTTGAGCCAATTACATAATTTAAATTCCTTTCCTTGGATTTCACCCGATTCGAGAATTTAGAATGAAATACTGGTATCCATATTCCATAGATACCATTTAAGGGATTTTTGGATATCTAATCCTCGCTTTTCATATTTTTTATTCTTGTCAGTGATTTCTGTATGCATCTGAAATGTCAAAAACATTGCACTGGGAGCTAATATCATTGTTGCTGATATTCTCAGGTTGGTGATAACTCGATAGATATACCCGAAGCCAATGTGATTATCCAAATCTCATCACATGCTGGTTCAAGGCGTCAAGAAGCTCAACGTCTTGGTCGTATCCTTAGGGCAAAGGTATGTGCTTAGCTGCTCATCTTCTTCCCCCCCCCCCCTTCCCTCCCTTTTCCATTTTGTGAAATGTCGCCCATTCTTTATTTCATGATATAGCTGTTGTTTATATGGGAATCGTATACACTGTGTATGACTTGAGGTTTTTGAAACGGAAGAGGGTGCTTGAATTATTTGGAATTTTTCTTGTGAGGCTTCTCCCGCTTTTTCTTCCTTTTTTTATAATTTCCCCATTCTTGTGGGTGGGAAGAGAAAACAAAGTTTAATTTCCTAAACCTCACTGATGTATGCCCAGGGGTAACTGGGAATCGAACCCATATCCAAGTTTAATGTTGTACCAAGCAAACAAAATGAGCTTTACTTTAAGATCAGTATAGTTTGAGCAATTTTGAACTTGTACTGTTGTACCTGCTGCTCAAAAACTATGACGTTTCTTGCTTTACAAGAGTGATTCATTAATACTACTATATGCTAACGCTAGTGCAAGCAACTGGTTTCTGTTTCTTGCGCAAAACGGGTTTTAAGGTTTAGCCGCAACGATCAAAATAGGCAACTAAGAAAGTGTTGTAAGCTATAGTACAGTAGTAGGTCTGGTTACTAAACAGAACAGCAGAGACCAAGGTCATTCTTCAGGTTTATTGGGCCATAGTACCTGTCAGTTAGTCCTTTGGTATTATGGCCTAATAAAAAGGGTGTAAACTACTTGTGTCATGTTTGCATGCAAATTTGTCCCTTTTGGGCTTGGTTGACTAGGGTTGGTTCATTGAGCTGCTTCTATTTCTGTTTCTTATTCTGGGGCGATATGAAGACAGTTCGGTTGAATTGCTAAAGAGAAATCCTCTTTTATACTTCCTCCTTTTTTTTCACATGCATCATATGGGTTGGTCACTTATTTTAAGGAAGAGATAGAGAAGGTAAACAACAAATTTACTAAAATAACTTAAACACTAGTATCGTACGAGGGAAGGCTTAAGTTGTTAAGATTTAATTTTTTTTATTAAGTTGTCCGTTTATCTTCTGTAATAGGGTCGCCTTGAAGATAGGATGGCTGGAGGAAAGGAAGAGTATAATGCTTTCTTTTATTCACTGGTATCTACCGACACACAGGTAATGTCTAGATTTGATTGTGAAAATGACTTCTCTTGGAAAATGCTTTTTACTTGTATGATATACTCTGTCTTTTTACTCCTTAAATTCATTTCCTCTTAAATGTAGGAGATGTATTACTCAACTAAAAGACAGCAGTTTTTGATAGATCAAGGTTACAGCTTTAAGGTACTATCCTATATCTTGTGATTTGTGGCAATATTGTTGCAGTTTAGGAAAAACATGGCATTCTCTAGTGATCACATAAGATGGTTTCAGAGTGAAGCAAGAAGTAGTTCTCCCTTTACTCTGTACTAATTTGAGTTGTTTGATTGGATCCCTGAATCTGATGACCGTTTGGTTCTTACTGTTCTTTTGCAGCCTTAGTATTTTATCTCTTTGCTTTTAAGGTCAAGTTATATAGATTTTGTCATTTTTGAGTGTTTTTGAATTGCATCTGTGATTGTGGATCAGAATGAGGTACAGAAATACTATATACTTTAGTTGGGTTAGTTTCAACTTCCAACAATCTGAGTTGCATATGGTCTGATATTAGCCAAAATTGGCTAGTCCGTCAGCATCCTTTATTTTATGTAAATTTGTGAAGAGCATATAAGTTTGTTCCGGCGCTTTGTTGTTGATGTTGTATCTTTTTTACTGGTATTTTTAAACATGTGTGTCCTTTTTGTCTTTTGAAGACCTTTTGTTCCTGTAGGTTGGCTGGAAGCATTTATTGCCCAAGTTATTACGCTTGCTGTCAACTTTGCATATTTCTCTCATGTAGTGTATATGCATTAATTCTAGATCAGCCATTTATTAGTATAAAGGACTGTATGTTAGAAAAACCCACTGTAACACGTATTTTTGAGATAACTCCTTTTAAAATTTTCTAACGTTTTTGTGAAGAAGTACCTTATAAGACAAAAACTATGAAATAGGACACTTCACGACAAATTCCAGGCAGAAAGTCGATAACCGTCGTCGACTATCACTTCCTCTCCCCATTTTCAGTGCACTATGACACTCTTTTTTGTTCTTCTCCTCGCATGTGCTTTCTCAGTCTCTCTTTCCTCCCTCTGATCTTCTTTTATTCTTCTTCATGCTGCCTCTGTTATTCTCATCTTCTTCCTCGCTTTCTATCCCATATTTTTTCTAGTATTCTCTCTCTTTCATGTTCCTCGTCTCTGTATGCCCCCGCTTCTCTATCTTCTCCTCCTTTTCTCCTGTATACATCTTCACGCGGCTATTGTAGCTGCTCAGTAATGGCTTGATGGTTATTTGGGCCAAATTCAAGTGCATCAACCAATGTTGCTTCTTGATGAAGCCCTGAAGAGGTCCCCAGAAAAAGATACAATAACAAGCAAACTGAAGTTAGTTCACTTTTCTGGGAAAATATACCAATTTGCATTTACTGCTTGGCAAGAAATTCAAAGATTAAAAACTGTAATACTGGTTACCCACACTTGTAAAACCTCAGTGCTTCTGATGTTCGCCGAAGTGAAGTTACGGAACATCTGTAGATGAAGGAAAAGGGGGTATTCTAGATCCAGCTTTTTTAGTTCCTGCCTAATATTGTTTTGAAATTTGCACTTTTGATGTTTTTGTATGGTCAATGGAAAATTTTATTGTGATTCCGTATGGATGGAGGCCTTAACTTGTGATAAAGTTAAGCTGCCAACCTTCAGTGATCTGCTTTGCTTAGAGCTTGGACTAGATATGTTAACTGGAAATGATGGGACCCATAATCATGAGTGTGCTCTATTCACCTTCATATTTGAGAAACGGGGTTTTTAACTATTGAAATAATGTTTTGATGGCAGGGAGGAACCTGTAAGGTGAATAAGAAATGGTTGTTACATGCCTAATTAACTATTACAGCTGCTGCTTGATGAATTTATATATACCTCATTAGTCATCAATCAATTATCGCAGTTGAATAATGTTAGAGTGACCGTTGAGGTGTGAAAGAATAAATCTTTCTTTAATATGTGAGTGGCTTAATCCTTTCTTCATCTTTTTGTGCAATCTGGCTATTATCTGATCCAAGCTGAGACCAAAGGTTGGAGAGAGAGAGGGGGGTTGGGGGCAGAGAGAGAGATAGAGAGAGAGAGAGAGGATGAGAAGATGAGAAGAATGAAGAAGAAGCACAAGAAGAAGAGAGAGAGTGCCTATCTAGGGGTCAAGGAGCGGGTCTGGTGGCCAGCAATGGGTAAAATATAGACGGTTTCCACGGACAGAGGATAGACTAATAAGAAGAGGAAGGGGAAGAAGAAAAGGGAGAGTGGAGGCATGCATATCTAGAGGGAGAAAAGAGGCCGGAAAAATGAGTCAGAGCGTTGGATAGTTGACTTTTTGGCCCAAATATGCCCTTTAAGGTGCCTTTTTTTTTTCCCTAAGATTCTGATTTGTAAGGTACTTCGCGACACAAAAAAGATATAGAAGGTGTTATCTCACAGAAAGTGTTTGTAAGGTACTCCTCGACAAAAAAATATAGGTGTTATCTCACAGAAAGAGTGTTGTAACTTATAAGAGGTACTTCATGACAAAATTCCTATAAAGAATGATCTCTTTTCTGTTCGTGCTATGCCCTTATTGAACTGTGCTCTTGCCATTAACTGAATTGGTTTTAGTGCTGTATCAGTTTTTTCACTGCAATGAGTATGATGGCTCATTTCTGTTACAGGTAATAACAAGCTTACCACCTCCTGATTGTGGGGCAGAGCTCAGCTACTACAAGCTTCAGGAACAAATGGATCTCCTAAAGAAGGTACTCTACTAACAACATTTTGTTGAATTCTTTTTCTCTTTCTCTTAAGAAGTAATTTCTCTGTTCTTTGATCCTCCTTGATTCAAAGCGAGAACAATGAACTGCTTCTAGTTGAGTAATGACTAATGAGCTTTAGGTATAGGTTGTGGTTCAATGCAGTAGCAAGATGCTGTTGAAAATAGTTTTACTTAGTGATGTACTTCAGGGAAGAATTGTAATTCGTCTCTCTTTTTTTTTTTTTTATAATTTTAATAACAGGTGCTAAGTGCTGGGGATGATCTTGTTGGTCTAGAGCAGTTGGAAGAAGATGCTGATGGGTTAGCCCTCATAAAAGCACGTCGCTCCACAGGATCAATGAGTGCCATGTCTGGTGCTAATGGGATGGTATACATGGAATACAAGTAAGAATATATGGTTTTGGCAGGCCATTCTTAGGCTTTTTGCATATGTGGTCCGCAACTTGCCTATTGCTCATGGGATTTAGTCAATAACTCTTTCTCATCAATAAATATTACATACAGTTGCATATTTGAGATTGTGGTTCTTGGTTGGGAAAGTTACATCTACCATAGTGGCAGGGGTTTGAACCTTACTAGGGCTATGGGGTGGGCTGTTGCGATGGGGTGGGCTTCTCTTGAGATAAGATGCTCATTGCTCAGCCCGTAGGCTGACTAGGCCCATAATTGTACCTGTATAGAAACAGAAAGTTACATGTGATCTTATATGTGTTTGAAGGCAAGCATTCTATGCTACTCCCACCCCACCCCGTACTCCCCCAAATAGGCTGTCTGCGTTGGTTGTTTTTTCACAACCATGTTCGTTGTGATTTGACATCTGGTTTCTTCTAATGGTTACTTCATAGCCCACAAAGGTGAAAAGCATGCACAAAGACGGTAAACAATATGAAAGAGAACAAAATGAATTTGATTTAGGGACACCTATCTTTCTGTCGATAAGACCTGAGGACTATTGTTATTTTGCCTTTCGTTAATGCTCTCCATCTACTGACTATTGTGCAGCACTGGACACAGGAAACATGGACAGATGAAGAGCAAGCCCAAAGATCCATCCAAGCGGCATTATCTTTTCAAGAAGCGTTTCACGTAGAGAACATGTGTCCGGAGTCGTATGGAGTGTGGTTGAGCGGCTAATCCATCAAAGTTGGAGCTCATTGACTTTGTTCAGAGCAATATCTTTTTCGTACAAGGTTGAACTCTCTGCTGTACAAACCCCAGAGGAAGGTAGCTGCTCTATCAAATATGGGAAAGTGAGATGAAAAATCTGGTAACCCTTGCTTTGTAAAACGTGAAGCTGGAATATCAGTTCCTCCGCCTTATGAGTAGGCTGGTAATTTTGAAGGTATATGCAGTAATAAAGAACTTGTCCAAAGCTACTTGCATTCAGACGTATTGTGTACATCCAAAAGAGATGTATATGCAGAGAATTAGTATATGCTGGTGCATTATTACGAATGCATATACATTATTACTATCCTATACGAAGTATATGTAAAGTGTACGTGTGAAGCACAATAAAGAAAAGGTTAGAGGCGATTCATCCAGTATTTACATATAAATAAACAACTGTTCAAGGTTTTTTGGTGTTTCTTCTAATGCTGAAAGCAATTTTTGGTAGGCAATAATAGATGGTAATGCTTGCAAGTTTGTGTAATTCTGTAAGTCACAAAAGTAAACAACAATCGTATAAAATGTTCATCTCTCAATGTGTTTTTCCATAAATTTTCGTTACTATCATATACTATGTGAGATGGTGTCGAGTGATAATGAAATTGACACTATATTGAATACGTGTAGTTTCACACGAGAAAACTTTGATCAATACAGTGAGGGTCCAATATGGACTCTAAAATGCTTATTGATGTACTAAATAAGCATTTTTGAGTACCTATATGAGCTTTTAAAGTACGAGTACGTCTAGTAGAAGACATTCTAGTACTAATATAAATTTCAAGTACATAGGAAGGTTTCATAGTAAGAAAAACCTAAGTTGTATCAGTCACATGATTAATACTAGGAAGTATTGGTATTACAAAATGTTCCAATAATACTCATGGTAGTAGTACCATTAGGACTTGAGGAGTGTAATTGGTGTCATTACTATAGAATTTAGATGAATCTAATTGCTAATGTTTTAGCAATCCTAAGTTTCACACAGGCCTCGGCCACATGGCGTGCTACCTTAGCAATATCATGGTGCCATCAGCCATGGTGGTTGTCAATATGGCACATATCATGCTAGTGCCTATTACTTGGCTATGTCTCGTTGTTTGAAATATGGACAATGAGTTTGAAAATTTAACCACCATGTTGCATGTTAGTGATATAGTCTTCATGATATTTATCTTCCAAAAGTATATATTTTTTGGATTAATAAAAGGCTAATGAAAAAATCTCATGTAAAAGATCGTAACTTCTATCTCTCACCTCTACCAGTACCATGAGTAAAAGACAAAATGTTGTTTGATATATGCAACAATGGCATTACTTTAACTTTTTTTTTATAATCGCACCTTTATTGATCAACCAGAACTTTTTGTGAGAAACCACCATCATGGCACGATGGTGGTCACCATCATAACTCACTTTATGTTGCCCAATATGCAAAGAGCATCCATCATAACTAGTGCGGTTAGATTGATCTTCTACTTATAGTCAAGCAATATAAAGGTAGCTTATTGTCATGTTTGCAAAACATTTGGTTTTAATCACATGATAAACCAAATCCTACCAAAGAGTGTGCTCAAGATTCCAAAGTTCAGGTCTACGTTAAATGAAAATTTTATACGTTAAATATAGAAGTAGAATATAGATGGTTTGTCGTGAGCAAAGAAATTCAAATTTTTATGTTTTTCCTTGGGAGGAGGATAATTATACAGCGGATACCAAAGTAAAAAGTCAAAGAAAAAGAAACTGTATTAGTTTCAAATAACCAGATTTAATTCTATTAAAAAAAATCCAGATTTAATGAATTGGAATTTGGATCCTATTAGGTTAATTTAGACCGAATATGCTAAAATCCAAAAAAATTAATATTGGGTACCGGCTACCGCTTTGAAAAATCGGATTTCTAATTTTGTTGAATTGGCCTTACAAATTGAACCTTGTGAGTAGATTTTTTTTTTTGAGAATTTTATGCAGTGAGTGTCAGTGACCTTATATTATGCAAAAAAATTATATGGTACAAAATTTTAATCATCCTAAATGTAATTGTACAGTCCTGTAAACATGTATAACCATATAATTCTTTAGCTAGCGAGGTCTAAAACAGGTTGTGTGATATTGTTGCACTTAAAATTCAAGAATTATGAGACTATAGTTATTGCTACAATATAGCATTTTTGTTGGATGTTCCACAATAACATAGGTCATTAAAAGAATCCAATTTTTTTTTTCTCATCATATAATAGTATAATACTAGTGGGGTATCCCCGTGCATACTGCACGGGTTTGGTAAGGTTGGCATTGTTTCTTAGCCGAATTGATCAGATTTGTTGCGTTGGCATACTCCACTAACACTAAGTCATAATCTCAACTTTCATGTTAGCCCAAATTAATAAGATTTATTGTGTTGGCATTGATATTTAGAAGGCAGTTAGGAGTATTAATCTAGCCCAATAATTTTGTGTAGAACCGGGTTTTTTTTCCATTTCTCTTTCCTCTCTCCAGCTTAACTTTCTCTCTCTATGCAATTATCTTCTGACGAGATCTGAAAACTAATGGTGTTTTACCAAAAAAATATAGTGTTGTCGTCTCTTCACTCGTAACCATGGTGTCATATCATCCTCCTCACTCGCACTTTCTTTTTTGTGTAATTTTCTCTTCTCGTAACTACGGGCTTCTCTCTAATTCTATTGTTCATAAATTCAGAGATACTTAGTTTGTGAGTTGTAATAATTAGAATGATGGATTTTCATTATCTGCTTTTTTCCATTATCAACTTTAAAATTTTGTTAATTACATTTCATTTAAGTAAAAGTAATTATAATTATATATCTTAATCTATACGTTTTCTAAGAAGCTTATTAATTGGGTCAATTGAATTTCATTATAAAGATGAGATTTCTGTTGATTAAATAACTTATTTGGAAAATAAATCATCTGGGTACGATTAATTACTCTTCGATGCACTCTATGCTTCATTATTTAGATGAGATTTTTGTTGATTAAATAACTTCTTAGAAAACATATCCTCTAGTTAAGAGTAAGGCCCCGTTCTTTTGGACCGCGAGAAACTGAACTGAACTTAAACGAGCTGAACTGAACTGAACTGAAATGAGCTTAAATGTATATTTAGTTTTTTAAAGTAATAATAATTGATAATAATCAATAATTATTAACATGATAATATCAATACTAATTATTATTATTATAATTATTTTTTATTTATATTATTTATTTTTTTCATTATTTTTATTAAATTATTGGTGGTGCTGGTGTAGATAGTAAAATAATAATAATAATGATAATAATAATAATAATAATAATAATAATAATAATAATAATATTAATAATAACAATAACAATAATAAAAGTAATATTAAAAATAAATATAATAATTAAAATATTGAGCTGAGCTGAATTGAAGTGAGCTGAGCTGAACTGAAAAAAAGTCCAAAAGAATAGGGCCTAATTGCTCTTTAATGCACTCTCTGCTTCATTATTTATTTATTTTTTGGTGACAAATGCATCGATATTTGCAGCGCCTCAAGATAATTGTTTAGTATCTTTTATTCTCAATTTTGCTAAGAAAAATAAAGGGAAGAAGAATCAAAATTCACATAGGTAAAGCAAATTAGAGCAAAATGGAAAAATAGAGGAAGAAAAACTGCCAATAAACACAGGTGGATGAAACCCTAAATTTTAGAGAAATGTAAAAAGGCTTTTGGTTTTTTGAGATAGATGACAAATAGAGGTGCTAGAAATAAGTCAAGACAAATAGGTGGACCTATCTACTGAGGTGTCCAAAAACTAACAAGTCCATCTGTAAGAGAGTCCAATCCAGCGTAATTTGTTTGGATGGGATAACTCCCTCTTCTTATATTGTTAGGACTAGCCTTATATGCATGCGATGCGTGTAAAATCTTCATTGAAATCAAATTAGTTGCGTAATTACATCTAGTATTAATTTATAGAAAAATTATTTACTAAATTTACCTAAGAAAAAAATATTCATAATGTAACAATATAATAAACAATATAATAACAAATCCTTTCAAAAAAAACAATATAAGAACAAAGATAGTAAATGAAATATCTAGTGTTTCAAGTTTCAACTACGTAATTTGCCTTCATGGTGCTTGGTTAACCACATGCACTCTTCAGCCCAGTCGACCTGCAACACATAGCTAACAGTATAAGAATGATCTGGATTGAACTCTTGTATTGGTGGAGGTAAGATCCGATCCAAGCAAAAGCTTTGTATCCAAGTTTTGAGAATTATATTCCATGACTCGGGCGGATCCATTTGGCTGCATTAACGCAAACAATTGTGCATTTATTTCAATTAGTACCGGGATAAGGATTAGGATTTGCCAAAATACAAGTTCCCCCACCCCCTAAAATTCCTTTTTTTTTTCGGACTTCTTGGGTGAGAGTGTGAGACTAAATCCAAACTGTCAAAAATTAGTTAATATGAGTTGCGGTAGAACGTCAAACCAAAGATTTCCTGCAAATCTGCAATGCCATTGGTCGATATGCCGTGGATCATCCTAAACACGACACGTGTCCCAAAGACCTGAATCATCTTGGAAAATTCTAGACAAACATACGCAATGTATTTAAACCTTTTCTCTGATTCTCTCTCCAATTTTCAATCTTTCTTTCTTCTGCTCTTCTTCACTCTCCTCCAAAACCAAAATAAAAAGAAAAAGAATTTGTTGCTAAAAAACTTCGTAATTCCAGAAAATTCAATTTAAAAAATATGGGTATTCGTCTGAAATTCGCACTAATTATAATTGTAACCTTGATTATCTTTGCTGCAGAAGCTAAGAAGTCATTAGACCCATATAAGGTACTTCATCCCCAACTTTAATTATTGTTATTACTATTTTAATTTTATATTTTTATTGTTGTTAATATAAAAATAAATATCGTTTGGAGAGGGTGTGATTGTTTTTGTTTATGGGTTGTGATTAATAATGTGTGTTTATATTAGATGGGTTGTCAATTTAAGGTTTATAGTTAATTTGGGTGGTAATTATTTTAAGGGAAAAAGCCGAAATTTTAATTTTTTTTTATGGGTTCGAATTGTCGGAATTAGGGATTTTGTGGGTTATTGTTTCTATGAGAGATGCAATTTTGGGTTCAAGTTGTATGATTTTGTGTTTCGAGGGTATGAAAATTACGTCAAATTTGTAACATTGATCAATTGAGAATTTTTATTTTATTTTATTTTGTTTCAGAATTTTGATGTTCCTTACCTGGGCATGGGCCGGGCCGGGCCCAAGCCCGTGAGTAGCGTGCCGTGTCGGGCCCAAAATTTCCAGATTTTGTCCACGGGCTCGCGGGCCGGGCTCGTGCCTCCTGCGGGCCTGGCCCGTGTTTTATGTTGTTTTTTAGGATTCTTGGCAGTTTTAGGCTAAAAACAAAGAAAATGGGCGATCGACCCACGGGCCATATAGGCGGGCTCGTGCCGGTGCGGGCCTGAAATAAAATTTCTTGACCGTGGCAGGCCCACGGCCCACAGAGCGGACAACGGGCCAGGTCGGGCCTTGAGCGGGCTCGTGCTGGGCCTGGCCCAATATGATGAGAAGGTATGAGTGACTTATTTAGTATGGTGGATGTGCATTGGATAGTTATGTTCTTTAGTTACTAGTCTTAATGTCTTATATACACGTGATGCGTGTAAAAGCAAATAGCAAATAGAAACTAGCTTAAAATTTGATAGAGCTGTCGTGTAGTTTGGCTTGGTTTTTTTACAATTAGTAAAGACGAGTTTGGTTGTTTTTTTATTTGAGGGTATATTTGTAATTCAGGGTGGATACAAGTCCTCCCCTCTTCGCTTATATAATAAATAAACGACATAATTATTTAGAAGATTGTTGTAAAGATAATTAGAAGATTCTGAAGATGATTGAAGGCCTTTCCTAGGAGATTGTGAGTGAACGGGTTCGGTGGAGGCATGTAAAAGAGCATTGATAGCTTGGGAGAGATTGTGTGTGCCCGAATGCTGGTGGCTTTTATGTGTAGACCGATAGGCTTGCGGTTTGATTGTTAGAAACTTTTGGAGTTGAGGAGGTCATAATAAGGCAGTTAGAGGGCTTGCACACTTCAGAGAAAAGAGGAAACTTCTGACAGCTGAAGTAGTTTATGTTATCAGGTTGGGGGAAATTGTAGTATTTTTTAGACTAGAAGAGATTTGTGTAGCTGAGTTGCTGCCTTCAGGTGCAAGTCTATTCTTTGTTTGGCCATGTGGAGGAGTCCTATTCCTCGATGTTACCTGTCCTCTTTTCGAGATCTGTTGTTCAAACACCAAGTGTGGAGCACAATTTTTAGGTTGCAAGGGATTAGTGGGAATTTCTCAGAGCTGTATGCAGAATGCAAAATATGCTTTACTACTAAGAAATACAGCTGAGATAGTAGTATAGTAGAACCTGAAAGTTTCTCGTCCCAAGTCTATCACAGTGGATCACATTACTAAGAAGATACTTCAGCAAGTATCTGTTGGACGCATGTTTCGAGGACATTGCAGGGATATTGTAATGATCTTATTCGATGACCATAGATATAAATATGATCCTTAGTTGTTTGAATCTTTGCACACACATTCGGTAGCAGCTCTGCTTTTTCTGTGAGCTTGGGCAAGCTGCTCCAAAACTGTGTACATTTGGTAATAATTGTATTTTACTATAATTTACCCAATGAAGTTCAAATTTCCTATATTCTCCACATTTTGAAAATGTTAGGCTGCAGTAGCTTAATTATTGGACTTGGTCGGCATGGGTACTGTTTTGGAGTTGCAGCAACGAAAACACTATGGAGGCCTGGAGGGTCAATACTAAGCTGTTAGGTGTCTAGAATATAGCGTGTCGTACTCCAATGCAACAAATCCTCTTAGTAGACAAAGAGGTAGTTTGTAGATTTTTATTTAGCTCCGGCAATATGACGTCTTGAGACTCTTTCTGACAGATATGGCTTTGCCACTCCATCAGTTCAATGTTGCTGCATCTAGCTTCTGGCTTTTTTTATATATTTTATTTATTTTTTACTTTTGATTGAAAGACTCGAGTAAATATAGGATCTGCTCTTAACAGTGTTTAAGCTTCTAATAAGTTATTTTGCCCTTTCAGGTTTTAGGTGTTGATCGGAATGCTAGTCAACGCGATATTAAGAAGGCATTTCACAAGTATGTTCTTTCATCCTTTGTATAAAGTAATTACCATTGGGAAGTAAGCAACAAATGTAGAAAGTAATGGGAAGTAATATATTGTACAAAATGACAAACATGACACATTTGTACATAGCAAACCCTCTACAACAATAGGGAAAACCACGGTCCCGATCTCCAGGGACGAAACTTCACTATTAATATTTGGGAGTACGATGGTAACTACCACCAACTACAATATTAGTACCCTCACCAATTGTACTTAACACTAATCCTAAAACACCTCACAGCTAGTATTGTGATAATTTCTCTTACCAGTGCCCCCTCACACTATTCTTCACAGTTGTGAGCTCTTGAACTCTGATTCATTCTCATGCCTCTCTTCAAACCCACTGGCAATCCATGCTCTCACATATTTAGAGGAAAACTCCACGTGAATCTAAAGCCAACAATTGTATACGTAGCTACTTTGACAATTGCTTCTCACAAGATCTTCACAAAGATATATGGCCATTCTTAGGGCTTTAATCACTACCTGGAGTCCCTAAGAATGGATTACTTTCTTAAAGGTTGCATGAGGAAACTTCATCCTTGGTACCATCATCTGCTTCTTTGCTTTTCTTTTTTCTTTTTTCCTTTATTTATTTCCATTTTTTTCTAACAAAATAATGATAAGATAATTATTAATGGGATTGGGGAGATTATCCAACAATTACATTCATGTCCTCAACAAAGCATAATGGATCTCAGTGATATTCTTTCTTGAAAAGTTGCAATTTAGGAAGGGGAAGGCCGTAGGATAATACTGTCATATTTACATTGGTATTCTATGTAGAATCGAGTTAGCCTTAGCTTGGGGTAGAATTTTCAAAAGCATTTCAACTGGATAGTATTCATTGCCATGTTGATGCTTCTTGTTCTTCTTCCATGTGTAGCTCTTTACCATAACAAGACGACATCAACAATAACCAAATCCTCAACCCTACTAGTCGATTTTGCAATAGAGTAAATTAGTGTCTTCCATTGCAGTGTAACATAAAAAGCACAATTTATTCGGTGCCTCTCATGATGTAGGGAAGGAAGTGAAATCAAATAAGTCCTTTTGGATATACAGAGCTCATTGGTTCAGGGGGAAGTCCAAGATTCTGTTAAGAGGTGTCTGATGTCTCTATTGTTGTATCTTTAATGAATGCTAGTTTTCATCTGCCTAATACATTGTACAGAAGCGGGATCTGCATGATGCTATGTTAAAATATGAATGAGGATCAGCTAAAAGTTTTTATCAGCCCATATGTTGATTATATGCCTTTTCAGTAAACTGTTGATTTAAGCTTATTTTTTCTTAGTTTCGGTCATCCATCCTCTCATCTCCGAATCTGGAAAATAGCCTTTTAGACTAACGCTTTACTTATGATTCTAGAGAGGGTGAAACAATAATCTTCTCGTCATGCTAGATGCTTTATGTTAGGGGGCAGTGAAATTTCTTTTGTGTAATTTTTACCTATAGCTTTTGCTCAAAGACAATTTCTCAAGATGTATGTGCTTCTTACTCTTACCTTTCTTTTTTTTAGGCTTTCATTACAGTATCATCCTGACAAAAACAAGAATAAAGGCGCTCAATCGAAGTTTGAAGAGATAAATAATGGTAATTTATAAACCCTTGCTTTCTGTGGCTTGTTTGACTTTTCAATTTAAGATTGTTATTCACTTCGAAAGTGTTAATTGGTCCATGGTTTAGCAGTTCTCAAAACACACAATCGAAGAGATACACATGAATCTTGCAAAAGAGTTTATTGAACCTTGAAATCTTCCCTTCTAACATATATTCCACGTGGTGCATGGAGGAGCGCATAAAATTATTGTTGGCTTAATGGTTTAGTTCTAGACGTATACGTCATCAGCCTCGAGGCTTCAAAATTCGGGCCTAGACTGAGGAGAATTAGAATTCTGAGTCCATTCGT
Organism: Beta corolliflora; assembly: GCA_947648045.1. Taxonomy (NCBI): domain Eukaryota; kingdom Viridiplantae; phylum Streptophyta; class Magnoliopsida; order Caryophyllales; family Amaranthaceae; genus Beta; species Beta corolliflora. The sequence continues at coordinate 1,309,255 of CANSZD010000532.1, read as the reverse complement.
TGAAGCTGACATATTGCTGTTGCATTCTCTCGTTGGTGCTCTACTTCCCTGCATTTTCTTGGCTGAGCTCCTTTGATAATGATGAAAAAGTTTCTTCTATGATTTTTCCTTGGTTTATTTTAGTATGAACTGCATATACCTGCTACAATCTCTTTCTGCACACCACAATGAGCTCTCCTCCTCTCTCTTTTCAGTCCACGGGCTTCCTGGGGAAGGGAGTGGCAGTGTCTTTGCTATCTTGTGGGGAACGGAATATGCTTCTTTGTCTTTCAGGCAACTTATTGTCAAATTTCTGATCTATTTGTTCATGATGTCTATATTATGCAGCTTATGAAATTTTATCCGATGAGCAAAAGAGGAAAAACTATGACCTATATGGTGATGAGAGAGGCGGCCCTTCCTTTGATGGTGGGAATGGTGGATATACCCACTTCACAAGTGGTGGATCAGGCCAATGGCAGCATATGGGCGGGGGTGGGGACAGCCAGTCTTTCTCCTTTTCCTATGGGGGACCCGGTGGTGGAAACCCATTTGGTTTTGGTCTTAATGATATCTTTTCAAACTTTTTTGGTGGTGACATGGGCAGTGGTTCAGGCTTTGGTGGTTTCGGTAGTTCTGGATCTAAGTTTCATGGTTCAGCTGGATCACAATCTGGGTTTAAGAGGCCTCCCAAGATTGTTCGTGCTGTAAGTTCACAAATATTTGAGAAAGAAATAAATGGCAAGGGAATTACCTGGCTTCTGCTATCTTATACACCCTCAGCAATGTCTGTCCAGCAGTACGAATCAATCTTGGAGGAGACTGCTAACTCATTAAAGGGAGCTATGAAGGTATATTCCTTCTGTCCTTTTCTCCTCGAAACATTGCTGATCATAACAAAATATGGTGCTGATGCTCGTATTCCTTTGTGCAGGTTGGTAAAATAAATTGTGAGAATGAATCTTCTTTCTGTAAGAATCATGGAATCTATCCACGTAGAGCACCCAGATTGTTTGTGTATTCCTACATAACAAGTGTGAGTGGTTCTTTGGTGGAGTATAATGATGAGTGGGATATCAAAAGCTTGAAAAGTTTCTGCCAGGAACATCTGCCAAGGTTTTCAAGACGTATTAGCTTGGATAACTTTCAGCCTTCTTTTGGTACGGGGGAGAAATTACCTCGAGTTATGCTTCTCTCAACCAAAAAAGATACCCCAGTGATTTGGCGTACTCTCAGTGGCTTGTATCGTCAACAATTTATCTTCTATGACGCGCAGGTATTGATAATTTATCCTGTGCTGCTCCCTCTGTCCGTCTCCCCTCTTTTGCCTCCCCACCACACGACCAACCCGACCCCGTAGTAAAAAAAAGAAAGAAAAATAAATAGAAGGATGTCAAGAAAAATACTTGTTTCTTTGAAGAATTAGATCTTTTCCCTACCTGGCTTTAGAGAAAAAATGTTTCAGTATCCGTCGTCCTGAAAAAGTTTATGACAGTGAGATAGTCTCCAGTTAAGCAGCTTCTAAAGCAGGCTTCAGTAAACTGTGGACTAAATCTGATCTGTTAATTTACTCGATGGTGACAATTTTGTAGAAAATATTGCTTTTATTGTCTTTAGACACGATAATATGAGTGCAAGTTAAAAGTGTGGTTTGCTTTTTGATCGATTTCACAGGTTTATGATGTTTCTGATCCAGAGGTCAAAAGGTTAGGGGTTAACGCACTTCCAGCTATAGTAGGATGGTTATCAAATGGAGACAAACAAACACTAAAAGCAGGAATATCTGTAAGAGATTTGGAGTCGGCTGTTCAGGAGCTTGGTGTCTTACTTGATGGCTTTGAGAAGAAGAATAAGAATGCTGCAAGTCGGACCAAGAAGTCTGAGAGTGAATTTTCTAGCAATAAAGTACCACTCTTGACAGCATCAAACTTCCCTTCACTTTGTGGAGAAGAAAATACTGTTTGCTTAATTGGTGGTTTCAGATCATCAAAAGCCAGAGACAAACTCGAATCTATTCTCTCAATGGTAAGTGGGATCTACTTTATGATAGTTGCTTGTTATCCAAGTAAAAAAGAAGCTATTATTCCCTTTAATTGGTAGTATAAACTCGTTTTCTACGTAGTTGGTTAAACTGTGTTGAAACTGCATTTGTACTTCAATGTGGCGTTTAATATTGCGTTGATAGTTTGATACTATGAAAGGCCTATAGTGTCCTATTAATATTTTGGTAATTAACTTTGCATTGATAATGTAGAGTGGTTTATTAAGATTAAAACAATTTGTTCTATAATTACATGATTGAAGGGTTGTGGTGGTGCTTTAATTTGATAATTTGCTTAGTGATCAAGCTGAAACACAAATTGGAATAATAACTTGGAATAATAACTGATCCTGAGCTTCAAATCTTGGCTTGCTTATCGTTTCTGTAAAATCATGGATGCTTGTGATTTCAGGTTTCTCAGAAATCATTGTCAAGAAGAAGAAATCTTTCATCTGAATCCAAGGATTCCATCTCCTATACTATGGTAGATGCGATGAAGCAGCAATCTTTCCTGGATGCTTTTGATAAATCTGGATTCAGGTTGTCAAATAGCTTCTTAGTGGCCTATAAACCTCGGAAAGGGAGGTATGCAGCATTTACAGGGGATCTGAATGCTGAAGAAGCAGAGAAGTTCATCAGCTCGGTTCTGAGTGGCGATGTACAATTCAGTAAGACGCGGCAAAAACCAAGAATCAAGTAGAAAGACTATGATATTGCAATGCTAGTAGTATCTGTAAAAATTAGTGTACATAGATTATGGATTCGATCACGAGTATTTTGAACAAGATCATCCACCAAAATGCAGGTATACTAGATCAGAGTTTAAAGGGTTTCTGGGTGATTTGTTTCGAGTGGTTGAAAAACGTCCTTTATTAGTTTATTGTACATCCTGGAAAATGTGAAGGATACCCTTAGAAAATTTGGGCCGTATTTTTCAATCCTTGTGAGGGATTTGAGTTTGGTATGTAACGGCAATTTATACTATAATCTTGGTTATGCCATAAGAAAGGTGCATCCAGTGGCCTCGTACGAAGGACAATTTACTATATCTTTTCAAGTGCCAATTGCTTATTTATATTCCAGGATTATACATATGCATAAAGTATATAATTATATAGTATGTCATAGTTACGGTATCTTGTTATAATATTTAGAAAAAGAAATTTCCTTGTAGACATCATGAAAAGTAGTTCAAATTGCTAGTTACTTCTTAAGATTTATTTTGCATATAAAAAAGTTAAATGTTAACAATTTCTTCAACAAAGAAATGTTATCATTATTAGGGCTCGCTTGGATTGAGTGTAATGGATTAAGGGGGTAAAAAAAAGTCAAACTAAGGAAAGTAAGGTGGTTAGAAGTGATTATGAAGGGGAAGAAGTGGTGATAAAAAGGATAAGCTAGTGATGATGGTAGGAAGAAAAAGGAATGGATTAGGGGAATTGTTACTCTAATTATGGTTGTAATACACCTCCTAGAGTAATTGTCACCCTCATTTGAAGGGTAATAACTTATTCTTCCCTTCTTTCTCATCACAACAAAATCACATTATCTCCTTCCAACCATTTCAAGTCACCTCCATTTTTCCTTTATTAAGGTGGTTTGACTTTTATTACCCCCTTAATCCATTACCCCAAATCCAAGCAATCCCTTATAGTGAACTTTTGATCCCGTATCTAGTTCAATCCTACATATTCGAAATGATTTTAGCATCCAAGTTCTAGTGCCAATTAGTTTATTAGGAAAAATAGATAATATATTTATAATTATTTAGATTGAGTGGATGTTAACCTAGTTTAGTTGATTAAAGTCTCTAAAATGTTTCGAACTTTAAAACTTTTACTTGTGATACAATGTCAATTGCCAAGCTAAACAATATCACATAGTCTTATCAAATAACTGGAGGCACCACCTCGAACCTAACAACTACAGTACTACCTTATCAAAATCATGACACGAGTTTTTAACCAAATACGACCCCTAAGTGAAGTGTTTATTCACGTTACCATCCCTAGCTAATAAACCACCTTTAAGTATATGTTTGGGCCCATTTCTTGACCAAGTGCTATGGCAAGCTTACTAAAATACCCCCTACCTCTGGGAAGGCGATCCTCCACCAAATTGGAGAGACTAAAAATACCCTCATTTATTGGAGGTCCCATCCTCTATAAATAGCGGTTGTCTCACCAATCAAAGGTAGAATTCTAAATTGCAAAACTCGGGCAGATCTCTCTCTACATTGATCACTTTCTCTCTCTACCTCAATCATTTACCGACTTGAGCGTCGGAGGGCGATCCCTGACCACCCCGTGGTAGGCTAACCTTGTTTTGCGGGTTTCCTGCGCGGATAACGGGACTGGCGTACCTTCTTGGGGCCACATCATACCCTCACAACATATTACAATCTTTAATATCTTAAATAGAAACAAGTATATAATTGTATTCTCAAAGCTACCTTCATATTTATGATGTACTTAAACTAGTAATTAACTCTAAGGTAATACTTAATACTTTAATTGGAGCCTAATATATATTAACTACAACTTATCTAACTAATTAGAAAAAAGCGCTTTTCCTTTCCCACCACTGAGCCCATATATTTTCTCTCATCCATTATCCAACCCTCCTTTTGGCCACAACCTCTCCACCAACAGCTCTGCTCTATCTTTTCTCATCTATAGTAGAGTAAATTCCTAGTAAAACAACTCGATAAAAGAACATATATACTAACATGATGACATGAACATATCTATGAGATAGCTATTATTTTCACTTAGAGTTGGTGGTTAACTTTTTGAGTTTTTACGTTCCAATCTTCATGCGATTTCTCTTACACAAATGAAGGTTGTCATAGTGGATACCTAATGATATTATTGTTATGTGGTATAATACTACATTTTGAAATAAATATAGTGCCGGGACTTCCTAGAAGGAAGTAGCCATTATCCTACTTACATAGCAGGGCCTAAATTTTACAATTAGCATAGGGGCCCTAAACTATTTAATTAGACCATGTTTGGCATCAACAGATAACTTTGAGCTGTTTTTATAAGAATGTTGGTTAGCGCATAGCTGATTGCATTATAGCCTAATTGTCATTTCACTTCATATATTTCCAATTTTCTCTCTTCAAAAAGCTCCTCTTCCTACCCTTTTCAAAATTAGAGTTTTAGGTGAAAATAAGTTCTTCCGATTCAATTCTCTACTTACCAAACACTATTATTAAAGGATTTGACAATCAATATTCTAAAATAAGTCAAAACCTCTAATTTACATTCAATCCTCTATTTACTAAACAAGGCCTAAAGACGGTCCTAGAAGTGATAAGGGAAAAAGGGACCATCATAATAGGATAGCGAAGCTTTTTTTTAAGATGAAGGGGGCTCACTTGAGGGAGGGGATAACGGGAATTTCTCAAATAAGTCCCATGAGAAGTGATGTCAGTACTACACCACCTCAACCGTACCTCTAATAGGATAGCGTAGTGGATTTAATGTAAGGGCACCAAAAAGAAAGGTAGATGAAATGTAGGGGCACCAAACGGAATGTGAAAGAGAAATCTAGGGGTGTGATGACAACAACTCATGCAGTATTGCAGTGGGAATAAATGCTCACGGAAAAGGAACAGAATATAACAAAATTAATAAAAGGAAGGAAAAAAGAGTGAGATTATGTCAAGAAAAAGAAAACAAAATTACAGCTTAAGGACATTCATGCACAAGTGCACAACTGAAAGACGAAGCTTCTAAACCTTCCAAGTTCCACCAAAATTGAAAAAAGCTCCACGACCTTTGTTTAACATTGTAAAGTCAAAAGTTCCACAATTGAAGAGGGAAGGAACATCTTTCGGTCAATATATAGTTAATAGTACCCTATGTGTAATTTTAACCTGTTATCTGCTATTAATCGTAACTTTTTTTTGGCAGTTATTTAGTGGATAATAATTTCTCACTAAGTGTTACTCATCCATGTTTTTATATCAAATTGAATTGAACAATTGAACGAATAGTAACCCTAATAACAATAACAACAACAACAACTAATAACTACGTTTTAATAATAACATCTTAATAACAACTAAATTAATTATAGAATTGAAATTAAAATCGGAATTGAACTGAACTGAAAATTAAGTTAAAAAGAACATGACCTTTATCCTTTGCTTTTTCGAAGTAAAAATATTATTCTTTCACATATATTTAAGACTACATATTATCATGTGAGATTTTGTTAGATTTACTTCAACATGTAAATTCAAGATGTCATTTTTATTTACAATTTTTTATGAATCACGTAATACTTACTAATACATAATTATAGATATCTATAGTCAAATGTTTGTTCTGATCGTAAAAAAAAGCAAAGGGGTCAAATATCAAACAAAATTTGGCATCTCCTAGGAAATGAAGTTTTCTCGATGTCACCAATTCCTATAAAGTGATATTTCATATATCCAACTAAACGACCACTAAGTTTTTTACTACGCTAACCGAAGAACAATACTCAATAGACCTCCATCGTTTAATTTGTTTGCTAACATAGTTGATCATAAGATAAGATCATACTAGATTACTAGTACAATATGGAGTAACAATATGTGTCAATTGAGAGAATAAATTGGGTGGCTAAGGTGAGGAAAGTTATTGGATGGTGCAAAGGTTGTATGCAAGATGTAAAGGAAATGTGGAGGGGAAAAGGGAAATTCCAAAATTAAAGAAACCAAATTAATTTAGCATCTGATTCTATTGAGCTTGCGGTTGTGCTGAAGAGTGAAGAGCATAAAGGAGTTCTTCAAACTTGGACAAGAAAGTTACTTTGTGTCTTATTCCATGGAGGCCCAAAAAGAAGAAAATTCCAAAAAAAGATTCGGTGTTTATTAGCTAGAGCATCAAATTCTTTGAGAATCTTCTTTATTTTTGGTCAATTGATTAGATAATTCAAGCCTATCATGTAGTTATGATTATAAAGTACGTGCATATGTTGAGCTAAATTGGGCAATCTAAGGGTTTAGTAAGATCAAGCTAGTTTTGATAGTGGAATTAGTTCCAATTTGGTACACTGATTCGAATGACCAATGAGTTGAATAGTTTGGACCACACTGTTTTTTTCTTTTGGGTGAATGAAAAAGTGAATAGGGTTATAAGTCTGCTTTAATGGAAGAAACAAGTAACATGTCAAAGTTGGTCAATAATTGTAAATCAATCTTGGACCGCGCTCCTTAATGGAGGATAATTTGGACAGTTTATAAAACGAAGAAGTTCCATCGTGAAACCATATGGTCAAGTTGTCGATTTCTCTCCTCATGTTCAACTCACATCTTATGTGGATAGTTCATGAAAACTTAAAAATAGCTAGTGAATATCAACAACTTTTTTTTAACATCAAATAGAAATTAAACAAGAACAAATGATTACTAACTTACCAATCATTAGAGTTTAACAAGCTCTCAAAATAATGTATAATACTCCATCCATTTTCTTTTGTTGTTCCTATTTGAAATCTTTTTGGAGGAGGAAATTGGTATCGAGAAAGAAAGTATAATTTCTCAAAAAAAAAAATTACACATTTGTGTTAAATATGGGCCTCGGCCGCACCCATCACAAGGAAAAAGAGTCCACTTCACAACCCAAAGGAATTTCCACCTTAAAACCATATATGGCAGGGAGTTATAATTTCTTTAATCAAAAAAAATCATAAATTACAACAGTTTGGCACATAGTTTTTAACCATTTCATGAATTTCTACATACTTCCAAAGAGATATAGAGATGAGATTGAGTGCTATGTGGTCCTGTAAAACAAAAACGCCAATCAATTCCATTCATATAATACAACCACTTCAAAAAGAACAGCTTAATTTTAGCCAACTATTCTCTACCCTCGTATTATTCCCATATCATAAAGGCATACAGCTGACTATTCTGTTATTTCACATATCCAACACTTTCACCACCACAACTATGTTCTTCTAACCCAAAAATTTCAGACCCTAAAATCTTTCCTTAGCCTCCTCTTTTTAGTTCATGCATATTTCTAATTGATTCCCTGAAAAACAAACTTCCTTTTACTCTAGCTAAACACTTCAAACATTATAATGAAGGGACTAAACATAAACATATCATCCTGTACTTCACAAAATTCAACAGCTATAATCTCTTCAAATATGGAACCATTCCCTTCCTCTTCTTCTTCTTCTTCCTCCTCCTCGTTCACCCCCGGAACACGAGCCCTCGATCGACACAACCCGATCATCACAGACGAAAGAAGAAGTGGTTTTAGCAACAATAACAGTTGTAGTAACACACCTATTAGAACCCCTTGCACTAATCATGTGTTACAATCAAAACCAACTACACCAACAACTAAATCAGTTAGTCCAAAACCTCATCCAATTAGTACCCCCTCAAAAAAGGGTAACAAACTCCCTACATTGACCAAAAAAAGTAGTAAAAAAAACAATGCATTCACAAAATCACCAGCTTATTATAGTAGTAATAATAATGATATTATTATTGATGGTGATGATCTTAATAAGAGTGGAAGAAGGAGCTTCTCGAAGCCGTCTGATTTGATCATGAAGGCATCAGTATGCACTAATACTAGACCTGGTGTAGATTATATTAGTCCACCTGAATCTTCAAGGTATCTTTTGGATGACACTTCTTTTATAGAAGTGTTATCTGATTTTGATCCTGTTTTGAAGCTGGTTCCTTCCAATAATCATAATAATAATGATAATGATAATGATGATGATGTTGAGGTTGTTAAATCAGAGGGTTCTAAACCTCCCAAACCATCTTTCACAACCGGATCTTCTGACCAGGTTTGCTCCTTTAATATCCTTATAATTTTAGTGTATTCTTAATCCACTCACTAATTTACTGAGTTGTTAAACGAGGTCCTAGTTTTTCTTACTAACGCCTTAAAAACACCAAAATACATACACGGCCCCTTCTCCATGTATTTATACTCCCATTCTCATACCCTTTGCCGTTCCCATTCCCTTTTCGAAATAATTACAAGTTCATAACCAAGTTGCATGGAACTCACCTTGACTTTGAGGGAGGTTGAAAACCCCACTACCTACTTGTGCTTGGTAGTAAGGGTTCATTATATCCCCTATTCTCAAGCGTTGACCTGTGTAGCTGGACTGATTGACCTGCGAGAGGTGTTGGTCCAGTAGGGTCCTTCTTCTTACCAAGAGGTCCCCACTTTCCAGTGGAGGCCAAAAAAAAATTACAAGTTCATTTATATATACTAAAATTGTGATATTCTTACAAATACACACCTTTTAAAGACAAATTTAGAAGTATATTGCCTTTACATAATAACTAGATATTTTTCAAGAAAATGATAATAAAAATTGGTAGCCTATTATATAGTTTGAGACAGAGCTATTTGTATACATTTTTTTTTTAAAGAGAAATTTCATTAATTGAAGGCCAAACGCATCTCTTTTAAAAAAAACAAATACAATTAAACAAACAAATCAATCGTCTCGAATAAACTAGAAAACCGACGAACAAACACAAATCTGAATCAAGCATATGATGAATCTATCATTCAATAGTTGGAAGAACATTCTGATCAGTCGGGCATCAGTCAATACCTTCATGTTGAGTCTCGACTTAACAATAGAATAATTTCATACAAAAACAAAAGAACCATACTCACAACTCCAGAAGGAATTTCCAAAACAAAGTGGTTAAAAATAGTACACGAATTTATTAAATAAAATAAGATAAAAACTAAAAAATAAAAAGGTAAAGCGCTATTATATTGTTTGAGACAGAGCTATTTGTATACATAGTGATAAAGAAAGGGGTTCAAAATCAACCGACAAATTATATTCATATACTATGACATAATTTTGCAATAGTTGATAGTAACTGAATTACAATAATCTATCATCATGTATGCTCGTACTTACTCTGTCTCCTGCCTTAACCAAAAGCTAATACTAATGGACATATTGGTAAATTCTCCTGATTTCAGTTCTCAGCTACAATAATTTGTTATGCAAAAAAAGTTTTACTTTTTTTGGTGTGTGTTTCTATGATCTATGGACTATGTTATGCCCATGTATTTGTTGAATAGCTACCTCACTGTTTCTCAGTCTTTGTACTAATTATAGCAGTTTTATAACCAAAAAAAATGAGTTTAGAACATATAGAACATAGCTGTAGAGCCGTAGAGGCATCATTGAGACACTATTGAAACATAAGATTATTGCAAAGACTTCAAAAAAAGTATTAATATAGTACTTCCTCCATTCTGAAATAAGTGAAATACTTTTTTCTTTTATGTGAGTTTTTTGAGATAAGTGTTTAACTTATTTCAAAACGGAGAAAGTATAAATTTTCACCAAAACGTGGGGACCGAACGTGTACGACATAGAAAAACAGTTCTTTTTTTTCTTACCTGAAGAAAGTTTGAATTTAGTACTCGTTGGTCCTGATGATAGTTTTATGAACTATGAGTAGTGGTGGGTGTGAGTTTAAAGGAATGATTAATGTTGCAGGTGGTGGTTCTAAGGGTGTCACTGCACTGCAGAGGCTGTGAGAAAAAAATGAAAAAGCATCTCTCAAGAATGGCAGGTAATAAACTTATTCATATGGTAATTCATGATCATATTCATATAGTACATTCATTCAAATGAAACTCAATCAATTCATGTTACTTTGGTTAGGCTACTCTGCAACAAAAACTTGGGTAAATAGTCTTACTCAATTATTCAATAGTTGAACTCATTTACTGCCCCCACAAATCAATGTCAATAACTCTGTCATACTTCCTTCTTATGTTTAACTGCACCATTTCGTTTTTCACGTTTACCAAGAGCTTTTTTAAACATCAATATCTCTAGTTGCGTATAAGTAAAAAAAAAATTGATACTTCCTCCGTTCTGTTTAAATGAAACATTGGGTGAAATGACACTATTCATTGATCAATTTTGACTCCAATTTATCGCCATTATATAAAAACATACAAGTGAGATTTTGTTAGATTGTCTCATACTATCAAATTATAACTTTTTTATATTTTTTACGCGCAACTAAAGATATTAAAAGAATGTTGGGTTGTGAAAAAAAAACGTTTCATTTAAAATAGAACGGAAGAAGTATTTGAAATCCTTGCATTGAGATGAATCTAACAAGACCTCACTTGACTATTTTTTTTTCTTATATAGTGATACGAGATAGCTTAACAAATTTAGTTGATGAATAGTGTCGTAAACGAAACGGTGCAGTAAAAAAACAGAGCATGTACAAAGTAGGTTCAATGTATATTATTGCAGTCTGGGGGGTAGGGCAGGAGGGGACCTTTTTGTACATGCAATCCATGTCAGTGGGCGTTAATCAGTAATGATAACGTTACTACATTTAGGGCACACATTGCTATCTCCGAGCTCAATCATGAAACAACCTATAAATGCTACTCTCAAGGTTTAGATATTATGTTAATATGCTTGTCATCTCAATCCATTTGCATTTTGTCGAATTTGATAATTTTGAATGTACAAACTGTACAAAACAGTAATTGGTTAGAATTCTTCGTTTCTTGTTGACCACAGACAACGAACCACTACCACATTACATTACATAAGATATGAATTGTTGATTTTGCATATTGAAAAACCAACGCCTCACAATTTTTCAAAAGGTCTAATCTTCTTAAAGTAGATGTACATTTAATTTATTAAGGGATAAAAGAGTAAATTTTTCTCCAAAAAAAACTCTTAAACTTTTGCAATCTACACCAAATACCTAGCTCCATCGGACTAAACAAATCAAAAAAAAAAAATTATTATGTGCTAAATGGGCTTATACACAAGCCTTCCTTAGAGGAAAGTCTCATCAAATAAATGTGGTGTTTGGGAGAATGGATCCCTTTATCCTCTCCCTTAACTTTAAGCACGTGAATAACAAATGCTAGACCATGAAATTATGAGAGTTGAGGCATGAACAAGGTCCTTTCGCTTACTATTAAAAAAAAAAAACCATGTCAACATCCAAAGTTTCAATTATAAAATACACTAAGTTTTAGAGACATGAAATCACATATAATGAGCGTAGGATAATAGAAATATAGAGTTTCATTTACAATAAATTAGTACGGGAGATATTTGAGTAAATTGTTGATATTTGATCTGAATTGCCTAATGGAGATTATATATAAATTAATATTGATCCCTTTATATTAAAATTTTCTTAATTTCCAATGTGAGCAGGTGTGACATCTTTCAACATAGATTTTGCAGCAAAGAAGGTAACAGTAGTTGGAGATGTGACACCGTTGGGAGTCCTAGCGAGCATTTCGAAAGTTAAGACTGCCAAATTATGGGCACCAGCAATGTCTTCCTCTTCCCAGCTGAACTCAAGAAACATGCAAGTTAAAAGATAATCAAATTCATTGTGAAAATGCTTTAATTTGTGTAGTAGTACCATTTTGTAAGTGCAGTGAATTTCATAGCGTGTTAATTATTTAGTGTGCTTGTTACCTTTTAAGAAAAAAGTAAACAAGCTGCAAGACAAAGTTTAGTTTGCTTTAACCCAAAAAAAAAAAAAGTTTGTATGCTTTAATTAGAAGTAATTAAGATGTGATGAGTGATTTGAGTTTGTGTGTTAATATGTGGTTATTTTATCAACAGGTTAAGGACAATTATCATTTAAGAGATAGACTTGTTTGAAATTTTTGCGCTTTACTTTTTTTTTAAGGGTATTTTTGCAATTTACTTAAAAGTTAGTTGTTTTAGGAGAAACTCTTCATAGCTAAAATTTAGTTAACTACTAAATCATGAAATAAGCAAATGTTTGGCTTTTACATCAAATGAAGTTGTTAAAATAAATACTTGCAAATTTAATGTAATTCAGTAGTTAATCTGCTTTATAGAAATTTCCATATATTTCATTGACCAACATACCTCTAGACTAAAATACCACCTTCTTATGGATTTTCCGTCTCTATTGGATTACTTTTTAACACATACGAGAACGCAACAAGACAACTCATTTATCAGTTTTAATCAAAATGTCTTTTTACATTGGTGATAATTATAACAAAAAGGAGAGAATCTAGAGAACTAGATGAAGGGGAAGGGATGCTTACTACTGATAGGGTACAGTTACAAAAGACAAATACAATGTATGCATTATTAATTTATTATATGCAATTACAAAATCTTCTCCTTCTTCATTTATTATCCTCTCAAAGAACAAATAAAATAAAAGCATACAATAAACAAAAGGTACCACTTGGATTTTGATTCACCTATTATAGGATAAGTATACACCTTCACAGGTAGATTTTCTTCAAAAATTTATCATGACGAAGGTTTTTTTTGGACCAAGGAAAGAAAAATCACGATGAAGGTTTTGATATCCTTTAAAATTATATTATAAATATTCATTACATTTTACATGCATAATGCATAGCTTGTACTCTTTAAATAACTTTGATTTGGGTGTTTAAAATTTTTGGGCACGTTTCCATTATAAAATGAAAAAGGTTGTTAAAACTATCACGGTAAATTTTAAAACTTGAATATCATTTAAAGAAGTAGATATTTTATTTTATGATTAACTCATATTGTGCTTTACGTCAATGATAAATTTAGAAAATAAAAAATTATTTCTATCAATTTATGGATAAAAAAACAAACATAAACTCGTACTTCCTTTGTATTTTTTTATTCTTCCTATTTTAATTGTGCTCGTTTGTCAATGCACTTTTTTGACAATATATATCTTTCATTAGATATTAGTAAAAAATTATAATGATTAAATATTAATAAAGTATTTATGAGACAAACTAAACAAGCCCACATGACTATATTTTTATATATTGAAAATAATTAAGAATATTCTCTCTATTTATAAATGGGATATTATATCAGATAACCCTGACTTATAGGTCTTTTTCCAATATAACTCTGAATTTGGCAGGCCTGTCTCCAATAACCCTGAACTTGATTTTTGTCATTAAACTGGACGGAATTAGACACGGCGTTAACTAGACACTAACTTGGTTTGACTTTTGCTAAGAAAAAAATAATAATTTGTCTTTTTCATCCTCTCTCTTTTGTTTCTTCATCCCACTTGCAGTAACTTCTTGTAAATTCAGCTAAATTCTAGTAAATTAACAACAAATCCAGTATTGAATATAGCCACATCAAATTAGAAATAATTATATATTTCCACAATGTCAGAAGAACTTGCTCCTTCACACTTGCAGCAACTTCAGAAGAACTTGCTTTCAATGAGAGAAACACAACGGTGGTGGGCTATGAGAGGAACCAGTAGGAATATTAAAATTAGTGAAAGCTTTTCCATTGTTCCACTTAACTTGAGAATGTGGCAGACTTAGCAATTGATATTTCTAATCAAGATCTTCACCAGGTACATTGTATAGCAACATTAGAAAATTCAGATTAACGTAACATGAGTCATCAATATTCAGCAAGATTTTGCCATCAAAACTTTCTGATCAATGCTTGATAATTCAGTAGCAAGAAGATTAGTTATGACATGACCCAACAGAAATTCGACAGCAAGAAAATTCAGCAGCCCAAGAAAATTCGACAGCTATGAGAGGAGAGAGAAAATTAGCGAAAGATTAAAGAGGTTTTTGATGTTATAAATGGGGGATCTCAGATTGTCTTTGTTAGTCAACTTTTAATTGACCCATGAAGATTTGCAATTTGCGTCAAGAATATGGCAATGCTTCAAATACGAAACCTCCAACATCGAAGTTTATTGGGGCTACAATGGTTGAATACGCAGGTGAAGGATTGGCGGTGGTGGTTTCAGGGAGGGATGGGCCGAGGGTAGAGAAATGATTTGAGCGTTTTAGTTGAAGAGAGAGAAAGTGGTGGAAACCATTGATGAATGCTTGAGAAGAGATGAAGAACAAGAAAGAGAAAGAGATGAAAAAGACAAATTGTTTTTTTTTCTTTAGCAAAAGTCAAACCAAGTTAGGGTCTAGTTAACACAGTGTCTAATTCCATCCAGTTTAATGACAAAAATCAAGTTCAGGGTTATCGGAGACAAACCTGTCAAAGTCAGGGTTATATTGAAAAAAGGCTTATAAGTCAGGGTTATCTGAGATAATATCCTTTTATAAATAGTGTCAAAATTTCAAGGAGCAAGAACAAAAAAAAATACATAGAGGATACATTACAAGCACGGACTTCAAAACGAGTTTGTACTATTTGAACACTCAACTCGGGTATACATTAGTGTCTTTGAAGCCTATCATGAATTCATGATCAATTCAATCAAACCCTTAAGTTTTAATCCCAGTTGCGCCAGTATGAAGGTCCATGTCAGTATCATATTGGAGAAGGCCCGAATATTAAGAGAAACTCCATATTCGCCTAGTGGCAAATTGTGGTTTGGACTTTGGCCCTTCAGTGGAAAATTGTGGTTTGGACTTTGGCCCTTCAGTGGAAAATTGTGGTTTGGACTCCGGCCCACTATGATTCCCTATTGGAAGAAATTATTGTCCTAACAATTTGGCTTTTACATTGCTTTCTTTTCTTTTAGTAGAATATCTTATTAATTTATTAATCTTTGGATAAAGCCTGTAAAGTACAATTATGATATATGTATTGTAAAAACAATGTTAAAGTGGTCTATTGAAAAAAAATTACTACATGGTGGTATATTTTTTTTTAGTGAAATAAAAGTAGGGTAAGGGAAAGGGAGTGTATTATTAATTCAAATCAAGGTCCCCAAAGCTAAACAATTTGAATTGCGTAGACCCGGTTCACGTTAACATTAGTGTGCAGTTTGTGCACCAGGACAAAAGTACGTATCATTTCTAAATAATCCACTATATCATTCATAAGTACCCATTATATCATGCAAAAACCCACTATATCATTGAGACAAATACTATATCATGCAGAAAACTACATCATTTCTAAACAATCCACTATATCATTCAACCCACTATATCATGAATAAACTCATTATATTATGCTGAAACTACATCATTTCTGAACAATTTACTATATCATTCAAACATTCACTATATCACGTAAAACGCACTATATTATTCGAACACTTATATCATGCAACACTTTTTCACAATACTCATTTGACTATTCACAACCAACTTTCACAATCTTTCCCAAAATTATGTAAAAAACATACAGGTCTGTAATAAACGATTCAAATATCAACCTATAATTTACTATACACAATAAAGATTTAATGTCGAAAGAAGAGCATGAAAAAAACTACATGTATTGTGAAACGAAGTATATGTTAAAGCACATGTCACAATATGTACTATACAACATTACAACCTACATCTTCCTGCATGTTAAAACATTAAAATTAAATCCTCTACTATATTGCATATAATTTCACTATATATTTTCCGTAAAAAAAACCACAAGTATAAGCACTAATCATAAAACCACATAGAAGTTAAATAATATCAACGGGCCATTAAGTTTTTTGAAGGCTAAAATACCTGGTGAAGTTTCCAACAAAGTTTTACTTTCGTATCGGATTGAACATAGACATAAAATAACTACAGACCCTATTAGCATTTGAAAAATAAAACATATCAAAATTTTGAATACAAATGCATAAACATGTCAATTTCTATAAAAATTAGCACTGAAAAAATAAACTAAGAATTTTAAATCGGTATGCTAACAATAAAAACTATACATCTATGATCAACTTTGATCAGTAGTTGTAAGTGTAAGGAAGAAAGAGCTACTTTGAGGAGAAAGTGCAAGAAATTTATAATAAATTAAATAATATGCTTTCTATATATGGCTATAATGTTATATATGATTTATGAGAAAATAAACACATTACTATAATTAAAGTTTAACTATAGTTTAATATTTTCATTTTTAGCTTTTAATAGGGTTACATATATTATTAGATCAATCTCCTTTTGATTTTATAACTAGTATTTTGACCCCGATGCTAGGCCGATCTAATTATCAAATATATTATTATTCATAAATTTCATAATGGATTCTATTAATATTTTCGTAATATATTATGATAAGTTGTTCAAAAAAATCTGGGATAATAATAACAATTTTAATGGAATTTGAGTAAGAGAATGTTATTATAATACTTAATAAAAGGTTGAAACAAAAAGCTTGTCTACATGTTTTTATGTTTACATATAATTATGAGACTTTATTATGTTTTATTTTGAAACATTAAGCATTGAAATTGGAATGGATTAGTGGTTAAACTCTCACATTTCATATCAAAGGTCATGTGTTCGAATCCTAGTAACTACACATTGTTAACATTTTTTATTGAGATTATAAACACGTGTATTAGAAGTTTCGATAGATGGCTTCCTGATAGCACGCCTTTAATATATCTGTATAAATATAGCATAAGCTAAAACAAGCATTTTATCGGAAAGGAAAATTGACACCACAAGTCTCAACAATGGACAAGTTTAATTTAAAATGTCCCAACTTTTGTATCTCATAATCGATCCTAACTTTGGGGAGAATCTTCTCATAGCGGGTCATTCCACTTAATTAGCTATTAAATTGGTTAATTATGACACATTAGACTCTTCTATATTGACTTCAATCAATTAAAAAATGGTTATCAAATGAGTATCATGTGTCTTAATTAACTTATCGAGCTATTTAATTAAGCTAAATGATCGTCTTGGGAATGGACCCTCAAAAGTTGGTAACATTATAAGATAATCAAAAGTTGTGACCATTTCAAAATAATCAAAATTTAGGATATTTTAAAGTGAACTGACCATAGTTGGGTGAGAATCGAAATTTGTACACCACGTCATTAGTTGAGTATATTAATCATACATACACTGAATGACTGTGACATGTGCATGTTACATTTTACTTTTTACACTACGCCAACGCAAAACTTGGCTTTGAGGGCATATATCTCTAATTTTATATTTGTAAAAATTATAAAAAGTACATATTAAAAAAATACATATTAAGGCGAATCTAACAATATCTCACACGACTATATTTTTGTTCACGTATAAATCACAAACGATGGTGAAAGTGAAATTTGTGAATAGTATAAATATCAAAGTAGTAACTTGTAAAAAAAAAACGGAGGAAGTATAATAAAAGTTGTGTCATTAGTTTACTCCTAATTTTTAGTGCTTGCAAGTTGCAATTTCAAGTATGCTTTGACTCCAGTTTTAATGAATTAGTCCGTGATTAACAAAAAGGTGGTCACTGCAAGCTTGGCATCCGCAGTGACACGCAGCTCACTTTGACGTGTGAACTTTTTGTTGACACATGAGTTTTGTAATTGGCATCCAAAAATTCAATGAACACCGTTTATATTTAGGCGGTGGTTTTCCACAAACTACGACGTACCAGTGCTAATTTCCACAAACTACGACGTACCAGTGCTAATTTCCACAAACCACGATGTACCATTGTACGTCTGTACCAGTGCTGTTGCATTTAGGCATATTCTCTTCGGCATAAAACAACTGCACTGAACTGAACTGAATTAAATTATAACTAATTAATAGTAATGATAATAATTTAAGAACTGAACTGAAAATAAGTTAGGGAGAACAGACCCTTAGCATTTTACATTTTCACATGCTTCATGGACTAGTCTACAAGCTTCTGATCTTAGATACATTTTTCATTTCTTTTTGTTAAATATATCTAGAATGTTAAAAATAAGAGAACACAAAAAAATTATTCGATCGGGATAGGTAAGGTATCAAGATAAATGATGACTTAATTACTACGAATTTTAATATAAGTTTTAAAAACTTAGTTATTGTAATTCTTAAAATTAGCGTAAATACAATTTTTAGAAACATAATTGAAAATGTAATTTGTCCATCATATAGGTTTTATAGCTAGCGAGGCAAAAAATCCGAGCTGACACTGAGAAAAAAAAAATCCGCATCCGCATCCGTTTAAAAAGTCCGACTCCGAGTCGGAGTAGGGTCAAAGTCAGATCTCATTAAAAATCTGACTCATCCGATCCGACGGATGTCCGACTCCGACTCTGACATCCGACTCCGACTTTGAGGCAATTAGTCTTATTTTTTTATATTATTGTATTACGTATGTATACTCTAACTTTGATTTTAACTTTCAAGGCAATTGGTCTTATTTTATATTAATATTATTTTATGTATGCTATCTAAAATGTATGTGGCGATAGATATATATAGCCATTAACCAGACACAATACACATATCATGTCATTTATAGTAATTAATTTTAGTTAATTATATACTTTGGAAGATTTTTAACTATCATTTGAAATATATACAAGTTTATTTTATAATATAAAACCGTGCAAAA
The DNA here is from genome assembly GCA_947648045.1 of Beta corolliflora. Classification (NCBI taxonomy): domain Eukaryota; kingdom Viridiplantae; phylum Streptophyta; class Magnoliopsida; order Caryophyllales; family Amaranthaceae; genus Beta; species Beta corolliflora. The sequence continues at coordinate 1,289,919 of CANSZD010000532.1, read as the reverse complement.
AAAAGTCGGAGTCGGATGTTCAAAATTTTAAGTCGGGTCGGATTCGAATTATCGTGATCGGATGTCCGAGCCGGGTCGGAGTCGGGTGTTCGGATTTTAAGTCAGGCTCGGATTATCGGATTATCGGATTCGGGTGTCGGAGTCGGAGATCGATTTGAAATCCGACTTCTTGTAGGGTCGGAGTCGGATTATGCATAATCCGGTCCAAGTCCGACCCGTTGCCATTCCTACATATGATAAGGACATAAGAGGGCAAATAAGGAAAAATTGCCAAATAAGGAATAAAGCAAAAGAGGGAGGATCATTTGAAAAAATCCGTACTTAAACGAAAAAATAGAGGATGTTTAGGAACCAGAGGGATTATTTACTAATCCCAGTATTTTCTTCAATATTATACAAGGATAGATAAAAAGTTATATGAAGCTAATTAGTGACTAATGAATTTGCTATTAAGTAATTAAATTTCTCCATCACAAGTTAAAGTTTATCTTAACATTTACTCCTATTTCACTTCCACCATAACGCCTTTAATTATTGAGTCAGAAGAGGAGAGACAAGAAAAAGGACAAGTTTTCTTAGTTGTAGGCTGTTATTGTTAACGGTGGGATGGTTAGTTGCTTGTTTATAAACCGGTGTGCTACTAAATTTAATAAACCCATAACACATCTTTGCGCAACGAAACGAAACGAAACGAAACCCAGCTTGTTCACTTGTTGCTAAATTCTAGTTTGGAAAACAACTTGATTATTGCACAAATTATTTGAACATAAATAATCTTAGTATACATCATTTTCTTTGGTCGTCTTTGACTCAACTTTTTTTCTTTGACATGCCATGATGTCATACTGTAACATATGTAGCTAGATGCTAGACCAATTTCTGTCCATTTCATGCAAACTAGAAATTGGATACTACGAGTACTACTTATGTGTTGTGCTTTCGTTTTTTACAAGTATTTTATGGAGTCAATGGCATCATTACTTTGATATATTTTTGGTGCTGATTATTTCTTGGCATTAACACCTCAAGCTATAACTTGGGTGTATGTAGCACAACCTTTGGCAAGTAGTCAAAATATCACGAACTATTAGACTTGGTGCAACAAGTATCATTAATAATACTTCCTCCGTCCCTAAATAGAGTGCCCATTTCTTTTGGGCACAAGTATTAAGAAGAAATCATGTGTGTGACATTAGTTGAATTAACTCGTAATTAAATATAGAAGTTTGTACACTTTTAATGAATTGTTTATTAAGGAGAGAGAATGTGAACCATATGGGAAAGTGGGTGATATTATAAAAGTTGAAAGCAAAATAATATTTTAATTGGTGGACCCATACCAAATAAGGAAATGATAAATCTATTTGGGACAAACATAAATGAAATAATGGGCACTCTATTTAGGGACGGAGGAAGTATTAGACATAAGTTTTTTCGCAGACAATGGAGAATCTGGGTTGTTTTAATATTTTTTCTTCCATTTTCATTGTTTACAATGTTTGATTTCCTTAGTCTCAGATTGGAATATTAGAAGGGTAGTCTTACTACTTAACAAATGGAGACCCCCCCTCCGATCTATCTAATCTCTTTTTTTCTTTTTCTCTTAATAAACCAAAAGGAAAAGATTGAAGAGTCAAAGATTATTGCGAGTTTGGATGATGGCTCGATCAAATGACGATTGATAGTCTTGTAGTCTTGTAGTATTGTGTGCTCGGTAGAAGAATTTCCAAACAAAAATATTGTAACAGCCACTAACATTTTGCCATATACAACATGCTTAAGCTTTCAGGCTACTACTTCCCCCGTAACAAAAAGAATGCAACAATTGAATATTTTATACCTCACAAATAATACCCAATTGTTGCATTATTTCTGTTATGGAGGAAGTACAAAATTTCAATAAACTCTTATAAAAAAAAATATAAGAACAACAAGCCAATGGCTATATTTATTTAAACTTTATGAATAGATACCCATTTTGGCATACACTTTACATTCTATTGAGAGACGAGTTCGAGTAAATCATATGCTGACAAATAGTGCAAGAAATAAGTAGCTAGGAGTTCTAATTCTAACCAATTCATCTACTATAAACTAGTTTCGTCAATTAAGAATTAGGTGAAGTGATTAGGGTTAGTTTGATCTGACCAAAACTAGTACAACTTATGATTTTGATGCAACAATTCTGACTAAGTATAAAAATCACGATACAAAGAAAAATGGTTGGATGAAAAGGTTTATATATATATATATATACCGCGTCTAAATGAATATATATTCGTTGGTCGTCTGGTTGAACATAGAGAATCATATTTCATCTATGTGAAGTTCTTTTTCACATGCAGTTCTTAGCTAGGATGTGTAAAATTTGGTGTGGTTGATCATGGAAAGACGACTCATCTATCTAAGGGACTTAAGTAAAGACTTTCTCCCTTTTGTTTTTGGAAATTACAACTTCTTCTGAAGTGCAAATCTCATGTCTTATATATTTTTTTTGAGGGGAACCATATTTTATCAAATAATTAAACAACTTTAATTTACATTCTTATGATTCCTACGAAGTTATACTCCCTATTATTCTTATTTGTTCAACCAAACAAACGAATAATCTTAAGAGAATAATTTGCTTCTTCTCCAAGTGAATACATACTCCTAAATCCTAATCCTAACATCACAATATATTTACACGGCTAATTGTCTTTTAAACAAAACAAATTTGTCAATGATATACATATAAAGTTAGAGATATATATCAAATCATCAATAAAAATCTAATAACTAATGATTTCTTATTAAGTAATGTTCTCCTTCGCAAGTTAAGTATCTTACCATTTATTTCTGTCATCTTCAATTATATCTTCCTTAACTCATGACACTAATCATCAAAACATCTTTATTTCTCATTTTCCCAAAAAAATAATAATCAAAATCATAAAGTTTAATATAATTCAACATTTTAGATTGTTCTAGATCCACTTTTAGGCCATTTTAATCCCAAAATGACACCCAATTTAAAATATTTTCTTTTAACTCCATTAAAAAAAATTGTTTTTTTAACTCCATTAAAAAATATTATTTTTTAACTCCATTAAAAAATATTATTTTTTAACTCAATAATAGGTTCTGCCTTCTAAATCCACCACCTATTACTATCAAACTTACATTTTTCTGACCCACCAATTAAAAGATCACCCAAAAAGTTACAACAAAAATTAAAATCAATTACTATTTTAAAAAAAAAAACACCAAAACTAAAACCGCCCCTTGTTTCTTAATTCCCTTCACCAAAAAAAACCATTTCCATAATTTCACCACCCTATATATATACACACCTCATCTCTTCATTTCTTCTCAAATCACAAAAAACACCCAAAACAAAAAATCAACAACTACACAAAAAAAAAAAAAAAAAACATTTCCTACACTTTTTTTTTTCCATTTTCCCAAAAAAAATGGACACCAAAATAGGATCAATAGACACATGTAAGCCTTCAAACAGTGACATCTGTTGCCCGGCTAAAAACGGCGACGTAACCACCCTTCAATCCTCGGCTCCACACGGCGCGCCGATCGCGCCACCTGATTCAACCTTAGGCCGTCATCTGGCGCGCCGTTTAGTTCAAATCGGCGTGAACGACGTCTTCTCTGTTCCAGGCGACTTCAACTTAACTCTTCTCGACCATCTTTTAGCCGAGCCGGGGCTTAACTTAGTCGGCTGCTGTAACGAGCTTAACGCCGGCTACGCAGCCGACGGCTACGCTCGGTCTCGCGGCGTCGGCGCGTGTGTTGTTACTTTTACTGTTGGTGGTTTGAGTGTTCTTAATGCTATTGCTGGGGCCTACAGTGAAAATCTTCCTGTTATATGTATTGTTGGTGGGCCCAATTCTAATGATTATGGGACTAATCGTGTGTTACATCATACTATTGGTTTGCCTGATTTTAGTCAGGAATTAAGGTGTTTTCAGGCACTTACTTGTTATCAGGTAATGTAATACTAGTATACTACTCCCTTCGTCGTATAATATAATATAGTGCTTGTTTCTTTTTTACGACGATTAATGTTTTGTTGTTGGTGGTGGTGGTGTTTGTAGGCGGTGGTTAATAATTTGGATGATGCACATGAGTTGATTGATACAGCGATATCGACGGCGTTGAAGGAGAGTAAGCCGGTGTATATAAGTATAGGTTGTAACTTGCCGGCGATTCCTCACCCTACTTTTAGTAGGGAACCTGTTCCATTTTCTCTCTCTCCTAAGTATAATTCTTCTCTTTGTTTAATCTTTTGTTGATTGTTTTGTTTGATTTGTTTTTTTTATTGTTGAGGAGAAGTGTCGTACTGGATCGAAACCTTATACATGGTAATGTGGCACACACAGATAAGACCCTTTGGAGTGAGGGAACCCCGCCTCCAAAGTGTCTGTTGTGGGGTTTGATCCCGTGATATACAAACCTTATAACTAGACCAAGTACTACTTGACTGTGTGATTTTTTTATTGGATGTCCGAAATAGTAATGTATTGTTTATTGTGTGAAGTGATGACCCATAAAGACTTTCCACTCTAGGAGTCTAGGTTGCTTTTAGTGTGCTTTCTTTATGTTGTTAGGCGTAAAAGTTGTATGGATGGGGAATGCAAACTTGAATAAGAAAATGATGGTGGGGATATAAAAATATTTGTTTTGGTGTTTTTTTTGTTGTGTGCTAGATCTTTTGAGAAGTTTTGATGTTTTGTGGTACAAGAATTTAGTGTGTTGTTTTAAGATCCCATGTGATATGCTCAAGGTTTCTTTTTATTTTTCATTGTAAATACAATGTACATAGTTTACAAACACATTACATCTACCTGTGTGGCTTGCATTTCGAGTGTCTCGTAAGTGATGTTGTAGGCCGTAGGATGACGATTTATCATGTGCGCGCGTTTTGTGGTTGTAGACATTGCTCAATGGTCAGGGTAGAGAAGGTGTTGCTATGAGGCATTTGGGACTTAATATCTTGTACATTTGAGATGGTGTATTATGTATATGGGCCGATTGATATTTGGTTGCATTCACAATATCATTTAGCATGGATATTCTTTTGTAAATGTTGTGATAGGCTTATAAGTTATAACCCTCATCGTGTCGTTTTACCCTGCTTCAGAAGCAAGAGAATGAAATTTTTAGTAGTTTTGTTATGGTGGCATTATATTACGTATATGTTTCTTTGTTAGTTTCTGCATCGTGTGACCTTGATCCTGCAAGAGGTGAATTTTTCTGTAGAATTTTCCTGTTGTATAGTGAGAACCAGAAATGACACAATGGCAAATATTATCATATGTTTTATACATATATTTTATTCGTGATGCAGGCTGAGTAATAGGATGGGTCTGCATGCTGCAGTGGAGGCAGCTGCTGAGTTCCTGAACAAGGCAGTGAAGCCTGTCATGGTAGGTGGGCCGAAACTGCGAGTGGCAAAGGCGGCTAGCGCCTTTGTTGAATTAGCCGATGCTTCTGGCTATGCATTGGCAGTGATGCCCTCGGCCAAAGGCCAAATTCCGGAGCACCATTCACATTTCATTGGGACTTACTGGGGAGCAGTGAGCACTGCTTTCTGTGCTGAAATTGTTGAGTCAGCTGATGCATATATATTTGCTGGTCCAATCTTTAATGACTACAGTTCGGTTGGGTACTCACTGCTTCTCAAAAAAGAGAAAGCAATCGTCGTGCAGCCTGAAAGGGTTGTGATTGGCAATGGTCCTGCTTTCGGCTGTGTTCTGATGAAGGACTTCTTCAGGGAGTTAGCTAAGAAAATTAAGAAAAACACTACAGCTTTTGAGAATTACAGCAGAATCTTTGTTCCTGATGGGAAGCCTCTCAAGTGTGAGCCTAACGAGCCATTGAGGGTCAATGTTCTTTTCCAGCATATCCAGAAAATGTTAACCAGTGACACTGCAGTCATTGCTGAGACAGGGGATTCATGGTTTAACTGTCAGAAGTTGAAGTTACCGGAAGGATGCGGGTATGCTTTATCAATGTGAATAACCTATTACTCACTGTTAATCTATTTTTTCTGTAAGTGTGTAGAATTAATAGGATTTGGATGTGCAGGTATGAGTTCCAAATGCAGTATGGATCAATTGGGTGGTCTGTTGGTGCCACCCTTGGTTATGCTCAAGCTGTTCCTGAGAAACGAGTTCTTGCTTTCATTGGTGATGGGAGTTTCCAGGTAAACGCAGCATTATTCATCACTAAAATCATAGTTATACTGTCTGTGTCATCCAAGCCAAAATCTGGTGGTGAGTCGGTATCCATATTATATTCGTCGTATTGATACGAATCGAATATTTTTTGCTTAGATGCACCTAACCTCATTTATAATATCTAGTCCTAGATAAATCTGGGTATCTTGTCAGTATATTTTACTTCTGTTTTAAGATGGTCCCTGACTATATAAGTGTCATTTCCTTACACATGATGTTGAAGCTAGAATGTAAACACTCTATATTCAACACAAACACATTTGGGAGAATATGAATATTCCTTGATATGCTCAATATTATAAGGACAATATATTGAGTCTTATGTGGAGTATTTGCTACTTTTTTATTTAGGTGACTGCACAAGATGTGTCGACAATGTTACGATGTGAACAAAAGACGATCATCTTCCTGATCAACAATGGTGGATACACCATCGAGGTTGAGATCCATGACGGTCCATACAATGTAATAAAAAACTGGAATTACACTGCACTCGTGGAAGCAATTCACAATGGTGATGGTAAATGCTGGACCGCCAAGGTTTGTGTCGTCATATTTAATGTGTACAAGTTTATCTTAATTATCTTTCATAGTAAGTATCATTGCTAATGGAACCTCACCTCTGTGCTGTGCTTTGCATTTTCTTGGCAGGTTTTCGATGAAGAGCAGCTCGTGGAAGCAATCGAGACTGCAACAGGACCAAAGAAAGACTGTTTCTGCTTCATAGAAGTGATTGTTCATAAAGATGATACCAGCAAAGAGCTGCTTGAATGGGGTTCCAGAGTTTCTGCTGCCAATAGTCGTCCCCCAAACCCCCAGTAGATTTTATTCTTCTCACTACATAATTGAAAAACTTTAAATCTGAATGTCTCACTTAGATTTTGGTTGTGTCATGAATTTTTTACAATGTTTAGTAGTAGTTATTGAGAAGTACGATCCTCCTAAACTGCGCTCTAATGCAGATATTATGTACAGACCTTCCTTTTTGATAAGCAAGTTTTCAATCCTTTTCTATATAATTTGATATGAAGTTTGATTTTATTCACTCTTTGAATATTGAATTTGCGATTGATGTTTGTTTCTCCTAGTTAAGAGATCTAGACTAGGTTACAGAAAACAAGTACAGCAAATGGAGAGATCATCAGAGCATGTTAAAGTGGAGAAACACTTGGCGTCTCATCATGAGAGGCTAAAATGGCCTCACACAAAAAGACAAAAGACGGAAGCTGAAATTGGTACCAATATAGATACCAAAATTTAAAGTTGATACCAAATTACTGTACCAAATGAGGTATTAGTGATACCAAAGTTCAAAGTTGATGAAAGTAAGTATAATTGGTACCAAAACTCAAAGTTGATACCAAAGTTCACTTACACTAGGTACCAAAATAAGAGTTAGTTTGGTATCAGTACCAATTTTACTGAACTTTGGTACAAGTTGGTACCAAAGTCAGCGTCTGTATTTTTGTCTTTTTGCGCGAAATGTCAAGTGTGCCCTTGTGAGAGGCCATATTGGCCTCTCACGATGAGATGCCAAGACAAGTTCGTTAAAGTGCAGGTTGGCATTAGGATTCATAAGATGAAAGGTTCGAATTTTGACGTTAGATGGGAGAAATTTAAAGGAGTAGAAGGGAGTGATCAAGGACATTTCTAAGGTGGTTATACAGACAAAATTTTAGGTGGTCATTCAGACAAAATATTGGGTGGTCAAAGATGACCATTGAAGTCAAACTTGGTTAAGGCAATCTGAGCCCTTGATCTTGTCAAATGTCAAGTACTCGTCTTCTTTTTTGATTTCATCTTCTTCTAAATATCCAAAATCATTATGTTCATTATGAAAACAATATTTGTAATTAATATAAATAATTTTTGAAAATAGAGAAATTATTATTAAACTTTTTTGCTCCCATTCCTCTCATCTTTTTTTGCCTAGCTGGAACTTTTCTTTCTAAAAACTTGTTTAGTTGCAAGCATATTTATGAAGATTTATGAAACGAAAATGGGACCTTTTGTAATTATTTATGTTGTAGAATATATTATAAACTTCTCTTCAAAAACAATTTTTATTTAATGGATTCAAGTTATGTCCTAAAGCTTGAGACCATTTATATTGCATAAATTTCAACAGAACTATTCATATCATCTTGGTACCCTCGCATAGATTTTTATTTATGAAAACTACTAGACCAATGAAAATATGCAATATTATAACATCTCATAAACTGTTGTTTTTATTGTGAAATGGTCAAGTTTTGTTATGTATGGAGTTAAGTAATGACCTAATGGTTCTTAGGTAATGATAGAGGATCACAGGAGAGCCTCCCTAAAAGTTAGCCTAAAGGGAGGAGAGCCCATAATCATATATAAATCCCACATCAGCCCCCCATATGACCGATGTGGGACTCAAGTCCCATACCTTGCAAAGGTACTGTAACATACCATCCCTCTTCAGAGCCACATGTCCTCATGTGGCAGGCTTTGCGCTAGGCAAGAGAGAGAAGGTTCCTAGCCCCGGACGAGCACCGGCATCACCTCCATCGGTCACACGTGGCACAGTCGAGGGATGGGCGGCTCTGATACCATTCCTGTAGGAGTGATAATGAGCTTGACAAGCTCGCGAGCGGGCTCGGCTCGAAACTTAAACGAGCCGAGCCGAGCTAGGCAAAGCTCGGCTCGTTAAGCTCTTGAATAGCTCGATTATTAGTTTATACTAAAAAAAATATTTATATTTTTTAATATTTTATATTAAAAAATTATTTATATATATTAAAAATTATATTAAGTATTTCTTTTAAGATACTAACTAAAGTATATATTAGAAGAAAGATAAAAAGAAAAGGTAAAAGCAATTAAAAAGAAAAAAAGATAGAGAAGATCGAGCTCAAGCCCATTATTGAGCTCGAGCCTCAATCGAGCTCATGAGCCGAGCCTATTCGAGCTCATGATTCGAGCCTAAACGAGATCACGAGCCGAGCTCGAGCCGTAAATTCTAATCACGAGCTCGGCTCCCCCAAGCTCGGCGAGCTCACGAGCCGAGCCGAGCCCATGAAAAGTTCAAAGAGCTCGAGTCGAACCCCAATGCTATTCGGGCTCGGCTCACTCGATAAGCACCCCTAGGTCATACAGGATCACAGGAGAGCCTCCCTAAAAGTTAGCCTAAAGGGATAAGAGCCCATAATCCTATATAAATCCCACATCAACCCCCCATATGACCGATGTGGGACTCAAGTCCCATACCTTGCAAAGGTACTGTAACAGGTAATGTTCGTATATATAGTCAGAATCACAGTTAGGTCATGACGAAATTGTTCATGGGTAATGATGAACATATTCCAACAAGTGAAGCCTTGTCCCTAATTTTCTTCCTATTGGGAAGTTGTCTCTCTCCTCTATAATTACCCTTAGCATAAATATATGGCCAACATACTACATGAATAATTACCACGAAGGAATCTATTCCATGACGGCAAAATACAAGGTTTTCCAACAACCTACAACAATCAAAATTATGAAATTTTGTCCCTCATCCATCATGGCCTAAAATTTTGAAATTGGGTTTTCTTCTGTACAATACCCTACCCCTATTATGGTCCACGGCAGACTGTCTACTGCCAGTGTTGCCACCACAACAGCCACCTCGGAACACCACAAACCACCCCACAACCATTGATTAGCTTAGTGACTAACATTACCCATATACACAACAAAATCACAATCGACGTACCAAAACTGGAATAATTACGAGTTTGCATCTGCTCTAGTTGGTCCTTGTACAAGACGACCGTTTTGAAGTAGGGTGGCAGGGAAGGGAGCTTGGCAATTGTTTACGTGTGATTTCAAACGAGGTATATTAGGGTGAGCACTCTTACAGCGATGGCATCGCAATTCTTTTGATAGAAGGCTCTCGTCTTGTATTAACGGCTTACCAAATCTCTCAACTTCCTCTATGACATCAACTGCATCTCGGAAGAATTCCGTGTTGAAGGAGTTCCAATGTTTCTTGTTCTTCAAATGCTGCGAGGTAAAGTCCTGACTGATGACATGAAGGTGCAACTGTCTCATTGATGGAATCTGTTTATAAGACAGAAGCAAAGAGGTTGAGATCTTTACATGACTATTTGGTGATCCTTTTCCGTATATAGGTGTTAGATTTAGGAGCAGTATGTAAAGCATATATTCTTGAACAAGAGTTGCTGAAATATGGACATTTTTGGATACAATTTTGAAATCATACTTGTGTAAACATCATAGCCAATCAAAGAACACTGTTGAAAAATGATAGTAGGCATTAAAATAAACTGCAATCGCACTTTTATAACGACATAAAACTCGACATCACTTTTGGTGGTGGATAACTTCCAAGTGTATCGCACTTGGTTACCACTGAGTACTAGCAAGTTGGAGAAGGAACCTTTGTAAGCAGAAAAGGGCAACATACCGAATGAAAACCAAGGCGGAAAATCAGCGATTCATCTTCCAGTATGAACTTTTCAACCCATTCCATGCCTACTTGATGCATTTTTTTTAACAACTGAAGGTGCTCTTGGCACACATTGCTGAGGCAATCCAGACCATCCAAACGTGCAAGTACAAGAATGTGCCTTTTTGCCTATCATATGATATTGAAGTCATGAACGTAGCATTGATACAAGTTAAAACACAAGTTAAGCAACGTCCTTACCTTTGGATACATATCATTCAGTACAACAACATCAGTGGTTATCTCTAGCACGGCCCCCCTTATGCTTATCAGGATTCATTGCAATATTATGTAAAGCATGAGCCCAAGATCCCCAAGCTTTAGAAGCACCAATATTTCTCTTTGAATTGTTTTGTTGCTCCTTCCCATTCCCCAGATCGGTGTTAGATCCGGCTTCATACTTTAGTCCCTTGTACTTCTTACCTCTTTCTTCCCCATGTAAATTCTCTCTCTTCATCTTCTTCTCAGAAGCATCATCATCTCTCTGCCTTCTGTGGTCCCGCAATTCAGACTTCTCTGAATAGAATTTTCCAATGTCTGCTTTGGTATTCACTGTTTGGGCCTTAAGGATGGTTACAAAACCCTCAAAAAGTGATGAGTAAGCCTCACGGAGGATTTTACAGCCTTCATCATAGTTATCTTTTAGATAGTTTGGCCTTTGAGGATTCATATTAGGTCCAAGAACATGAATAACATGCGTGACCCCTTCTCTAATAAACAAAGGTGAATCAGCAGGGACAGGTATGACTGCGGCCTTTCCTGGAGAAAGTGTTTTGGCTCTTTCTTTGGTTGCAACCTCTAGACATGGGCCCGCAGCACCGAATATGGCAGCATTCACACCCCCACCTCCAGGTTTTAGTCGCCTGCAGCATAATGTAGCGAATCAGAAAATACAACTACTTGTGTAACCAACATCACATAGTGACACTTTCAATTCGGACAATTGATATGATAAATGACCATTATTATCAAGACTAGCCAGTCAAACAGAAAACAAATACCCGCTGGGACTGTACGAAAAACAACCAACAAAATGAAAAAGGAGTTGCAATATGAGCATACTTCACCTGAATCCTAATTTAGTAATTGTATCACAAGCATATTCAGTCAAGAAGCTTAATCGGAGAAAACGACCAATGATTAAGTAATTATTGCACACACCACTCAGACTGGAGCATAATAATAAATTAAGCCCGTCTAAGTCAGCTTTGTATATTATACCCGTCTTAGTCAGATTTATAAACAACTTCAAGTTAGCAGATATCAATGTCACTAAACACTGTTCATGCAATGAATGACCAGCCAGACAATAACTATCATCGTTGGTGTTCAATATGAAGCCTTCTCATCTACATTTCAAAAGTTCAAATATCAAGTAAGCTCAAAACTCAAAAGTAACCAAACTTCAAAGTTCAAACCACTAGTGGATAAATACAGAGTCTTGTCCTCCAGAGCAGCATAAGGAATTTATGCAGGAAAGCTGCGAAAATGTACCAAGCTGGCTACAAACTACCTAGCACAACTCTCTTCTACGACATGATAGAACTATTCTAGGAAGGAAGAGAGAGCACACGTGAACCAAAAATCAGAAATCTCAGAAATGGAGAAAAGCAGCAGTCCTGTGAAGCGGGACTAAGGCAGAAATAAGTAAACTTTCAAGTTGAACTTCAAGAGAAACCAACAAGATTTCAATAAATGGAACAGATCTTAATAGGACATTCAGTATGCAAGGCTCTAATCAAAACCAGGTCTACATTACGGGAATTAATTTACCAGCTTGTCTCTAACTCCTGTAGAGACTAGAGATATACAATTCCCAGGACTTGAAAGTTAAAACTCCTTCTCTCCATGCGGCAAGTCACAATGAGGCAAGCTCGTAACTGTGAAATGGACATCCAAGGCTTAAGTAACCCCCTATGGCCATATCGAAAAACTCCACAGTGTCATCTAAGGCTTTATGACCCAGTATATATTAACCAAAATTGAATATAGTCTAACAAATTTCAAATAGAATTGCGGAAAGGTTAGGGGGGGGATAGGAAGTATGCAGAAAGAAAATGTTTTTGCTAAAACCACCTTGGTTCTAAACTTCTGTACTTCATCTACTATTCTCAGTATGAACAACTTACTCAACATGCAGCTCACAAACATGGAAAAAAGCCTAGCAACATGGATGCTTACCAATTAGCAGCATTGGCTATTACATTGCAGCGTAAGCCTCCTTTACTATATAAACTAGTAATGTCTCCCACAAATGTGAAGAACTTTTCAGGATTGATGTTTTTTCTTGCAGCCTTGGCCTTAACTAAAGACAAGATCTTTGATTTATGAGTCAAATCCACCAAAACAAGTCTAGCGTTCCTTATCTTACTCATATATTCCTCTACTTTCTCAACAATAATATCAGAAGCCTTCTCGTGGTCGAACTGAAAGTCTGCTGTTGAAATTGAAGGGAAAGCTAGGGTAGGAGCTATGTCCAAGATAGCAGAATCATCAGTGGAGTTCGTCGAAGCAGCAATGTTAGCAACAGACTCCACCATCATATGATCTCCCTTCTCCCTTTCATTGCTGGCACCTCCAAAGCAATCAGGTTTTGACCCTTCACTGTAGGCTTTAATTTCTTTCACTGATTGACTAGAGGGAGAACTCCGGGTCTCACTTGGACCAGGGCCTAAACTCGGAGAATCTGCCTTTTTCAAAAACTTCATTATACCAAGCTGGACCTTAGCATCTGGGCTCTTCTGGCCAAAGCAGCCTGAGGGAAGAGTATCCTGTGCACTAAGCCTACTATATGTTGTAATAGCATCTTCTACATCACGTTCCGTCTGGCAAATGGTTATTCGAGAAAATCCTTCACTCAGCTTTGGCAATTCCTTCTTCTGTAGCATTCTGTTTACAACTGCAGCAGCTTTTCCACCCTGCAAATTTCCTTCATGCCCTGTACGTTTAACAGACCGTGAAATGCAGAGCTTAGCAGGCAGATCAAGCACCACAGCATGCACATCCACTTCAGGGCTGCCAAGCTTGACAAACTCCGCACGTTGTTCTCTATCCAAGTTGCATCTGTCAATAAATATGCTTTTTTTGTCTTTCAGCGCAACAACTGCATTGCTTAAGCATTGAGCTTTAGTTCCCGATTTACCATTATTAATGTTGTCCTGCAAACAAATTCAGCCAAACAGCAGAGGTTCCTATTCAAAAGTTAGACACAGCTTAAAAGTTACGATATCTATAAACATAAAAGAAATTCCCTGGAAGCTCGGTATCAACTATGAACTCATTGTGAATCATATTCAATTATCATAAGTCAATATGTTTATATTATACGCTCTCTCCGTCCAGAATAAATAGTCCAATAAGTCGTGTATACTACTTTGGGATGTGTGGAAATAAACTTTACATTTTCTTTAAAGTAGAAATAGATTATGATTAGAGATATACCAACAGCGAAAAGTAGGTCACCATCCTACAATTTGATAGCACTGTTAAAATTTCAGCAGCAAACACATAAATAGCGAAAGCAGATCACCAACTGGGTACAAGTTCAAACAGCAAGAATGGAACTGAGAGTAATGTCCTTAACTCCTTAATTCTATTCAATAGGCTCATAAGTGATTACTGTATAGCATAGTACATTGTTGTATATCTCTTAAACAAGCATACTAGCAGTACGCTCATGCATATATGTTTTCCTTCACCATAAATCACTTATGATCCATAATGTAGAACAACATATTAAGCCGGATGAGACTTGCTTTCCTGTATGGTAGATGGTAATAAATTCATTTGTCATTTTGTTTAGAAAGTATGATGTTAATGTCCATGGCAATGCTTGTTCACCCTCTAAACTTGTGATTTTCTTCATAAAAATTCATTACCACTTTAGAGGTGGAATTTGAGTGGGAACGGGAAACTAGTGAAGATTAACACATGTTTAGGGTGGGATTCCATTACCATTACAATGCGTACTCAAGTTTCCCTTGCAAACTACATCCGTTCCTAAATACATGCAATATGTTGACTTTCGATGCCAATGCACTACTTTGACAGTTAATATCTTTAATTATCGATTAGTAATACTTATAAAAGATTGATCTTTTGAGACTAATCCAACAATATATTAAATGATAGCATTTGCATTTATATATTAGCTCTGAAATGCGACCCAAGTTAGTATCTGAATAGTGCAAAATTTTCAACATTGCATGTATTTAGAACCCGAGGTAGTATAATTGCACATTTGCACTACCATTCCGCAATTCAGTACTACCTACCAAACGGGCCGTGTCGTAAAATCTCATACTAAAATATTACTAATAGGAACACAACTATAAAAAATTTAACAGCAAGATTTATGTTTCTTCTTCCCCTATCCTTACATGGGTAATGAAAAATGAAATTAAGACAATATAATGAAATCAAAAAACTATGTATATGAAAAATCAGGAGAGAGAAAAAGAGAGACCTGGCAAATTCGTGCCCATTGACGAGAGGAGGCTCCCATGACAAGGTCACAGAAGGTGGACTTGCCGCTACCAGGTGCACCCATCATTATCACTACCAAAATCTTCCCATTTCCTTTCTCTTCTTCTGAAATTTTGAAAACCCAATTCATTTTCATCGGCAAATTGAAGAATAAAAGGAAAAGCATACAACTTAGTGCAATAATTAGCAAGATTATTCATAGTATTAGGTTAGCAAATTATGTTTACCTTGTTTAGGGTTTGAATTATCGATTTCCATTTTGTTCTCCATTGCTGGCTAGTAACTCAGCCCCCACCTCGTCTAACCATTATATTGGAGACATTAACGAATGTTCTTAAAGTTTCTCATTTGCTAAATGCCGCCATTTTTTTTCTTACTAACGCCATATATACATATATAAATACGTATATATGTATATCACTATTGAGATACTCTCCCTCTCTCTCACTCTCCTACTCTCCCACTCTCCTAACTCCGTGAGGCAAAGTTGGGCTCCGGTGAGGCACAATTTTCTCCTGGCGACACCATGAACTCCGTGAGGCGCAATTACTCCGGAGACAAAGTTGGGCCCTCTCTCCCGCCAACATAACTCCGGCAACAAGAACTCCCAAGCAACCCCTCGGCTAATAACGAACTCCGACGCAAGGTTAGTGTACAAATTCTAAAAATATATGCGGGCGCCTAAATTAGGCGCTGCACCACGGTGGGGCGCCTAAATTAGGCGCCCCACCAATGGTGCGGGCGCCTAATTTAGGCGCCCCACTGACCAGTGCGGGCGCGCTAAATTAGGCGCCTGCCAGCCTTTGCCTTTTTAAAAAAAAAAAAAAAAAAAAAAGAAAAAACGAGAGGAGAGAAGGGGTGGTGGTGATGATTTGTCGGTGTACGGTGGTGGTGGTGGTGTGTCGGTGTACGGTGGTGGTGGTGGTGGTGCCGTCGAGAAGAAGATGGTGATGGTGGTGGTTGTGGTGGTGGTGTCGTCTTTTGAAATTGGAGGAGGAGGGGTTAGGGAAGTGAGTCAAGGGGAGGAGAAAGAAAAGAATTGGAAGTATATAAATACAGTATAAAAATACTGTATTTATGGCGTTAATAGGAAATTCTAGGGCGTTGTTTAGCAAAACCCTAAAGTTTCTTTGGGAAAATTTATCAGTTTCGACTATGGTCGGTACTCGGTTCACTTCAAATGATCCAACTTTTAATTATCTCATAGCAGTCTTAACTTTGAGGGTTTCTTCCTAGAATGGTTATTAGCTTAATTAATTTACTAAATCAGTTAATTAAAACACATGACACTCATCCAAAGATCTAATCACGCTTTAAATTAACTAAAGTCAATGAAAGAGTTTAATTCATCATAATTAACAGATTCATCAAGTTAATTAAACTGAAAAACCGTTTTGAAATGAGAACCCCCCAAAGTAGGACCGATATGAGATAATTAAAAGTTGAGACCATTTGAAGCGAACTGACAATAGTTGAGACTGATAGTGTCAATTTTGTTTATCTTGATTCTTGAACCATTTGTGTATAGGAAAATTGAGTTAGAAAACTCTCGTTGTAGTGTTGAGCAAAAGAATGAAAGATAATACTCCTTTCGACACAAAGTCTATTTGTAGCAATCGGAGTGCTCAGTAATATTATAAATTATTTTCTTAGGCAGATGAGATGAATGATCCAAGTGGACCTAAGCTTCCTAGTATAAGATTTGTTAATCAAGCCCTTAAGCAAAGTTGAATTGACATGCCATGATAGAATCCAACAGGGTACGAATGCATGTTTACCGAGTAAAACAAAAATAACAAGATACGAGAATTCAATTTGATCAATTTTTCATATCATGCAAATTCTACGTTTAATGATCTTTTAATATATTTTCATAACCTATAATCGTGATATGAAACATTGAAATGCGAACACTACCCGGTGCACGAAATAACCAACTAACATGTAGCACCCCAAAATTTAGTTTTCTAACATGACACGACCTTAATTTGCAAGTTAGAACGATGTTTATACTTAGAGCCAGTGTAACAATGTCATCAACTACTAGTAGAAACTACTTAGTAAGATTTGAAGTCCTTTTTGTCGAATATCTACAGGGGGAGATATAAGATATTGAAAAACAAAAAAGATTCAAACGCAATTAATGGAAGTCAAAGAGGGACATGGTTAATAAGGGTACTTAAGAGAATGTGTTATATGATGTCCAACACACACCAAACAAGGCCAATAGCCAGATTGGAATTATAAATCACACTTTTGTCGAATTTGGTGCACACATAACTTCAAGCGACATTTGTGTTGGAATACCTTATAAATCTGTAATCTGACGCTTCGAACACCCAACACACTATATAATCCTTCAAAATAATTTATGGCTCCATATTCTTTATTTTGTACTCTCTTCCGTCAAAGATATTCAGTTTTTTCTTGTTTGTAGTTGTAGCTAACACATTGCTAGTGAACTACATTAATTTTATTTGTCGATTGTTCTTTATTTATTTGGTTGATTACTTGCGTCCATTTCAACAATTTAGATATAAAAAGTCTCGGACATATAAATCTAGTTTTTAGGCTGAAATTAATAACACTAAGGAAAATGTCATATATACCATCTTTTTATTAATTTTTTTTTTCGTATTTTAACCACTATTTTCAACCCTTTACACTTTATGACATGAAATTCCATATTCAAAACGAGTAATTTGAAAAGGTCTTCTTGATTAAGAGTACTAAATAGAGCCAAATAGGCCGACAAACAAACGCGTCTACTACAACAAATTTGTCTTCGTATAACAAAAGGCCACGCTGTTTACTTTGACGGCGCTTTGTCCACGCTGACCATTCTTAGATTCTTCCATCTTTCTTTCTTACTCATCACACTATTATTACTTTACTATTATGGTTCCTCATTTTTGTTCACAGATTTCACACAACTGCTTTCCTTAGCTTTGCAGTTATCTGTTATCCTAAACAAAACAAAACGAAGTCTTTAAAAAAACCAGTCAATTCCTTTGCCAGATATCAGAAGTAAATAAACAAATGCACCCATCAAATCTCCAAACTTCCATCCTCATTGGGTATCTCTGAAAACAGTGTTCAATGAAAAGCTCAGTGTTTTTATGGCCTTATTGGGTATGCTTTATCCAAATAATCGTTTCAATCAATACCCACTTTGCTTCAAGCATATGTCTTGATAACCAACAATCACTGCTGCTCGAATTCAGAAGAAATCTCACATATAACCATCTTCAGCCTACCAAATTAGCCACCTGGAATCCAACCTTGGATTGTTGTCAATGGAATGGTGTCCAATGTAACAGTTCAACAGGGCATGTTATTGGTCTAGATTTATCGAGCGAATCGATAACTGTTAATAGCAGTGACAGTTTAAGTAGCCTGTTCAGTCTGCAGTTCCTGCAGAGCCTGAATTTGGCAAATAACAGCTTCAACTCAGATATACCAACAGGATTTGGTGAGCTTGCTGGTTTGACTTACCTGAACTTGTCTAATGCAGGCTTCAGAGGGCAAGTTCCTTTGGATATATCACAACTAAAGAAGTTGGTCATTCTTGATCTTTCTAGCAGTTCCTTGTTGGGAGCTCAACTGAAACTAGAAAATCCGAGTTTAGCGATGCTAATCCGGAACTTTAACAATCTCAGAGGACTTCATCTCAATGGTGTGATTATTTCAGCTAGTGGGTCAGAATGGTGTAAGGCATTATCATCTTCAGTGCCTAATCTGCAAATTTTGAGCTTGTCCAACTGCAATCTTTCTGGCAAAATTGATGTATCTCTTGGAAGATTGCAATCACTTTCAGATATTCGTCTTGATCAGAACATTTTGGCTGCTCCAGTACCTGATTTTATAGCCAACTTCAGAAATCTGACAACGTTGACATTAAGCAACTGCCAGCTGAATGGAACATTTCCTCCGGAAATTCTTAAGGTGCCAACATTAACTAGCCTGGACTTATCATATAATGGATTGCTTCAAGGTACTCTGCCAGAATTTCCAGTTCACAGATCTCTTCAGACATTTGTTGTGAGCTACACAGGCTTCTCTGGGAAGTTGCCAAATTCCATTGGTAATCTGACGCAGTTGCAGAGGATCGAGTTGCAGAACTGCACGTTTAGCGGGCCTATTCCATCGATGGAACAGCTCAACCAACTTGTGTATGTAAACTTTCTCAATAACAAATTTTCTGGCCGAGTGCCTTCCTTTTCATCAGCGAAAAACCTGACACTTCTGTGCCTCAGTAATAACAGTTTAAATGGTACCATAGCATCCATAGGGTGGGCAAGCCTCTCAAATTTGGTCAATCTTGACTTGAGCTCCAACTTACTGCATGGGGGTATTCCCGGGTCTTTGTTCAGCTTGCCCTCATTGCTGAGCTTGCAGCTTTTCCAAAATGATTTCAGTGGTTCACTCAGTAAGTTCGATATATCTTCTCCATTACAGACTTTGGATTTAACTTTTAATAGATTGAAAGGTGAAATACCGAAATCAGTTTTTGAGTTGCAAGCTCTGAAGGTTCTTAAACTGTCTTACAACAGATTAAGCGGTTTAGTTGATCTCAGTGTGATTCAACAGCTCAAGAACCTTTCTGTGTTAGAGCTTTCATTCAATAGCTTGCAAGTCTCTGTAGGAAGCACCAGATTAAGCTTATTTCCTCAGCTAACATCGCTTAGGCTAGCTTCGTGTAGTTTACGTGTCTTACCCAGTTTTCTGGAAAGACAATCCAAGATGCAGTATCTTGATCTTTCAGTCAACCAGATAAACGGGAGTATACCCGGATGGATTTGGAGACTTGGTAATGGATCTCTTTCTCAGTTGAACCTTTCTTGTAATAACTTCATTGGAGTGGTACCAAATGTCCAAGACACCCCATATCTATGGGTTCTTGACCTCCATTCCAACAACCTTCAAGGAGTAGTTCCAAAATTCCCATCAAATGCTTTCTATTTGGACTACTCTAACAATAATTTCAGTTCAATCAACCCGGCCAATGTAGATGATTTTCCCAGTGACATTGTCCTGCTCTCTCTATCTAGAAATAACATATCTGGGAGTATCCCTACATCGTTCTGCAACAATAGTACAATCCAAGTTCTGGATATGTCATATAATCGATTTGTTGGAACAATTCCGAGCTGCTTGACTACTACAAGTACGGTGCTGGCAGTATTAAATGTGAGGGGAAACCAACTAAGTGGCAGTGTTCCTGATACATTTCCTGAAGGCTGCAAATTGAGAACTCTGGATGTCAATGCAAATACTCTGGAAGGCTCCATACCAAGATCACTGGCAAACTGTACAAATTTAGAAGTTCTGGACCTTGGGATCAATCAATTCAATGATACTTATCCTGGATGGTTAAAGAACTTGTCTCAACTTCGTGTTCTAGTTCTAAGATCCAACAGATTCCATGGCTCCATTACATGTCCTGATGACTCAATTTGGCCGATGCTGCAGATCATCGATCTCGCTACCAATAATTTGACAGGTGAACTTCAGGCAAAATGCTTCTTGAAATGGAATGCAATGATGGTTGATGACAAAAATGGTATATTGCAATATCGTGTCTTAGATAATTACTATAAAGATGTGGTGTCTGTTACCTATAAAGGTTCAGAGTTCCAGCTGCTTAAGATCCTCAACATGTTCACTAGCGTCGACTTGTCGAGCAACAAATTTCATGGAGAGATACCAGAAGAGATAGGGAATCTCCATGGAATCCTGGGGCTGAATTTGTCACATAATAGCTTTTCAAAATCTATCCCCTCATCTATAGGAAAGCTTACCTCGCTCGAGTCCTTGGACCTCTCCCACAACCAACTGAGTGGAAAAATACCTACAGAACTCACAAACCTCACCTTCCTTGCAGTATTAAACTTCTCCTATAACAAATTAGTAGGAGCAATACCATCAGGTACCCAGCTTTCAACTCAAAATGCATCTTCCTTTGAACATAACCAAGGATTGTGTGGGCAACCTTTGAAGAAAACGTGCTCGAGTTCAAGCACTATGACACCCTCAAAAACATCGTCAGTACACGAGAGAAACTCGACCCATGAAGGAAGATTTGATTGGCAATGCATACTTATTGGAAGTGGCTTCGGCACAGGGGCAGCACTAGTCATAGCTCCTTTAATATTTTGGAAGAAAGGGAGGAAGTGGTTCGACAAACACGTAGATAAATTTGTTTCAGCCATTCTTTCAGCATGTGGGATTAACTATGCCTATGCTACTTTGGATGAAGGCATTAGGCATCAACTGTTTGAAATATCTAGTTATCATGAAGACAATACAGAAAATGAAGGAAACTGTGGCCAATTTTGTGTGTTCTGCTCCAAGCTCGACATCGAAAGAAAGCGGGTTATACATGATCCTAAGTGCAATTGTCATGGCTCACCATCCAATTTGTCATCTTTTTCATTATCTACAATGTAAGCTTCCAAAAACTATCCCCTCTTTTGTACATAAAAAAATACACAGCATCAACCCTTATAAATTGGGTTGATGAGGATTGCAGACTTTGTGGAGACTTTTTTTTTGAGTTGATTTCAGAAGCAAGATTCTATAATTCTTGAATCAAATATTCATATTGGTGAAGTTTGCTTGCTATTCCTGCAATAAAAATGACTAAATTCGTTGACGCATTTCATCAAACAGTAAGTGTGCATGCTTCTTTCTAACTAATTTGCTGCAAATTTTGTGCATTGTTCAGAAAATATATCTGTAAGAGTTAGAATGTCTCTAATTTTTAAAATGGGGTTCACTAGTACTGAAAATTATAGCAGTTTATATGTATGATTCGAAGGACCCAGTAATTCACTAATTTGTAGTTGGCATTTGATCTTTGGTCTTCTACAGAAACGTTTGATAAACTGGCCCATCCAATTTTATTTTATTTTTGGACTGAGATACCAAAAAAAGTTCCAGCAAGTTTACCTTATCATTCTCTGGCCCATTCCTGACATATTGGCGCCGTAGGCAAAACCAAAAGACTAGGACTCCTCTCAAAATGTACTTTTTGTATTTGAAAATATACTACTCCTATTCATAACAAAGTAAGAAATTTTATAAGGTGGTGTCTGAAACTTGAGATCAAATCTCGTTTACATCATTAGCCCTTGTGGATCTCTCAACACCAAAAAATAAAAATTTGATACACAAAAAATCGATCGTTGCAAAACCTGAGGAGCAGCCGTCGGTGCAAGGCGTAAGCCAGGGAGGAGCAGCCATCGGTGCAAATCTTGGTGGTAGTAGCAAATATTCAAATGAAAACTTTGATGGTCGAAGAGGGGATAGGTTCCATGTGAACGACGCTTGCACTTGGGTTAGTTGATCCTAAGAGACGGAGGAAGCCCATCCGATAGCGTGTTCCACGCGAGCTTCGAAGTGGAATCGGGTTAAAATTCTTGAACCGGTACGTGGCGGTTGACGGCAACGTTAGGGAGTACGGAGACGTCGACGGAGGCCTCGGGAAGAGTTATCCTTTCGTTTAACAACCTGCCTACCCGGAAAACGGCTCCGCCGGAGATAGGGTCCAGCGGTTGGAAGAACACCGCACGTGGTGTCTGGTGCGTCCCCGACGGCCCTTGAAAATCCAGAGGACAGAAAAATTTGACTAAAAATAAAATTTTGATATACCAAAAAAATTAATACACTAAAAATAAAAATTTCATACATTGTTTTCCCAAAATGGAAAAAAAAAAATTCAACCCACTATAAAATCTTCTCTCTATTCTCGAATACAATTCCAAACTCTTGCGATCCATTTAGCAAAAGAAATACTCACTTATTTTTTTTATAAGGTAAGAAAAATAAATAATCTTTTATACCACTACAAAACCCAGCACAAACGATTAACTTCTTCATTTACTCTTTGTTCTTTGCTCACAATTGTCAGTGATTTGTTATTCTCACATCCGATTTGATTCAACTATAAAGTAGAAAAGTAAAATGAAGCTCTTAAACTCTGTGGCGATCAAATTGTATTGATTAATATGGGACTGATGGAGTAATACCCTTAGCTTTTTAAGCAAATTAGAATGCATAATACCATAGTAGTAGACTATCAAAACCCAATTATGCATCCTACATTCTGAATTTCAAAAACATAAAACCCTTAGTTATGAATCCTAATGTTAGTTTTGAGCCTTGAAATCTTCATTTTAAAACCCTGATTGTGAATATTCAACAATATAACTTCCAATTGCAAATATTCAACCATAAAACTTCTAATTGCGATAGCAATCATCTTGAATGTATAAAATTAGCATATATTTTTTTGAATGTACAAAATCATATGCAATAGAGAACAATTTCTTGTGGTAATAGTAACAAAGTTTTGTTACGCTAGTTCCACTCCGATCTTTTAGTTCTACTACATCTGTTTTTTTAGTTGCACCATTTGCTTTTTGGCACTATTCATCAACCAACTTTGTTAAGTAATCTCGCACCATTATATAAGAAAAAACATACTAAGTGGGTCTTATTCGCCTAATGCGATGATTCCAAATATCAAATTTTTATAATTTTTACTTACACCCAATATGAGATATTAACGTTGAAATAAGTGTCTCGGTAAATGTAAAAAGGCAAATGTTGCAACTAAAAAAAGAGAGTAGTATAAGGTAGTTTTTATCAAAAAAAAAAATATAGTATTAAGAAATGGGCTATTTATTAGACAGTTTTGGGAAGAAAATAAGGGACTAAGATTTTCTTTTCCCCTGGCACTGATTTAGGATAACTGTTTATTTTTGTCCTTTTTCCCCCCTCGAACATATGACAGATTTTTGTTCAAAAGTTTCCTATTTCAAGGACAATAATGATTACAATCTAGAATAGAAAATGTTTTTTTTTTGGATGTGACTGAAAATGTTTTTTTTTTTTACATGAGTTTCTTTTCTCATCCCCAATTTCCGTCATTGTTTCGCTGAGTATAAAAACTATAAAATGACAACTCTAGTACTACTCAATTCTATAATTGGTCCCAGCGAGGCTCGAACTCGCGACCTTCGGCTCATAAGACCAACGCTCTAACCGACTGAGCTACGGGACCAGATATTATGCCTTGGGAATGAATAAAAAATATCGTAAAAAATATACAAAGACAACCACATGATATATTTCATTACTAGTAATGGCATCACACATCAAACATAATACAACTGAAGAACCAGCCAGTCTAATTGATAGGTAAACTAGCTA
This sequence comes from Beta corolliflora, assembly GCA_947648045.1. Lineage (NCBI taxonomy): Eukaryota > Viridiplantae > Streptophyta > Magnoliopsida > Caryophyllales > Amaranthaceae > Beta > Beta corolliflora. Next base: position 1,265,502 of record CANSZD010000532.1, on the reverse strand, counting down.
AATCAATGTAGCAACTAGCAAATACCTGGGTACATTAACGCGTAGAGAAAAAGAGAGATGCACACTGAGTTTATATTAATTACTCCGTCCGTTTTCTTTTGTTGTTCCTATTTGAAATGTTTTTTGTGAGAAGAAATTGGTCAAAGTATAAAGAACTTTCGAAAACGGAGGGAGTAAGTAGCTAAATTCCTGCACATATAACCACTACTAGTTGAGAGGTCTCTTATAATACATACTTTGCTGATCATATTCTTGGCAAGCCCAAGATTCTTGAGTTTCTGCTGCTTGGTTACGAGCGGACGCCATGCTGATCCCTTGAGGGTTGACACCACCACCAGTACCACCACCTTGTTGACCAGCATTATCATCATTATAAGTATGACAATTATACATTAATGCATAATAATATTGGTAATAGAAATATGCATCATTAATAGAAATACCACTACTGTTACCATTATTTCTCATCAAACTATGATCATATTGGTAAGACTTATTTGTATTATCAACAATATTATTGTTGTTGTTGATGATGGCTTCATGCAACCAAATTTGAGCTTTTAAGAACTTGACATATTGAATTGCTTGCTCCAACATGGAGACTATGTCAAGCTTTGCACCACCAGGGACTAAACTCTGCAATATTTTGAACCTTTCACTTATTCTATGCCTCCTTTCTCTCGCTGCTACGCTTTGGGGATCGGTCGAAAGCCTTACGCCATCCTTGCTCTGCTTCTTGTTGTTGTTGTTGTTGTTGTTGCTGTTGCTGTTGTTGTTGTTGTTGTTGTTGTTGTTGTTGTTGTTGCTGCTGCTCCTAGTGTTGTTGTTTCTCTTATTCTTACTATTTTTAGTAATAATACTCCTAGAACAAGAAGAGGGTATCAATATTGGGGTTGATGATGAGGAATACTGCTTGCTATTATTAGGGTTGTAAATAGTATAGTCCATAGAGAGGGAGTCTAGCTGAGTGTGTACTATATGTTATTTGCAGTTTTTAGTTAAACAGAAAGTGGAAGCAATGTGGTTTTTATAACTGGTAACAGGAAAAGTAAAGGTACAAAAAATGAGTAAATAGAAAGTAGAAAGTAGAAACCCTACCTTGTTCCGGCTTATTTTTGTAGATTACTATTACTAGGCTATACAATGTTCTTGTATTATATAAGTGAAAATACTTTGTAGTAATCCATTCTAACAAATATGTATTTTATTTTGGTTAGTTGTAACCATTTTCTCTCTTACGGGTAGGGGTGTGCACCGGTCCAAAACCGGACTGGACCGGTTGGACCGGTGGATCGGAATGTGAATTTTTTTTGGAACGGGACCGGACCAGAATATTCTGGTCCGGTTTTGGACCGGTTGGACCAAAATTTATATTTTTTATATAAAAAAAAAACTTTTTTCTTAGGTTTAAACATATTTATAAATTCAATATATTAAAATATAATAATTCTAAAAACAATAATCTTAAAGGCAATAAATATGAGGTTTTAACTTTCTAAATTTCTAAGTTTTAAACTTTTTTTTAACCTTTATATTTTTATTTTTTAAAAAACAGGAATTCCGGTCCGCCGGTCGGACCGGAAAATTCCAGGTTTGGACCGGACCGGACCGGAAACCCGGAATCCCAAATTTTCATGGACCGGGGACCGGACCGGAATTTTACGGTCCGGTCCGGTCCATTCCGGCCCGGTCCGAATTCATGTCCCAGTCCAAAAGTGCACACCCCTACTTACGGGGCCAATCTTACAAATAATTACATTTTGAGTAAAAAGGGTTACCATGTTTTAAAAAAAAATTACATTTAGAGTTAAAAGGCTAACCATTTTTGTTAAAAAATTACTTTTTTACTAAATTGAATTATTCATTCATTGTTCTCGAGTTATTATACATATAAGGAGTGTTATATATATATATTAATAAAATAACTAATTCCCCGATTTTTATTAGTTTACCTACTTCTTTGGGCACAAAATTTTAGGAGAAATAAGTATATGCGTCATAGAATGAAAGAGAAAGTATTAATTTATTGGCATATTGTATTGAAATTAATGTTGTGGGTTAAAGAAAGTGGGGGTGAGAAGGTACAATAATAATAAACAATTGGCGGGACCATTCCAAAAAAAGAAAATAAATAAGTGGGTAAAATAATGGACAACCCAAAAAACAAAGTGGGTAAACTAATAAAAGCTAAAGTAGGGGTAGCAATCGGGTTGGGTCAGATTTAGGTCGACCTAATTTCTATTTCGGGTCAATTACCCCTAACCCAAACCCGGCCTGAGTTTAATTTCAGGTCAAAAACCATAACCCAAACCCAACCTGCCAGATTTCGGGTTGACCTAAAACCAACCCAATATGACCTGATTTATATATTTAACTGCAATAATTAGACATTATAAGATTAAAAGCATTGTAAATCCTAACTTCAAATGCTAATTAAATCAAAGATTCAAACTTAAAAGCCATAAATTAGCCACCGACTTCAAATTAAGAAATGGCCTTCTCCCTATACAAGTTTATAATTAGGAAATATGTGACATAAGTTATAAAAGTCGGGTTAATTTTAGGTTGACCCAACCTAACCCAAATTATAAATCAGGTTGTTCGGGTTATTTTTGGGTTCAAAAAGTCAACTTGAACCTAACCCGTTAAGGTTTCAGATCGAGTTGGGTCGACCCATTTTTAATTTTAGGTTGAAAATCTCAACCCAAACCTGGAAATTTCGGGTTAGGTTCAGATCGGATTATTAGGTTGGGTCAGCTTTTGTCAGCCCTAAGCTATAGGGAGTAGTTTGCAATATGGGGATGAGGCACAAATTTTAAGGAGTGCATGTGAAAAGGAGATATAAATAAGCAAAAATGAGGGATCAATGTGCTAAGATAGTTGAGAGTACCCATTACCTAATGTATCTTGTAACTAATATGAAACTTTCAGAAGTGGAAATTATTGCAATTCATTTGAAACAAAGAAGTTGTTAGATTTGTCAATCAAAGCAGTTAGGTCAGATTTAAGTTTGGTCATTCTCGGTCACAGGTTATTTTGGTCGGGTTCGGTTCATGGGAACAATATATTATAAACTAACCCGAAGTTTTGATTTTTGATCATCCCTAATGTGTCTATGAACATTTTAAACTTTTAATTGTTTATGCATATAATTTTGAAATGTAGGGTATTCAAGTTGTAATTTACGCTCAAGTTTACAAGTTTTGATAGACCAAAACTATCAAAATATTCATCAGATTGTTACAAGTGATGGGAAAACAAAGTTGCCTGCTGTATATCTCAAGGACGGTTGCGTCGCAAAACCCCTAGTAAATAAGAACTTGACGTTTGGCCCGGCATATTAGGTTAAATTGGATTATTCGACATGGCACAACAAAAACATGAGAGATCAGAAACTGACTCAAACATTAATGACACCAGATACATAGTAATACGAAATTTTAATTTTCATTAATTCAATTCTTGTAAATATATATTATAATCTTTTTACTCGAATTTCTTTCATATCCTTATTTTATTCATTTAAAGGTGAAAATGTTGGGAAGGAGAAAAGCACCACCTACTATTATAGCTTGCAATTAATAACTAAATTGAATTATTATTTCCTATATAACAAAGTAACACAATAAATATACTCAACAACCTAAGGTTATTAGTAAAATTATATATCTTGACAACTATTTTTAATCACTACCATCTCCCATTCCAATTCTAGCAACATATGATAATGACAGATGGACCAAAGGAAAAGGAGAGAGAGAAACATGGCCTATGTTATTAATAGCAATAAATTAAAGTTAAACTATTTTTGTATTAAAAACATACTTAAAAGAAAAAAAAATACTCAAAAGAAAAATGTTGCAAGTATTGTCAAACATCTATTAGAAATTTATGATGCAAAGTGTTAAGAAACGAAGGTAGTATCATATAATTAATAGCCTAAGTATAAGAATGTTTTAACGCTAAGTCTTATATGTAGTTGACCGTACCTATAGCTAACGACGTGGCCTGTCCAAATATAAGATTAATTGTTGTATCTTGAGGTTATAAATTAATATATTAGGAGTGACTTATATTTACTATAGTAGGGGCATTGTTGTTAAAATCCCGATCCGGATCTTACGATCCTACGATTCTACGATCCGAAAGGACCTCACCGATCCTACATAGGATCTTAATTTTGGAGGATCTTTCGATCCTACCCAACTGCAAAAAATCACATGGTAGGATCTTAATACGATCCTACGATTCAACGATCCGGTCCTATCGTAAAATAATCATAGAGTAATTTCACATATTATATTTCTCCAATTAGATTTTGATTGCATGTTACTTCAATCTTATAGTATTGAAAAACTATTACCATTTGCTAATTAAATAGGTCATTTATTAATATGTGTAAATTTTTAACATGAGGTTTTCACCATATTCTAGCACAATTATCTATATTTTACCAAATTGTAGGATCTTACGATTCTACGATCCGATCCCACCGATTCGATCCTACCAACCCCTACGATCCAAAGTAGAATCCCGATCCTGATAACATTGAGTAGGGGTTACTGATAAATGTTGGCATTACTTATGTGATATGTCCCTACTTTTTGAGGTTACTTATATATCTTAGGAAAAGTCAAATGTAACCTATTATATAAAGACAAGTGTAATACTATTGATGCGATCATTTTTATGAATTTTCAAATATGAAAATAAGCTATATACAAGGAAATATATCAATTATAGTTGGGACCAAATCTCCATTTAAGGTATATAATCAATTTGTTTTGCAATGCAAAAATATGATTTGATTCTCTCTATTATTTTCATTTCCTTAATTGACAAAATTCATTTAAGGAATGCTAATAATGTTTTAGATAAACCTTAGTATTTATGTGTTATTTATACTTGCTTTACAAAATATTTGATATACATTCTTTACATGCATTATTAATTTTATGTATGTCTTTGTAAAAATTCTAATAAAGTAATTTTTCGAAAAAATTAATATACATTGACAAGATTCTAACTAGATCTAAAATGACTATTTTTTTTGTTGTCTTCAACATACTACTCCAAATACAATCAAAGTTTTAAAATTTTGACCACAATATACAAAGTGTAAAGAACAAAAAAGGAATTAAGGGCCTGTTCTCCCCAGCTTATTTTCAAATCAGTTCAATTCAGTTCAGTTCAGTTCAATTCAGTTCCTAAATTATTCTCATTACTATTAATTAGTTATAATTTAATTCAGTCCAGTTCAGTTCAGTCCAGTTCAATTCAATTCAGTTCAGTTGTTTTATGCCGAAGATAACGTGCCCTAAAGATGGAAAAAAATCAATGTTTTTTGGGGGAAAATTAGAACCACCAAAGACATTATTTAGAGATTTTTTTCAAGTAGCATAATAATACATTTAGAGTTCAAACAAATTAGGAGATCAAATCAGGCTAGATTAAACAACACCAGATCAGTAATTCATTTTTATATTTTTGCAGGGGAACAAAGTTTGTAATTCTTGATTAAATTCAAACGAAATCACTTTATTTAAGGTAAAGAGAATAGAGTAGATCATAATTAAAAACTACTTTCTCTATTTCTTTTTGTTTTTCCCACTTTGAAATCTTAACACTATTTAGGAGTTAAGATAGTCTCTTATAAATTCTTTCCAATATCTAAGATAAAATATAATTATGGAGAGTCATATTTGATTCGTCTCAATAAGCATATTAAGAATATCAAAAATTCTATAATTTTTAGTAATATGTAATTAAAGATATTAATGATCTAAAATGTGGATTGTTAGATGTGAAAAAGCAAACAAGAAGAACAAAAAGAAACTGGGGGAGTACTACACATTTGTGAACATGATGCAAGTTTCAAACGTTGGAGGAAATGGACTATATGTATATATATATATATATATATATATATATATATATATATATATATATATATATATATATATATATATATATATATATATATATATATATATATATATATATATATATATATATATATATATATATATATATAAACCAAATTCGTTAGGTGAAGTCATTCGCCACTTACAATCATCTTATGAAGGATCTAAAATATCAATACAAGTATTGAAACCTCTGTAGTGATGGTATCACAATCTATATGCTTCTGCGTGATTCTAGATGTCTTTACATCGTTTTTGACGGATGATCTCTAGTAGTCTAGTAGCTAAGACTTGATTGGTCTTCCAAATAGGCAAAATTGCTAGATGAATATTATTTCATGTCTACAACTCTATACCAATAAACATTCAAATATACAAATCTGCAAGACAAGTGTTCCAAATTGGTATCCTTGCACACACAAATAAAAACAAAACTAGAAACCAACCATGACTAACATGAGGGAAACGACTAAACCTTACACTAGGGCGGAAATGACTTATAATTAAGCCTTGCTTGATGGAACTAATTCCATTCTAATCATCATATCAATTGATGATGATCTCTATCGACTAGAAGACTGAAAAAGAAAAATAATTAGGGTCTTGCAATCCACAAATTTATTTCTGACCGCCTTAATAATAGCCCCGATTTTATAGAGCGAGAAGACAGATAAGAGTTCTTTAATAAACTCAAGTATAGAAGAATGTGCATTAGAGGAGATAAAATATTAATGAGAATATTCATACTTATACTATATTGCTATGTATTTTTGGGTTGTTTAGCCTTGTACCCAACCTCTAAGTTGGTGTGCCCTGTAGGCTAGTAACTTAGCAGGGATTGGTCTTCGGATCAATTATCTTTCCTGATTAAAAAAATATATTGCTATGTATTTTATGTTGTTTTTACCAATAACCCTCAAGCCGGCCTCCTAATAATAGAATCAATTCCAATTTTCACATAAGAATATATAGCTAAGCTATTGTTGGTTAGAAAATTTGTTTGTATAGTCTCTACTCCACGCAAAAGTCCAATCACTTTGTATTTTTTCTGATGTGTACGTTTTACTTTTCTTCCGCGTTTAAAGGGTTTGGCTGTACTCATCGTCTCCTTCGAGACAGGACCCCCCAGCTTGACACCTGCACATGAGAGAACGAAGGAAAATTTAACTGTGACATGAATCACTTCTACTGTTGATGACTCCTAGCTAGTCAAGATTTGCATGCCAGATAGGGTAGTTGAAGCCTTGAAGGTGAAGGTGAAGGTGAAGGTGAAGGTGAGAGACCAAATCACACACATCACATTACATATATCATTAACAGTCTAGTTGTCTTGTAGTAGTTGCACTAGCTCCTTCATTTCCCTAACATTAAGGAAGATCATTATTAATACCTAGTTAGTAAGACATTAACTAGGAGGGGTGATAAAGCGCGCATGGTGAGCGGCTTATCTACCCCCTCACAGCCAATTATTAATTGGTGTGACACCTGTGTCAGAAAAAAACAGATTTATATTAATAAAAAATTATGGAACGCATTAAAATAATATTAAGCCAAAAAGTGATACCGACAACTTTTCCCCAAAAAAAGTACAATTATGAACCCACGTTAGTGTATTTGAAACCCCTGTTATTGTTAAACCAACCCCCGTTAATGTGTTTGAAACCCATGTTTTTGTTAACTCAACCCATAGTCAGGCAAAAGTAAACATGTGATATCCGACATAAAGAAAAGTTGCGATTGATTTGCGTGTCCCATTCAACTTTTCCCCCCCAAAAAGTACATTTGATTATTGATATGAACCCATGTTTGTGTATTTAAAACCCTAGTTATTGTAAAATCAACCCATGTTTGTGTTAACACAACCCCTGTTTGTGTATCCCTTTTCCCCTTCCATTCCCTTTTCCCCTTTTACCCCTGTTTCCCCCCCAAAAAGTACATTTGATTATTGATATGAACCCATGTTTGTGTATTTAAAACCCTAGTTATTGTAAAATCAACCCATGTTTGTGTTAACACAACCCCTGTTTGTGTATCCCTTTTCCCCTTCCATTCCCTTTTCCCCTTTTACCCCTGTGAGTGGGTAGTGATAACCGCTCACAATGAGCGCTTTATCACCCCTCATTAACTAGCTAGTGAAGGAGAATTTAAGATGCTAGCCCCCTTGGGTCTTGCTTTCAACACTACTATATCAAAAATATAAAACAACTTCTATTGGAAATGAATGTTTATTAAAAAAAAGTTGCTAAAGGACGGACGGTTTGTTGCCGAACAAGAACGGACGGTATAAGTTAAGCCATGAATTCAAAAGAAATGTGTACATCCAAACAGGGGCGGGGCAAATATAATGGTGGCCCTATTCACTTTCTTAAAATTGGGCCTTTAATTCATAGTTCAAAACAAATATAATATTCTTAATTTTGACAAAAAAAATTACTTTTATATTTTAAATAATGCCAAATTACATCATATTAGAAAAAAAAAATTATCAACTTAAAAAGTATGGAATAGTTAAATAACAAAAATTTCTTATTTGTATTTTATTAGATGTTTTTCAAATACCATAAGCTGATTTTTTTCATTAACAAAATTTAAACTAAAATTATATAAAAAAGGCATAGTTTAGAATTTTGAGAAGTGGGTAGTGTTTAAACTTGAAAGGTATTTAAAAAGGTAGTAGTAATGTAGTATACTCTTATATGTAATGCAGCAATTAAATTTTAGAATTGGGAAAATGATAGTCATTAATGAGATGAAGTTTCTAGTAGAGAAGTTATTAATGCCGCAGCCCGCAAGCGTGTTGTTTCACACGCTAGCTGTCATGGACAGCTTTTCAATTTCCCAAAAAGCAAAAATTTAATGGGTTTAAGAGGATTCGATCTCCATACCTAGCATTCATTAGGTGAGTGGTCTTACCACTACTCTAAACATTTTCCTTCTGTCAATTATTCAATCAACAAACTAAAATATATTTGGGGCCCCTGTTTTTTTGGGGCCCTATGCGGTTGCCCATATTGCATGGGCCAAGAACCGCCCATGCATCCAAATACTTTGGTTGTACATTCAAATAAATAATGTTTGTACATCCAAAAATTATGTTTAATTCGTACATCCAAAAAGTATTTTGTATACATCTAAAGCTATCATTGTACATCTATAAGCGATTTTATATATATACCAAGTTAAGCTTAACCTAATGGAAAAGTTTGCAACTTTCAATCCTCAAGGTCATGGTCTCAATCCCCACAAGGGGTATTACTTTGGAGGAGGAGATCATCTTAGCCTTCCTCTCTACTCATAAAGTGTTTATTTAACTCGTTAACCTGTTTGGATTGACCAGCGAGAAGTTAATTAATTAGTATTTAGTAGCAGAATAAAAGGTTAATGATAAAAAAAATTGATTGTCATTAGTCATTGAGGGTATGTGACACGGTCGGAAAGTTCATCCAAATACTTTGGTTGTACATTCAAATAAATAATGTTTGTACATCCAAAAATTATGTTTAATTCGTACATCCAAAAAGTATTTTGTATACATCTAAAGCTATCATTGTACATCTATAAGCGATTTTATATATATACCAAGTTAAGCTTAACCTAATGGAAAAGTTTGCAACTTTCAATCCTCAAGGTCATGGTCTCAATCCCCACAAGGGGTATTACTTTGGAGGAGGAGATCATCTTAGCCTTCCTCTCTACTCATAAAGTGTTTATTTAACTCGTTAACCTGTTTGGATTGACCAGCGAGAAGTTAATTAATTAGTATTTAGTAGCAGAATAAAAGGTTAATGATAAAAAAAATTGATTGTCATTAGTCATTGAGGGTATGTGACGCGGTCGGAAAGTTCAAAGAAAAGCAAGCGCTAATTTCGATCAAGAACAAACAGATTTACAAGCGATAAATCTGTAGAAAATCTGGAATCCACCAGAAAAGAGTAAAACTCTGAAATATTATTAAAGATAAAAAAAACCCCTCCAAATAATGACCTAATAATGTTTAAATACTTAAAACGAAACCCTAATACGAAAATAAGGAAATAATAAAATCCGGAAATAATTAAATTGTTGTTTTCGAGCCCTAAACGAACTCGGATGGCTGAAAAATCTTGTCGGTCACGGCATAGCGGTGAGTTTGACTCGTTGACCTGTTTCGCTTCCAGAAAGGTATTACAATAAGCAATGGGACTCCGGAGGCCTGATTAGTAGAAATCATTCTGGGTTATTTTGACGAACTTCTTCGTCGAACTTATCCGCTAACCTTCCTACGTCAGTATGACGAATTTTAAAGAATTTGAAGGGTATATGGTGAATACTGTAAAGTTGGAGGGTATATAGTGAACAACAAATTACTCATAGGTGTATGGTGAAAAGTTCGTTGAAGATGCTTCATTATAATTAACACACTTGCCAATGCACAACTTTCACGATTAATATTTCTAGTTATCAATTAGTAAGAATTAAAAAAATTGATATTTACTAATATACGTCAAGACAAATTTAATGTCGTGTATGCTAACATTGATTTTAATTATATTGTGAAAAATATTATAGCCAAAATATAATATATAAAAAATGCAAAAGTCAAAGTGAACTATCTATTTAAAAATAGATGGTGTATATATTTAGATTTGGTTGAATTTCCTTTCAATTGTAGGTGTCATATACTTATAAGTTATACGACTATCACTGATATGTTATGTACTTCCTGAGTTCCTGCGCTCCAAACATTATTGCAACACTTGCCTTTAGCATAGAAATTTAGGAAGGAGTTGGAACTTGGAAGTGGAGTATTGTGTTAGATTAAGGAGAGAGAAAAATTATTTAGTGTGTAGTCTCATGTATGGATATATCTTTTTGGGCTAACGAATTTGTGCTGATCATGTATGTATATATCTTTTTTCTATGTATAGAAGTGTTACATTAATTAAAAAACAACTTAAAAAAATTGCGCATAAGTTGGCGAAATTGAAGGTCATGATATGGAAAGGGCTATTGATCGTAGGATTTTAATGCCTCTGTTTCCTTAGGTTTTACACTGTAGAAAACATGATTTATCGATTTTACTGGTTGATGCTGCTTCGGTTGCCTATCGTATGATTAAGGTCTAATCAATAATCATCTCTTATGAGTAGAATCTTTAAGCAAAGTTAATTGAACCTCGTATAACTGAAGTGAACATCGTTATCTTTATCACTATATGTCATGGCTAATTGTCATAATAATTATTATGCATTGATATGGACCTGTGAAAATCATAATCCCATGCTGCGAATAAGTAATTATCCCATCATAATCTCATGTTGGAACACTCTCTTTCTTCCTGAGGAAATTGTTAGTGGGGAAAAAAAAAATTTAAAAAAAAATTGAGATAATATTAATGGAGTTTAGGCTTATTCTTCTGGGATGAACTGAATTGAACTGTAATTATAACACGAAACTATCTTAACTGAACAGAATGATGCCCAAAAGAACATAGCACCATAGCAAGCATAACTCAACAAGTTTATTCACTATGCATTTACTGTATCTAAAGTATGGTATACTTATTCATATTATATGAAATTATACATCTAGGTGCGTCAGTGTGTGATAGAAATGTATAGCTCGAGAGTGAGGGATAGTCTAGTGGTTAGAGCTTCCCTCCCGGTTCCAGGAGGTCCTGAGATCAATTCTCACCCTTGGTAAGTTGGGATCCCCTTTATTCCCCCCAACTTGTCAAGGTTTCTCCTTACCTTATTTTTACTTAGCAAGTTGGGGGGAATAAAGGGGAATACGTGCCCAAAATCCAATTATTTTTTTCCAAAAATAAACACGAAAGAATTTGCCCAAACTTGGGATTTTGTTTTAGGCCGGGAGCTCGAGTCAAGTTAGGTTTGATGACAGAACACGTTGGTTTTAATAAAATTTGGGTAAATTATCTTCATCCTGAAAAAACAAAGTTCAGTTAAAAGTTAAGATAAGTTCTCCATAGAAAAAAGCTTAGACAAGTTCCAGCAAGGATCCTTTGTATTTAATTTATTTTAACATCTTAACTCATCTGAGCTTATCTTAACTAATATGAAATTATGAAACTAATTGAAACTCTGTAAGGTTTTAGAACTTATTAAAACTAATCTGAGCTAATTTCAATTTGTTTGAGCTCATCTAAATTAATTTTAATGTATCTTAACTTATATTTTCTGAAATAAGTCAAATTAAGTTGAATAGAAAAGAGCCTAACTTTTAATAAGTTTAATACTTTATAAAATAAGATATAATAAATTTTAATAAGCTCATATGAGTTCCAATAAATTTAAATAAAAACAATTTAGATAAAATCAGGAAAATAAAGTGAAAAAAATGCTCCCTTCAAAATAATAAGTTGAAAAAATGCACCCTTTTATAGTTTTCACTTTTGAGTTTTGACATGTTGACTTGACTGTTTAACAAACGATATCCACTGAATTTCGTGAAAGGAGCAAAATAATGAATATCACTTGGCTTAAGTTTGTGGCAGAGGGGATCAGGAATTAGGTGAAATATCTTTTTGATGGACATAGTCTAGAGATCACATATGCAACTATGCAACTGTATGACGATCCGTTTTGGTTTTGTTGCGTTGCAGCAAAAGAGCATGGTAACTGTTCCATTTTAGTTACTCTTCAAGTTCTACAGCCTACAATCATGTGTATCTCCAGAAATGCATAGATTGGAACCGTCTTAAACATTTTTTTTGTTCAGAATAATTTTTGGTGATAAAAATAATACTTCCTTCATTTTCTAAAAATGCTATATTTTGACTTGTATATTTATCAATGCACAACTTTAATCATTAGTATTACTAATTATCCATTAGTACCAATGATGTCTTGCCCTAGTGGTTAAGATTGAGGTGTTGTGAACGATAGGTCACAGGTTCGAATCCCCCCTTCCCTTCTTTGTATTGTCTTCGTGGCTCCAATGGATAAAAAAACTAATTATCCATTAGTAAAATATATTGATACTGATATTTTGAAAATATATGTTGAGCCAAATTCAACAAAATTTTATATGCTAACATTGGTATTTATAAATATATATAGGAAAATATTGGTCAAAAAGGGTGGACACCAAAATAGTCAAAAGTTCTCATATATTATAGAGAGAAAACAAGACTAATAGTATATTGGTAGTTATGTATATATGGTAAAAAGTATTTTTATAATTTTAACTAATTTGAGCCAGGCTGATGCCGCAAGTTACTTTTAACATCTATCTATACAAATATATTAAAAGGTGTTCCTATCAAAGGAACGGTGTCACATGGCACTCTACTCAAGCTTCTAATACACATGTGTATGATCTCATTAAAAAATATTAACACTGTGTAGTTACTAGGATTCGAACACATGACCTTTGAAATGAAATAATGTGAGAGTCTAACCACCAATCCACTACAATTTCAATATTTAATGTTTTAAAATAAAACATAATAAAATCTTATAATTATATGTAAGTATGAATACACAGACCAAGCTTTTTGATCTCTAACACTTCTATTAAGGTACGTAATAACATTCTCTTACCCCAACTCCATTGACATTGTTATTTTTATCCCCAATTCCTTGGAAGTTTTTTTAAAAAATAATTTATCATGTCATAACGTCCATTTTCCAACTTCGCACTAGAAAGAAAATTACGAAAAGCTAATAAAATCAATTATAAAACTTATGAATAATAATATATTTGATAATCAGTAACTAATGCATCACGCGGGTCAAAAATACTAGTTTTATTAGTAATTGAGGATAACTACTGGCGTATATTTCATGAGGATAATTAATAATGGCGTATATTTCATCACGCCGTTTGTTACATCTTCGCCTCTTCGGTTAAGCCTTGTATGTTATGTTTACGTAGTGTCAAAATTTATAGTATGAAAAATAATGGTATATTGCATTTTTGGTTAAACCTCTTGGAACTCATTTGAGGATTTCCCCTTATCCCTCCATCAAGTGAGTCCCCTTTATCTTACCTTAAAAAAAAATTGCTCTTATTTGCCTAATAAGGGAGATATGCATGTGATAGGTGGTTTAAACACAACGTTGTAAATCTGTAATGAGTCATCCAACTTCATACTCCAGCAATATGATTGCCCAATAGTTTAAAATGGTGCGCATGAGTTACATACTTCATACTTCCATTTACGAGTTTCAAATTGCCACTTGCAAAAATGAAAAGCACTATCGCTAGATCTACTTCCTTTGTTTCGAAGTAGTTGCATCACTTTGATTATCACGCTTGCCCATTCATTACTTTAACTATTAATATATCTATACTAATATATTAAAAAGCATTCCTAAGCAAGTCTACACGTCACGTGACAATCTCCCTTTAGTTATTTCATTCCATGTCCTCATTATGCACATTAAAAAAATAGAAATAGGCTCCATATGAGATTCAACCACGTGACCTCAAGTTAATATACTAAAGTTCTAACCAATAAGCTATGCAACATTAGATGATATTTTTTTAACATGAAAATGTTAATAACTCGGGAAATCGCCCGGGACTAAAAAACTAGTTTCATTGTCTATTAGTAGAAATTGCAAGTAGTTCATATTTTGAAAGTATATATTAAGACATATCCAAAAATATACTACATGACAATTTCGATTTCCATATAATAATAAATCAATTTAAGATCAAAATGGTTGTATTAATATTGAAAAATTCAAATTGGTATAATCTTTGTAAACAACTTGCAAAATAACCCAACAAGTGAACTATGTTTTGAGGTTCTGCATCACTACTTTACAGTCAAATGTTAAAGATGTTATCGCCTAATCTACCCACTTAATCAAAGACACGAGGATCAAGTTTGGGCTAGTTTTAAGGCTCTCCTTCCATCTTTGTGATGAGAGATCAATTTTTTTTTATCTTTACAAGAAGGATTAAGAAGATTTTCCATGTTAAAAAAACTTAATCAAAGGAATAATCTCGGAAACAAAAATGTTCTACGAATGGATCCGCACAAATTCTATTCCCTAAGCCTAAAAATTTTCCACTTTAAGAATGTCAACTAAGAGCATCTCATACTACATCAAAATATTTCGAGTCCTTTAACATGCCTTACAGAAAACAACAAAAGTCCTTACATCCTTAGATAAGGAGCTAGGGCAACAAAAGTTGGGATACAAGCCTTTAGCAACAGTTTTAGGGGCCCAAACCCAACAATATATAGCTTCCAATGGGCATACGAAGGTAATGTTTCAAGATATCATGAAGTTTCTACTTAGAATACATTGCCTGTAAAAACCTTCTGCCAACATAGCCTCCAACGGCCCAACTAGTGAAAGACCGCGATCTTGACAGGGGCTAATATCTTGATTCTTGAGTTGCCATAATAATAATATAAAAAACTTGAATAGTCAAGAGGATTCCCAATTACTTATGTACACCGAAAACCATATGATAAAGTCCGTTTTCATTTGATATCGATATAGTCAACTTTTGTCCTTTTATATAATCAGTTTTGTATGATATTGTCAATTTTCTAATATGGTCTGTTTTCGTATAATATAACCAATTTTTTTTTCTAATTAGTCACATGTGATAAAGTCAATTTAGGTAGCAATAAATTATTGTGAACTCGATCTACTCCAAAAGCTTTATAATCTACATATATCAAAATGAACAACTCATTAATATATATATATATATATATATATGTATATATATATAGGATTTTATAAGCTGGGTTAAAATTATCTATATATATATCTAAAAAACCCAAGACAAACAAATGCCATGCTGCCACATGTACTCTCCTCTCCTCCACACAATCAAATGAGAAATTAAACAATAAAAATGTGTGTTTCAAGACTTGAACCCATGACCTCTCATTTGATATGCTAATGCACTAACCAACTACACTACAATGCTCATGTTGGTCTTTGTGGGGGGAAAATTCATTTAAAGACATATATTTCTATTTTTGAAGACTTCAAATACATGTCAGTAAACAATCCGAGGCGTAATGCCATGCTGCCATATGTCACCCCCTCCCAAACAAATGATATAAATTGTAATCAACAAAAATGTATGTGTGAAGACTCGAACACGCAACCTCTTATTTGAAATACGAAGACACTAACCAACTATTCTACAATAGCTTTTTGGTTTCTACGAGAAAAACAAATCTATATACAACTAAGAGTAGGAGTAGACCACCAAAGAACTATGAGACGAAGGAACCCAAAATAATTGGGCCGACACCCCCATGCCTAATCAACAAAACAATGATGTCCAAAATGTTGGCCAGCTTCCATCACCACCTATGAATTGGATTAATAGATCTATATATATATCTAAACCCAAAAGAAAAACACGTCGTACGCCACATGTACTCCCTCATGTAATCAAATGACATATTAAACAATAAAAATGTGTGTTATATGCCTCGAGCCCATGACCTCTCATTTAAGATATAAGTGTACTAACTACCTACTCTATAATCTCATGTTGGTCTTTATAGGGAAAAAAAAAATTAAAAACAAGATAACTTTCTATTTTAAGACAATTAAATACAAATGTATATATTAATACTTATTAAGCTAATGTTAATAATAGCATGTCCTACCCTTTCAGTAATCTTATAATAATAAAAGAAAAGCTTTTCAAATTTTTATAACCTCTGTAATTAACACTAATGCACCGTTTCATTGCATCGGTTATACTCTTACACATCAACCTATGTTAAAAAAGATTGTATTATATTTTTTATAAGTAATTATATATTTATATATATTTGCTCTCTTGACACCGAGGTTATACTGATGAATAATTCAGGTTATAATTTACTATGTAGAAAATTTTAAAAGAACTCGAAGATCACCTAATTTCCTTAGCACAATCCAATACCTATAAATATTTTTTTTTCACTTTTCTCAAGTGTTTGATTTAACACTTCAAATTCACATTGATAAATGATTAGGGGCATCGCCCGAGCCAACAACTAGTTTGTCATCTAAATAGGATAGGAGCAGTCTCAATTCTCTATGCACTGGTCCTCGACGAGGAATTCTTACTTATACACTTTTTATTAATTAGTATAATCTAATTACATTCATTTAATGTACATTTTTATTTTTGTACGATAGCATTCACACTTCAACAAGAAAGGCTCTTACGTAAGAAGGTGTGATAGAGTATAAAACTATTTCTGAGACCTCAATCATCATTTTAAACTTTTAATTGAGTTGATTATTTAACAATTTTATATAATCCAACTCCATATTTCGACTCCAAGAAGTGAACCACCCAGAACCTCCGGTCAGAAATGTCCGAAAATCACCACTCCAGTGCCCAATTTACAAGCAATAATAATCCGCAACTCAAAGTGAAAGCATAGCATTGATCGTCAACTCGTTTACAAAATTATTCCATCATCCACGATAGCAAACATGTACGTATCATGTAAACTTGAAAAAGTACAGATTGTTTACAATGAAGATGTTGCACAACAAAACTTAAAACTGAATCATTAGAAATCATCTCATCAAAAGACGGCGATCATTGCTGCTTCTCCAATTACATGACCTTGTATCGCATCTTGCAACCTCTCTTTTGTCACCTGCATTATGCCCGTAACAAAACTTTATATTATATAACTATGCTACATTAAAAATCTTATCCCTTAAAAAAAAGATCAACAATCTTGTACTAGATCACCTAGTTATTGCTAAGAAAAAAAATCTATAAATGACATGGAGTAATAAAATCCCTTACAAACCTACCGATCTTACCATTAGATCCAACTTCTCGTAATTTCTTTAAGAATGATACGGTAAGACTCGGTTCTATGATCTCTCAAATTTCATCTTTTATTCCCTTGTTAGACAAATAGAAAATATACCGAGGGACAAATGGCAGGTAAAAAGAGACAAGAGTTCAAATTTCTAGGGTGTGTGGGTGGACGGAAAACATATTTACGAGAACCATTTGCCAGAAGAAAACTCAATTCTAAATTGATTTTTCTTTATTTAATTGTAAGAAAAAGAACTTTCATGTATTTATGTTATAGTATTGTTGTGACGTGACTAGACACTAGACTTATATACACGCTAAAAGCATATAATGATAGAGATAGAGATACGGTTATGTTAGTTTTTTGTTTAGTTATAGCAGGTAGTTAACCTTCCATTAAATTTTCTTTTTTTTTTCCTTTTTTCTATTTTCTGGTGTCCCCAATGTGTTGCCGATATAATAGAGATAAAAGTAGGAAAACGTATAACTTCCCTTGCCTTCTCAGATAAAGCAATTTTCCATCCGAAAAATAAAGTTCAACCCATATTTTTCATTCCTTGATCCGGTCCAAACCAATCAGAAAGAAAATGCGGAAAATAATTTTCCCAAGGAACTTTCCTCCTAACCGAACACACCTGACCTTTGTTGTTTGTCCGATAATTAAAAGTGAAGAACATGGTTATAAATCTTGCTAACGGACTCCGGAGCGTTAGATAAGCACTAAATATATTTCTAAAATTGGTATAAATTTTAGAATGAATTCCAAAATTACGCGTCAATTGATATAATGAATGTTTAGATTCATTTAATATTTCCATTTTTAGTTATCTTATCTAACGTCCCTAGGATGCTTGTTAGCTTTTGCCATAATCATTTAGAGGGACAAATATCGCAAACATAATGATAACAATAATATGACCAACAAGATTGGCACGATGAAAGAATAATACATACCGTCTTGCCCAAATGAACCTCATCATCAAGCGCATACAATCGAAACTCAATTCGATGGCCATGACTAGGCATGGTGGGCACGCGCCATCCAGGTACCTTATCATCATTATTCCCTTCCACAATATTCTCATAATCTCCAGCTAATTCTTGTTGCTTGCCCGAGAACTCCTCGGGCAAGCCCTTTAGGGTGGCCGGGATATGCGCCACCACCCAAATAGTCCACGGAACGATTGGACTACTTGGATCGGGGGCGTCGATATCCTCCACCACCAAAGCCAAGCTTTTAGTCCCCTCCGGAAGATTATACCACTCGATCGGAGGGGACATGCGGCACTTCGTGCCTTGACCTTCGTCGGTGTACTTACGTGGTAGCCGACCTTCTTTGTTAACGGGTGGGCATACCATGCGGAAGTCATCGGAGTCCTGTGGTACACCAGCCATTTTTACCACGACGTTAGTATGGTTAATTTGTGTGTGTTTTGTTTTTGGCAGTTTTGAGAACTTAGAAAGATGTGTATGATGTAAAATAAGCTTTCAGGGTGGATATAATAGTGGATATTATCAAGGGTGTTTGGATTTGTTTTTGTAGGATGGAAAATGAGGTCAGGGGATGACACGTGGTTAGATGGGTTTCGAGTCGGCAGGAGAAGTAAACGGGTTTATGTGACACGTGGTGGGTGTCTATGGTGAATTTAATTTTTTAGTTTTAATTGGAGGGGTATTTGTGACTTTGTGTAGTAGTGAGTTGTGATGTGTTAGGCCATGAACACTTCCGTCTTCGATTTCTCTACTAAGTACTAGTATCGCCACTGTGTAGTGGTCGGTCATTGGAATGTGCTTCCATTAATCTATATCTGATATTTGTCGTATTAGGTATCTTGTTAAATATACTATCTGATTTAAAAAGGTTTTTTTTTTTTATCTTGATGGATTTCTGCTCATAAACAAAAATATAAAATAACTTATATGGAACCGTACATGGGATATGAAAAAAATGGTCACTATGTTGAAAAACACTAAATATAAAAGATGAGCAATCATAGTTTGCGAAAGATGACATGACAGAAAAAAGTTTTTAATTATAAAAAGTAATTTTATTATGGTAAATTAATGTAAAAATGAGTGATTGTATGAAAAATAAGTATTACTATGTTAGAATTTTTTTTCTATTTTTCTTTATAGACGCATTAATGAATGGACACATTTATCGATACACAATTTTGATAATCAAAATGTTCATTTGTATATTATAAAGAAATGAACTTTTTGTTGGAAAAGACCTATTAAAATAGATATTTTGTTGGGAAAGACCTAATAAAAATTTTTTTGTTGAAAAAGACCTATTATAATACTTCCCTTTGTTACTTAAGACCACCTCAACATTTCCCGACCAAAAAGTCAATTTTCCGGCATTGACTTTTCTTCCCTCCTTTCTCATTAAATGGGATCAACCTCTTTTTTTTCTATCCTAATCCCTTAAGATAGGAAGCAAGAAGAAAATGGTTTGATAGGGTTAAGGGATTAGGATACAAAAAAATAGGTTGGTCCCATTTAATGAGAAAGAAAGGGGAAGAAAAGTCAATGTCGGAAAATTGACTTTTTGGCCGGAAAATGCTGAAGTGGTATTAAGTAACAAAGAAAAAATTATAATAGGTCTTTTTCAACAAAAAAAAATTTATTAGGTATTTTCTAACAAAATGGCTATTTTAATAGATCTTTTCCAACAAAAGTTCTAAAGAAATATATAAAAAAAAATATTAATTTAATAAAAGGTAGTTCAAAAGCTATTTACCGAACATCCAATATGTTACATAAGATGCAAACATATTTATTTAGAAAAGTTAAATGATAAGAACTTACTAATACTCCAACCACTTTAATTTGTTATGATATAATATTTTGCCTTTAAACCAACTCATGAGTTTTTTTCTCTAAAAAAAAAACAAAACCATCATGCGTTGTTGACGACAAAAAAAGCAAAATAAATAGCAAATGTATTATAGTGAACAAGTAAAAATAAATAAACAAATATCCCACACGCTCATTCCTACATTAGTTGGAAGTTTGGAACTAATCGTGAATGTCACAATTAGGGGTGTTAACGAGCCGAATCAAGGCCGAACCTAACTAGGCTCGGCTCGGCTCGGCTCGGCTTGAGGACTTACCAAATAGGGCTCGGCTCGAGCTCGAAGCTCGTCGAGCCTTAAATATTGGGCTCGGCTCGAGATCGAGTCTACAAATTTACCAACTCGGCTCGAGTTCGTAAGCTCGAAAAGCTCAAAATTTACTAGAGCCAAAGTAAGTCAAGGTTAGATTTCATGACGCCCAAACATTTAATAATAATTCCAGAGTTAGGGTGGCTCGCAAACTATTCGAACTCGACTCGGTCAAAGCTCTAGTAATAATACAATCAACTAGTCAAATTAGATAATATAATCAATTAAAAGCTAACAACCAATGTAAATGACTAACATCAAACAACTAACATCTAATTGTCAAACATGGCCAATATTTGTCAAATTTGTCTAGCAACAAATACCAACGTATTAAAAAAATGTTTTCTTTACGATAACATATAACAAAAAATGCTAATATACTTACTCCTTCAGTTTTTTTGAGTTCTTTCTTATGGGAATAAACCAAGGAAAACTCACCTTTTGCATTATCTCTCTAATTTTTTTAGGAAATTTTCTGTTTGACTTTTCTCTTACCTTTTGTTGTCCAAGTAAGGTAACATTCGATCATATTCCATGTAGGAAAAACTTTCTAAAACACCCTAATTGAAAAACCAAGAAAAACTAAATAATATGGAGGGAGTAAAAAAAACTAAAGATAAAAACTCATTAACTCGAAAGTTAGAGAACATGGCTCGATTAAGAATGCTATTATTCCCCTCTTTCCCCTACCCCTTCTTCATCAGTTAGGGGCTGCCATGGATGATTTCATCCATGGTAAGCCCCTTTTCCTCTTTTATTTTCAGTTGTTAGTTTATTTTCTTGTTTTGTTGAATAAATTAGTCTCTCTTTATGATAGTTTCTCGAACTCTGCTATGGGGATTTTAGTCTCTGTTATGGATATCTCCTTCTCCCCTATGGGAGTTGTGAGTCTGGTTTGTTTGTCTTTAGGTATGGGAAAATATTCTCATTGTTTGAAGTTCAAGACTATCAACTAAAAGGTATTGAAAACTCTGATGCGGTCAACATGGCTCGATCAAGAATGCTCTTCCCCAAACTATGTCAGAATGATAGACTTCCTCATCAATAGCTGCTATTGGTTCAGCAAATACAAAGGGGTTTGCGCAAGTATTGCTTGATCTGGTTCATTGTAGTTTTTCGAAAGACGAATTTGATTTGATCTTGTTTGATTGTATCTTGTTTTTCTTGAATACATATTGTAGATGTCGTTTGGCCTTCAATTAATGAAAATTTTCTTTCAAAAAAGAAAGAGAACATGTCACAATAATAATTTGTCAACTATATTATTTCATCTACCCGAATAAATAAGGATATATTCTTTCCCTTGACTTTTGTTGATGAACTTATTCAAATTTGTTGAAACTTATCAAAACTTGTTGAATCATATTAAACTTGTTTGAAATTACTAGCACATATCTACACTTATTGCAACTTACTTAATAAAACTTATCCTCAATTTACTTTTTTTATAACATATACTTCCTCCTTTCCCGTCCCTTATAAGAGTTGCATTTACTATTTTAGGCCTCTTCACAATAAGTGCTACATTACATTATTTGGCCATGAATTCTCTCAATCTATCTTTTTATCATATGAGTCCCTCTTTTTATTTCTCTGATCTATCTCTCTCCTCTCTTTAAAGCTTTTGCCTAATCCCATGATAAAACTTATAAGGAACAAAGGAAGTATGTTTAAACATCAAGATGCACCATAAAAAAAGTTTCAGGTTTAATAATAAGCTCATATGGTAGCAATACTTTTCATTAGGTTTAGATAAATTTAATTCACATAAGTTCAACAACAAGTAAGGTGAATATTATCTGGGCTTCTGGGTGAGGGTCCTGTGTAAGGGCAACCCATAAGGTTGCTTCTTACCTATATTTTTTTTAAAAAAGTAAGATGAATATTATACACCCTAGAAATTGGGGCCTCGAGTCGACGCGAACAGAATTGTTCACAATTCGGTTCAAGCTTAGTCTCTCGCTAACGAGCCAAGCATGAGCTCAAAATTATGATTCAAATATTAAACGTACCAAACTCAAATTCTATGGTGTTTGACTCGCAAGTGCATTAACTTGTGATGAAATTAAAATTAGTGATACATATTTATAAGAGATGTAACTTTCATCCAAGGCCTAACTTAGCAATCCAACGACAAAGATAAGGAACCTTGACTAGACTTTCCCAATTCACAATATTACTATAATATAGTCAAACATCATTAAATTTAAAATTTTATTGTATTAATCGAGTTAAGTTCGAGTTAATCCATTTCACAGTTTTCCAAAGGCTATATAATGAAACAACGATTGAACAGAGAATATGTCACATTGTTAGATATGGCACTTCGACTTTATAGTTTTCTCATAGTAGAAATATGTTTGACTAAATTTCTTTTTTTATTTGACATTTATGGTTAAAGTTGTCGCAATTTTAAACATCATACAAAACCAACAAAACGTCGCAGTTTAGTTTTAAACATCATACAAATCTCTATCATATAAGGTAATAAAGTTTGGTGGCCACTTAAAATACCTTAAATACCCTTTATTTTTTAAAAAATATTTTACAATTTAATGTTAATATATCAGGACTATTGTACATCTTTTTATTACTTAAAGCACGTGTATAAAACACGCATCGCGTGCATTTGAATCTAGCTGTATTAGGTCGACGATTTACTCCAAAATTCCATCCCCCACCTCCCTGCTGTCTTACGCCATTCGCGTAATAACACGTAACCTGACAAAAAAAACCGACCCAAATCTCCTCTAAATTTAACCCCAAAATTTTTTCCGCCATAACCCCAAATTTCCTCACTTCTCAAATCTCAAAATTTGCTTCATTTTACTATTTAGAGTGTTTGAAACATGAATCCAGTGGATGAAGTTATGAACAAAGAAGAGTGGGAGATGAGACCAGGTGGGATGTTGGTGCAGAGGAGAGAGAATGGTTATGATGATGATGATAATACTCCTATGTTCAAGATCAAGGTCTCTTATGGTTCTTCTTTTTACGATTTCACCCTTCCTTGTAAATTCACTTTTGGTACAAACTCAACTCAACTTTCTTACACTTTATTTCTCTTTTCTGACGTATGTTTGTGTTTTTGATTGTTATTGTATACTATGTGGGTTTTTAATCTGCTAATTTTTAAATTTTTCTATGAAATTGAATGTATGGTGCTTTTCAATGTTTAGTTTTATTTTTGGTTGTATGAGTGCAGAAGTGCTGAAATTGAAATTGAAATTTGGGTTTTGAGTGGCTTAATTGGGAGAAATTTGGGTTTTGATAGAGGGGAATTGTGCTATGACATTAAGGAAAGAGTTTTAAGTTTTTTGTTTTTGGGAAGTAGAGATTATGTTTCTTAAGTGGGAATTTAGGGTTGGATGGAGTTGGAAGGAAGCTTTAGTTTTTAAGCTTCTTCTCCGAAAGCAAAATGATATCGGTATGATACTTATGCTTTCCGTTGACAAATAAAGGAATCGTTAGGCTTGTCGATGCATACTAAGTGCTTGGTTGGTTCAACTCATGGAATGCTAAGGGAGTGGAATCAAATAGAGGGGTGGAATGTTCACAAAATTGTTACTTTTATTGGGCGTTCGGTTCCAGCCATGGAATGGAAAGGAATTGTAACTAGTACTGCCAAGAAATGGATTTTGTTGCTTGGGGAGAAAGGGAAGGTAACAAACTAAGGGAGTTCTTTATCACCAAGTAATGGTAATGGATTGAGGAGGGGTTGAACCAAACAAGAAGAAAGGGAACAGGTAATTGATTCCGTTTCTTGGAGCCCAAAAATGCTAAACCAAACTTGCTCTAAGAGTCAAAGGTAGGAGAGTGTAAGTTTTTGTGGTAGGTAGTGTAAGATGAAGAATACATAAATTATTAAAAGAGGGGAGAGTGTGTTAGTGGAGGGCCTCACATCATATGAGATATGAAGCGAGAGAGTGAGAAAGAGATACTTAATGGAGGGGTTTATATCACATTGGACTGAGTGAGTCGGTGATGTAAATTATCATTTAAGGCAACATGAGAACTATGCGGAGCTTGAATCTTGACCTTCCTAAGCGTCTTGCTTGCTTATAGCATTTGTTGGTATTGTGATGATAAAAAAATTGTATTATGTAGTAATTAACATTTAATACTTCCATCGCCTCTTATTAAGGTTTTGTATATTTCACCTTTAAAGAGCCTTCTAGAGGGCCAATAAGTTCGCAAGTTAAGTTCAGTCCTTTCTGTAAAGGCTACCAAGTTTATTCAGAACTAATAATTAATGTAGGTAAGTACAAAGCACAATAAGTTGTATTAGAGTCAATAAGTTCAAATTAGCTCTAACAAGCTCACATAAGTTTAGATAAGAGGAATTGGATGTAGAAAGCTTCTTGCTAAAGTTAACCTGAGCAAGTGCGGAATTTCCTTGCAATGCCTCCCCTCCTAGATTCCAAAGTAGAGTGTTATCTTATGAGTTGCAGCCTACTAGTGCACACCATTCCTTTTTACTTTTTTGGGCTTTCTAGACCCATCTGATTAAAATTGTTATTCTTAATGTTTTGGTGTTGTGTGTTATGTCTTTATAAAGAAATTGGCGGCCTTGATACGGTTGTGTTCTATGGCTAATTATTGTTGTTATTTCTTGCTTTTGATCTGATGGTAAAAGGTGAATTGAAGAAGCTTCTTGCACAAGCAACTGGGTTAGAGCCACAGGATCAAAAATTGTTCTTCCGAGGGAGAGAGAAGGATGATGCTGAGACTTTGCTCATGGCAGGTTTAAAGGACCACTCAAAGTTGTTGCTTATGGAACGTCCTGCTAGCAAAGAGAGAAAAATGGAGGAGGCAAGAAAGAAGGCAGAAATATCGAAGGCATGTGCTGCAGTTGCAGAAGTTCGGGCAGAGGTGGATAAGCTTTCCCAGAGGGTAGCTTTTTGACATTGCTGTCATGGCAATATCTTATCTTTAGTTTGCTTTTGGCTGGGTAATCTTTGTTGGTTAGTGAAAGCTGATGTTTCTATTCCCATTCCTGGTTATGAGCAGGTCTCCTCCTTGCAAGAATCTGTTTATGTTGGGGCAAAGCTAGATGAAAAGGAATTTATCCTCTTAACTGAGTTGCTTATGGTTCAATTGCTAAAACTGGATAGCATCGAGGCTGAAGGAGAAGCAAAAACCCAGCGGAAGACCGAGGTGAGTTAGATTTGGTCATTAAGACTAGATTCTTTTATCATGTACATCCCTATTTGTGCTTGTATTCTCTAGCAAACTTTAGATGTTCTTCTATTGAAGCTAAAGAGCTGCAATCTTGAAGAATCATGGTTTGATTATGGTTTTATTACCTATTCTAGACTAGACTGGGACCGGCACAGGGTTGAACTTTTGTTATAAGGAGAATTTGTTTCTTTGTTGATTGATATTTCTCCCACGACCTTTTTTTGGATTTTAAATAAAAAAGTATTAGTAAGAATATATAAAATACTTCAAAGATTTTCCTTAGAAAACAAAAAGAGCGACAGTTGGCATTCAAAGGGATGTCAAGTGTCTGGGTGAACTATGGTCTTGTAAAGATTGTATATGGTTAGTAATCTCACATATTTTCAACATTATATATTAAGATTAATGTCACCTGTATATGGTATGGTTTAATGCGTATGTAGTCTCCTTAAAAAAAGAGAGACTAATGCATATGTACTTCTCTTCTTCAGTGCAAAAATTCTATTCTGAATTCTTTGTTAGCAACACTGGATATGCTCCTGCTTTCCAAAGTAAGTCGTGAAAATTTGAAGCTATTATAGGACTTGGATAATAGCTCTTTATGGATAGAAGAAATTAGTAATTGAAATGTCAGCCATCTCAGCGACAAGTATTTTATTCTCCTTCTTTCATGTTTCAATCGTGGACTTCCCATCACCTTCATTTGAGGATTATCTGAGAACTCCACTTTGATTGTTGGACATGCGCAACTGTCCTGCACCATAGTGCGTTCTCCTTTCTCTTTAAGATGAGAAACTATGAATATAATGTTATTAATCCCTGTCTGCAAGTATATTCTTGGTGCTCATATTAATCCCTGTCCTCGGATATGAGTAGCACTTTTACGTCATTAGAGGCACTTGAAAGAATATTTCAATCATGGTATAGTTGTTTACTGTTTGAAAACATGAGAACTGGAGTAACGTGCAATAATATTCTGTTACAGTTGAATCTGAATTGATTGCTGTACCAAATATATACTTTATTATTCTATACTATATCAACATGAAATTCTAAGCACCTTAGAGTAGTTCAACCTTTCTAGGGTGGTCTTTTGTGTTAATTAGAACTTTATTTCGGCCGTCACACCCACTTTCTAATGAATTGACATACTACTGGTTTCTGAGTGTAATTAATGTACAGCTCCCTTTTATTAACCTGATCATCCATTATGCTTGTATGTCTGTGTTTAGGGTGTTCTAGAGACCTCTTTCATTCTTCCTCTTGCTAGACCGAATTTACAATCGCTCAATACCAGGATGACTCATATAGTTTGTTTAGTACTATACTGCATAGTGTCGAAGAGAAAACATGTGACTTGGGGTTTGGCATATTCTTCTTCCGGGACTGTTCCTTCGTATGTGGGTTGTGTAATTTGCATCTCCCTGTTTTTCCCTCCCCTCCACTGTAAGTGCTGACAGGAGTATGTGCACGCTTGAACAGGTTCGCCGTGTGCAAGGCTATGTGGATACACTGGATGCGCTGAAGGCAAGAAACTCGAACCCACTTGATAATTGCGGCAATGCTGTATCAGTGACCACCAACTGGGAGACTTTTGATTCTGGTGTTGGTAGCTTGACTCCACCTTCCATCTCATCATCTACAGAAGTAACTCAAGATTGGGAACGCTTTGAATAGCCTAATATTGTGTTATTATGGTCTGTACGATTCATTAGGAACTCTGTGATTATGATTTTTTTGCCTATAATGGCACCTCGTCAATTCGGAGTTGGAAGATATGAAAGTATGAAAGTTGCACATGGCACATGAGATGGTTGCCCCATATTTTCGAAGATATATTCATCAATGTATATGATCACTTACATAGGTTAAATATTTATTACTTCAGTTTTCACACTCCCCCTTCCCCTCCTTTTTCTGAAGAATGGCCCATTCTGGTGGGAGCTCCTGCTAAGGGTACATGGGTATCGAAGGTTGTAAATTCTTGATAAAGCAGGTGAGTTTCTGACTTTTCTCTGTTCTTGTCCTACCCGAGCATAGGCTTCGTCGTGAGCTGTGGATTGTCTCCAACAAGAAGTTGAAACATCTTGAGGCTATGCAAAGAGCGCGGGCGGGCTTTACCAAGAACTTAAGCAACATCTTTAAGTCCTTATGAATGAAATCAATCTTTTCCATGAGAGGTTTCTCTTTGCTTGAATCTCCAGGAACCGTTCTAGGGACTATTGCCAGCATAAGTGCTGTCACCAGGCTTCTTGTTAGCACTTTCTTTTTCATTGTTAGTGATAAATTTGATAGAAGTGAAAATGGGCATGGGCAACTTAATAAGGAGGAGAGTTCGATTAACATACAAGCTCAAAGGAGGTTCATCTTTCTCTTATCTTTTTCCAATATGGGAGAACTCACATGTGCACAACATATATGGGGTTCATTGGGAATGAACGTCCAATAGAAGTGATAAATTTGATAGAAGTGAAAATGGGCCTGGGCAACCCAATAAGGAAGAGGAGAGTTCGGTCCACATACAAGCTCAAAGGAGGTTCCATACTAAAACTAATTGACAATAAGAGAAAGAACTCCCTCTAACTTATATTATAAGACTTTCTCTCCTCTTTCTTCAATGCGACAACTCACATGCGCACAACATATATGGGATTCAACAAGTAAGCAATTTGACATACACACAAAAATCTATGCCTCCCTAATCACAAACACCAAGCCCAACCATTTTTTGGCATTCGGACAGTGGTTGTTATCATAAACATGAGTACAAATCTAATGGTTTAGAATAATTTTGGATCTACAATTTTAAATAATTTTGGATTATTTAATTTTCTTGGTCATATTTATTTATGTTCATCATAGAATTTTGGCATCCCTATAGTAGGGCGTGATTCATCTTCTTAAAGACCTTTAAGCATGTGCAATGGAGGAGATTCCCATGATTTCTCTTTCCCCTTTCCACCTCACCGTTCTCTTTTCTCCGCCACTTTCCACTCACTTTTTTTTACATATCCTCCCCAAATAATTTTAATATTGCAGTTATATGGACAATATCCATCTTCCTCATATATAACTTCACCCACGTGCCCTAATATATACTTCCTATATCCCTTAATTCTCGTTTTTAAATTGCGCACTATTCATAAGTAAAGAAAATCCTCAAAAAAAAAAAAATATATATATATAAGACAAATACATAGTCATGTGGGGTCTTGTTTAATTCGACTATCATAGTACATTTGAAAAATTAAACTTCTATAATTTTACTAATATGTAATTAAAGATATTGACGAACACAAAACGTACATTGCAAAGACGCTAAGGAGAAATGAGAAATCTATTAAGAGATCGAGGAAGTAATCCCTATATTTTTTTGATAGATGCATCATATTGACTTTTTATACTAATTAAATGCTAACTATGACCATATATAATTAATTACTAAGTTGTAAAGATGTTTGTCATTATATTAATTATGATTGGGTTTATATGTATATTTTCAATGTATTATTATTTAACAATTTTTAATGATATATAATTAAAGATATTAATAATGAAAATTGCACATTGGTAAGTATGCACATACAACACAATCAATATACTACATTTATCAAGAAACATATGAACTATGAAGTATATATTTAGACAAGATATGGTGAAAAAAGGGTCTTATGGTAAAAATTAGTGAGAAAGGGTTAAGAGTCCGACCACAAAATTATTCACTATGCGAAGAATGCAATGCCAAAACGTACGGCTTACGCCTTGTTCGACCAGTGTTTGACATAATTTCTCTTATTCATCTAGGTCTATCCTATTCACCTTATTTTCAGTCCTTATAAGAAAAAAAATAAGTTTATATAAATAATAATAAGGATTAATAAGGTATAGTAAATTCAGATCAGCTATGTTCAAAAAGAAGCAAAAAATGAGGTCTAACACACTCGCAATAATAAGGTCTAATGAGTTCCGAAAAGTTCGTATAAGGTTAAATAAGGAGTAATTAGGATCTAGTAGGTTCGCATTAGTTAAGATTAGTCAAAATAAGTTAAAATAAGTTGAAAAGAACTGACTCTAACTAGGATTTGACCTTCATTTTACCTAGCTTTGCACTATATTTTATTCATAAGAAACCCTAATTATTTTTATGTTCTCTTAAATCTCTCCTTTTTCAAGACTCTTCTCACAAAAAAAGGGATATTATCTCGTATAACCCCGACTTATGCGCCTTTTTCCCAAATAACCCTCACATATTTTTTTTTCTCAGATGACCCTAAACTTGTATTTTGTCATTAAACCTGACGGAATTGTTAACGGCGTTAACTTTGTTCAAACAACCCAACTTACCGCCTTTTTTTAAAATAAAAAAAACCAAACTCATGTCTTTCTCTCTCTTGTTCTTCATCTCCTCTCAAACATTCATTAATGGCAAATGACAAAACGTTGACAAAATTAGGTGAGTTTTTCTCTCTCCCTCCAAAATGAAAATCCGAGGAGAAAATCTTGGCCACTTTATTAAAATTGGCTGGTACTCAGATTCCGAAATCCACTTTGCTTTTTTATTTTTTATTTTTTACTGTGTCTTTTTTTAATTTTTGGGGAGATGGAGAAAATGAGCAGTGGTGGAAGAAAGATATGATATCGCGAGAAATTAGCGGTAGCGTGTTGACTGAAGGTCAAAGCAGAGAGAGAGGGGTAGGTGAAGATCAACTTCCATGGAGGAAGAAGGGAGGTGAGAGAAGATGTAAATTCATTAACAATAATGGACCAAAACCCTACCGCACTCAAATTACCGCCCCTCACTTTCACTCTACTTCTCTCTCGCATTGGCAACCGCGTCGCCCACCACCAAAGCGGCAAGAGTGTCCGCAACCGCCGCTCTCACCCGGTCGCCAACCTTTCTTTCTCTCGCGGCTCGCCATCTTCTTTCTCTCAATTTTCTCCCACCTTAATTCGAAGCTCGGCGAAAAAGAAGCAGTAGTAGCCATGTCAGACGAGAACCACTTCGAAGCTTCAAGGCCAAGGTTGATTCAGACGAAAATTCATCTTTTTTATCTCTGATTATATTTCCCCATCTAGTTGTGCAATTGAAGAAAGAGAAACAAAAAAAATCGATTAAAAAAATCTACATCTAGCTGTAAAAAAATCTACATCTAGCGTGTTGACTGAAGGTCAAAGGAGAGAGAGAATGGTAGGTGAAGATCAACTTCCATAGAGGAAGAAGGGAGGTGAGAGAAAATGGTGGAAGGGAGGAAGAAGATCAAATTTTATGAGTACTTTTTTCCTTTTTACAGTAAGGATGAAGACATTAAAGAGTGGATGAATATTAAGAGAGAAAGAAGGATGAATGCTTGAGAAGAGATGAAGAACAAGAGAGAGAAAGAGAAGAGATGAAGAACAAGAGAGAGAAAGAAGGATGTTTGTTTGAAAATAGTTAACACCGTTAACAATTCCGTCGAGTTTAATGACAAAAATCAAGTTCGGTGGTTATTGGAGATAGGGTCGCCAAAGTCGGGGTTATATTGGAAAAAGGCCTATAAGTCGGGGTTATCTGAGATAATATCCCAAAAAAAAACCATCATCAACCCAAGGCTACGTTTAAGGTTTCATTCCATGGTTCGAGATTCTATTATAGGACCTAGAGGCTAATGGTTATTTGTTGATTATCTTTTTTATTTAGGATTAGTTATCGTCTCTTGTACATATGTATGTTGATGTGGTTTGGGTTTCTGAATCGCTATTTACCGTCCGTATTTACTTAAAATCTTCCGTATTTTTTTCTTTAAATACCCCCCATGCCCCTCCCCGGCTCCCCCTTTCACCTCACTCTACTCTCTCAACTCTCATCAAACTTCATCCCTCTCTCTACCAATAAGCACTAACACCACCACCATCTTCCGAACACCACCACCGGACCACCACCACCGTACAACCACCACCGGCGCACCACCTTCGACGAACCAACTTAGCACATTGACCAAAACCACCGGGGTACTAACAACACCGGAGCACCACCTCCGCCACCGACGAACCACCGGAGCACCACCGGAAATGTCCGATGAAGAACCGTCAACGCTGCCGCAACGAAATGTGGTAAGTTTTAGAATTTTTTTTTTTGAACGCCGCCGAATTTTTTGTTGCGCCACCAGAGCAGGGTAACGGATGAAAAATCCAGAATTTTTTTTACATAATCATACATGTTTTACCCAGAAATTCAGACAAGAACTCGCCCAGAAATTCAAGAACTTACCCAGAAATTCAATGAACTACTATTTGAGAAAACCCTAATCGGAGATTTTGAAATTAGTGCCAGTGATTGATTTTATGTAAACCGGATTGAAATTTTTTATCCAAAAATTCAAACAATTTACCCAGAAATTCAAACAAGAAATTACCAGAAATTTACCCTAATCGGATTGATTTTATCCAGAAATTCAGACAAATTACCCAGAAATTCAAACAAGAACTTACCAGAAATTCAATAAACTACGATTTGAGAAAACCCTAATCGAAGATTTGAAAATGAGTGAAAGAGAGTTACCAAAGTGATGTAGCCTAAAAAAAGTGAGATGTAGAAACGCCCGGCGAGAGTAGGAGAGTGAGCGCGTGAGGGAAATCGGTTTGGTGGTAAATAATCTAAGGCGGTCAAAAGAAAAACTACCTTGAATTTTTAAGGGTTAGGCTCTATTATTTTGGACCGAATTAATGAAAATTCGCTCGACTCGGCCGCACAAATTCAGTTCGGTTCAGTTCAGACAAATTCAGTTCAGTTCAGTTCAAACAAATTCAGTTCAATTCAATCCAAAAGAACAGAGCCTTAATAAGAAAAAAAATAGACCATCATTTAGCAACTCAATTATTTATAGTTACAAGTTTTTACAGATACATATCTGAAAGTTAAAATTCTAATACAATTATTTACAAACTAAGATATAAGCACTGAAAAATAACATGAACTAATATACGACTCCTATAATATTTTCTTTTACACGTAAGATATATTTTTCAAAGAGAGAGCACAATGAAGTTCTTTGATTTTTGACATAGTCGTTACACTTCAAGTAGTTGGTAATTTTTATGCTACAGTAATTTGAACTCGTAATAGTTATAATTTGCAACTTCAATACTATATACTTCTCGAAGAAACACAATTGCTTGTCTTGCTGCATTTTGTTGTGAAGGACGTAGTTGTGTAAATGATGACCAATGAATCTTAGAGGTCCAGTTAGTGTTTGGAATTCTATAAAGATCGACATTGGCTTTTATGTTATCATGAATTACCGCATGAATGCCAAATCTGCATGTGGTAGACTTAGCTGCGTTAATATATCGTTTAATATTATTTTGATATTTACCTTTATTATCCAACGTGGTTCTTTCATTGATACTGAAATGGAAAACAAGAGTGCTAATCAACATTGAGCAAGTAATATTTGAAAATCAAAATATATGAGCTCTATGAATATACTAGCGGAACTATAGTAGTTGTAAATCTGTTCTTTTTTTTTTAATATTTATAGATTATAGATACAGTTCAAACAGATGTGTAAAAGATAAATTAGGTGCGTAAAACATTATGGATATTCCCGTCTCTTCGATGGCTTCAAAAAGTGCATTTAGTATAATTGGAAGAGTAATTAGTTCTCACCGTTCTAGGTTTCACTCTAAAGCTATGGAGGCATTGATATGTTCGCAAAATTGGATGATTAATGATATTAATGAAGGAAATGTTTGCTTCAACCAAGGTGTATTTGTCTAAATACTTTATTTAGATTTTTTTAAGGGTGACAATTATTTTTGTAAGATCAAGTGAGAACAATATTATTATACTCACAACTTACTCTTGACTGAACCTGTTAGGTCACACCATAAGCACGAAATTAAATCAATAGACTAATTAGGTTGGAGACCCAAATACATTATTTAGGAGTTGTTTAGATCGATACGTTGGACGTTGGAGTTAGAAGCTGCAAGCGCAACCGTATATGGCTCGACGTTGGTGCATAGACCACAAGCGAGTGGTAGTCGTGGCATTGGGACACGTGCGAGCTACCGTAAGCGTTGGGCTATGATAGCATCGCAACGCACAAGCGAAGGCCTTAGGGCCCGCTCATCGCATACGAGCGCTAGCCAAGTGCAACAGAAGAGCAAACCCACGGATGGGCCTTGCGACGTGGCTTGATTGACGACCTCGTGTGAGGGGCCTCATGCTTGCGCGACAAAGGCCGACAACATACAGGTGCGCGACGCCTCGTTAGTGTTAGTCACCTGTGCTAGGCATGTGGGAGTGAGTGTGAGTTTTCCCACTCCTTCATTCTTTCCTAATCTCGGTAGGATTTGGTAGATAGTACTATTACCTATTATTAGTAACCTAGTCAATTAGATTGACATGTGCCATCTATCAAACCCTAACTAAGACCTAAACACTTAACCTAAACCCTAACCATGTGAGAAGAAAAGATTAGATCTTTCATCGTGTTTTAAGCTAACACTCTCAAGAAGATTTCGTATGGTGGATACTGATAGAGGAATTGCATAGTGTGATCTTAAAACTATGTTTGTACATACAAGCACACTTCAAGAGGTAATTCTTTGTAGAGTATTTAATAATTTGAATCACACATGGATTCTAGATTAAAAAGGTTGCTTCCGCAATACGATTAGGTTGCATTAAAACCTATCAATTATTAAAGGTATATGTACTTATTTGAATCTTACATTATTTTCATATTATATTTCTCCTACTTTAAATCTAATTTTTTTTTAACAAAAGTACTTTAGAAGGTACTCATGCATGTTCTACCATTATCGAGGACTCTGAAGAAGATGGAGAAGTGGTGTATTTTATCGATAGATATGGTAATCACATTACTTCTACTTTCTACTTACATACTAAAATAAGTGTATATGTATTGCGATTTTCACAATCTTTTTCTTGTTTGTTTCTTTTAGGATGTTGATGATGTAGAAACTAGTAGTGACATGGTAGATTAGTACTTCAAGGCTTCACTGATGCGATTTACTGATTTACTGATGCGAGTTTTCAAACAGACAAAGAAGACTTCAGATTACATTCTGGATTGTTAAGCAAAGCACTATTGCTGATTTCATAATTGAAGCCGAGTACATTGCAATTTTGGAAGCACTGTTCTCCTAATTCACAAGATTATTAACTTATGGGCCTTTTTGAAGAGTGTAAGCTAAAAATGCTTGGTCGTTCCCAGATGGATCATGAAATAATCATCTATTATAACAGTTTAACTTAGAGATTCTAGAACACATTAGAACTTCATAAGGATGACCTGAATCTTACCTTATGTTCAAATTAAAATAAAATGACAATGGGATAGAAACACTCACTTATCTGAAGGACATGTGGGAGATTGTTGGAATAGTGTCCTTTTACATTGTATATTTCTCGTAAAATGTTCAAAAGGATAATTAATTAATTAGGGAATAATTAATTCAATGATATTAAGTGATCGCAATGTTTAGTTGAAAAACATTTATGTTTTGTTAATTTGATATAAATGATTTTAAGCAAACTTAATTATAATTGAACATATAGGTCAAACACATAGTATGATAAGAATTAAAGACTAAATTCGGAAGGATGAAAACGACCCTTGATGAGATAGAGATAGAGACAGAGAGGAATGACATGAGAAAGGGGAGAACTGAGATGAGACTTTAACTTGGTATTTTGACCAACTTAAAGTGGTTAGTAAGTGAATTTTAACATTCATCTTTATAAGTAGGATATCAATAACTTACTCAATATTACGTAACGTTCAGTTTTTCATAAAGGTCATCTTCTCTCTCCTCTTAGGCGTGGCTTTTTACTAGATGGAACTAGGGTTTTGGTCCATTAAATCATTGTTCGTTGAACTAAGCTATCAAGTCGGTGAAATTCGATCATATTGTGTGGATCGATATTGATAGAGGAACTGCTATTAGAGTTCTTTATTCCGTGATCAATTTTAACAAAGGGAACTCACACTTCAAATTGCATTATTATTATATGTTTAGATTCATACTAGTTAGATACATGAGATCCTGGTTAAGGTATTAATTCCACTGCATAAATTACTACTAAAACCTAACAATTATGATTATAATGAGACCTTTGCTCCCGTTGCCAAAATGGGTATTATTGTATGTACTTTTCTTGTTGTTATTATTTCTCTCCATTGGGGATTACATCAGTTTAATGTTCATAACGAATTTCTTCATGGTGACTAAGATGAAGTGGAATACATGAAACTTCCAGCGGTGTATAGCTGTAATTCTCCCAGGAAGGTTTACATATTGTGTAAGTCCCTATATTGTTTGAAGCAGGCTCCCCGACAATGGTTTGCCAAGTTATCTGAGGCATTTATGGAGTATGATTTAAAGAAGTGTTATGTAGTTATTCTTTGGTCAGCTATATTCAAGGAAATGTAACTTTATATCCTTGTGTATGTTGATGATTTGATTTTTGCTGAATTTCTCATGATCCTATTATATTGCATGTTTTAAGCGTTATATGAGTTCTTGCTTACATATGAAATATTTGGGTGTTTTGAAGTACTTTTCTGGGTGTTAAGGTTGCTCAGAATTCGAAGATGTGTTTTTAAGTCAATGCAAATATTCCATGAATATTTTGTCTGACGCTTGGTATGCTTGGTTGCAAGCCTGTTGATTGTTGATACTCCTATGGAGCAAAATCACCATCTTGGTTTTGTTGATGATGCTCCATTCGCCTATCCTGATCGTTATCATCGTTTAGTGTGTAACACTCTGAAATTTCGCTTCTAAGTTTTTTGCGCTTATTTGATTTTCCCTTAATTGATTTCTTTTTACTAAAATTGAGTATTTATTCTAAAAACAATTATATCGTATAAAATATATTTTGTCAAGTTGTCAAAAAATTTATTTATTTAGTATATGATACTATTATATTTCTTTGAAAAGTTATTTATTTTTATGGTAGTAAAAAAACGCGTTAGGATACATTTTATATTTTATCGACTTTGTAGCACGTTTTGGACCGTTTGAAGCTCGAGTATAGTCCGAAATATTGCATTATTTGCTGGCCGAAAACTCTTTAACTTAAGGGGAGATTTTTTATTTTTATTAAGCTTTGTAACCACCATTTTAATACCCCATTATTGCCATAATCATGTCCCATCAATTTAGCTTGTAACCACCCATTTGCACCTTATTTTTAGCTTTCTTTGG
This sequence comes from Beta corolliflora, assembly GCA_947648045.1. Lineage (NCBI taxonomy): Eukaryota > Viridiplantae > Streptophyta > Magnoliopsida > Caryophyllales > Amaranthaceae > Beta > Beta corolliflora. Next base: position 1,228,247 of record CANSZD010000532.1, on the reverse strand, counting down.
AGTCTTTTGGACAGGAAAAAACTATTGTATTTTCCTTGCTTGCTGCCGTGAGATCAAGGGGGTAGAAAGCTAAAAGTTTTATCATTCTTCATCTCACAAAAATCACCTCTTTTTGCTCTACGCTTTCACACAAAAATACTTTTCTACTCTTTTTCTTGGGATTCTAAGTACATTTTGATTGCTAGGAGAGGAGCTCTTGGAGGATACTACTATGACGCAAGGAGAAGACGTTTAGACTGAATAGCTTCACTCCTGCAGTTGGCCCAGGTAACTAACGGCGACCTTAGATAGGTTAGAATTCGTATAGGGATTATATTAGTTTTAATAGTTAGGTTGGGTTAGTATAATATTAGGATCTTGGGTAGAAATAATTACATGTTGTAGGTATTGTCTTCATGGGTTCTTTTTAAATTATATGATTAATGGTTACTTGTGAATTTGAGTTGTATGTTTATTATATTTATTTAGAGACATGAGTTTTTTTATGTAGGACACCATTCAAAGTTGTTATCTGTAAATTTCTTGTCCTCATGTGAGTCTTCGGTTAGCATGATTATTATGGTTATCATAGTTTATGAAAGAATTTTGCTGATTATCATATGTTTAGAGTATGAATCCTTAAAGTGTAAGTATGTAGTGGTGGTATGAGTAGAGTTATGATTTATGAATGATTATGGTTTGATAGAGGTTGGGGATTGTTGTATCGTTGTTGTCGTCATCTCGAGCCACTGTTGGCGTGGTTCTGGTTGTTTTGTGGTCTTCTTATTGCTTACCCATTTGGTGCTTGTTTATGTGCGTGAAGATGATGATGATGGGTTGTGGTTGCATAATACAATTTCCTTCTTAAGCGGGCTTTTTTGGTATTATTTAGTTTTATATTGTTTAGTATGTTTCAACTATATCTAGTTTTGTTTTATTTTATTTGTCTCTTTTTGGTTTGTTGTATTATATAAGTTGTGATCATGTGAAGTGTTACAGTCTGTTTATGGTCATGATTTTCTTGTGTGTAAGTTTGTATCTGTATCAGTGGCGGATCCAGGAATTGACCCACGTGGGTTCAAAATCATTCGGAGAAAAAAATTCAAGATAGATTAGTTAAAAGTTGCAATACACTAGTCCAAATTTTAACTACAACCAAAAATTACATTTAAAAAGTAGTAAAATCAATTATGACTTATTATAATTTGCTTATCATCCATTCATTAAATGTTAAAATTATCCCATGCAATATCTAGCAATTAGCACTAACCCAACTTCTCAGCTTTCAATCACTTTTTGAAAATAATCCCAACTTTGTATTATTTAGGAACTTTCTCAAGTTTTAGAGGACTTTCTCAAAATAATCCATGCCTTTACTTTTCTTGCATTCTTTAACCATTTTGGATATGTTCTATATAGAACAATAAAAGAGGAGTAACACATTTCTAACCGTTATAACTTATAAGAAGAGGTAAGAAATGTAGAAGTTACTTATAGCACTTAGAAATATTAACTTTAAAAAAAATAAAGAGTCCAAATTATTTGATAAGATAACACTCAAACTTTTTGGAATTTCTCATAACAATTCAAAGTCAAAATTATTATCAGATGATAGGTAAAAGTTGAGATTGTTTAGATAGATTTCAAAATAAAATGAACAAAATGAGAAACATATATTCCATAAGACTTAAAAGAAAAAAAAGAAAAGAAGTTAAACTCGCATTAAGAAAACACGAAACCCAAAAAAATAGGAAAGTAGTATGAGGCAGGAGCCTACCAAGTAAAACAAGAAAAGAAAAATAAGAAAGAGAGGAAGCAAAAGAAGAAAAATAAGAAAGAGAGGAAGCAAAATGCTCTTTGTAGGAATTGATCCCGCGTCCAACATTAATAGGTAAATCTTGATCCAGCCCACCTGACCACTGAGCCAAATGTTTCCAATCAAACAAATACCACGCGGAACATTAATATACTATTTTTATTTTTCGTTTTTTTCGCCAGTTTTTCCTTTTTTTTTCAGGATTTTGCGTGGGTTCAGTTGAACCCACTGAACCCACGCTAGATCCGCCCCTGATCTGTATAAATGATTAAGTTACGTTTTGGTTTCATAAAAGATATTTTATATTTGACACTGTTGGTAAACTATTATTATGGTGTTATATCTTTATGAGTTGGTATTGATAACATGATGAGTAGCTTTTCAGCATGAAGAGATAATAATAATAATAATAATAATAATAATAATAATAATAATAATAATAATAATAACAATAATCATAATAATAATAATAATAATAATAATAATAACAATAATAATAATAATAATAATAATAATAATAATAATAATGTGGATCGCCTCCATGCCTCCACCCCCCTTCTAACTATCAGATCATGATAAGAAATGGAATGCCTGGAATTAATGGCTGGGTTTGAATTCATATAACTGGTTCAGTAGCCTATTAATCTAAACAGTTGATAAATTGTTTAGTGTTCACCCAACTAAACGAAAATCTTGAATGATTCACTCTCGAATTATAGAGTTCTTTGGTTTCACTTTACATCTTATAATCAAAGTGGAATAAGGAAACAACTCTCAGAAAAACTGAACTTTTCATTGACTCAAAACTGAATAAGTTAAGCAAGTGAGGGCTGTCTATAACCTCAAGATATGCTGATACTGAAAACTTTTAATGGAATTAACAGTGAACTGATAGCACCCAAAATAACCATGTGTCACTAGTTTTAGTTGAACAGTTGAACTTGAATCAGGAGAATTGAACCTTGAGTTGATAAATTTGTAGTTGTCCGTTGATCTGTTTGAAATTAGAATGCCTTTGTAGCTAGGAGGTATTAAATAGATTTTTTTGGCAGAAATCATTTATGTTGGCATTTCAGCCCTATAATGTAGGGTAGATCTTGAAAGGGATGAAATACCTCTTTCCAAAATGTTAGTAAATTCTGAATTTCTTAAAAAAGAGCGCCACATTTTTTAACTCTTTGCTATGTGATTGATCGAGGGCCAAGTCTCGTGAGACTAAGGGTGTGTTCTTTTCACCTAAACTTATCTGACCTGAACTTATTAGACCTGATTGACCCTTATTGGAACTTATTCATGAGTGTTGTGTTAGACCTGATCAAACCTGATCAGACCTGATCAGAACTTATTGGACCTGAAACTTATTTTTTTAAGGTGAAGAGAACACACCCTAATACACACCCTTGTGGTTGTAAGGATGTGTTATTATATTGACTCCTGCATATTATTTTTGTTACCTACAGGTGAAGATGATTGAAACTGATCCAGGCAAAAGACGAGGCCTAATGCTTAGCATAGAGTGTATGAATACACTGAATGAGGGTCTGCTACTTCATCACATTGGAAGAGGGTGCCCTAAACCAAAATGGACAAGATATCTAAGTTTCCTGAAGAGCAAAACATTTGCGAAATTAACTCAGCCGAAAAGTCCAGGTCGCACTAGCTGGCTAACTAAAGAGGCTCATGAGGAGCAGGAGATGGTTGCTGAAGCTAGGAAACCATACCCAAAAACCACACTATCTTTTCTACTGAATGCACCCCTTATTTTGACTGGCAGACCGTAGGCCTTATGCACAGCTTTCGCCTGAGTGGTCAGCCTGGCAATATCACCCGGCTTCTCAGTTGTACAGATGAAGAGCTAAAGAATTACAAAGGCCATGATTTAGCTCCAACTCATTATGTTCCTTCCATGAGTGTACATCCTTTGACGGGTGATAGGTAAAGATGGCTTTTTTATTCTTATAGTCTCTCTTATAAAGGAAGTTATATTGGTCATATACCTAATTAATTCTTTCTGTTCTTTGCATGATTTGATGTATTCCTATCATGTGGTGAAGTCATTTTGTATGGTTGATTTATTTGCAAATTGCACATGGAAATAAATTGAACCTTTGTGTCAACACTACCACCAAAGGTTTGTCCCGAATAATTGCTCATAGAAAATTGAATAAGCACATATGATTTGGTCACTGATTAGCAGTCTTAAGTAAAACAATTTTTGAGTTGGAACCTGTTTTGGCTGTGCCTCTCTAACTCTCTGTGACCCCTGAGAAGTTCTCTTAGGCACCGTTGGATTGAGGAATGGGTATCGTAATGATATGGGTTAGAGACTTTGGAGTAATTCAACTTCAGAAGTCAGACCACTAGTTCAGCTGAAAATTTCAGCTGATATGGATGAATAGATCTCGAAGCCTTACTTCATCCGCTGCATAAAACAGCAGCATCAAGAAATGAAGTATGCATGCTTTGAGACACTGAAAAGGCAAAGAATTATTATGCCTTCAACGTCAAATTTAGCTGTCTAGTGTCCACTGACCCATCATTCAGACTGAACTAATTTTGAATTCGTCGACTTTGATATTTGTAAATAAAAGCCTGATCTAGAATCATGCCTGCCTTTTCAGGTACCCGGCAATAAACAAGCCAGCTGGTGTTCTTCATTGGATTAATCATGCACAAATCGACGCAGAATATATTGTTATACTGGACGCTGATATGATTATGAGAGGAACAATTACGCCATGGGAATTCAAAGCAGCCCGTGGACGTCCTGTTTCAGCACCATATGGGTAAGGCAACAACATTTCCTTCTTTCAGCATTAATGGCTTCATTTAGCATGGCAGACTTGAGAATGGCTATTCTGTAATTGCTTCATTCCAATCTGGTTTTCAGTTACCTGATTGGCTGTGACAACATACTCGCAAAGCTCCATACACGCAATCCTCAAGCTTGTGACAAGGTTGGAGGCGTTATAATCATGCACATAGACCTTTGTATTGGCTGCTTAAAACCGAGGAGGTACGAGCTGATAGAGAACATTACGCCACAAATATCACTGGAGATATCTATCAAGCTGGATGGATCAGTGAGATGTATGGTTACAGTTTTGGTGCAGCAGAGGTATGTTCTGTGCAGAAATGGATCATAATGTCTTTGGATTTATGGAGCTTTGACAAGGGTTTATGGAGGAATATCGACTTAGTTAACAATTGCTGGGCTAAGTTTCCTGACCCTCCTGATCCATCAACTCTTGATATAACCGATGAGGATGCATACCATCGGGATTTGCTTAGCTTAGAATGTGGAAGAACATTGAACGACGCTCTTTATCTTCATCATAAGCGAAGAAATTGTCCTGACGCCCGAACACAGGCCATATTAGACAGTGCAGCTGTGAACAAGGATAAAGCACTCAGAAAGTTCTTCAAGATAATTGAAAATGATGCAACAAGAAATGGCTCTAGTGAGAGTAGAGATTCTCAGGAATCGTTGGTTCCTCCTGCATCAGACCAATTCAGCTCCTTCAGGACATGGGTGGTTGTTCTATGGGTGGTTTCTTTTTGGGTTTTTTGGCACTAATGGCGACTGTTTTTGCTGGTCGTAAAAAACGGAAAACAAAGGGTAAGCATCACAAGAGCAAGAAAAGACTATCGTACTCAGGGTTGTTTGATCTGCATGGGAAAAATGCTGAACTGTGTGATAAATTGTGAATGTCATTCTAGAACTAAGAAGGTGAAATTCTAAAGGGTTTTCTGGCGAACAACATTTGCATACGGTTTAGTTTGATACTCAAGATGTAGCTTAATGTCGTTGTGAAACATCCTTACACCCTTTTCAACTTATCAGGGGAAGAGTACAATTTTTTCTGTCTATAGATTAGATTATATATTTCACTTATTGGATCTTCATAAATGAAATACCCTTCTTTTGGGTAATGTTTAATGTTTGGTCGAGTCCCTGCATTTTGAAGTTTTAACTCTACATTTATTTTTATTTTTTTTTAAGGTAAGATGAAGCTGACTCACTGGGGTAAGGGAAATCCTCAAACGAATCCTATGAGGTTTGATCCCTAGGACTCCGATACGATGAGGTGGGAAGCGCACTACTCCACCACCCTCAACTTTAGTTTTTTACTCTACTTAGGTCAGTAGGACTTCAGCAACCAAATTGTCGCGGCTAGAAGATGAGAGAGATGGATCAAAAGTCTTCACTATATTGCAGTATGATAAGCCATATTTTATATAACATTAACCATTCGTTCAAATTTGATTGGTATTTTCTTTTTCTTTTTAGGAACAATTGATTCTAATAATACAACATTTCACCGATTAATCTCTAGTAAACCAACCTTTCTATTATTCCTGAATAATGCAACCTTTATACCTTATTTACTTCTAGACTAGTGAGTCAAAATGACTTAAAGTCGTCTAAAACATTAACTCTTTACCATAGAAGTAGGGGCATGGAGGCAAGGGAAGAGAAATATGAATGAGCTGGAAAATGTGGCTTACCAAACAAACTGATTATCAACATGTCAAAGTCCATTTAAAGCAAATACCTCCAAAAGGTTGCATTATTCAATAATAATTGAAATGTTGACTTATTAAAAATTATCCGTGAAAAATTGTATTATTAGAAATAGTTATTCCTTCTTTTTATCATATTATAATTCAAGAGAAAGTTTATTAGGGAAAATTCTATATAATACCCCTCTGCTCTACAATGTACACACTCACTTATAATTTATTCCCATGCAATACTGGAAGCAAACTGTAAAGTTTTTATAAAGTACTCCTGAACTTTCAAAGTAGCTACTATTATATATCTTTGCGTTTTGAATATTGCATCATATAGAAGAAAGGTCTGAAATAAATCTACTATGTATCCTTAACGATTATCGAATGTGAAAAGATATCATTTATTTAAGGCAAATATAGCGGGAGTGCACCAAACAGCCCCAACTACGACTTATAGCTAGAACACCCCAAAGTACGGACCTGGGTGCAGTCTATACCATAAATGAGGTCGGTGATCGAAATTCTCACTGGTTATAAGTAAAGTGCTAGATATTGGGCAGCCATAGAAACGTTTTCCATGATTGTGGTTGAACTTCCAAGTAGTTTGGACTATTGTAGGCAATCGACGTCGACAGTAAACCCTACCATTACCTAAACTGGTATTTGGATTCTTCTTAAAACTTGAAGATGAAGCTGAGATCATTGTTGTTATGCAGATTTCACTTTTTCATAATTCAGGGTTCATTTGGCAAGAAAGAGGGAATTTGGGGAAGTAAGAGGAAATTTGAGAAAGAAAGTCTTTTTGTTCACTTGAGGAAGGAGAAAATGAAGGCACACGCCTTTTTTTGTTTAAGTTAAAAAAATTAGGGTTAAAAAAGAAGAAAATAATAAAGGGGAGAGAATCCGAGAAGAATTCCGGGGCACCGACTCGTTTATGGTACGCACTTGCACACAGTCCGTACTTTGGAGTGTTCCCGCTATAAGCCGCAATAGTCAGTTTGGTGCACCCGAGCTATAGTTCGGGTGTTGAGGCCAATTTCGCCTTTATTTAACCCTCCAAATAGTAAACCACAATACCAAAACTTTGATGAGATTGGTGAAAGGGATAATAGGATTAAAGAGAGTAATTGATTTGAAACTCTAGATAATATTATCATAGCTAATTAATGATCGAAAATTCTTGCACGAGACTGTAACACCCCCAAATTTCTCTCTTTTTGAAGAATATATTTTAATATAAAACACTTGAGAAACTTGAGAGTATTACCGCCACGTGATAACGTTAAAGACTTTAATACTAACTACTAACTGAACTTTAAACTAATGCAGCGGAATAACTGAAATAACTCCTCTTTATTAATATATATAAACTTTATTGTACAACTATGACGACAATAATAAAAATAAAGAAAATAAAATAACAACTCCTTGACTAGTTATGATTCCTCACTAGGCTCCCCCATATGAAGTATGCATCATATCAACTCCGTAAATTCCGCCGCCAAAATAGGGTCATCACAGGGACAAAGCCATAAAACAAAACAAACAAAACGCGTGTCAGTAAAAATACTGAGTACATGTATATGCGGAATATTAAACACTTTATTTAATTAAACATTTGAAATATTTAGTTTCGAAAAGCCTTCCTTGAATACTTGATAATTATATAACATAAAGTATTTAACTTTAATAAAAACTCCTTTTCCTTGCCTAGCTAGGTACCTTTCCTAAAGTGTGCACACCCCCCCAAGTTTAGTATTCCTTAATGAGTCTATGACGAGGGGTTACTACCTTGTCCACATGACTTATACAAAAAGTACATGGGTAAATAATATAATAGCTACCGTTCTTGCTAATAAATAACAAGCCGTTGCCTGGATAAATCATAATAGCTACCGTTCTTGTTAATAAATAACAAGCCGTTGCCTCTTTATAATTGCGATCATAAAAGATCATATAACTAATAAAAATCCTTCTGAAATAAGCCTCCTTTAAAAAAAATAGTACTACTTATAAATTTAGCCATATAAAGGCATAAATAAAATAACTTGCTTAAGAGGTAACTTTTGAAAAATAATAATAATTCAAAAACACTCCTTTTTAAATATTTAACATGCATTTAAATATCAAACTCCTTGTAAATTATATGAATACATATTCAAAGATCAAACTTTATAATAATATTGAACTAAAGACATAATTCAAGTGCATAATAAAATTAATAAACATTCAAACATGTTCATACAAAATACATGTAGTTCATAATAAAACTTATAAAAACATGACTTCAATCCAAAATATTTTCCTAAAAACATGATACTACCGTATGCAAAACAATATTTAAAGATCTACACATACACGCACCTTGAAAATTAAAAGACTACTAATGGAGAAAGAGAAAGGGTAGGCTAAGAGGGAGAGAGAGTTTAAACTTGAGAAAAGAGATGTATTTCTCAAATTTGGTGTGAAGAATATGATGGGTGGAGACCCCTATTTATACTAGTTGGATAGGTAGAGTCATACTAGGACTCAAAAACTAAAAGATGGGTTTTTGAGAGAAGATAAATAAATTTAGCTAAAATCCAACTACTTTTACGATCATCTAACTAGGACCGGGGACAAATATAAATTATCCCCTAAGATAAATAATATAGAATCTTATATGAAGAAAAAGATAAAAATGAGAAAAAACCAAAACTTTTGCCTTGCGCCGGAATTTTTTTTTTTTCTTTTTTTTCTTTTTGTAAATATTTTGATTTTTTTTGAAATTTCTTTAAATCTTTTTCCTTTTTTTTTTTGTAAATCTTTTATGATTTTCTTTAAGAAATATCTTCAACTACTAAACTAACTACTTGGATTATAATTTGTAAACTTAGGCCCAATATATAATTTGGGCTAGAATTTATTTGAAAACTCCATAATATATCATAAAAGCCTATTTAAAACCTTTATAATAATATTAAACCTCTTTAATAATTAAAATCCTTTTAAAAAATTAGAATTAATAACTTGCGAAAAATACGGAGTATTACAGAGACCATCTCAATCCAAGATATAACTAAGACGATCCAGCGCGGCAAGCTCATCATAAGAACCCAAAATTTTAAAGTTTTCATTATTTGTTTCTCTCTCTTCTTGCTCAGGTTCTCTTTCTCTTCTTTCTGTGTTGCGATAACTGCCATTGTTAGATTGTTGAAATAGGTAAATTCCATTTTTGTTGTTTATATATCTCATAACTTAGTTTTTTTTCCTGACTTTTTCCCAAGTTCCTTGTTCCATTTTTTTATTTGTTCCCTAAAGCTAATAAAATATTATATTGACAAATCAACTCTAAAAGAGATGACAAATGTGTACTCTCGGAATACTGGACCAAAAGTGTATGTTACTCTTCGAATTTAGATTGTGGGAATTCTACTTCCAATGTTGAAAAAATTTATGAAAAAACACTCCAAAATCTCCCAATTAAATAGCAGATGATATTTTGCCATCGAAAAAGATAGAATAGAAGAGGGTGTAAGATTGATTTTGAAAACGATACGTTTTTGAAATAGATGAAATATGATAGAGTAGATATGATAGAGAAGATTGGTTGAATAGAAGCGGTAATATGGTATGAGATGATATGCATGACGACTTGAAATCTATCATGATTACTTATCTAGATGCACTTTTTAGGATAGACTCAACCTTAGATGATATGCGTGGAAAGGTCGATTCTTATCTTTGAATTAGGTGAGTTTTGTTTGAAGAAGATTACCTCTGGTTTTGTTATTCTATTTAGTTTTTGTTAGCCCGCAATTTGTTAATATCAATATATCATCATATAAGGCCCCGTTCTTTTTACTTTGGGAGAAACCAAACCGAACCCGAATTGATAATAATAATAATAATAATAATAATAATAATAATAATAATAATAATAATAATAATAATAATAATAATAATAATAATAATAATAATAATACGAAAATAATTATAATAATAATATTAAAAACAAAAATATGAGATGAATAGAATTGGAAATAAGTTCAAAAGAACATGGCCATATATAGTTGTAATGACCCTTTTTTGAGGGATTATAATTAATGGTACACACACTTTGTGATCACCATTTCTATCTCTCTCTATATCGCTTTCTCTTTCTCTTTCTCTTTCTCTTTCTCTTTATATTCTTAGGCCTTCTTTGGTTGAGCCATTTTAAGGTCTGAAAATATATTCAATAATATGAATGCATTACTCCTTGTTTGGTATGGGTAGTGGTCTAGTGGATTAACCATTACCCTTACTTGAGGGTAACCCAAACTCCCAAAATGTTACCCTCCAAATTAGAGGAGTAATAACAAAATCCTTTTCATTCCCTTACAAGTGATTCATTTCCATTGTTAAACCAAACACCCAATAAAAGTAACAATTATTGTTACCATTCCTCTCATCTACTTAATTGATTTCATTCCCTTTCCATTCCTCTTTTTGAACCAAACGCTCCCTTAATCTCTTAGCTTACGGCCTGTTCGGCAAAACTAGCGGTTGTAATAGTTGTTAGATGCTGCTGTAGATGTTAGCGGTTGGAGTAGCTATTAGCGGTCAACTAGCAGCTGTTAGATGTTAGCGTTTAAAGTAGTTATTTGAAATATAAGTGTTTGGTAAAAGTAGTTGTTGAAATTGAGAAAGACGATAAAGGACACACACACACACATACATACACACACACACACACACACACACACACACAATATATATATATATATATATATATATATATATATATATATATATATATATATATATATATATATATATATATATATATATATATATATATATATATATACATATATATATATATATATATATACATATATATATATATATATATATACATATATATATATATATATACATATATATATATATAAGTAAAAAAAAATCATATAAACTGCCCTCGTATAGGGCCCCACCTAGAGGCTCATTACAAGTCAGATACCTCTAACCCCTGTAAATCCCAAGCAAATTGCTTTATTATATATGGTTAACAATAAATTTATTTCTTTGTTTCAACTTATACAATGTAATCGAAAAAAAAAACTAGCTTTTAGAAACATCAGTGACATGAGAATAGGAAAAAGGCCTTATATATGTATATAGAAAATGAAACATAATGATGTCAAAAAGAAAAATGAAACATAAATGTCCTAAAAATTTGTTTTCAAGACTAATATATTTGTTATAAATTGATTTGGCATAGTAAATGCAACCTAAATATTGGAAGTCGTAATTTGGTGTCAAAAAGGTGGCTTTTGTAATCATTACTCGGCAATTATATGCATGACAACTTTCTTAGGGCACCCTTAATGGTGATTGAAAAAAAAAGATGGGTTTTTCTATGATATACCCCTGTGTTTTTTAAAATTCTATAATATGCCCCTAATGTTTTTTTATTCTACACTGTACCCCTGTGTTTTTTAAGTTTTCTACGAAATACCCCTAGTGTCAATTAATGAAAACGGACGTTATTGTTTTCTGAATTCCCATACAAAACTCCGTTTAGTAGTTAAAACCTCTTAACTTCCCCATTTCATTCTTATGATCTTCTTCCCTGTTGTTCTTCTCTAAACCCTCATCACTCAGCGTCATTTCACACCATTTCAGTTGAAATCCACAGAAAAACATTGCGCAATCCCAAAAAATTTGAAACTTGGTAAGAAATTTCATCACTGTGAGTTGCAGTGAAGACGAAGGTTGCGAAGGAAGACAGAATTTGAGACGAAAGTGCGCAACAAAGAGTTATTAGATTGGAATAATCAAAATTCAGGTAAAATTCTTGATAATTAGTTGTTAAATTGGTAGATTTATGTATTTGCGGTGATTAAGTGATGTTTAGGGTTTGATTACTATGTTTTGGTGAAGTTTAGGGCTTGAAATTTGACTGCATGTTTGTTGTTGTGTGTTTATGTTCGTTGTTGCAAACAATGCCTGAGAGAATTGTAAAAATTCATTACTTAGGAAAGTCTGTGAATTTAAATGTTGAAGATGTTGATTTATGCTTGATGATAGATATAGTGAATGATATGTGTGAATTATTTGATGAAAAGGGCTATGAGCTCCCCGAATTTCCCGTGCTTTCATATGTTAATGGGGATGAAAGGATTGAACCGGTAGATGATGGGAGTATGATGAAGATGTTTGAGGTTGTTGGTACAAAGGTGATCAATGTTAGGGGTTAGTGCCGTTAAAAAGCAACTTTCATTTGGACCTTAGCTCAAAGAGTTAGGAAGGCCGACCAAACTAAGGTCCATCGCTTAGGTGTGAGTGAAGGCCCAAAGGACAAGAGGGCCCAAAGTAGTAACTAGGAGCACCAAGATCGATAATGATGACCCTATTGAATCATCCCCACCAAGCCAACCGGTCCAATAGTTAGGCCCAAACTACAAACTAGGAGCAAAAAAAAAAAAGCCCTAAACATTATTTCTCCACAGATTGACTTACCTTTGTGTAATGATCCACCCCTCCAAGCCCACCTAAATTTTTGTTAAATGAACCAACCCCACCAACCCGCATGCATTATTTTCAATCACTTTCCCCTCTTAGTAGCCCTCCAAAGGAGGAGAAGCCCAAGGTTCCCACAATTGCTTACATCCCAACCATCACAAGAAACCCAACTCCCACTTGAGTGGTCTTGACCAACTTGGGCCGGGACTATAAACAGCCCCCGATCACGATCCATTTCATGAGCCCACCTTACAACCCATTGATGAGCCCACCTCACAACCTATTGATGAGCACACTGGACCCACTCCTCAACCCAATATGGATTCAAGTGAGCCCTCTAGCAAAATAAAAACCAAACCAGCCTTTCCATATGGGAAAAAATGGCCAAATCTACAGCCAAGGGTAAGGGACTGTGGGTTTCCCAAACTCAAACCAGATCAACTGTTTCTAGTGCTCCTACTGCTAGCAGACCTAGAAGAACTAGAGCAAGGGCTGTTGTGATGGAAGGTGTAGAAGGAAGTGATGATGATGAATGTGAAGATGACTGGGAACCTGCCCAGGATAGTGAAGAAAGTTCTAAGGATGAAATTGAGGATGATATACTCACTGATGAGGATGATGTGCATGAGTTACTTAACCATGCTTATGTAGATGGTGGGTGGGAGGCTTTCAAAGAGTCTGAATGGAGGGATGAGAGTGGATTTTTTAGCAGGATGTTTAGGAATGGTGTAGTGTATGATGATGTTGACATGGGTAGGATTGATTTGAAGCCATGGATGATGTTTGTGGACAAAGAACATTTGAAGGACACTCTTAGAGATTACTGTATCCAAGAAGGTTTTGCCTTGGTTGTGAGGAGGTTAGAAGGGGCTAGGTACACTGCTGAATGTGCAGATGAGAGGTGTGAATGAAGAATTCATGCCTTTAGACTACCAGATGGTCATACTTGGGCCATAAAAACACTAAAGCCTCGCCACAAATGTGACTTGAATTTGGTTCAGAATCCCATGGTTACTTGTGAGTGGGCTGCTAAGAAATTGCTTGAGGATTTCAGATCAAACACAGACATGAAAGGCAAAACAATTAAAGGCCTATTGTGGGATAGGTATGGGTTGACAATGGCCACATCTAATGTGTATAAGATGAAAGAGATGGCAATGAGGATGATTCAGGGGGGCCATGATGAGTCTTATACTCACTTACTAACCTACTGTGAGTTGCTCCTTAATAATAACCCTGGCTCAGTAGCTTTTTGCACTTGGAGAACATTGCAAAAACCTGAGAGACCTTTACAGTTTACATCCATCTTCATCAGCTTTAAGTCTCAGTTCCAAGGGTTGATAGATGGTTGTAGGGGATGATGGCACTCACCTTAAAGGTAATTATGGGGGGATTCTTCTGTCAGCAGTCTCATTGGATGGCAACAATGAGATCTTCCCATTTGCTGTTGCTGTGGTTGATTGTGAAAACAAAACAAGTTAGAGTTGGTTCTTCACACACTTGAAGACCTTGCTGACTGCAAATGGCAGGAATGATTGGACAATAATGAGTGATAGATAAAAGGTAATACACTCATTTGTTTGTTTTGTACAATACTAGTGTTTTTTAAAATTACACTTACTAACACACCAAGGACTCTAGGACATGTCAAGCTTACCCATCTGGGAGTGGTGAGTATGAAATTCATGATGGTAGTGCTGTTTTACCTGTTTCATTGAATCATAAAACCTGTGCTTGTGGGAGATGGCATATTAGTGGAATTCCATGTAATCATGGAATCAAGGCAATCTTGGATGCTGGGAAAGACCCTTTGCATTTTGTGAGTGAATGGTTTAGTGTGGCTAGGTACAAGCCTATAACCTTAACATCTCACCTATTCCTGATTCAGAACAATGGCCTGACCTAGGTTGTCCAAAACTCATCCCTCCAACCATGAAAAGAGGAATAGGCAGGCCATCTAGTAATAGAAAGAGAGAGCAGGGAGAGGAAAGGAAGGGAAAAAGGAGCACAATTGTGCAATGTAAGAAGTGCAAGTTGGCCACAACTCAAAAACATGTAAAGGAGGTGCAACAAAGAAGAGAGCTAAGGGAGCAAAGAAGGTTTGGAGGCTCAATCTTCCAATCGACAAGGAATTCAAGAACACAAGCTAGCACTTCACGGCAGACACAACCTCGGATTGACAAAGAACTTGATTGACTTGATGATCACTCAATCCCAAACAGCTCCCACTCCTAGGGCAAGGACTTCACAAATGACCTAATCCAAGGGCAAACGCTTCAAGGCAAGCACAGCCTAGACTAACATCTTCACAAAGAAGCGACCAAGCACTTCCCGGGGTTAGGGTCTCATCTTCATAGCAACAGACAATAAGGCAACCACAACAAACATCCTCACAAAGCAGATGTGTCCACAAGGGAAAAACACCCAAGGCAAGCTGCCATGAGCCAGCCATCTTCAAGTATTGGACATGCAATTAGTCCAAAGAGGCAGAAAATCTTAGACAGATTGCAAATGCTCCAAAAGTAGTTTGTTTTGGTAGAACAATGGCCACTATTTTTGTCATAATTAAACTGGCTTTTTGGCGCATGTGCTTTATTTTGTGAACATCTAGGAAATGATCCACTTTTGGTTGTTGCCAACCGTGTTAACAATAGATAAACAATAGATAGTGCTTTACTTTGTTAGCAATATTAGTTTTTGCGTACAAGTTTCATTAGACAAGTTATTTGTGTAAGACTTGGTTTTTTTTGGGAATGTCAAATACTCAACTTTGTTGTCTCAAATGCTATTATATGAAATATTTGATAATTAAACACTGAATTTGATGTTCTCATTCATAAGAAAATAGGATACAAACTTAGGTCGTTACAAAATAAAAACAGAGAACTATTGCTTACACCCACCCACTTGCAACATTCTCATCCTAATATAACAAAAATTAGCATTAAAACATACAAAAAGATACCAATTTTAGCCATCTCCTTTAAAAATCCAGCCAATTCATTCACCTTCTCTTTAACCCCTGCAACCTCTTCTTTGATGTTCAATAATGTTGCATCATGTTCATCTTCTGCATTCTCTTGAAGACTAAACTGCAATGCCTCTCCTCTCCTCAGAACATGGTGGTTGTTCAGCCACATGAAGAATTGACAATAATCACATTTGAAGTACGCTTTCCTCGGATTTCTTTGCGACCCAGAAATGTGGAGCTTTGCATTTTTTGGGGGAATACAGTTACACCTAGGGCAGATAAATTCCAGTTCACAAGGAGATCTTGATTAATAAGAGCTGGAGCTTGACATCTTCGTTAATGGAGAAAAGTATAAGGGGTGGAGAGAGAGAGAAAGTGAAGAGGAGGGAGAGAGAATGAACTGGATATAAGAGGAAGAAAAATCGAGGGCTGAATTGGTTATGGAGGCAATTTTTCCCTCCAAAACCTGTCATTAGGAAACATTAATAGCAAACGTTAAGTATACTTAACGGAGGGGTATTTCGTAGAAAACTTAAAAAACACAGAGGTACAGTGTAGAATAAAAAAACATTAGGGATATATTATAGAATTTTAAAAAAACACAGGGGTATATCATAGAAAAACCCAAAAAAGATTACATACTTGATCTTAAAAAAAACCCCCCTTAACAATGAATGAAACAAAGATTGAGGAGTGATTGGAAAAAAAATTGTATGGGACGATTGAAACGATGATCAGGCGTGGGAGTGGGACCCACCGCCCGATCCCGGTAAAAATATAATTTTTTGGGCTTTTCCAATCAAACGACGCGTTTTGGCTGGAGCTGTGAGAGAGCTCCAGCCAAAACGCATCGTTTTGGCTGGCGAAAAGCCAAAAAAATTTCAGCGCAGGAGCTGGCAGCGTGACAAATGGCACACCTTTCCACATGTCAGCTTCCTATTGGCCATTAAAAATATAACCATTGTAAATTTTGCAATGGTTATATTTTAAAAAATACAAATCAAAAAAATATAAAAAAAAATACCAATGGCTCTATTTTTCCGAGCTCTATAAATAGAGACCCATTTTGCTATATTTTGGACATATATAATTTTCTCCATTTTCACTAATTTCTTCTACTTGTTCTAATTTATTTCAATTAATTAATAAAAATACTAATTACGTATGCTAGGTAATTAATAAAATCTAATTATATAGATAAATTAATTATTAAAATGATAATTATAATTTTAAAATTTTTAATTTAATTAACTAGTAATAAAATATCAATTAGTAATGAATATTTCATATTAATAAAAAGTAAATAATAAAAATATTGTAGAATGGTGGTTGGGTAACGAGAGAGAAAAAGTAGTTGGGTGGGGTCAAAAAGTAGGAGAGAGAGGAAAAAGTAGTTGGGATGATCTTTTTTTTGGTTCATTGTTAAGAAGAAAGTGGGAAAAGATTGTGGGATGTAATTTTTTAGAGAGAGAAAGTTATAAAGAGAGTGGGATGATCTTTTTTTCCATTCATCATTAATGGTGCTCTTAGAGACTATTGCATTGCATATTTTATTCTTCGTTTTGGTATTTTTATCTCATGATAAAACTGCAAACATGAACTGAAGTTCCACACCGCTACTCTCCTCCCAAAACATTAATATATGTAACGTTTCGGAAACACTACTCAACCTCTACAAACACGCTTTTTTTTTTCCAAAGTAGTGTTTTGACCTTATCCAACCTCTAACCGCTACCTTAAACGCTAGTGCCAAACCGGGCCTATCTCAAGCTCCATGGTTAAATGTTGAATACTTGATGCGTTCTTCATCAAAACCACTTCTTGAATTCTGCATCAACATAAGATATATCAAAAGTTGATAACAAAATTGATCAAGAATTAAATTACAAACCTTCATGTTTCTACTAAGAAATTAAGGATTGTAATATATTGAGTGATTTGATGTGGGCCCCAAGAAGGTACACCTGAGCTCCGTTGTCCGTACGTCGGAAACCTGCAAAACAAGGTTAGCCTACCCCGGGGGTGGTCCCGGAATCGCCCCTCCGACGCTCAAGTCAGTAAATGATTGAGGTAAAGAGAGAAAGTGATCAATATAGAGAGAGATGCTCTGGGTTTTGTAGCTTAGAATTGCTTACCCTTGACTGATGAGACAACCCTTATTTATAGAGGATAGGACCTCCAATAAATGAGGGCTTTTTAGTCAGCTCCAGCTGGTGGAGTATTGTGTTCCCTAGAGGTAGGGGTATTTTAGTAACTTTGTCATAGGTGGGCTGGTCCAGGAAATGGGCCCACACAATTAGCCCCACGCCAAGTAATCGGAGTGGAAATCGCCATTTTAGTGCGGTTGATTGGTGGAATAAGATGATTGCTATTTTCGCCGATATTAAGCGGAACCCGCGAATCTTCATCCCGGATCGTAGTGAAGGAAATCTTCTAGCGCTAGGATTAACCAACCAACGCCCCCGAACTTTTGCGAGGCCTTGACCGAGTGGCCGACCGAGTGACTCCACTGGCCGAGCGGGTTCCCTGGCCGAGTGACTCCCCTGGCCGAGCAGGTGCCTTGGCCGAGTAGCCGACCGAGTGACTCCCCTGGCCGATCGGGTGCCCTGGCCGACCGGGTACCCTGGCCAAGCGACTCCCCTGCCGACCGAGTGCCCTGGCCGAGCGACTCCCCGGCCGACCGGCACACCGGCCGAGCGATTCCCCGGCCGATCGGGTGCCCCGGTCGAGCGACTCCCCGGCCGACCGGGTGCCCCGGCCGAGCGACTCCCTGGCCGACCGGTGTGCCGTGGCCGAGCGACTTTCCTGGCCGAGTGACTCCCCTGGCCGACCGGGTGCCCTGGCCGAGCGACTCCCATGGCCGACCGGGTGCCTTGGCCGAGTAAGTATCGATGAAGCACTTAGCCTTGGTCGAGTAAGTATCGATGAAGTACTCCCCTTGGCCGAGCGGGTGCCTTGGCCGAGCGGGTGCCAATGAAGTACTTAGCTTGAATTTGGCTAAGTATGAGAGCGAGTCGTCAAAGGAGAGGAGGTCTCCTAGTACCCGAGTGGGTCGGACGCCACTCGGATGAGGGACTAATGAGCTTCATGCTGTCCGAGCTGGTGCCAATGAAGTACTTAGCTTGAATTTTGCTAAGTATGAGAAGCGAGAGTCGATAAAGGAGAGGGGGTCTCCTGGGCCGAGTGGGTCGGACGCCATTCGAATGAGGGCTAATGAGCCCCATGCTGACCGAGTGGGTGCCAATAAGGTACTTAGCCATATTTGGCTAAGTATGAGAAGCGACTCGGCATAGGAGAGGGGGTCTCCAATTAGCCGAGTGGGTCGGACGCCATTCGGATGAGGGGCTAATGAGCCCCATGCTGACCGAGTGGGTGCGAATAAGATACTTAGCCATATTTGGCTAAGTATGAGAAGCGACTCGGCAAAGGAGAGGGGGTCTCCAACTAGCCGAGTGGGTCGGACGCCACTCGGATGAGGGGCTAATGAGGCCC
Source organism: Beta corolliflora (assembly GCA_947648045.1). Lineage (NCBI taxonomy): Eukaryota > Viridiplantae > Streptophyta > Magnoliopsida > Caryophyllales > Amaranthaceae > Beta > Beta corolliflora. The sequence continues at coordinate 1,208,985 of CANSZD010000532.1, read as the reverse complement.
ATGCTGACCAAGTGGGTGCCAAAGACGTACTTAGCTTGAATTTGGCTAAGTACAGATGCGGCTTGGCTCGGTAGAGGAGTAAGAGGACTCCATGCTGACCGAGGGAGTAGGACGCCGCTCGGATGAGGACTGATGAGCCCAAGCTGTCCGAGCGGGTGCCATGAGTACTTAGCCATACTTGACTAAGTGTAAAGCGGCTCGGTTGAGGAGTACGTGGACTCCATGCTGACCGATGGAGTAGGACGCCGCTCGGATGAGGACTGATGAGCCCCATGTTGTCCGAGTGGGTACCATGAGCACTTAGTCATACTTGACTAAGTGTAAAGCGGCTCGGTAGAGGAGTACATGGACTCCATGTTGACCAAGGGGTGATAGTTGATACTTAGCCATACTTGACTAAGTATAAAAGCGACCCGGCAACGGAGAGGAGCTCCTGTTGGCCGAGTGAGTAGGAAGCCACTCGGATGAGGGGCTAATGAGCCCCAAGCTGTCCGAATGGGTGCTTGTTGATACTTAGCCATACTTGACTAGGTATAAAAGCGACTCGACAACGGAGAAGAGCTCAAGTTGGCCGAGTGAGTAGGACGCCGCTCGGATGAGGACTGATGAGCCCCATGATGTCCGAGTGGGTACCGTGAGCACTTAGTCATACTTGACTAAGTGTAAAGCAGCTCGGTAGAGGAGTACGTGGACTCCATGCTGACCGAGGGAGTAGGACACCGCTCGGATGAGGACTGATGAGCCCCATGCTGTCCGAGTGGGTGCCATAAGTACTTAGCCATACTTGACCAAGTGTTTGAGTGACGCTCCTCAAAATGTTAAGGAGGTACCAATGAATATGTTTCTCGACTCGGGGGAGTTTAGGACCTCCATGTTTCCCGAGGAGGTCTCATGACGCTACTCGGATGTCGAGTAGGTACCAGTTAACGATACTTGGCCGTTTTTGGCTAAGTTAGTAGGACACTCCTCTTATGATTGAGGAGGTGCTGATGGAGAAATTCTCGACTTATGAGGCTTATTAGCCCCATCCTTCCTCCTTTAAGCGTATTTATTTGTCCAGCTGAGGGGTGCCAAGTAATTAGCCCCACGATGGATGAGCGGATAGGGTAGCATCATTCCTTCCCGAGGCGGTCGTTCAGCGGAAATCGAGAGAGACCCATGTTCTGGGGTACCCTGCCAGTCTCGAAGGGGGGCTCGGGATTATGCGTCGCTTTAGATTAGGTGCCCTGATGTGCAGTTCATTTACTTTGTCCAAATTCGCTCTTTAGATCAAGGGGGATCGTGCTTGGATGGAGGTAGCTCGCACACGCCAAGTTGATGGAGGTACCGTGGATGAATAGGTGCCTCTGATGAGTAGGCACCTATGGTCGAGTACATTCCTTGACCAAGTGGGCATCCAAGGATGAGTGGGTACCTTGAATGAGTAGGTACCGTTGCCTTTGATGAGTAGGCACCTATGACCGAGTATATTCCTTGGCCAAGTGGGCACCAAGGATGAGTGGGTACCTTAAATGAGCAGGTATCGTTGATGAGTAGGTGCCTTTAATGAGTAGGCACCTATGGCCGAGTACATTTCCTTGGCCGAGTTGGCGCCAAGGATGAGTGGGTACCTTGAATGAGTAGGTACCGTTGATGAGTAGGTGCCTTTAATGAGTAGGCACCTATGGCCGAGCACATTTCCTTGGCCGAGCTGGCGCCAAGGATGAGTGGGTACCTTGAATGAGCAGGTACCGTTGGTGAGTAGGTGCCTTTAATGAGTAGGCACCTATGGCCGAGCACATTTCCTTGGCCGAGCCGGCGCCAAGGATGAGTGGGTACCTTGAATGAGCAGGTATCGTTGATGAGTAGGTGCCTTTAATGAGTAGGCACCTATGGCCGAGTTCATTTCCTTGGCCGAGTTGGCGCCAAGGATGAGTGGGTACCTTGAATGAGTAGGTACCGTTGATGAGTAGGTGCCTTTAATGAGTAGGCACCTATGGCCGAGCACATTTCCTTGGCCGAGCTGGCGCCAAGGATGAGTGAGTACCTTGAATGAGCAGGTACCGTTGGTGAGTAGGTGCCTTTAATGAGTAGGCACCTATGGACGAGCACATTTCCTTTGCCGAGCTGGCGCTAAGGATGAGTGGGTACCTTGAATGAGTAGGTACCGTTGATGAGTAGGTGCCTTTAATGAGTAGGCACCTATGACCGAGCACATTTCCTTGGCCGAGCTGGCGCCAAGGATGAGTGGGTACCTTGAATGAGCAGGTACCGTTGGTGAGTATGTGTGGCTGAGCCGGACCGTAAACTTGAGAGAGCCACTGTTTATTCTAGAGGGGTTTTGTAGTTCCGAGTCACCATACCCCTCTTTCTCGGTTGGGTATTCATGAGTCGTGCTCTTCGAGGCAAATTCTTCCGATTGATGACATGTCTCTGAGGAGCCTTAAAGAGGCGTGAGTAGCTTGCTTCTCCTTGGCTGATTTTCCCCTTGAAAGCTGATGTGGTTCTTCCCTCTGTTTAGGTCCTACCCGGTTAGGCTTAGCATATAGGGAGGGACGAATGATCTCTTCGTGACGAGAGTGGTAACTATATCCATCCGACTTTGCTGGAAAGTTTGTTGAATATGAGCTGGAATCAAGATGACGTCTCTTGTAGTTATGGGTGGAGGGTCAGCTGCTTAAATCTGACCCGAGGCCGCGGGATGACCGACTTCGTGATGCCAATGGATTCCCCATTGGGGTGGAATCATCATCATTGGGATTGGGGGATAGCACCGTAGGTGCATGATGGGATGCTTGAGCTCTCCTGGAACGATTGGCTTGAGAGCGTGTCTTCTTGGTTGGGGCCATTGCTGAGTGGCAATGAGGTGATTCTTACTGAGTGGTGGCGAAGCGACTTTGTTTGTAACTTCCCCACAGACGGCGCCAAACTGTTTCTACTAAGAAATTAAGGATTGTAATATATTGAGTGATTTGATGTGGGCCCCAAGAAGGTACACCTGAGCTCCGTTGTCCGTACGCCGAAAACCTGCAAAACAAGGTTAGCCTACCCGGGGGTGGTCCCGGAATCGCCCCTCCGACGCTCAAGTCAGTAAATGATTGAGGTAGAGAGAGAAATTGATCAATATAGAGAGAGATGCTCTGGGTTTTGTAGCTTAGAATTACTTACCCTTGACTGATGAGACAACCCTTAAAAGGTAATACACTCATTTATTTGTTTTGTACAATACTAGTGTTTTTTTAAAATTACACTTACTAACACACCAAGGACTCTAGGACATGTCAAGCTTACCCATCTGGGAGGGGTGAGTATGAAATTCATGATGGTAGGGCTGTTTTACCTATTTCATTGAATCATAAAACCTGTGCTTGTGGGAGATGGCATATTAGTGGAATTCCACGTGAATCAAGGCAATCTTGGATGCTGGGAAAGACCCTTTGCATTTTGTGAGTGAATGGTTTAGTGTGGCTAGGTACAAGCCTATAACCTTAACATCTCACCTATTCCTGATTCAGAACAATGGCCTGACCTAGGTTGTCCAAAACTCATCCCTCCAACCATGAAAAGAGGAATAGGCAGGCCATCTAGGAATAGAAAGAGAGAGCAGGGTGAGGAAAGGAAGGGAAAAAGGAGCACAACTGTGCAATGTAAGAAGTGCAAGTTGGCCACAACTCAAAAACATGTAAAGGAGGTGCAACAGCAAGAGAGCTAAGGGAGCAGCAAGGTTTGGAGGCTCAATCTTCCAATCAGACAAGGAATTCAAGAACACAAGCTAGCACTTCACAGCAGACACAACCTCATATTGACAGTAACTTGATTGACTTGATGATCACTCAATCCCAAACAGCTCCCACTCCTAGGGCAAGGACTTCACAATGACCCTAATCCAAGGGCAAACGCTTCAAGGCAAGCACAGCCTAGACTCCCATCTTCACAGCAGCAGTCAAGCACTTCCAGGGCTAGGGTCCCATCTTCACAGCAGCAGACAACAAGGCAACCATAACAAACATCCTCACAGCAGCATGTGTCCACAAGGGAAAAACACCCAAGACAAGCTGCCATGAGCCAGCCATCTTCAAGTATTGGACATGCAATTAGTCCAAAGAGGCAGAAAATCTTAGACAGACTGCAAATGCTCCAAAAGTAGTTTGTTTTGGTAGAACAATGGCCACTATTTTTGTCATAATTAAACTGGATTTTTGGCGCATGTGCTTTATTTTGTGAACATCTAGGAAATGATCCACTTTTGGTTGTTGCCAACTGTGTTAACAATAGATAAACAATAGATAGTGCTTTACTTTGTTAGCAATATTAGTTTTTGGCAGACAAGTTATTTGTGTAAGACTTGGTTTTTTTTGGGAATGTCAAATACTCAACTTTGTTGTCTCAAATGCTATTATATGAAATATTTGATAATTAAACACTGAATTTGATGTTCTCATTCATAAGAAAATAGGATACAAACTTAGGTCGTTACAAAATAAAAACAGAGAAATATTGCTTACACCCACCCACTTGCAACATTCTCATCCTAATATAACAAAAATTAGCATTAAAACATACAAAAAGATACCAATTTTAGCCATCTCCTTTAAAAATCCAGCCAATTCATTCACCTTCTCTTTAACCCCTGCAACCTCTTCTTTGATGTTCAATAATGTGCATCATGTTCATCTTCTGCATTCTCTTGAAGACTAAACTGCAATGCCTCTCCTCTCCTCAGAACATGGTGGTTGTTCAGCCACATGAAGAATTGACAATAATCACATTTGAAGTACGCTTTCCTCGGATTTCTTTGCGACCCAGAAATGTGGAGCTTTGCATTTTTGGGGGGATACGCTTACACCTATGGCGTATAAATTCCAGTTCACAAGGAGATCTTGATTAATGAGAGCTGGAGCTTGACATCTTCGTTAATGGAGGAAAGTATAAGGGGTGGAGAGAGAGAGAAAGTGAGGAGGAGGGAGAGAGAATGAACTGGATATAAGAGGAAGAAAAATCGAGGGCTGAATTGGTTATGGAGGCAGTTTTTCCCTCCAAAACCTGTCATTAGGAAACATTAACAGCAAACGTTAAGTATACTTAACAGAGGGGTATTTCGTAGAAAACTTAAAAAACACAGGGGTACAGTGTAGAATAAAAAAACATTAGGGGTATATTATAGAATTTTAAAAAACACAGGGGTATATCATAGAAAAACCCAAAAAAGATTACATACTTGATCTTAAAAAAAACCCCCTTAACAATGAATGAAACAAAGATTGAGGAGTGATTGGAAAAAAAATTGTATGGGACGATTGAAACGATGATCAGGCGTGGGAGTGGGACCCACCGCCTGATATGGTAAAATATAATTTTTTTTGGCTTTTCCCCAGTCAAATCGACGCGTTATGGCTGTAACGCATCGTTTTGGCTGGCGAAAAGCCAAAAAAAATTCAGCGCAGGAGCTGGCAGCGTGACAAATGGCACACCTTTCCACATGTCAGCTTCCTATTGGCCATTAAAAATATAACCATTGTAAATTTTGCAATGGTTATACTTTAAAAATACAAATCAAAAAAATATAAAAAAAATACCAATGGCTCTATTTTTCCGAGCTCTATAAATAGAGACCCATTTTGCTATATTTTGGACATATATAATTTTCTCCATTTTCACTAATTTCTTCTACTTGTTCTAATTTATTTCAATTAATTAATAAAAATACTAATTACGTATGCTAGGTAATTAATAAAATCTAATTATATAGATAAATTAATTATTAAAATGATAATTATAATTTTAAATTTTTTAATTTAATTAACTAGTAATAAAATATCAATTAGTAATGAATATTTCATATTAATAAAAAGTAAATAATAAAAATATTGTAGAATGGTGGTTGGGTGATGAGAGAAAAACGGGTTAGTGGGGTCAAAAGTAGGAGAGAGAGGAAAAAGTAGTTGGGATGATCTTTTTTTTGATTCATTGTTAAGAAGAAAGTGGGAAAAGATTGTGGATGCAATTTTTTAGAGAGAGAAAGTTATAAAGAGAGTGAGATGATTTTTTTTTTCCATTCATCATTAATGGTGCTCTTAGAGACTATTGCATTGCATATTTTATTCTTCGTTTTGGTATTTTTTCCTCATCATAAAACTGCAAACATGAACTGAAGTTCCACACCGCTACTCTCCTCCCAAAACATTATTATATGTAATGTTTCGGAAACACTACTCAACCTCTACAAACACTCTTTTTTTTTTTTTTCCTAAGTTGTGTTTTGACCTTATCCAACCTCTAACCGCTACCTTAAACGCTAGTGCCAAACCGGGCCTATCTCAAGCTCCATGGTTAAATGTTGAATACTTGATACGTTCTTCATCAAAACCACTTCTTGAATTCTGCATCAACATAAGATATATCAAAAGTTGATAACAAAATTGATCAAGAATTAAATTACAAACCTTCATAATAGTTAATCTTCAACTCTGGAAGCATATGAAAATTCATCTTCGCTTCGATGTGGTTCAGATTTTTTGATTTACTCAAGGCGATAACAAATTTAACAACTTTAGTAATAGGACTTTGTTTTTTAGAAAGTTTGTGAAACCGGAAACTAATGTACTTGTACTCCTAATCCTAATGAACTTGAACAATAGAGTAAATTCTTTTCTCTACTCCCTATAAATTAATCTTGTTTTCTCTCTCTCAGTCTCACGTTTAATCAAAACCTCCCTCTTGAGTCTTGAGTCTTGAGTCTTGAGTCTTGCCTTTCCTTCACCCCTCGGTCTTACCCTAAACAAAAAGCCGCCTCCAAAAAAAAATCGGCATGGCAGATTTCAGTGATATTCCTAAGGGAGTTGCTAGAAAAATTGCAGCAGACCATCTCGATGATTTAGAAGATTTAGAAAGATTTAGATTGGTTTGCTCTTTTTGGAGATCTGAAAGCAAGGGTGTTGATTATACGAATTTTCGCCCTTCCAAAAACACCCAACTGCCATGGTTGATGCTGGCTGATTCTCCGACCCATTCATACCGCCGATTTTACAGCCTTTCCAAGCACATGTTCCTTAAGATCGATCTACCCCAATTCGACGACGACGACGACGCTGACGACCATCGCAGGTATTTCTCTTCGAAAGGTTGGCTGATTGGCGTGAGTAGGAAACAAGCTTTTATCACTTTTTTTGATCCTTTTTCTGGTGATATCGTTAAACCTCCTAATGTTCCAATCCGTGACTTTTGGGGAGGTGATGGATGGGATGACGAATTTTATTTATACCAATTCTCCAAATTTATATTCTCTTGTGAGGATTTCCAGGTTGCCATGATCTTCAACGCGCATAAACATATTGCCTTTTGGAGACCCGGGCAACAATGCTGGATTGAACCTGTTACGGATTTTAATGTTCGGCAGATCGAGGATGTCTGTTTTTTCAGGGGAATTTTCTATTCCATTGATCATTATTCGCAAGTTATAGCCTTTGGAAAGAAACCTCGAATTGTTGTAAATTTAGCATCTCAGGGACTTATGTCTGATGTACCTTGCAAGTATTACATAGTGGTATTAGGAAGCACATTGTTGGTGATACACAGAGAGGTGGAACTTGATGATGATAAAATGTATTGGACTGAATCGTTCCTGTTATTTGAGGTTAATGTTGACAATGGGAAAGCTCGACAAGTCAAGGATATAGGAAATCGGGCTTTATTTGTTGGTCACAACTCTACCTTCTTTGTAGAGGCGTCCGCGTCGCCGCAATCATGTAAGAGCGGTTGTAGACCTAATTGTATTTATTTCACCGACGACAATGCTGAGTGGTATTTCCCCCAGAATTCGCCACATCATGGAGGAGGTATTGATATGGGCATATATAGCTTGGAAGAAAATAAAGTGGTTGATCGAGTGTATGAAGGCCCCTCCCAGTTCAGTTACGAAACTCCACCTCTATGGGTGGAGCTCCCTCATTATTAGATGTTAGATGTTAGATGTTAGATGTATAATCCACATAAGGCGTGTGGTTTACTTATCCTCGCAGCACAACTATAATTTTGGGGGCAGCAATTGAGCCAACATGCCATGGTCTTCAAGCACAAGTAGGATAGAAAATTAGAATCCAAAATTAACCCCAAGTATTAGTGATTACTGATTGAGAACTAGTACTAATAGCGATGGGTTTATTGGTTTCACCTGATATGCTAACATTTTAATGTTGTTTAATCCTTGGATTGATTGGAGATATTTTCATTAGTGTGGTTTTTTTTTTTTTTGAGGGAATAGTGTGGTTTTTTTTTGGGTTTTCAAGATTATATTTGAGATAAATCATTATGTGACGGCTGGAAAATTTTGGGTTTTAGTCTTGTGATTGTGCTAAAGGGGAGTTTGAGCGTGTTCAAAAGAATATGACTTCCTTGCTTAAAGTTGTTGTTGTTGTTGGCAAAAGTGCACAGTCTCGAGTGTTATGAATATCCTTGGATTTGGGGCGATCTAAAATTCTAAATGGTGGAGTAGAGTGGTGATAGTGAATTAGTGATGGCTTTCTTATTTACTCTTTGCTTTCTTATCTTGTGCTTATATTAGACGTATGATTTCCATTCAACTCAAAGTCAAGCATGTTGACTTGGCAAGGGAAGGCCAAGAATTCACTGGTAAGGTATTGAATTCTACTAGGTTGCAATAATCAATTAAAAATAGAAATCAGTCACCCAAGCGATAATCAATTTGGAGTTACGTTAGGGTAGAATATGTTTGCTGCAAGATGGTATTTTTTGATAATAATGGAAAGAGGAGCATAAGCTCGATACACCAAAATATTGGATTAACACACACTTATCTCCAATGGAGAACAATTCTCCTAAGATATATTTATCTCTGACATAAAGGTTTTCTCTTTCGAAGCTGAAGGTGTGGTTGAGGATAACTTAAGACTTCATCAGTTATTTTTTCATCCAAATTATTAAATGGACACATTTTAAACCTTTTTTTTTTGCCTCCTTTGCGAAGTACAATGAAAAATATCCTTTGGA